>JAGFBZ010000240.1:182500-1388067 GCA_018398805.1 Hirundichthys speculiger
TGACATCATCACTGATGTTCACTCTGAAACACAAGCTGCTTCCTGTCAGAGAGAAAATACTGCCGGAAACGCTGCAACACACACTTCCCACAGTCCCTGAACGCAGCAGCGCTCTGTTTGCCCGTGGCCGCACGTAGGCGATCCGCGGGAGCGCGCACGGGCCAAAGTCACGAGACCTGGCCCTTCCAGTTAATTAAATCAAACCTGAAACAACAGGTGAATGTGTAGGTGTTTTTGGTGACGTTTCTGCTGCTTTATCAGGTGAGGCGCTGCTCTTCCTCTCCTGCTCGTCCCTTCTGGGCTCCGCGGGCTTCCGTACCGCCCTGTCCGCGTTCTGTCGCCAAGGCAACCGACAGGCAACACACGGAGGAGCCGGAGACGATTCGACGCTTCACCTTCACCTTCATCTTCACCTGTCTGACCGACCGAAGCTGCGTGACGTCACGACTTAGACCGACAGGCGAGGGCTCCGTTAGAGTGCGGAGCAGCTGCCGCAGGTGTCGCAGGTGTTTGAAGTGTAACCGTCCCAGCAGACGCTGTAACCGTCCACCGGCACCGTTACCTTCAAGCAGAAGACAAGCAGCTGATGAACTGAAACATCTGGGAGTCAGAATGAACATCTGCAGATGTGGAAGTGAAACAGCTGAATATTCTGACGTCATGAACTTTCACCTTTAAATAAGAACATTTGACTTGATCAACTACAGTCAGAATTCTGATTTTTTAAACACAGAATTTACAAACGTCTGAATGTGTGATTTTCTAATCTCAGAAATATATGAGAGAAAAGACGAGCAGAAACTGACAGATTTGAAAGAGAGAACAAATATTCTGTTGTTCATAACTAACAGGTGTGGAGGAGAACATTCATCTTCTGACCTCTCACCTTCAGGTTCCTCTCACCTTAAACACACCTGGACCAGCACCAGAACCAGCACCTGTCCCCAGGCCACCTCAGCTCTTCTTCATCAGCTCCTCAGGAAGCATGGCGTCACCGCGGGTGGGCGTGGTCAGAGACTCGATGCTGACTGACCCGCTGCTCATCAAGGTAAGCGTCACGGTCACATGACAACGACCGGAGTCACAGCTGAGCAGACACCTGAAGGCCTCACGGCCAGCTGTGGGCCATCAGATCTGCTGATGAGGACCACGTCTCACTGAAGGAAGGTCTTTGGAGACGGCAGGACTGGTTTCTCAGACATCCTTGAGTCCACAGTTGGACAATCTGTCTGGAGACAGAGATGCTTTAGTTCTGGAGCTAAATGACTGAGGAATCACTGGAACTGGAGACATCTCATGAGTCAACCAAAAAGAAGGCTCAGGTCATGGACCAGATACAGGTCCAGATCCATGAACCCGCACAGGAGAGCAGCTCATCAGGTCCAGATTCTTGGACCGGCACAGAAGAGACGCTCATCAGGTCCAGATTCAGATCCAGATTCAGGTCCATGGACCAGCACAAGAGAGCAGGTCATCAGGTCTAGATTCAGGTCCAGATTCATGGACCAGCACAAGAAAGCAGCTCATCAGGTCCAGATTTAGGTCCAGATTCATGGACCAGCACAGGAGAGCAGTTCATCAGGTCGAGATTCAGGTTCAGGTCCAGATTCATGGACCGGGACAGGAGAGACGCTCATCAGGTCCAGATTCAGGTCTAGATCCATGGACCAGCACAGGAGAGCAGCTCATCAGGTCCAGATTCAGGTCTGGATCCATGGACCAGCTTAAGAGAGCAGTTCATCATGTCCAGATTCAGGTTCAGGTCCAGATTCATGGACCGGGACAGGAGAGACGCTCATCAGGTCCAGATTCAGGTCCAGATTCATGGACCAGCACAAGAGAGCAGCTCATCAGGTCCAGATTCAGGTCCAGATTCAGGTCTGGATCCATGGACCAGCTTAAGAGAGCAGTTCATAAGGTCCAGTTTCAGGTTCAGGTCCAGATTCATGGACCAGGACAGGAGAGATGCTCATCAGGTCCAGATTCAGGTCCAGATTCATGGACCAGCACAGTAGAGACGCTCATCAGGTCCAGATTCAGGTCCAGATTCATGGACCGGGACAGGAGAGATGCTCATCAGGTCCAGATTCAGGTCTAGATTCATGGACCACCACAGGAGAGCAGCCCATCAGGTCCAGATCCATGGACCAGCACAGGAGAGCAACTCATCAGGTCCAGATTCAGGTCCAGATCCATGGACCAGCACAGGAGAGCAGCTCATCAGGTCCAGATTCAGGTCCAGATTCATGGACAAGCACAGGAAAGCAGTCCATCAGGTCCAGATTCAGTTTCAGGTCCAGATTCATGGACCGGGACAGGAGAGATGCTCATCAGGTCCAGATTCAGGTCTAGATTCATGGACCACCACAGGAGAGCAGCTCATCAGGTCCAGATCCATGGACCAGCACAGGAGACACTCATCAGGTCCAGATTCAGGTCTAGATTCAGGTCTAGATCCATGGATCAGCACAGGAGATACGCTCATCAGTTTAGTGCTGTGCGGTATACCGGATCATACCGAATACCGGTGTTTATTTTTCTCATGATATGAATTTTTCATATACCGTAATACCGGTGAGTATGTACTGTAGCGTACACAATGTTGGGAACGCCGCGCAGCAGAACGTAAGTGCCGCAGAACATTGTTTGACAGGGGACTGTTTTGCAGTTGCACTGGAGGCACAACAACGGTGATGGCTGCAAATAGCGAAAGTCCCGAAGTGGAAGCTCCAGAACGGCAACATGAGACTGAGGAACTTCTTCCTAAAAGAGGAGCCGTGTCTGTCGTGTGGAAGTTCTTTGGATTTAAAAAAGACGACGTCCAACAATCTACAATAATCTGCAAATGTTGCCGAGCTAAAGTTGTAGCCGCGGGAGGCTAACACCAGGCTGGTGTTGCCTCCCGCGGCTACAACTTTAGAACGTTGTTTACATTGTGTAGTTAATGTTGATTTTTTTTACAAAATATGTTTTTTCAAGTTGTTTGCAAAATTAGAAAAATAAAAGGGTTCTGTATTTTAACTGCAACTATCATCATTCTGATTCCTTCACTTAATTAGAATCACGAGTGCCACCTCTTTGTAAATAGTATCATTTTGTGAGGCCATGCAAACCTGTATTAATACTAGTGTAGATATGAATGTTTTTCTACAATATTCACTCCTTGTGACAGTAAAATAGGTCATTCTAAGACAATTTACTGCAGAAATTCCTCTCGAAATGATTAGAAGATGTGGTTAACACCCAGTTGTGCTTTCAAAAAAAAAAAAATACAGCGATATATTGTGAAATCAATATAATTTTGAAAAATACTGTGATATAAATTTTTGGTCATACCGCTCAGCACTACATCAGGTCCAGATCCAGGTCTAGATTCAGGTCTAGATCCATGGACCGGCACAGGAGAGCAGCTCATCAGGTCCAGATTCAGGTCCAGATCCATGGACCAGCACAGGAGAGATGCTCATCAGGTCCAGATTCAGGTCCAGATCCATGGACCGGCACAGGAGAGCAGCTCATCAGGTCCAGATTCTTGGACCGGCACAGAAGAGACGCTCATCAGGTCCAGATTCAGGTCCAGATTCAGGTCTAGATCCATGGACCAGCACAAGAGAGCAGCTCATCAGGTCCAGATGCAGGTCCAGATTCAGGTCTAGATCCATGGACCAGCACAAGAGAGCAGCTCATCAGGTCCAGATTCAGGTCCAGATTCATGGACCAGCACAGGAGAGACGCTCATCATGTCCAGATTCAGGTCCAGATTCATGTACCAGCACAGGAGAGACGCTCATCAGGTCCAGATTCAGGTCCAGATTCAGGTCTGGATCCATGGACCAGCTTAAGAGAGCAGTTCATCAGGTCCAGATTCAGGTTCAGGTCCAGATTCATGGACCGTGACAGGAGAGATGCTCATCAGGTCCAGATTCAGGTCCAGATTCAGGCCTGGATCCATGGACCAGCACAAGAGAGCAGCTCATCAGGTCCAGATTCAGGTCCAGATTCACGGACCAGGACAGGAGAGCAGTTAATCAGGTCCAGATTCAGGTTCAGGTCCAGATTCATGGACCGGGACAGGAGAGATGCTCATCAGGTCCAGATTCAGGTCCAGATTCATGGACCAGCACAGGAGAGACGCTTATCAGGTCCAGATTCAGGTCCAGATTCATGGACCAGCACAGGAGAGACGTTCATCAAGTCCAGATTCAGGTCCAGCTCCATGGACCAGCACAGGAGAGACATTCATCAGGTCCAGATTCAGGTCTAGATCCGTGAACCGGCACAGGAGAGACGCTTATCAGGTCCAGATTCAGGTCTAGATCCATGGACCAGCACAGGAGAGCAGCTCATCAGGTCCAGATTCAGGTCCAGATTCATGGACCGGGACAGGAGAGACGCTCATCAGGTCCAGATTCAGGTCCAGATTCAGGCCTGGATCCATGGACCAGCACAGGAGAGCAGCTCATCAGGTCCAGATTCAGGTCCAGATCCATGGACCAGCACAGGAGAGATGCTCATCAGGTCCAGATTCAGGTCCAGATCCATGGACCGGCACAGGAGAGCAGCTCATCAGGTCCAGATTCTTGGACCGGCACAGAAGAGACGCTCATCAGGTCCAGATTCAGGTCCAGATTCAGGTCTAGATCCATGGACCAGCACAAGAGAGCAGCTCATCAGGTCCAGATGCAGGTCCAGATTCAGGTCTAGATCCATGGACCAGCACAAGAGAGCAGCTCATCAGGTCCAGATTCAGGTCCAGATTCATGGACCAGCACAGGAGAGACGCTCATCAGGTCCAGATTCAGGTCCAGATTCATGTACCAGCACAGGAGAGACGCTCATCAGGTCCAGATTCAGGTCCAGATTCAGGTCTGGATCCATGGACCAGCTTAAGAGAGCAGTTCATCAGGTCCAGATTCAGGTTCAGGTCCAGATTCATGGACCGTGACAGGAGAGATGCTCATCAGGTCCAGATTCAGGTCCAGATTCAGGCCTGGATCCATGGACCAGCACAAGAGAGCAGCTCATCAGGTCCAGATTCAGGTCCAGATTCACGGACCAGGACAGGAGAGCAGTTAATCAGGTCCAGATTCAGGTTCAGGTCCAGATTCACGGACCAGGACAGGAGAGCAGTTCATCAGGTCCAGATTCAGGTCCAGATTCATGGACCAGCACAGGAGAGACGCTTATCAGGTCCAGATTCAGGTCCAGATTCATGGACCAGCACAGGAGAGACGTTCATCAAGTCCAGATTCAGGTCCAGCTCCATGGACCAGCACAGGAGAGACATTCATCAGGTCCAGATTCAGGTCTAGATCCGTGAACCGGCACAGGAGAGACGCTTATCAGGTCCAGATTCAGGTCTAGATCCATGGACCAGCACAGGAGAGCAGCTCATCAGGTCCAGATTCAGGTCCAGATTCATGGACCGGGACAGGAGAGACGCTCATCAGGTCCAGATTCAGGTTCAGATTCAGGCCTGGATCCATGGACCAGCACAAGAGAGCAGCTCATCAGGTCCAGATTCAGGTCCAGATTCACGGACCAGGACAGGAGAGCAGTTCATCAGGTCCAGATTCAGGTTCTGGTCCAGATTCATGGACCGGGACAGGAGAGATGCTCATCGGGTCCAGATTCAGGTCCAGATTCATGGACCAGCACAGGAGAGACGCTCATCAGGTCCAGATTCAGGTCCAGATTCATGGACCAGCACAGGAGAGACGTTCATCAGCTCCAGATTCAGGTCTAGATCCGTGAACCGGCACAGGAGAGCAGCTCATCAGGTCCAGATTCAGGTCCAGATCCATGGACCAGCACAGGAGAGACGCTCATCAGGTCCAGATTCAGGTCTAGATCCATGGACCAACACAGAAGAGATGCTCATCAGGTCCAGATTCAGGTCTAGATCCAGGTCCAGATCCATGGACCAGCACAGGAGAGCAGCTTTTCAGGTCCACCTCCAGGTCCACCATTATCTCATCAAGACTCTTTGAGGACAAGAATAAACACATTTTGTCGAAAGTCAAAACCTTCTGTCAGCCTGAATCTCTTGTCTGAAGCTCAAGAAGAGACCGGAGAAGTCCTGGATTCAGAACCAGAGCACATCTCATGGTCAGAGGTGGACCAAGGCAGCGCTGGTCTCAAGGTGACAGAGAGTCTCTCAGGATCTCGTTTCCAGAAAACAGTTCTGTTATCTTCTTGGGCTGGACCTGCCCTGTCCAGAGGTTGGACTCGTACGAGACCGACTGTTACCAGTTACTGGTGACGTGGACCAACCACCGTCCACGTCTTCTTCTGGGAATAAGATAAATAATGCGTGTGAACGTTGCTTCAGACGTGGCTCTAATGGACAGACCTAACTGATGCTGTCTCACTGTTCCTCCTCAGGACAGAGCACGAGCTCGTAGATGTCTCCAGTAGATGTCTCCAGTAGATGTCTCCAGTCGATGTCTTCAGTGGATGTCTTCAGTAGATGTCTCCAGTAGATGTCTTCAGTAGATGTCTCCAGTAGATGTCTTCAGTAGATGTCTCCAGTAGATGTCTTCAGTAGATGTCTCCAGTAGATGTCTTCAGTAGATGTCTTCAGTAGATGTCTCCAGTAGATGTCTTCAGTAGATGTCTCCAGTAGATGTCTTCAGTAGATATCTCCAGTAGATGTCTCCAGTAGATGTCTCCGGTAGATGTCTTCAGTAGATGTCTCCAGTAGATGTCTTCAGTAGATGTCTCCAGTAGATGTCTCCAGTAGATGTCTTCAGTAGATGTCTCCAGTAGATGTCTCCAGTAGATGTCTTCAGTAGATGTCTCCGGTAGATGTCTCCAGTAGATGTCTTCAGTAGATGTCTCCAGTAGATGTCTTCAGTAGATGTCCTCAGTAGATGTCTTTAGTAGATGTCTCCAGTAGATGTCTTCAGTAGATGTCCTCAGTAGATGTCTTCAGTAGATGTCTCCAGTAGATGTCTTCAGTAGATGTCTCAGTAGATGTCTCCAGTAGATATCTTCAGTAGATGTCTCCAGTAGATGTCTCCAGTAGATGTCTTCAGTAGATGTCTCCGGTAGATGTCTCCGGTAGATGTCTTCAGTAGATGTCTCCAGTAGATGTCTTCAGTAGATGTCCTCAGTAGATGTCTTTAGTAGATGTCTCCAGTAGATGTCTTCAGTAGATGTCCTCAGTAGATGTCTTCAGTAGATGTCTCCAGTAGATGTCTTCAGTAGATGTCTTCAGTAGATGTCTTCAGTAGATGTCTTCATTAGATGTCTCCGGTAGATGTCTCCAGTAAATGTCTTCAGTAGATGTCTTTTGTAGATGTCTGCCATAAAAGTGATTGTATCTAGCCAAATGTTTTAAGCCTTGCATGTGTCAATAAAACCAGCCTGTGAGCTGCAGAGAGTCAGAATTCAGCTGGGCGAGCAGGAGGACTGAATTCTCCCTTTGCAAAGGCGAAACTTGAGAGTGTCATGACTATTATTGAATTCAAATTAATCTCACTTTGAGTCCACAGATCAGCAGTCCGGAGAAGGTCAGGTTGACCACAACACTACTGAGCCTGAAAGAATAAGAAAATAGCTGCACGCTTTTAACAGAGCAGACAAAGATACTCGAGGGAAATTATGCCCAAATCAGACTACACGTCTGTTTGTTCAGCACACTTTGTAACAGGTAAGAAATCGGATTTTTTTCAAGATATTTTAGTTTTTAATTTCCATGTTTAGATCCAATATTTTGACGTGTTTGGGGAGGCCCCATTATAGATCGTTGAGGTCCAGTAAAAAAAAAAATGCTAGGTCTGTCTGCTGGGGCTGCTGACCCAAGTGACTGTCGAGAGACTCCATAATATATCTACTAGGGACCTGCAACAGTGACTCGAGGTGTCCAGAATGTTTGGAGGGGGCATTTTTTATTTCCTTTCCCAAGGGAAAGGAAATAATTTAGTAAAAGTAATATGATTTAGCAGCAGGGAGGGTGATGAATGAAAACATATCTCGTTAGCATTAGCTCTGGTCCACAGTGTCAATGATTTCTCTACTATGGACCAAAGCTCGCTAGCCAGCTATAAGCCTGCCTCGTTATCTACGATTATATATGGCCCTGGATATTTATTTTGTTAGGTATAAGGTGAGGCTTGTGATGTTAATGTCAATTTATTAATTATATTAATACAATGCTGCAACTGTCTGATGTTAACATAGCTCTAGTGTTGGACCAGAGCTAATGCTAACAGAGAACTCATCACCCTCCCTGCTGCTAAATCATATAATTTTACTAAATGGTGGTTAAATCAGTCATCTAATAAACAAAGTAAACTTACCTTGGAGTAAATGTAGGTGTGCTTTGAAACTTTTCCCACGTTCAGTTGCTTGTGTGGACGAACACATAACTGAACCTACAGCCTGCATTCTCCAGCATTTGTTTTGGTTTGGGAAAGGGAATAAAAATGTCCCTCCAAACGTTCTGGACACTTCGAGTCACTGTTGCAGGTCCCCAGCAGCAATATTTCACCATGGCGTTATTATAGTATAATATTAACACTGATGATACACATCGGAAAAATAGCAAATTAGCGAATCCAATTTGGCTTTATACCTCGCTAAAGCCTCTGGCTTCAACTCATTCTGATATAGGTAAGTCATGATCGCCACCACAGGCACCCGTGACTCTCGCCAAAGAAAGTTAATAAAACAATAAAGACGCGAAATAGCTATAGGAACTGTGAGCGAATACAAGCTGGAGCAAGCTGGATCCAATGTTGTTTGCCCCTTCGCTCTGTAACCAAGGCCGATTAGATGGTTCGTGACGTCACGCTGATATCGAGAATCAGCGCAAACTCACAGGTGCGTCAGATTAATGGGTCCCCCAGAAACAAATGAGTGGCGGGAACTAATGAGCCAAAATGATGAGGCCTGCTGGCCACCTACTGTTAGGGAATAGGCATAGCAGGTTTATATTGTTTATATTCTTCTCAGAGATAAACAGTATTCATGATAACTGACAAGAAAAAGAGTAATCTGGCTTCACTTAGTGCAATTTATTTTGCAGAACATAATTATCTGAAAGAAGTTAATTTAAGATTATGTGCATATAGCACACACATTAAAATTTAAAAAGGTTATAACTTGCCTTTGTGTAGCTAAGAGACATGTTCTGTGCTGTTTTTGAATCCTTAAATTTGTCCTTAATAACATCCAGCATGTGGTCTGTGGGCCTCATTGAGATGTGCTCTGCTAAAAACCCTGCCAGCTTGACCTCTGCAACACGTTTAAACCATCCAGCTGAAGCCTGTGGGCGATGCTGCTTAGTTTTACCCAAGTCCAAAGCTGTCTTCCTTGGCGCTCGTCCCTCCTCACTGTGTCCTTCAGCAGCACTCATTTTTTCTCTTGCTTTTTCTCTTCTGCTTAAACTCTGTTTAAATCTCGCTCACCCGACTTCCTGATTTGGTCCTGACTGTGAGCATCTTGTGGGGTGGGCCCAGCTGACCATTCGGTCCATCATGCTTGTTGTTCTGAGACAAACATTCGTATCTCACGCTCTGCAAAGCACGATTGGCTGGAAACATGTCACATGGGAACAGACGCCTTCAGGGTTTACAAAAAAAAACTCTCCAGCGGACAGTTGCGGCAGGATAATAAGGAATACAGTGATCCCTTATTTTTTGCGGTTAATGGGCGTTGTAGGAGCCATGAATGTGTTTAGATGTATTTTGTAGGTGTATGAAAGTTTAAATTTGAATAACGGTGTTTGTTATGTTATGATATTATTTAGGTTTGTTATGATCACGTGGATGACGGAAGTAGGTCAAATGGATATGGGCGGGGATGCTACGTTAATATAGGCACCTGCTCACCTGTGTGGCCAGAGAGAGACAGGGAGAGGGTGAGCAGGGTCGCTGTATTTTTTGTTGACCGCTATATCCTTTGATCACTGTGATTACTTTGATTATGAGTTTGTGCACGGTATCATAAGTTGATCGTTCTTTTTCTTTAATAAAAGGTTAAACGTATTTTTTCGTATCTCAGTGATTTTTTTCTGTTAAGCGCGTCAGACGAGGGAAAGGCCCGGTTTCAGCCTCTCAGCGACTCTTTTGTTTTGTGAGGTCGCTACAGGCGTCCCCCACGCAAAAATTAAAATCCATGAACTGGAGCCGGAGCCCCCCGAGCCTAAATAACGTGTTTAAAATTTGTTTAAAAACCGCAAAAAAGTAGCGAGGCACTGCAGCGAAACAAGACAAAGGCTCAACTGTGGTCTTTCTGTTACCTTCACAGCCTCTGGTCTCTGAACCGTAGTAAAGAAACCGCTGGTATTGTGCTATTTTTGGCTCGTAATTAGCGGCTAACACGCTAACAACAACAAAAGAAACAGTCCGGTTTTCTCTGCATGGAACGATCACTTTATTCTGGTACTGCAGGAACTTGTAACATCACACAGGTTGTATTGTTGGGCTCCTGTCGGTTAACACAGAATGTAAATCTATACACGCTGGGCTGCTGTTGATGCTCACTACACTTTTCATCTAACCCCGTTTTCATTCTGCCGTCCCACGACACACACACACCATCACCCATAAGGCCACCTTCTTAAAGGGGCCAGGCTGGCTCACAACATTTCCTCGCTGTGAGAGAATGTGCACAACATCCTGTGATGTTTTCACGATTTTTTCTAGATTTTTTTTTTTTATTATGTTATATATTTCTGAAAAATCAGCCAATAACTAAAACCGCGGAACTTAAAGCGCAAATTGGCAAGGGATCACTGTAGTCAGATTATCGTACATTTGGCCTTTTTTTTTTATTATTGACCATACATCGTACAGAGGGCCAAATTATCGTACAAATACGACAATTATCGTACAACTGGCGAACACTGGTGAACAGCCACTTTCAGGTCCCTCCAGAGATGCTCCATTGGGTTTAAGTCAGGGCTCTGGCTGGGCCAGTCAAAAATGGTCACAGAATTGTTCTGATGACACTCCTTTGTTATTGTAGCTGTGAGCTTCAGGTCTTTAGTCAGAACCGCTTTAGTCAGAACTGTGCAGCTCTGATCAATAATCTCAATGGAGGCTGGTTGTTGTTCTGCACTGATGACCTGCTGTGTGATCCAGCACTAAAGCAACATCAGCAGCATCAGCGCCTGTCACCCGCCTGTGTCTGTTTGTGCTTCACTTAGTGAGACTGCGCCCCCTGCTGGAGCTGCTTTAGTCTCTCAGCTGCCTCTGATCTGTCTGCTGGACTGCAGAGTCCTTCCTCACACCGAGGACGAGGACGTAGAGTTAGCATGGATCCCCACCAATATTCAGCAGTTATTCAACTGTCCCACCAGTAATTTAGTTCCTCCTCCAGAGAGAAGAACAGCCTGTTAGTGTCTCATGAATCTAGATGTTCATGAAGGGTTCAATCCCGTTCTCTACTGAAGCCCTTCCTCCTAAACTCATCTGTCTGGTGTGATCAGCTGCACATTTCCCTGCTGCTCCCTGAGAGCTGGAAGATACCTTTGTTTTTAGCAGGAAACTATTTTTTCTAGTGTTTTTCTAGTGAACGTTAAATAGTCTCAGGTGAACTGTGAGAGACTCCAGTGTGAGACACGTGGACATCAAGAGATACTGAGAACGGCAGCAAAAACAAAAAAGGAAAGAAGTGGATGTAAAATAAAAAACTCCAGCCTTGAGGAGGAAAATAATGAAGCTACAGAGTCAGTTGTGTTGACAGGATCAGAACTTTACTGACAGAAACTTTTCACTCTGATGTCACTGACGTGTTAATTGGGATAAAATTATTTTGAGACACGAACTAAGCATTTTGTGCATTCATGTGGACATTTCCTGTGTATCTGAGTTGTAGTTTTGCTCTATTTTGTGTTTGTACCGATGGTTTCACTGTATTGGTCCTTCTTTTTTTTGTTTGTTATGACGTGCACTAATGAGCACAAATAACAATGTCCGTCCAAGGAATGTCTTTTGACTTTTTATTGTTCACACAAATACACACTACAACCTGGTCCCAGTCTGGCTATCTGTCTAATCTCTGCAATTATACTCTGTCTCAGTATATGCATATTTACAGGTGATATTAGTAGGCTTTCCCTCTGGTGGCCTGGGGGTAGTACTGCATATTAAAATACTCAGGATACCACATCTTTTTCTTTTGAAATAGAACAAGCAGAACTCGGCAGGAAGGGAGTGTAACAGCAGCATCTCTGGTGGTTGGTTGGTTCCCTGGACAACCAGCAGAAATCTCTTTGAAGGAAACACAGTTAAACTAAGTCAGTTCTGAGTCAACACGGTTTCACATGTGACATAAGAAGTGAGAGTTCACATCAACACAAATCCTTTTAAAAGAACCCTTTACAGATTATTTTTTGTTTGTTGTATTTCTTCTCAGCTGTGGTTCTCCCAGTTCAGTTGTACAAAGATCTTCATGATGTCACTGAAGACTTTTTTTTTTTTTTTTAATCTCTGGTGACTCCGATGAATTTGAACAAAAGCTTGAGGAGTGATATCAACTGTTTATATTTTCCATTTTACAGTTCTTTATTGAATCTGCAGACTGACTGAAATTATCTGTTGAGTTGTAGGAGCTCTGCAGATTTCCTTCAGGTTTTTACTTCATAACTTCCCCCTGAAACGACGTCTCAGCTCCGTTCAACAACGTCAACATGAACTTTCTGTTCCACTTTTCTTCCTTCAGGAATCAACAGGCAGCATTTCATCCTTTGACCAGCAGGGGGCGCAGTTTGACTGCTTTATTTACTATTGATAATATCTCTCTAGTTCAGTCACTCATTGTTGTTTCTTTCCAAAATAATTCATTTAAAAACACAACCGACAATTCAATGACATGCTTAACTTCATAAATGTAAAGGTTAAGAACAATTTGACATATTTTGTGTAACGTAAGATGTTTGGAAGATATGAATTGTTTGGGCCAGTCCAAATAATGATATATTTGAATTTAATGATAAAAAAATCCACAGAACATGACATTAAAAAAATATGCAACAAATTATGTTGTGTTCTTTGTGCAGGATGAAAGCAGAAGCAGCTTCCACAGCTGCAGTAGACCAGTTTAACCAGTTTAACCAGTTTAACCAGTCTCTCTCTCTCTCCTCCCACAGTTGCACCATTGACTTCCTTCACAAGTGTCTCACCACTTTATCTGACCTGACAGTCAGTTTGGTGATCAGTCCTCATGTTTCTATTCATTTACAATATTTACTGATTTTATTTTGCGGATATTTTATTGTTGTTTTTTTTGTTGCTTAAATTGTTTCTTTTCCAGGTGAACACTGAGACATAAATAGCCATTACAAATTATGAGACAAAATAAATCTACCAAAGTGCTGAAACATTGTTTGTTTATGTGGGATTTAACTGATATTGATATTTTATTTTTATATTTTTAGAAAATGTAATTTAAATCATTTTCTGTTTAATGTAATTTAATCTAATGAAATATTTTTTTAATTTCATTTAATGAAATTGACCTGGAACAGTCACCCTAGAAGATGAAACTATTTTAATTCAGCTAAATATGAAAGTGATGTGTAATGTTGAAGCTATTAGCATCAACTGTCTAAAATCTCAACCCTGATTAGTGTTGGCTGGTGAACTTTAATCAATACTACAATGAAAACTCCCATAAATGATGATGTTGTTACGGGACTAAATGGGCAGAACAACCTTAAAGCAGCATTTTAAAAGCATTTTTCAGAGCTTAAATACAAAGAACAAAAGACATTATTGATTGAATATAGATTTTATAGATAATCGACCTTCAGTTGTGGCCCTCCCAGTTTACTTTACAGCTCTCTGTAGACAAAATCTTCATCTCAGAACATTTATAAAAACAATTTACTAAAAGTGTCCCAAACAATGATGTATATTCATGATTTTGTATCTTATTAAACAGTCAGAAAATACTGATATTTTATAATTGTTAAATTTGTCCCATTGTGAAACTTTTGAGGTTTATTTGTACTACATGAGTGTTTGAATAAACACTTTAGTTAAAACATCCTGATGAATCTGGATAATATATCACCAGGTGAGGAAACAGACGACTGGATATAAAAGAAAACAGAAGAAAAAATAAAATCAAAGCTCTCAGACCTCAGCTCCTATACTGGTTGTTTCTAGAAAATCTTTGACAGATTTTAATTTCAGTAGTTTTGGCATCACGAGACTTTCCTTTTTTTTTTTAAAATACTTATGATTTATTAATTTTTTCACTTTAATAATACAATACAATACACATAACACATGATGTCAGTAGCATTAATTAGCATTCAGTCTTTATGATGGTATTTATAGATAGTCCATTTTTCCCATCTGTCTTCCCATATTGTTTGTTGTAGTCTTATAATATGTGTGAGTCTCTCCATAACGTATATCTCATCAATGATATCCAGCCAGTTACTCCCAGTAGGTGGCTCTTCTTTGTGCCATTTCCTTGTAATGGCTTTTTTTGAAGCTGCCATCAAAATCTTAATCAGATACCAGTCCTTGTCATGAATATTTTTTCGATTTACATTTCCTAAGTATAATACAGTGCATGTTTTAGGTAATTCATAACTTTGTATCTTTGTCATCTCTTTCCACACATCATCCCAGTATTTAGAAATTTTAAATTTAAAGTTCCCCAGACTGTCTCCAGCATAGTTGTAGAGCAGGTGATCTTCCTTTTTTCATTTTTGGTGTGATAAAGAACCTTACAATGTTTTTCCAACAAAACTCCTTCCACATTCTGGAACTGCTAGTTGTTTGCTGTGTTTTAAATACATTGTACCACATATCTTCAGTTATTACTTCCTTTAATTCTTTTTCCCACTTGTCTCTTACATATAAAGTTGAAGTATTTCTATTTGCTACCATACCTTGATACAATTCAGATATTACTCTTCCAGATTTGTTCTTGTATGCATTACATAGCGTCACAATCACTTTGTTTGGTTCACCTGGGAGGTCTGGTTTTATTTCTTTGTTAAAGTAATCTCTGATTTGTAGATACATGTAAAAATCTTGTTGTTCTAAGTCGTATTCTCTCCCTAATTTAGGAAAGCTTTTGATATCTCTTTTTTTCAATTACTGTATCTAATATAGTTAGGCCCCTATTTGCCCACTGTTTGAATTTTTGATTCAGGATTCCTGGCTTAAACTTGGTGTCATAAACCATCCAGTTCAAAACTTTTATCTCATTTTCCAGTCTATACGTCCGTACTACTTTAAACCAGATCTCCAAGGTGAATCTGGTGATTGGATCCAGCGTTCCTTCTTTTTCCTTGTATATATTTCTATTGGCAATCATACTCTGTATCACGAGTCTTTCCAACCCAGAAATAAGGGAAGAGTTTCTCAGTGAAAGTGTCTCTGTAGGTGCAGATGTGTGTCTGGTCTTCAGGGTTGTAGAAGGACACCTCCCCCCGTTATAGTCCAGCTGGACTCTGATCCTCTGGAGACTCTTCTTCACTGTGAAGATCTGACCAGCACCATTGAAGTATTTTCCATCACGATGGTATAAACCAGATTCCATATTTTGGTGAAACATATAATTGTCCCTTCCTGTCGACTGACTCTTTAACCAAACCAACATTCCAGTGAGGATGATCTCCCACCTCCACCTCCCAGCTGTGATTCCCTGAGCTGAAGCCCTCAGAGCCAAAAACACTGACGGAGTTGGTGTTTTTCTCTGGACTGTCAGGAAGTTCCTGCTCTGTATCTCCATTCCTCACACTGGTCAGATCATCAGACAGATAGAGGGAGCAGTTTGCAGTGTTTGGGTCCAGAATAACAGGACTGAAGTGGACCTTCTCCTCCATCTTCTCCCAGACTCTGAAGGCCAGGTTGCCCAGGTGTTTGGCCACATCTGTCAGTGCTCCTGAGACCAGCTGTGGATCTGACACTGAGCTCTGCTCTCTGGCTCTGTTCTGAGTGGCTTTATAACTGCTGAGGAAGCACACGTTGTCTTTCTGCAGGTCTTCTTCAACAGCAGAGATGTTGTCTGACACAGAGGAGATCTGCTCCTGAATCCTCTTCATCTCTCTGCTGACAGTCTTCTCCTTCTGCTCCTCTTCCTCCCTCAGAGCTGCCAGTCTGGACTCGTCTTCCTCTTTCAGGAACTGGTGGAGCTTGTTGAACTCTGCTCTGATCTGCTTCTCTGTGGACAACAGCTGCTTCTTGGAGTGTTGAATCACATCATCATGTTTTCCTCCACTTGTTTGTATTTGTTCCAGATTTCAGCTGCTCCTTCAGCTCTCTGACTGCTTCTTCTACAGGAACCACTTTGTGACTCTGGTGGAGAGAAAACTCACAGACAGGCTTTAATTGTACAGTATTAAAATTAATAATATAATTTACTAAATCTATTTTAAATGTTTAATACAAACAGCAAATTAAAGTAAACAGACTCACCGCAGCACCATCACCTGAGTTTGCTGCCATGGCCGACCGGTCCGTCTTACTATCTGGGTGGGTGTCACATGACCAATGGAGCATAACGGTGATTGGCTGGACGTTGGCTGAATTGAGACAGGGATTGATTGCTTCTCCCTGGTGACCCGGATGTTGAGTCTGGTTCTTTTTACACTGAATTTTTTGAGGTTGAATTTTTTTACACTGAATTTTTTGAGGTTGAATTTTTTTACACTGATTTTTTTTTTAGAAATTGAATTTTTTTACACTGAATTTTTTTTGAGATGTTGATTTTTTTTTTTTTTACACTGAATTTTTTGGGATGTTGAATTTCTTTGCGTGTTCAATTTTGAAAAACTGAATATTTTAAGACAATTTTTTTTTTTAACACTGAATTTATTTTAACAAAATAAAATTCAGAGGCAAAAAGAAAATTCAGTGCAAGAAATCTGATGTTTTTTAAAATTCAAAGTCTGATTTTGATGCTGAAAATTTTCAATCTTAAAAATTCGTATTCAAACTCAGATGGCACAGAAATACTTCCATACAGTTCCTTTAGTGAGAAGTTCACTGCTGGTTCATCTTTAGATGATTTTCTTTTACAAATGGGACAGTTTTTGTTTCCAGCTTGTTCCCAGAACTTTGGTTGCAGCTCAGAGACACTGGATCTTTAAAAATCTCTGAACAGACATGACAGCTCAGGTAACTTTCAAGAAGAGCGATTCTCAGCCATATTTTCCATTGTTCGAATGTCCTTCACCAGTTAGACTTTTCTGCCAGTTAACTGTCCCTTTGATTCCCAGATTATAGTCCTTCTATTTCAGTTTTTTTAGTTTATAATCTTCACCCTGAAATGGCGTCTCAGCTTCGTCCAGCAATCTCAGACTTGTCAAAGTGGACTTTGAACTTTGCCTTTCTTCCTCCAATGATATCAACAGGTAGCTTTTAGTCTTATTACCAGAAGAGGGTGCACATGTGTAATTTCCCTGAATAGAAAAATGAATTCAAGTGAAATAAGTGGCAGTTAAACTGCACATTCTGCTGCAGAAATATAAAGGTTAAGGATATTTTAAAAACATGTTGTGCAACATGCTTGATTGGAGTAATCATGTCTAATAATGTTATTTTAACTTAACATTTATTTAGATGAAAATGCGTTTCACCTGAAGAACCAAAACAGGACAATGTCAAATCAGTCTTTTCATTTGTGCAAGTAAAAAAGACAACAATAAACTTAAAAAAAAAAAAATTAAAAAAAAAAGGTGTGACTCCAAAGAAAACATTTTTCTCAGCAGCACATAAATATTTATGTTTGAACATAAAATGGATGACAACTGTTATGGCAAAAAATATCAATTTATACCTTTTATTTGTTCTTTACCGCTAAGGATTAACGTTTCTGTTGAGGCAGTGAATCGAGTTAAATAATGACACGATGAGCCGTCGATGCAGAAATGACCCCGAGCATCAGAAGACAAACTGTTTTTAACGATGTCAGAAATCAAACTACCTCCAGATAAAAACCTCGGTGGCGCTATGATGGAGGCAGAGTATAAACTCAGACAGGATATGAGGTCAGGGCGGGAACACAGTATCAGAAACTGACATGTATAAGGACCCCGGACAACAGGTCCTGATGACCTCAGACCTTAAGGCGCCACTTTTTACCATAACAAAAAACATTAAATTAAAAGAACAACATAACTTAGGAAATGTGCATTTCATAAAGTTTTAGGGACATTGTACATGACGCCTGTAGAACCAGTACCAGCAGTCTGGGTCAGGCCAGTTTAACCAGTCTCTCGCTCGCCTCCCAGAGTTTCTTCGCCACGCCAGCGTCCCTCGCGAAAGGACGCAGAGTTGCAGGTCGGCAGTCGACAAAGTAACCGCCGCTGTGCTTGGCAGCTTCGTCTGACACGGCGCAGTGGATGACGGTCTGAGCTCCGACCTCACACGGCACGAAGAACATCCACATGACCACCTGCATCAGCATCCTGAACAGGAAGGAGAAGTGGCAGGTCCAACCGCTCTGGACGAAGCCTGGAGGAACGAACGCCGCACACGCGACCATGTCAGGATGAATATTCAAACAGTCAGGTACAGGTCTACGGTTAAGTCACGGATGATTCAAATCTAGAATCTTTCCTTCAATATTAGCATCGAGTGAACCAAATTTGATTATCTCTTCACATCAGGCCTGGGTTCCTTTCAGAAGCATAACCGATGTTTTCCAATGTGACTTCAGAGTGAACTAAGGGTGAGTACTGGCAAGGACCTCAATACGATATGTCTCATGATACTTGGGGCACGATATGATATTATCACGATATATTGCGATATTCTACCCAGTTAATATCAAAATTAAAAGTAGAGATGAAAAATCAAGTTGCTGTATATGTTCATCAGATGATATTCAAAAACTATTTGCTTCAAAACAACCTATTTATTGTTTATTAATAGTGTTTTTGCACATTTAAGTAACCATTAGTAACCAATAAAAAAATCGATATTATATTGGGCGACCGAAAATCGCGATATATTGCCAAATAGATTTTTTTTCACACCCCTAGTGTGAAGTGTCAGGTTTTATTTCCTCTGTTTTTGACGTCCCTGTTTTTTTACCTGCAGGGAGGACGCAGCCTTAAGGGCCGTGTATACTCTCACGGCAATGAGTCGCCGTCAGCTTGTCGCAGCGATGCCGCCGTCACTTTTAATTTATACCAGCGCGGTCTCCGCTATGTTACGCAAGAGGGACAATCACGAACTAGCTAAACTTACTAAACTTATCTCTTGTTTTTTTTCCACTTCCTCACCGTCTCGGCCGTATCCAGACCCACATTCATCGCAATCTCCTTCCATGAATTACTAGAATATGTGCTGTCTTTGTAGTGTGGAGAACCAGAATCGTACAGATGTGGGTACTTTCTCATTTCTTCAATGACGCGCTCTTTTCTACGCGGATGTAGAATTGACCAATCAGAGGCCTCCTTTCTCTCCTCTCTGCGACACTGTCTGCGTTCGACCTACAATTTTGGGGAGGTGCACCGGAGTGTCGGCGTAGGGTGGGGGGGCACCTCTGCGTCGTCTGCGTAGGTGACGCAGACGACCTGACGTTGGAGCATAAATCAGGCTTTAGATACGAGCTGAAAGACAAAAACAACTGTTTTACCGGGGTGCACGGCGTAGGAGGTGACTCCCTTCCCCTCAGTGACGCGGGCCAGCTCCTGACTGAAGTAGATGTTGGCCAGCTTGCTGCGGCAGTAGGTGAAGAAGGGCAGCAGGTTGTAGTTGAGGTCCTGGAAGTCCAGTTTCTGGTACTTGTAGTTGGAGCACGTGAGCGTGATTACCCGGCTGGGGGCGCACTCCTTCAGCCGAGGGAGAAGCAGGTTGGTCAAAAGGAAGTGACCGAGGTGGTTGACGCCGAAACACACGCTGAAGCCGTCGTCGGTCCAGTCGAGGATGCTGGGCATGCCTGAGGAAGAGAGGCGTGCAACTGTTGGCTGGGTCAAACTGCGTGTCGGCGAAGACTCATTTCCGTGACGATGCAGTTAGAAAAAGATGCAGAGAGCCCACCTGCTCCGTCACTCTCACCTGCGTTATTGATCAGGATGTCGAGCCTCTTCTCTCTCTGGAGGAAGCTCCTGCAGAACTCCCTGACAGAGCGCAGGTTGGCCAAATCCAGCTCCATGCAGCAGACGTTCAAGCTGTGACCCCTGAATTTGATCTCTCTCGCAGCTTTGTTCGCCTTGTCCAAGTCCCTGCAAGCAATGATGACGCGGGCACCTCTCGTTGCCATGGCAACGGCCGTCTCTTTGCCGATGCCGGAATTCCCGCCTGCAGGACAGAATCACAGTGAGGATGAAATCCAGTTCAGTTTGAATTTTATCCTCGCGTCAAAAAGACAGCTGCGGGACTGGAGGGGACACTTGCTGCGTCAGATACATTCATGAAGATGCATCACGAAGACCCTGGAGCTGCTGAAACCTGAGGTCAGAGACCAGCTGGATCCCCTGCAGTTTGCATCCAGACAACACTGGAGTGGATGATGCAGTCCTCTACATGCTCCACCGTGCTCTACAAGCTCACAGAGCTTGTTTCCTGGATCAGATTACCTGTCAGAAAGACTACAGTTTGTCAGGTTGGGGAGGTGTCATTCTGGGACATTAATGAGCAGCACGGGGGCTCCGCAAGGGACTGTTCTGGTTCCACTCCTGTTCACATTTTACACAGCAGACTTTAAATACAAATCTGATTCCTGCCACATCCAGAAATACTCGGATGACGCTGCTATTGTGGCGTGTATCAGGAATGGTCAGAAATCTGAAAACAGGGATCTGATAAAATCCTTCAGTGACTGCAGTCATAATAACCGCCTCATACTGAACAACACAAAGACAAAGGAAATGATGCTGGATTTCCGGAGGTCCAAGCCCCCACTTCAGCGACTGGATAATTGTGGGGTGACATTGAGGTGGTATCAACCTATAAACATCTACAGTCATGGAAAAAATGATTAGAGCACCATTTTTTCTTCAGTTTCTTGTTCATTTTAATACCTGGTACCACTAAACGTCATCATGTGACTAAAACAGACAGAAAAGAAAACACTGAATGCATAAAAGCAGTGTTTTTGGCAGTACAACGCCATAGCTATTGATGTAAAAACTTAAGTGATTTAGGTTATAATCAAGAAAACTATGGAAAATGGTAAGATATCAGCTCTTAAATAAAACTCTTATGAGCAATCTTTGTGGTTATCGTTATGTTTGTCCAAACAAATGTACCTTTAGTTGGTACCAGGCATTAAAATGAACAAGAAACTGAAGAAAACAAGGGTGGTCTAATAATTCTTTCCATGACTGTAAGTGTAAACCTGGATAAAAGGTTGGACTGATCCCTTAACGCAGACACTTTCTACAAAACTGGGCAGAGCCGCCTCTTCTTCTTAAGGAAGCTCAGATCTCTAAACATCTGCAATAAGATGCTGCAGATGTTTTATCATTCTGTGGTGGCAGGTGTTTTGTTCTCTGCTGCAGTCTGCTGGGGAGGACGTTTACGAGCAAAGCGGGAAAAGAGGCTGGATAAGATGTTAAAGGCTCTGCGATGGGATAGGTATCAGGATGGATTCATGGATTCAACACAATGAGGCCATCCTCTTTATAACACATTTGAGGATCAAAGGAACAGCAGCTCCCATCATCTTCTCATTTTTCACTGCAGGACAGATTTAAGAGGTCTTTTGTTCCTGCAGCAATCAGACTTTTACAATTTTTTGATCTGTTTAAATTATTATTAATTGTGTTACTGATGAGCTGATGAGACTTTGAATAAAGTACATCTAATCTAATTTACCTGTAATAAGAACGGTTTTACCATCGAGTCTCCTCGCGTCCGCGCAATATCGCCTCTTTTTCATCTTCTTCAGAACCAAAAAGATGCCTAGAGAGGCGACAATGGTGTAAACAAAATACATTTTCCAGTGAGCTCGACCTCCAAACCCGACAGGTACTGATGTTAGCTGGTTAGCCTGCTGGTTGGACGTGAGTAAAACGCCTTCAGATTATTGTAGAGGTAAAACATATCGGAGCGGGTTTGATCCCAGATGAGCTCAACGCACACACACAAAAAAAGAAAGTGGTTTCATTTAATTCACAGATGTCAGCATCCATACATGCTCGGCTCCAACAGAGCTACAACCACCGGGTTGCAACTGAGCTGAGTTTACGTGCGCTGTCCAAATCTCGCGAGAGTACGCGATTCCTGCCACTTTCCTTTTTTTCTAAATCCGCTCTTATTCCACAGATGAGCAGTACAATGACAGTTCAGCAACATGGCAGATCCCGAAAAGAAAGGGTCTCCTCATAACCAAGATGATTTTAAAAAATTAGATGGAATTAGATATTTGATGATATTTATACTTGCTAAGCTCTTAAACTTATTGGTTTATGCGTTTTCCTTTTATGAGATTGAGTGAGAAAATGAAGTGGAAAAAAACTTTTTATTGAAGGAAACAAAGAAGCTCTTGATTTCATTATTTTACATTCATGTAAAATAAATAGATAAATAATAAATTAACTGTTTACTGCTCACACCTGTCCATATAGTCATCTCTGTAGCGTGCATTGACTTATGATATATCAGTCATAGTATAATATAACTTAGTTTTCCAGCTTGCTGAATATTAACACTAATATATTTTGTCCTCTGTGATGTTTGCTGTATATTTGTAGCTCTCTCTCCTCTTTTCTTCCTCTTCTCTTCTGGTCTTCAGCAGATAGCCCCCCTCTTATGATCCAGGCCCTGCCCAAGGTTTTCCTTCTTAAAGGAGAGTTTTTCCTGGCTATACTTTGGCTTTAAGGTTTTCTCCCAGTAGGGGAGTTTTTCCTCAACATGAATTTTTGCTCTGGGATCATGCCATCAGTCGCTGAAAAGCACCTAAAGACAGTTTGTATCGTGAAAGACATTTATACAAATATATTTGATTTTAACTGAAATATTGATCTTCGTATTCTTTACATTTTTGGGTGTTTCCCTTCAGGGCTCGCCACAACGACACTGGCAATGACACTAATAACCATTTTTCTCAGTTCTGAGAACTCATTACCAGAAGCCAAAAAACCTGGAGCATAATATCACATCCTATCAAAAAATACTGAAATAAACAGATTCACATCTGATAAATAAAACTGTCTAGTCGGCTGCAAAGTTTAGACTTAACACAAGCTGCAAACTCTGACTTTTGTAGTCCTGACAAACATTTATGCAGAAAATACACTGACAGACAAAAAAAGACTCAATGGCACATTCAAAGAACTTCCCAGCCCTAATAATTCAATAAAATAATCTTGACGGAAATGCTTGTTTAGCAGCCTTGTGTTATAAATTTTTTTCTTCTCCAGATTATTTCTATTTCCATTTGTTGCACCATCAACAGCATTTACTACACTGATGAACCGTGAAGCTGGAGGACAGCGATCTAGTCGAGCAAGGCAGAGGTGATGCTCGAGGACAGGGAGGTCGTTCCACTGGAGGAAGAGTTATTATCAAGAGAAGATCTGGGTTTGAAATGTATGTTGCAAGACATTGGTGGTGTTGTTGTGGAAGGTGCCACTTCTGATGGATGAGAAGAAACTGCTGCTGAAGGGTGAGATACCGACTGTGTTTCTGAAGGATATAGCTGTTATCTCAAGGGAGAGGGTGGGGATTCAGGTGTTTTAAGTGTGACGTCAGGCTCTGCTGCTGAGGACAAAGACGAGGCCGAACGTGGGGTCATACTTCTGAGACAGCTTAGATTGGTCCTGGCTGTGGCCCAGTGGGATGGGCTTGAGGGGTTTCAAGATTGCGCTTTTGTTGACGTGTGACTGCGAGCGATAACAGATGTGAAAGTGTCTCATCTTTCCATCACGGCCAAGACCAGAACCTTATGTTATGCAATCTTGAAAGAATGAAAGAGAAGGAGAGAAATCAATAATCGCTCACAACTTATTTCAAAGACACGTCAATACGAGCGGGCTCACCTCTGCGCTCCATTGATTTTAATTTATGACCGAACAAGGTGTGTCATCATTTGATGGTACGCTGTGGGTCTGTGCACGCTGCAGGAACAGAAGTGGTACAGAAACTATTTTGGCTGATTGTGGCTGGGAAATAAAGGAGCTGCCTGCCCTTTCTGGCAAACTGCTATGTTCCATAAAATCAAAATGGAGAAAAAAAAACCCCCGATGATTTCTACAAACAGCACCTTCTAATGAATTGCACTTTTCATTAAGTGTGTTGCAGCAGACAGATTTAGAAAATATGCAAACACACAGCACTCATTTCACTATTTGAGATACTTTAGAGCGGGATTCAGTGGACAAAACAGACTAATCTTTATAACTAAAACAACTAAATGCATGAATTATTCCTACAGTTGTTAAGATATTCACTTCAAAGCAAAGCCAATTCTACACATTGGCTTTAATTTTTTTCCACATTGTGTTTCACTCCACTTACATGCAACATATTATAATTTAAAAGAATTAAAAATAAAAAGTAATTTCTGTGCTTCAGAGTATGTATATGGTTGCTTTAAGTTACTACCAAATCAAAGTTCTTTCATAATACAATCCTGTCATCCTAAGCCAGAAAACCTTTCATTTCATTTGCCGTTCAGATATGCAAGAAAATGTGACATCAAGAGCAAATTCAGTTGCGATGCTGATTCACACCAACACTGTATGCAGTATTTAGTGCACACAAACACCACAGCAGGAGGTCAAATGATGAAAAGTTATATGAGAATGTCTGATTTCAAGGAAGATTCTGGACCAGGGGTGCTGGCAGTAAGGGAGCTGAGGGCGCTGCAGCACCTCCTACTGGCAGAAAGGCGAAACTACAAATCAACTAAAACTGATTACGGAGTAGAAACAGTAACAATATTCAATCATGTTCTAAAACAGGTTCAGTAAACATGGAATTAATTAATCCACATTTAATTTAAAGTTCAAATTATTTATATCCAATAATGGTTTTGAGAGTATCATAGAGAATGCAGTGAGGGAGAAATGTCATTGTTTTTCTTGAGAGGCCACTGTGCTTGAACAGCTGTCAGTTTGTTTTATAGTTCATTTGTGTATTTTGTAAGTGCTGATTTTGTATGGCTGCTGCCTTGGTCAGGTTTCCCTTACAGAGGACATCTCTCATCTCAGTGGGCCTTCCTGGTTAAATAAGGGGAAATAAAAAACGAAATACGATAACACGATGCCATTATTGATTTTTACTTCAGCACCCCCCAACTCTGACTGACTTCCAGCATCCCTAACAAAAAGTCTACACTCCTTGCCATCGAATAACAGACCTAGGGATTGTTTTAAAATCCAGAATGTTCTTTTTAATGTGAACAAAACAAGATGAAACTGTTATAAATAATAAAATAAACTGAGAGTTTACTTTGTTGATGTGAGTGGTGGAAATGTTGGATTCTGGAGTTAATGTAGCTGAGGTTTCTCTGACTTTCTCAGTTGAAATTCCGATTTCAGGGGGCATTCCAGTATGAAATTTTAACTTGGAAATTCTAACTTCTGAGTAAAAAAACTGAGTCTCTGCATCTTTGACCAATACATATCACAAGTATTTTAACAAGTCCTCAGAAAAGTGTGTCCACTTTTGAAAGCAGGATACAACGTGTCTTTTCAACCTTCTGACAAGTTCAAAAGGATTTAAGATAGCATTTTATTATAAACTTGCAAGTCTACCTCATATATACTATATGGAAAAATCTATATATCCCTTATTCCCTTTATTTTAAACCCAGAATCAACACTGCTTCAATCAGCTTCAAAAATGCGATTAGAAGATTGTGCTTTTATGATTTCTGTTTAAATGTGTTAACTTTCTTTTTTTTTTTTTCTAATGCAGCTTCTTTCGACCTGTGCATCACAGCCGTATTTGCTGCTGCTGTGTTGCATTTAACCTAGAATATTTGAAATATCAGTCGCCGTTTCTATCAGAGACCATTTACGGTCCTTTATCAGACATCCTCTGCTTCTATCCGGCAAAAGACTGAGACAGAAATTATTTTTTTCAAAGTCCACAAATACATTTACGACAGCGAGTAGAGCAAATTGTGTATAATTGTAGAAAAAATGAATTTGAATAAAAAATATGTGTATCATGTACTTCGTAGTAGTAGTTTGTAGTAATAGCTACATCTGCTGAATCTACCGTCATTCGTCTTTAAATAAAAGCCTCTCTTCTCCTTGAAGCTGGATTTTCCGATAAGAAACTGTACCAGTGAACCTATCACCAACATTCCAGCCAATCACGTCTTTCGGTTGAGAAACGCCCTCTTCCGTCCAGCAGAGTGAACGTGCAGCTGTTGACCGTTACGTTGAAATTTACACCTTAAAACTGAAATAAAAGAAAAACTGAAGCTGTAAAATAATCAGTTGCATCGTTAATAATGTGTCATTTATTTATTTTTAATCAAACACAAAAAAAAGGCGAATGAGCTGCACAGTTATTATTGCCTTCTCATTCATAAGTAGTAACTAAAGGGGAAACTCGTGATGAGATTTGTTTGCTGCTTTGACTGACCTTTGTTACACTTCTTAATTCTGTCAAATCTGCAGTCAGGAATGGTTTAACAGGCGCGA
The DNA here is from genome assembly GCA_018398805.1 of Hirundichthys speculiger. Taxonomy (NCBI): domain Eukaryota; kingdom Metazoa; phylum Chordata; class Actinopteri; order Beloniformes; family Exocoetidae; genus Hirundichthys; species Hirundichthys speculiger. The sequence continues at coordinate 209,028 of JAGFBZ010000240.1, forward strand.
GTGTTTACTGAGATGTATTGTGTTCTGTATGAGAGCAAACATGAGCAAGACCTTATTCCTCTGGGGAATTATTTTCCTGTCATCTAAAACATCTGGTAAGTTACTTTCAAAACAGTCCTGCCATCTGAGGATTGCATTAATGTTTAATTATTTGCAACACTGCTCAAATTACTTTTCTTTCCTCTCACATTATGTTTTTTTTTTTTTTTTTTTTTAAACAGGTCAAACATGCAGAGGAAAGTGTGGAGACGTACTGGAGGAATGCTCCTGCCATGAGAAATGTTTGTCTTTGCTCAACTGCTGCACAGACTACAACCAGTCCTGCTTCCAGGTGTCTCCTCAGTCCAGCTCCATGCTGGGAGGAAGAGCTCTCAAGATCCTCGGTTTGCTCCTTCATTCTGGTGCACAGCTCCTCTGCAGGTTTGCGTGTAATCACACACACACACACACACACACACACACGGACGTTCATTTTTGCACACACCTTTAGAGTGAGAGGGTTATCTGCCACAGATGTTTTAAATTTAGGAAGATCATAGTGATCCTGAATGAATGTTTAAGGTAGAGAATTGGGAGAACAAAGTATCAATGTTGTGTAACCTGTCAAAAAAATCAAACAAACTCGTGTTTGTCTGCCTTCGTTGCAGGTTCAAAGGTGAAATCGAAGGAGAGGGATTTATTGATGAAGATGGCCACGCGTACTGCATCTCTCCTCTGCTGTTTGAGACAGGTTGGATCCCATTTGAGGTCTCAACAGATGGAATATATTTTGACAGATCTGGAGAGTACCTGTCAGGTATGATGAAGAAATATTAGGATGAAGATTGTGCATCACTGAACCCTTCAGTGCCAGCGTTCTAGTTTGATTTAGAGTCCTTTTGGCTGATTAAGATCCTGCTTTAAATACGTTTTTTTTTATTTAAGCAAGATGATTTTGCTGAAAATACAGAAGAATAATGAGACAACTGCGGTTATTATTACTGCTGCCTGGACTCTGGATTGAGAGTTGTAATTGTTCAGTCTGACCTTTCTATCACCTTTATAATCTGCTGGTTGCTTCCACCAGACCTGTCTAACTCTGTGTCCTTTTTTTTACATGTTAGTCCATCCAAGCAAAGCAGACTCTACTTTTGAAGTCACCCTGTTGAATGCGACGCAGTGGCAGAACTACGGCACGCCGAACATGGGAGGGGAGCTGAAAATGAAGTGGAATCACTCTTTGAATCGAAACTGGAAAGGGTCAACATAGAGCTGTGGGGCTACAGAGAGGTCAACGGGAGCACCGCGGCAGGGACGCCCCCCCGCCGGGCCGAGCTCGGCTACCTGTACTCTCTCAGCAGGGATCTTCCCAACGCAGGTGTCTTCACCTTCGTCCCGGAGCCCAGAGAGGACTTCTCTGACTGGGAGCTGGGGAACATCCGCATCACCGCGGGTTCTAAATCAGAGGGAGAAAGGTACCTGCGTTAAACGTTCAAGCTTGTGTTGTCACACTTCATTTAAATATTTGGTTCCTCGTTGGTAAAACTGCACAGTTAGTGTGATGTAACAACTGGGAAAGGTGACAGACAGTGGTTTTATAAAGATATTCATTGTTTACTCACGTGATGGCGAGGTCCTTTGGGTTTTATTGGCTCCTCAGGTCTGTAAAAACCTAACATTAGCACGTCTATGCACTGCCTTATAAACATGACAGTCCACATGAGAGTGACTTATTTTTCTATCTAAGCTGTGGTTCAAATGTCATGTGAGCCCACGTGACTCATTTATCTGTGGTTTTCCTCTTCAGGTTATGACCTAATGTTGATTTGCAAGCCGAAGTCACATTGAGGCTACAAAGACATTTTTTTTTTTTCACATTTTACAACGAAACAATGTCAGTAAAAACATATTAGAAAAGTACTGTTTTTTCCCCTAGAAATAGGAGAGATTGGTAAAAAAAAAAAAAAAGAACTCATTGATTATGAATTTGAGCCCCAGTTTGAGCTTTGTTTTTTGCTTTATGAATTAGAAATGCCAGCTCCAACTAAGGGGGTTATTTGCTCCTATGCAGGGATGTACAAGCACTCTGGAGTGGGGGTCATGTGTTAGCGTGGCACCTGGGCCAGGCCTTCAGGGATGATTCTTCGGCCTGGGCACAGAAGAAGTGTCAGCAGTGGGACGTTCTGGAGAAGGAACTGCCCAACTTCCTGAACGAGCTCATTCACTGTCCTTGCACGATGGCCCAGGCCCGGGCAGACACGGGCCGGTTTCATGTGAGTACGGACACCTCTGACCATCTCACCTCAGTGCTGCTGCCTGCATCTGTTTATGGAGTCATTTCATTCAGTCCCCTCTCTGTCCTCCATCCTCTCTCTGTCCTTTCTTCTCTCTGTTTTTATTTCTTTACCCGACTGGTCTTCATCAGGAAGGTCCAGATCCAGATCCAGGTCCTGTTCAAGGTTTCTTCCTCTTAAAGTGGAGTTTTTTCCTTGCCGTTGTTTGGCTTAAAGGTTTTTTTTCTCCCGCTGTGGGAGTTTATTACTTGCCATTATCCTTGATTTGGATGTAATATTATATTTTTAGTTAATGATATTTGCTCGGAGGTCATGCTCGGGGTCTCTGTAAAGCACCTAGAGACAATTGATGTTGTAACAGACGTTATACAAATAAAACTAAACTGAAATTGAATTGAATTGAATTGGATGAGTGTTATTTTGATTCATAAAGGGTCAAAGAAGTAGTCATCAGTTTGTGATTATACTATAACTTGATGCAATACGTGAACATTCAAATTGAAAAAAAAAAAACAATCTAAACCTACATCAAAAATCACATGATGACAAGCGTACATAAGAGATGTTTCTCACAGTGGATCATTTGCTTCCATCTAACTCTGACTCTTGCATCTTCCTCTGATACTCCAACGCAACTGCAAATCCTCTTTCACCTCCAGGAATTTTCAGGCCACGAAGAATTAGTTTCATGAAAAACCCCACAATGAACTTGGGTGATTAATTTGCAGATTAGAAAAGCTGATTGGAATTTATCCATCTTCCACTAAACGAGGCAGAAATGAAACCTGTCAGGATTAATTTAGGCAGTGCCGTGTGTTGAATCGAGAGAAGGTCTCGGGAACGTCTTCACTTTAAAAGTAGAGCCTGGTAACTTGAATAATGATACCTTCTTGTGATATTTGCTAAAACATTCTCTAAGTATTGATCTTGTGACAGGATTGCATGAGACAGTCTACGTAAAATGAACTTCCCTGTTGCTCCTCCATGTGGTCCTGAAGTTAAGAAAAAGTCAGATAATCAGGACTGCTGGAAACTCGTCATCCAGTGACACTTGTACGATATGTCCGCATTTCAAAATGCCGTTTCAAAACAAAAACAATCCGCATCCACACTAGCATTTCAGTGCCACGTGAGAAAATATTTCCATCCATTTACATCGCTGTAAATGCATATCACATGGCCCTCCGTGCTCTCTGGTCATACACGCATGAGTGAAAACTGCTGCAGATTTTTCTTTTGATTGCTCTGAATGTCTTTTCTGTTGTGCACGTCGGCAGTTGAAGTGTTACTGAATACAGAGTTTGGCGCACAGTAAGTGGCTTACTGCCAGATACTTAGTAGCGTGCTTAGTGAGCTAAACCGCCAACTGGATGTGATTCGCAGACTAGCTATGGTTCTTGAACTCACTGGAAATATGGATAGGAACTTGAAGAAGTTGCAAGCCCGGCTCGATGGGAAATGACCACAAAATTCGGCTGTTTGGAATTTTGCCCATTGAGATGAAACCAGAGACTCTTAAAGGCAGACGTTAAATCACTAGAGTCGGCCTGACCCAAAACAACTGCTGCTATCTGCATTGGCTCCCCGGTGATGGCCTTGGAAGGTTGGTTATCACAATTTCTCCTGAATGTTATGCCAGCTGATGCCCTGCCCCCACTGTCCCTCCCCTTCCCCCATGACACCTGTGGGCCATGTATCAGTTCACTGCCAAGGCCGAATAACATCTCATCGCAAGATTGAATTTGCATGAGTAGAGTGGATGCCGAGCATAATGGCAGCAAAAGTTTTATGTCTTGAAATGAAACTGTATTAATCGACTGGTTATGGAGATAGTTTCAGTTTTTGTGGTTAAACGCCTCCTCGTCTGTGGCGCCTCCAGCTGCAGGGACGGCCTTTGAGGCTGAGCTGAAGCACAGCAGAGAGGGAGGTGGGGGAACCTGCTAATTGTATTTGTTGAAATCTTCAAGCTAAGTCCGTCTTCCTTTCTAGTTACTTTCGAGTTCTGCTTAATGTCAATCAGATTTACATCGGTCAGCAGTTACTTATTGGAAAATTAACAGATTAATCACATCTGTTCTTTTTCTCATCTGTTATTTCAGACGGACTACAGTTGTAACATTGAGGGGGGAAGCGTTTGCGCTTATCACCCTGGTAGTGTCCACTGTGTCAGAGCAATCCAAGCCAGGTAAGACTGACGGGTCAGTTTCCACCTGTAGACACAAATAACATATGGTTTACTTTAAAAAAAATTTTTTTTTTTATTGGAATATTTCTTTTCATATTTACAGTCGTGATCAAGGCTCAGGGCAGCAGTGCTGCTATGACAGGACGGGCGCCCAGGTATTGACCGGGGACTCAGTTGGGTGGCAGCACCCCAGACAGAGCTCACGACTGGGGCGCACCACCATACCAGGAGCCCCCTCGGGTGCCTGGGTATTCCCACTGGCTTTATGATGTCATGAGTTTCCACTACTGCTGCCTGTGGTCTCAGAACTGCCACGTCTACCTCAACCATCGACCCTCAAGTGGATGCCGCAACTACCGGCCACCAACAGCAGGTTATATCGCTCTGAAATCAAATCGCGTGGAGTTGAAGATTTATTTCAACACATACAGTCATGGAAAAAATTATTAGACCACCCTTGTTTTCTTCAGTTTCTTGTTCGTTTTAATGCCTGGTACAACTAGAGGTACATTTGTTTGGACAAACATAACGATAACCACAAAGATTGCTCATAAGAGTTTTATTTAAGAGCTGATATCTTACCATTTTCCATGGTTTTCTTGATTATAACCTAAATCACTTAAGTTTTTACATCAATAGCTATGGCGTTGTACTGCCAAAAACACTGCTTTTATGCATTCAGTGTTTTCTTTTCTGTCTGTTTTAGTCACATGATGACGTTTAGTGGTACCAGGTATTAAAATGAACAAGAAAGTGAAGAAAAAATGGTGGTCTAATAATTTTTTCCATGACTGTAGAAATGCAGTGTCGGAGCACACGGACAGTCATGCGCAGTGTAATACTGTTATTTGAGTCTGGTACCAGTATTCTGGTGCTTTTCTTCATAAGATACTTTTATCTTTGCTGAGTAATGGCTCTCCAGAGTCTTCACTCTGGATTCTGTACCTTAATTTGCAATAAAATTGAGAGCAAAGATGTGCGTAACAGACAGCAAGAAATGGAGCCAGAGTGACCTGCCTTTATGGTCGTCAACACACATAATGTCATAATGTACTCTACGAATAAACATTAAAGCAGCAGGTAATAACAGATAACTCTGCTGGACAGGTAAATGAATTACAGACTGCAGCTGGGAGTTGAGGTGTGGAAAAATATCAGATCATAAGATTGACTACCTGCTCACCAGAGACCATAACACACCGACATACCGATATTAAAAAACAAAAAACAAAACAGTGTTTGGATGAGCGAGATATCAGAAATAAATGTGCATTTGAGTTGAGTGTATCAGTGCTTTGACTCTGGACGGCTCACAGGTGTCGTCCTCGGGGATCTGCATTTCATAACGTTTGACGGCCTCGGATACACTTTCAGCGGCAGAGGAGAGTACTATCTTGTGTCATCGCCAGACAGAGAGCTGAGTGTTCAGGCCAGAACAGAGCAGGTGAAACTTGAGAACGGTGAGGCCCTTTTCATGTGAACATCCTGTTCTCTTTCTTCTTTTCTTTTTCCTCCCCTATTTCAGCACTTTATCACAAAACTCTGTTTAGATGAAACTTGCTCCAGGAATGTCATTGATATTTCTTGCTGAGTTTAATCCACTCCTGCCTCCACATTTTCCTGCAGAACCATTTAAAGCAGTGGTCCCCAGCCCACGGGCCACAGACCGATACCGGGCCGTGGATTGATTGGTACTGGGCCGCGCAAGAAAAATTTAGCTATTTCAGTTTTATTTATTAGTCTGAACAAGCTTTTATTTTGAAAAATATTTTATTTTGAAAAATGATCGGATTCTCTCGGTTACATCTCGGTGACTTTAGCGGCAAAAATTTAACCCAGCTAGCAAAATGAGTAAGAAACAGACGTCTTTGGAAAGTTTCCTTTTAACGGGCAGGGGTGTGAAAAAAAAATTGATTGGCAATATATTGCAATTTTGCCACCCAATATAATATCGATTTTTTTTTTTTTAGCTCCTAATATCGATTTTTTTAGGAAAATTCATGTATTAGACGCATTGTGAATACTTAAATGTGCAAAAACACTAATAATAAACAATAAATAGGTTGTTTTGAAGCAAATAGTTTTGACTCAATTTGCCCTCTGAATGATCAATATCATCTGATGAACATATACAGCAACTTGATTTTTCATGTCTACTTTTAATTTTGATATTAACTTGGTAGAATATTGCAATATATCGTGATTTGTAACAATATCGTATCGTGACCCAAGTATTATGATACATATGGTATTGCGAGGTCCTTGCCAATACTCACCCCTAGCGAAGGGGAGAAAATGCACAGTGAAGAGAAAGAAGAACAGCCTATGACTTCCAAGTAAAAGAAAGATTTAACAGACAATACCAGGAGTCCTACTGAAATATGGATTTATCATCACAGGTGATTCACACGTACCAAACCCACTCTGCGTGAGTTTTTTTTTTTTTGGTTATTTATCTAATGGGTACAGAGGATGTTACTAGAGACTTTGATGTTATACTCATGTTATTGTCATAATGTAACGAGTAACGAGGAAGCCCCGCCCCCAGGTAAAATTGTCAAGCGTTGACCGATCTAAAAGGTTGGAGACCACTGGTTTAAGGTCCTCTCTTACTTTTTACACACATTTGAGAACAAGTGATGAGGGGTCCTTGTGCGTGCTTCCTTACTTCCCTCTTTCTTTATTTTATTTATTTTTTAGCTCTGTGTCTGTTAAAATCAGATGTGGTTGAGAAAAACAGATGTGAGCTTCATTTATTAGAATTTCCCTCCCCCTAAGCTATTGCACAAGAGCCTTGGGCCAAGTTGCTGTAGATGACCAGATGTCATTAATATTCTCCTCATTAAATCTGTGTGGTCAAACATCTGGATTATTTTATATTACAAAGACTCAGTTTAATTGAATGAGCTTATTTTATTTGTATAGCACTATTTCACAACGCGAGTCATCTCAGGACACTTTAACGAGATAGTGAACACGTTTAATAGAAATCCAATTAAATACAACATATGATTCAACACAATAGCAATCCAATTATATTTCAATTCAGTTTAGCTCTTTCTAACTGTATTCGTTTAACGGCAAATCTTTAAAAAGCAGCCTAGTTAAGGAGAGAAATGGATTTCATCAAATATTCACTTTAATTCCCGAACGTGTGGGGGGGGGGGCGGTGGGAGAAAGTTGAAAGGCAAAACCTACTTTTATGAGGATGTGAGGCATCGTTTTAGTTTTATCTTAAAGGTAGAGAGGATGTCTATAAACTGGGTCCCATGCTTTTTTTTTTTTTTAAACTAACTGAGTCTGCAGCCTGAGAGCTAAAAGCGCTCTGTTGGAATAATAAAAAACTATGAATTACTTTATATGTGAGGTGAAGCTTTAAATTCTGCCCTTGGTGTAGCAGGGAGCCAGTGCAGGGATGCCAGATTGGTGAAATATGGTGTTTTCTGGTAATTCTCATCTGACTGCAGCATTTTGGATCAGCCGAAGACGAGTCATTAGTCCTGTCTGGGCTAGCTTTTCTGCTTTGACAAGGTTTCAGCGCGTACGTGACCGAAGGCAGACACATGAAACACACTTCCTGGTCGGTTCTGGTCAACAGTGACACCAGGCTTCCTCACAGTGTCGCTAGATGCCACAGCGATGATGTCCAACATGATGCACTCATGTCCAAAACAACACCCTCAGTCGCTTCTGAGTTTGTACGCATTGTTTGTATTTACCTGTAAGGTACCTCGGCTGAAACCACACAGCTGACATCAGTAGCCATGAAGGAGAGGTCCTCTGATGTCATCGAAGTACGCCTTTCAGATGACCGTCTTCAGATACTGAGGAACCACAAGATGCTCTCTTCCAGAGAGCAAAGACTGATGGATCTGAGAGGTGAGATGCTTAAAGCTGTGGGAAGAACAGGTGCTTCAGAAGACTCTGGTCGCTGTCCTGCTGCGTCTGGGCTGCAGCGTCCGGGACTAAACGAAGACCCGACAAAATATTTAACCCTCAAACGGCACAGTTTGTTAGGCAGTGGTGGTTGGATGAAGAGGCGAGGAAGAGTTGAATATGATTAAATATTAGGGCTGGGTAACAATTAAAATTTTTAATCGCGATTAATCGCATGATTTCCCCGATTAATCACGATTAATCGCATTGTAATCAAATAATGAATTCAAAAGTAGTGTAAAGGTCACTTATATTTAAATGTTCTGCTGCCATATGAATTAAAGTCCCAAAACATTTGTTGTTAAACACTTTTAACATCAGCACTTGTCAGTAACACATATTTAGTGTAAATCTCATCTTAAAAAATGTCAAAATAAAGCTTATTGTCATTGCCAGGGCATTAATGTCATCCTGTTTTTACCTGCCAATTCTCTTTTGGTTCCGGAGCAGCCAGTAACAGACTTTTCAAAACAGAAGCATGTGAGCAACATGCTTTAACACGCGATAAAATAAATGTCGGCGTTAATAAGTTAATGAGTTAACGCGATAATAACGCGTTAACTTGCCCAGCCCTATTAAATATGTTTCAGTTGTGCATTTATTAACATGAATCAGGTGTTAGGAATTCAACCAAACTCTTATTTTATTCCTAGGTGTCCACGTGTTCGCCCCCGGTCCTCATGATGCGACCGTGATGTTTTCCTCTGGCGTTGGCGTGGAGGTTCGTGCTCATGGAGGGCTGATGGCAGCTACCGTCCTGCTTCCAGAAGAGTTTTCCAACCAAACCAAAGGCCTCCTTGGCTTCATGAACTCTGACCCGTCAGATGACCTCCTGACCCCGCTCGGAGAGGTTGTCTTCTCAGCTGACGCCACGTTGGAGGACGTCTTTGCCTTCGGAGCTGCATGTGAGAGCGATAAGCAGTCCTCGCTCTCAAGAAGCTTAAATATAAACGTATCGATTCTGATATGATGAGGTTTCATCTTTAGAAGGGCAAAAGCTGGTTAGGAATTAGATGGTTTGCTGTAGTTACATATCATTGTGGATATTTAATACATTCAAAACATGGAATAGGGTTAACTTGGTTGGTTATGGAGGGAAACTGGTGAAATACAACTCACACATTCATTAGTTTCACTTTCAGTGGCACGTGTGCTTGTAAAATACAAAGCGTCACTGTTGATGTTGATGTTATGTTTGGCTGCACATTTTAACTGATTAGTTATTTACTTCTCCCGACAGGGAACATTTCAAAGACGTCTTCCCTTTTCACATACGACACAAACCACCTCCTGGAGTCGTACTACTTCCCTCCGAGCCACGACGCCGCTTTCCTTCCTGCCTTTTCTCTGCCCGAGCGGCCCGATGACCCTTTGACAGCGGGCGTGTTGTCGGCGTGTTTGGGCGAAGGGGCGCAGTTCTGTAAATATGATGCCCTGATCACTCGGAGCCTTGCGAGGGGAAACGCCACACTCAGAGCCTACCGAAGCCACCAGGCTCTCGTCAAAGCCCTGGAGCCAGGTACTGCCTGAAACAAGATTTTTTTTTTCTTTTGCCCGTTCATTTGTTTCCTTTGAACTCATTGACAAAAATGTCTTAGTTTCATTTCTTTGTGAAAGCAGCATAATTCAGGGAGAATTGGATATTTAGGTCCCGATCTTCCGCCAGATCTCCTAAAGCCGCTATTTAGGGATAGCGGGTAGCGGGAGGGGCGTTCCCCCGCAAAAAGGCCACCTTGCTAAACCCGCTATTCCACCTGCGCTACCCGCTACATTATCCATAGGAGTGGTTAGGGCGTTCCACCGGTTAAACCAATCAGTGCGTCAGCAGGCATTAAACCGCTATGGAGCGTTTTTATCCAGATCAGAGCAGCTCTCATGTGCATCTCGTCTGGGACTCTGCTGTAGAGCTTCCTCCTCTTCCTTCCTCTTCCTCCTCTGCACTGATATATACATAAAAATATTTTTACACAGACAATTCCTATCGGCTACCTGAAAGTCCCAGATAGTCGGTGTCCTCCCAGTAAACACGCTCTGGTTGTCTATGGTTTAACTGGTGAGCAAGCTGTTTAAGATGATCTCTGCTATTTTCTCAGGGGTTCAACTGAGGCCGAATCACACTTTTTATACAAGAGTTAATTTGAGAGGTAGAGCCGTTTGTGCACGTCCACGTGTGACCAGGTGGACGCACATCGATGCCATTTGGCTCTTGTATGCGTCGACGCGGGTAGCGGGCTACCCACAACCCTAAACCCGCGATCACAAGATACCGACTTTGCGGAAAGGGGGAAAAGACACGCCCATTGCCACACCTACAAAGTGAGTAAGGGAGTCGACATAACGGGTAGCGGCTTTAGCGAGCGGAAGATTGCATTAGCGGTTAGCGGAGGTTCCTATACCCGCGGGTAGCGGCTAGCGGGAAGTGTACGATCGAGGCCTTAATGTAAACTGTTTGGATTCAATGGGAATATTTGTGGCAATGCAAGATAAATGATCAGTAATAGCTTGTGTGTGTCAGGTTATCACAGTCCCAATAAGGCAAGTGCAATAAGAAAAAGCAGTCTGAACGGGGGGGGGGGAAGGGGGGAGGGGGGTGCATTTACATTTAACCAGTTAATAATCCTGCAACATGTTGTTATCCCTCAGTGGTGTCATGTGACTGGCTTCCCACACCCAGGAATGGGAGGAAGAACGGGACGCATTACCTGCAGGGGACCACCCTGAGCTTCATCTGCAACGAAGGCTACGTGCTGTACAGTTCAGCGGAGCGCACGTGCACGGATGACGGGACCTGGACCGGACAGCAGCCTTACTGCATTACAGGTAGGTTGTTACACGAAGCGAAACAAATATGAACTTGCATCTTACGAAAATGTAAGCCTCTTATGAAACACAACGTGGACTTCAGCTGAGAGTGCTGAGAAATCCAGATTTGTTTCTGGTCAGTAAACACATCGTGATTATACATACAGAATAGACAAATACAGCAGTTTGACTGTCTGAGAGGTAAAGGTAGCTTTTAGAGAAATAACAATCAAAAGGTTTGATACAGTAAACTTAATACAGCAGCACCCTGCTGAGCATGCCCAGTAGTAACAAAGCTAACATCTGCTAAGAGGCTAAAACTGACTAGTAAAGCACACAGCCTGCAGCTTCTGCTGTCTTTTACTGGCTGATTGTGCTGCTGCATGAGTTGATTATAGTAATCAGAGCTGGTTAAAACTGTAATCAACAGGAATTCAGGTACGTCTCTACTGATAATCAGGGCTGCCACTAAACAGAGAGAACAAATTAAAATGTAATGATGCTCTGTGTACTGTGACTGGCATGACTGCAGTTAAAATACAAATTAGAGTTGAAACATGTTAAGCTTTTAATTTTCTGGCTTGTGTTAGATTGACGTGGTGAAGAATTTTCCGTGTTGCTCCAGAAGAGTTCTGTTTGAACGGATGAACTGCCATCAATCTTCTATTTTGTATTCAGTGCAGCGGTCTACCTCCTCCAAATGGAACGGAGAGAGACTTGATGAATCCTGTTCTTCTCTTTCAAGGCAGAGATTAAACAGACTCATCTGTCTGTCACTCATGCAGAACACACTGCAAAAAAGAAAAAAAATCAGCTAAAGTACAAGAAATAAACTTTTAAATTCTCTCTGAAAATGACTGTGTCTGTGAAATGATCTGTCCGTGCAGCTACATATTTTTACCTGACAATAAAAATCTGGTTTCCAGTGAAGATCTGGCTGACGTTTGAGGATTTGAAACAAGTGGGAAAAAAAAAAAGCTGAATTTTAGATTAAATTACTTAAAACGTGCTACAGCATAGTAACAAGTAAAATAAGGCAAATAATTCATAATTCTAGGTTGATGACAAATGAAGACACAGGAAGGTGTAAAGTAAAAATAAAAATTTAATTAAAAAAAATTAAAAACAAAAAATACTTTTTTTTTCCTTTTTTTTTTTTTTAATTATGTTGCTGCATTGACAGAATTGAGTAATTTTCACCTAGAATATAGTTTATTTCTTATATTTTATCTCATCTTTGTGGAAGAAGGAAATAAACTCGTAAATCAAATTCCTTTCCTCTGTGCTTCTGAATTAACAACCACCACATGAATGCAGCTGCGATTGTTAGATGCCGCCATTAGGTGGCAGTGTTTCCCACTAAATTCTTCATGTTTTGTGTTGAGCACGGTGCAGGTAAATGCTTCCATTTCTTCCTTTGTGTGGTGTGAGATAACAGTTAATGACGTGGTAAATGCTCACTCTGCAGAGACAGTAGTTGAAACTGTGCATCTTAGATTTCACTACTTTCCTCCATCGGTTTTAGTGAAGTTCGAAGGCAGCTGGAGAAAGACGCTGAAGCTCAGATCTGTCTCTGATCCACCACAGCCCCAGTCCTCTGTCCTGTCCTTAAAGTTGGAGGTCTGTGTTAGAACCGTCTGGGTCGCAGTTGGACGCCCAGTCCACATTCCTTTTATTAGGCAGATATATGGTTGTCCTTCATTGGTTATCCAGGTTTTTATTGCGGTGACATAACACTTGGAACGTTTTGAGGGGTTTTTGTTTTGTTAAATGTTAAAGTGGTAGTCTTGTTGACCTGATAATTGCACAAATGTACGGTGCACGCACTGTGAGGGTGCAAGTGTGTCCTCACAAACACACAAGCGTGGGCCTTTTTAGCTGCAGGACGTGACAGTGGCTCGTCTGGCTCTGAGGGTCTTATTAGGCCCCGGCCCTCGGCGGCAGGTGTTGCGTGAGCCGCTTCCTCCGCCGCTCAGATGTGACCTCTGGCCAAGCAAACGGCGGTAAACGCGGGCCGAGCAGAGGAGCCCTCCTCCCTCCCATACATGAATCACCGCAGCGCGATGCTGAGGCCGGACGCCGGGCTGAAGTCATCGCTGAGATGAAAAGGATGCGCCGCCGAGCAATAAATGCCACCGCATCCAGCTCGACTCCTTCTGAGTCACTTTAATCAGCCGCTGCTGAAATGTTGCCCGTCTGCAAAGGTGACCGCGAGTTCAAACCGCCGCCGGTGGATCCCTGTAAGGATTCGCCCGTCGCTGAAAGCCCCGGCTTTTAAATATGGATGCTGTGCTTTTCAGCGCGCTTTTAACGACTTTAACCTTTGGGTCGTGATCGCCGTGAAGTTTACTGCGATGCTGAATGTCAGTGTCTTCTAATGTAAAGACGGGCGTTCTTGTTTCTGATCCAAGACATGAGAGATGAGCAAGGCTGCAGACTTTACTAGCTTGGCAGACAGACTACACGCCCGGTTGTGTGTCAGTTGCATACCAATAACATCACTTTAATGGCTTCATATTCTTAATTGAGATCCCTGCAGGGACGATAGGAAAGTTAATAAAGAAACGGTGACAGCTGCCAGAGAGGCACGGAGCCATTTCTCGCAGGAAAAAGTGATGTGGATTGCGAGACAAAGCCTGAGTTTTCTGTCAGCAGTTCTCCCCTGAGACGGAGCAGCCGAGCGCCGAGGCACGGGCAGAGAGCGGCTGGTAAAATGCAAGGTTTGTGCCGAGGAACGAGTTCTGAAATGCCAAGCGGAGGACAGCTTGAGGCCGGCCGTGTCTCTCACTTCAGTGAGCCGTCGTCGGCCGTCTCTGTCAGCCAACGCAGGTCTCTGTCTGAGGAAGGCTGCAGCCGCCTTTCATTTCACCGCCCATTTCTCTCCGGGTTAGTCTTGTAACGGTATCGACAAGTGCACTTTCATTACTAAAGTTTAGCAAAATTAAGAAACGCGTGAAACTGAGAGATTTCTTTGCTTTTACGGTGTGGATGCATGTTTTTAAGCTCAGGGCTCCATCTGAATGAGAAGCCTTTTTCTCTTCCAGCTGATCCGTTAGCTCCCCCGTAGCTCTTCTTCTGTGCTGTTATTTTAGGTAAAGTCAATTTTTCTGTATAGCTGCACACTGGCAGCAGCCGTAGCCGGAGGCATTATGTTCTTGAATCGTTGTGTGTTGAAGAGAACAACATCTCGGGAATAACCTGAGGACGTTAGATTTTTCCACCAGTGGCCTTGAATGTGCAAAGAGACGGGGAACAGGGCAGAGGTGACATGTGACAAAGGGTCACAGGACACACGTCTAATAGGATGAAGTGATTAGATTTATATAGAAAAGGACATTAACCGACGTGTTCTGGAAAACCCTGTTCTGACCTTGACTGGCTTCAGTAACTGCAGGATGAAAGGAGTCAGGAAATGAGTCAGTAAAACCAGTAAAACCTCCACCATGAAGCAGTGGTGATGTTCTAGGTCTTTGCTGTCTCCTTCTTTGCAACTTTCCCATTTGAAGCATTTTCTGTCGTTGTTTCGTCTTTTTTTTTCTTTTTTTCCTCTTAATTTGCTAATACAGTAGACGTGCAGGAGAGCAACGACATGAAAGCTTAACAGAGTCATGTCAGATGAACCATCAGGTACATTTTCTTTTTTTTTTTTAATGAGAAACTTGCCTCAGGGTCTTCATGATCAGTATAAGAGGGATCTTGTGTCCTCTCAACTTCAGCTCCTGCTCATGTGCAAAGTTTGTTTTGACAGACAGACGGAGGCGTACAGCTGTTGGCTAGTAATTATTTTTATGATTCTGTTTTAGGAGCATGACTTATACTCTGATGTCTGAACAAGAAACAATAAGCAACTTCTTTCAGGTTTTCCCTTTTTTTTTTAGGAGTGGCCACAGCAGATCATTGTGTAGCACATGCTACTATGGCATCGGTTTCAACACCTCGTTTATCCAGTCATGTGACTGGCACGGTGGGAACACTGGCTCGTGACCCTGTTGCATTCATGATCTTGCATCTAGAGCTGGGCGATTTGATCAAATCTGCGATATATATATCGATATTTTATTTCCCAGAGATAGAGGTCTTCACGGGTCCACTTTCATGGACCCGAATCCAAATGGACCCGTAAAAATTCGACCCGACCCGAGCTATTATGATAAGTCCAGGAGTCTGAACCTAAATAGATCCGAAATATTTGGACCCGGAACCGGCCCGACCCGAGTCTTTAGTTTTTCGATCACGACACTTACCAGAATACGAACTTACCCGAATAGAACCGAGACAATCCAGCCCATAGCTGCTCATGTTAAAAGTTGTCTAGCGTTGAATAAAACTAGATTTTCTTACCTAAAGTTGTCTTCTTCTACCCGGTTCAGTTGCTTCATAGGCTACGTGATGTAAACAACAATAAATACACGTCGTTATTTTCTTTGTGGATACAGATGCTATTGGTAGCAACTGCTAACGCTAATAGCCTACACCAGTCAGGACGTGTCGTGAACATATTCTCTCATCCAACGTTGTCATGTTGGCGATCCGTTGTGCTTTACAGCTGCCAGGCAAACCGCTAATAACACGCTACGGCAACACAATTGTTTCATGACAAACACGCCACGTTAATGAATAATTAATTCATTAATTAGACCTGATTCGGGTCGGGTCGGGACCTCGGGTTTTCGGGTTGTCAGGTTGTTCCGAAGACCTCTACCCAGAGAGTATCGAGTTTCAGCCGCGGGTATCAATATTCTAAGCTTAGATTAGTATATCGCTACAGCCCTACTTACATTCTATATGAAATAAAGGGAAAAAAGCTTCTATATAGTGATTAGAGTCAAGTGACCTCTACAGCTGCAACCAGATGTTTTCATGCACTTTCATGTTGTCGTTCCTGTCGTAGGTCAGTTAAGATTCTCCCCCTTTTTTGTGACATATAGACAGATTTTACTCTTGCTTCGTTAATTTTTTCAGTGTCTGACATTTACGTGCACGTTGCTGACAGTAGCTCGGAAAAGTTCTCATGAAGACATTTTGGCTTTAGGATCTCCTGAGATTGAATTTAAGACACGCCTTCAAACTCAAGGGCCTCATTGCTCGACACCCTGTGAAAATCATCCAAGAAATCAGCCGAGACATCCAGACAATGAACTATGGTTCATCCTTGGATACAGTTTCCGGAAGGATCCGCGCTCATCTGTTAAAACAATAACACTCATGTGTAGACAGCCATGTTATGACTCAGGAAGGAGACGACTGCTCTGTCGTGGAGATGAAAGTGATTTGGTGCAAAACGTGCCCAGAACAACAAAAGACCTTGTAAAGATGCTGCCTGAAATTGAGAGGAGCGTATCATTATCTGCGTTAAAACTTGCTCTGTGCAGACATGAGCTGAAAGGCCTCACAGCCAGTAGAAAGCCTCCAAAACCACCGGTAAGAAGTCGGATCATAGTTGGGAGCTGCACGTTGGGGGTGAAGATCTTCATGTTTGGAGGGATGGCTCTGTGGCTGAAGAGACTACAAGCGAGCAGTTAGGTGATAATGGTCATTGTTGTTGTTGTATTACAGTAATTTAACAATGCAGGTCAAGATGGGAAATACTTAGTTTTCTGTATTATAGTTTTCAGTTAATAAATCCCAGTGAAACTTCAACAATTGTGTGTGTGGAGGGAAAAGGGGGAACCTTGCAGGCCTCAGAACACCACCCTAACTGTGAAGCACGGGAGTGGCAGCATCATGTTGTGGGGCTGTTTCACTGCAGGAGGGACTGATGCATTTCACAAAAGAGATAAAGAGGACAAAGATTACGTGGATATACTGAAGCAGTATTTGGAGACATCAGCCAAAAGATGTTCAAGCCCAGCAGTGGATGGGTCTTACAAATCATCTTTGGCTCCAAGCGTCCCTCCATATAGTTGCAAAGAGACAATTAAGTGAAAGATACTGGCCACCACAAAGCCCTGATGTCCATCCTGAAGTTATTGAAGGCGCGCTAACAGTGAGTCAAGTTACAAAAAGACATTGAATGCAGATATTAAATGCAGTTTTATCTAATCAAATGTATGCAAACTTCTGACTTCTGACAATTAATAAAAAAGAAAAAAAAACAACAAAAAAACTATATTTTGACATAGTGCTGGGCAATATGACGATACATATCGTGAGGACAATAGAAAAGTGTGTATCGTGCCATTTCTCTTCTATCGTTTCTATCGTTTCTAACCTAATTTTATCAATTATTACAGCAAATATGTTATTAAATAACCTGCAACGATAAATTTGATAGAATCATATCTACTTCTACAAAGTAGCCTTTTATGTTTGCACTTTTATTCATGGTTAATGCCTTAAACAGAGTTCTCTTCAACCCTGATGTTTACTTTAGACACTTTATATTGGTTTGCAAACTTTGCACTACAAGGTTACAGATTTCAGAAAGTTGAAAAATAATTTGTGTTTATTTTTTTATAGCTGAACTTCAGTGCAAAAATGTGTTTTTCCTCTCAGAAACTGTTGTGCACTTTAAAAAAATGTGAAAGCTACTGTACCTCTGTACCTACCTGTTTTTGCTGCACTAAAATGTATGTTTGTGACAGTTCAGCTAAATGTCTTTTCAAAATAAAGTTGAAAAGTAAGCAATTAAATTTTTGTCAAACTTTTCAGAGAATAACTGAAAACATACTTTATTATGGTATATCGTGATATATATCGTTATCGTGATATAAAATAGTCCATATCGTGATATATGATTTTTTCCATATCGCCCAGCACTATTTTGTCAAATGGTGCATTAAAAAAAAGTGAATTCTAACTAACCTGCGACAGGAAAGATTTCCTCAACTTCATTGTCAGACATGGAGGAAAAAAAACAGTATTAATCTCTGGTTGTGTAAACTTTTGGTTGCATCTGTAGTTTTTAATAGGCATCTGTAAAATGTTAACAAAGATCGGGTCTGGTGGTGCTGGGACTGTGGTACCTGAGCTCATCTAATGTTAGACTACGGATGTAACGAGATGGAAACTGTGATATCTCGATTAGAGTGACCAAATTATCACGGTTTACGATGTTATTGCGCTATTCTTAATTGCTGTAGAAATGTCCAAAAAACCACATACATTTAAATATTTCAAAAAATTTTCTTGTCATACTAAAAAATAAGAAGCCAATTATCAAAATGAAACTTTCACATTAAAAGGGCAAACAACTGTCACAGAAAGAGATTTTTATTTTAAATGAACAAAATAAATAACAGGAACAAAGCTTATTTGTCTGGTGCAAAGTTAAATAAACACTTAAACAACCATAGTAGGTCAAAATATGCAAACAATTATCAGGAACAAAAATTATAGTGAAGTTCAAATAAAATAAACTTTGGACTTTAAGCTGAACCTTAAACAAATATAAATGTGCAAATAAAGAAACAGTTGTTTAGGAGCCAAATATGTTGTTCTGAATTGTAGTTCACTCTGTGTGTCTGTGGGTGTCGCTGTGTTGTTACCTGAGGGTCAGGTATAAAGGTAGCTGCCTGTTATTGGTTAGGTGTTGGACCCGGAAGGGCAAAAGGTTTTTGACCGCTGTGGCGCTAACTGCTGGTGTTATGGTTGTCGGATCAGTTAATGGAATAAATTATTATTTTAACTGCATCAGTAGAACATCGTTCCGGTCATTTTTTGATGGTGACGTTTACGAAATGTGAGTTAGCGAAGCGCGTCAACCAGGTTACTCTTGGTCAAACATCTCAGTAGCTTGAAGCATTAGCCTTAGCTGCTTCAAGTTGCTTGTACAAATTACAATAAAATGTAAACAAGTGCTCTGCAGACAAGATAACTGTCCTCCACCAGTTGTTCCTCTGCATTCTTAAAAAAATAAAAACAAAAAATTAATGCCCAGACCTCAGATTTTGTCCTTTTAGTGAGTTGGTAAATGTCCTGCGTGCTATCACCACTTTCCGCCATGCTCACGTTACGATGCCTATGTTACAAGCTACATATTCACACGAGACACAGTCGCGAGTCGCTCGCAGACTTGAATGAATCTGATATTCCATATCCTGGTAATCGACTGCGATAATGAGATGAAGTCAAACATAAACGGTAATCGTTATCGCGTAAAATTTTACCGCGCTTTACCGTAATACCGTTAACCGTTCCATCCCTATGTTAGACTGATGGTCAGCTAATGTCTGACTGTTTAAAGCACCATTAAATGACTGGATGCATCAGGAGGAGGGAGCTGGATAATTGATCGGTAGCAAAGGGGTTAAACATGTTTGAATGAAAGCACAAAACCAGGGTCAAAGTTCACAAGAACCACCAGATGTTGAGACTGAATTTTGATCTTCCAGAGCTGCTGCCTCTGCGGTCAGGCTTCATATTTGTACTCACCCGCAGGAGTGTTTGGACACGAACCCTGGATGAGAGACGGAGGCCAAGTTCAGGTGCGGTGAAAAGAAATGCTTCAGTTGTCTCCTCCCTGGCTTTGTTTTCGTCGATGCAACGCGATGCATTTGCATGCGGACAGTTTGACGCTGAAGTTTCCGCCTCACGCATGTCTCTGAATTCCAGGAATACCTGCACTCGTCGCATTAAATCAGACGCATCAGACAGCAAAAGCAGCTTTACCTGCAAGAAAAAAGTTAGCAGGATTGTTTTAACATGATATCAGGGGCGTCCGTGCACGGCAGGGTTGCTTGGAGCTGTAATTTGCTATTTTTCTGGGAAATGAGGACAGTAAAGAGCATTTTAATCAGTGTGAACAATTACAAACTCAGAAATTTTCCATTTAAATCAAACTTCCGAGTTACAACTGATGACATGTATAATTATTTAATCAGATTGAGTGCAGATGGCACAGATGACGCTGAATGTTTCTGAATGTCAGATTTAGCAGCTCCAGGGACGTTTTTGTGCGCGTGGGTTTGTGTTTCACTTCAGCTCACTGCATGTGGGTGTGTGTTTATTGATGTACGCCGAGACTGATGGTGTTTTTCATGCACCAGCGCCTGCAGGTGCCTGCATGGCACCGATTTCTATCGTGCTTAGCATATTTGTATTGTTCAAAGTATTGAAATCAAAGAGGGGTGAAAAGAAAAACATGAGTCGTTACATCACACTTTGACACGCACCTAAACATTGCTGCAGATCACGCCATCACCTCCCGCGTGCCCGTCCCTCAGAGGTCAGAGCTGAGACATCTGACCATTTCATGGAAGTGATTAGCTCATTTTGGCTTCGATGGCAGCAGCACATCTCAGAAAAGTTATAACGGGGTGATGTGTAGCATCCCGACTTCCTTTAACAAGTGTCTGGGAGTCAGAGCAGTTACTGGAACTCCAGGAGAGGATTGTTGTTGAGCACAAGCAGGATATGGGCTGAATAGCTATCCCCCCCCCCCCCCCCCCCCCCCCCCCCCCCCCCCCCACCCCACCCCCCCCACCCCCCCCCACCCTAACTGGTAAATAAAAAAAAAAAAACAGTATCAGTTAATATGAAATAAAAAAAATAGAAAAATAGCTGGAAAAAAAACCAAACAAGTATTATTATTATTATTATTATTATACTACAGTGATCGCTTATTTTTCACAGTTAATGGGGACCGGCGCCCCCCGTGAAAATCAAAATCCGCGAACTGGAGCCGGAGCCCCCCGAGCCTCAATAATGTGTTTAAAACATGTTTAAAAACCACAAAAAAGTAGCGAGACACTGCAGTGAAACAAGACAAAGGCTCAACTGTGGTCTTTCTGTTACCTTCACAGCCTCTGGTCTCTGAACCGTAGTAAAGAAACTACTGGTATTGTGCTATTTTTGGCTCGTAATTAGCGGCTAACACGCTAACAACAACAAAAGAAAAAGTCTGGTTTTCTCTGCATGGAACAGGAACTTTATTCTGGCACTGCAGGAACTTGTAACATCACACAGGTTGTATTGTTGGGCTCCTGTCGGTTAACAGAGAATGTAAATCTATACACGCTGGGCTGCTGTTGATGCTCACTACACTTTTCATCTAACCCCGTTTTCGTTCTGCCGTCCCACGACACACACACTACATTACCCATAAGGCCACTTTCTTAAAGGGGCCAGGCTGGCTCACAACATTTCTTCACTGTGAGAGAACGCGCACAACATCCTGTGATGTTTCCACGATTTTTTATTATATTATATATTTCTGAAAAATCCGTGAATAACTAAAACTGTGGAACTTAAAGCACAAACTGGCAAGAGATCACTGTATTATTATTAGGTAAGTAATAAGTAATGTACTGTGCTCTATAGTACAAAATGTATATTTTAGCGTAGTTTTAGCATATATAATATCATACAGGCCTTTAAAAACTGCATCAATAATTCTCTGATTTTTGGGATTTGCGGTGGAGGAAGGAACGTAACCTCCATGAATAATAGTAATATACTGTAATATACTGAACTGTTTTCACCAACGTTTTCTAGTAGAGGCGGCTGTTTTACAGCAGAACTTTCAGCGTTCTTCATCCAAGGAACATAAAATCCACCTCACAGGTTCACCAGCGCAGCAGTTGTCATGGTAAAGTTCAGATGGATCCAAACTGGGACTGTTGAACATCTGGCAGAGAAGTGTTTTATTGTGAAAGATCAGTGGCTAAAAATGGTGACCAATACTATGTTGTAATATTTTTTTTGTTGTTGTTTTTACACAGAGGATAACATCGGGTTTGTGCTTGGCGCCGTCGGATCCCTCTCAGCGTTGGTTGTCATGGGAATAACGATCAAACTTCACAACAGGAAACAAGACAGGTGGGTTGTGTGGTTTTCACCTCACAGAGACGGGTTCCTGCAATGTTCTTCAGGACCTGCAGAGCAGATCAGCAGTTCAGCAGCCTGTTGCTGATGTCTGTTTCTATTTCAGAATCAGAATCGCTTTATTAGACATTGAGCCAGCGTCCCAGCACAACGAAATCATACCATTTTAATGTTTAGCACCCGGTTATTTCTCAGTTCATCTAACGGCCTCTTTAGATGAATCCCAGCAAGCTGGGAACAAGCTCGGATGCTCCAGATGGAAAGTGATAAACTTCCTTTCTGACCAGTTGGAGGAGAAGCTGCAGGCAGGAGGCCACGGACCTCTAACGGGTCGTTGTGAGCAGTCCTGTCTGAAGAGACAACATAACCCCAACCCCTGTGTCAAGAATATCTTTATTATTCCCAAAGGGGCAATTTGTTTTACAACCAGCAGTAAGACAAAAAAAAAAATTAATGATCAAAACAATTAAAACAGAAAGGAGAAGAAGAGAGGAGTTTTTAAACCTGCTGGTCCTGAACCTGAGCTGAAGCAACAGAAACACTTTAAGAGGCAGATGACGTCGCCACGACGACGGGGCCAGATTGTTTCATGTCACACCTGCAATCTTTCCACATACTTTAACAAAAACCTTTAAGCTCTTTTGAAATAAATCCGTACCAGCAAATGAGTGAATCGGTCAGCCAGATCCAATAAAACTTTTTAATTAAAGTGCCGTCCAAATTAAGATTAAGGAGCTTGCAAAAAAAATAAAAATAGTTGTCAAAGAGTTGTAAATTCAAATGCTCAGATATTTGCACTGACCGGCATCTTCAACTGACCCATCATTTTGACCTTGATGGTTTTTTTAATTTTTATTTTAAAGAAGACTTGCGCCAGTCTAGAAAGTCCACCACCTCAGGACTGTGGTCACGGCTGTCATTCATGCCCTGAATGTTGGATCTGGCAGGCGTTTCTGTACAAAACAAATAAAAGTGGTGCTAAAACGCAACAGTGGACGATGAAAGAACATTTGATGAAACACCGCTGACATTCGTACATCCCAACCTCTCCGTTAAAATATAAATCCAGCAGTAAACACTGATGGATGGATGCTCTTCAGTCTTTATGCCAAAATATGAACCTGATTACAGTTAAAAGGTGAAGAAATATCAATAAAGAGTAGCCGCACTGATGGTTTAGCACCCTCCACAAGTGGCAAAGTATAAGCAAATACAGTGGTACCTCTACTTACGAACGTCTCTACATACGAAATTTTCAGATTTACTAAACGCCTCAACGGGAAAATGTTCCCTCTTGTTACAAAATAAAGTTTTAGAATACGAAAGGCAAAAATACAGTAGCGCTGCTAGAGTTTACAGAACGTAAACATATCTGTCGGCTCTGTATCTCGGGTTTGAAAGCGGTGCGTCCGAGCTGCTCTGCCATTGGCTATCGCTTAGCATCTTCCTGGCATCCCATTGGCTAGGAGGGCCCCTTGTCTGTATGAGCGTAACCTAGCAACCCTTTTGCCAGCGTCTATCTGTCTGTTTGTCTGTCTGTGTTCAAGATAATTCAAAAAGTTATGGATGGATTTTGATGAAATTTTCAGGAGTTGTCAGAAATGTGAAAAGGAAGAACTGATTTCATTTTAGGATGTGATCCGGAAGAAATCCTGGATTCTGGATCACTTTCAAATTTTCGATAATTGTTGCGCTTGGATGGAGGTCTGCGCTCTCTGAGTGCTTTTCTAGTTCCAACACGTATTTCTTACTGGTTTTTATACCATTTTATGTGTTATTTATAATTTATTAAAAAAAATTATGTTTGAATTTTGGGATGGCTTGGAACAGATTAGAGCATTTACATGAAAAACACGTCTCTACTTACGAAAGTTTCAGGTTACGAAACTACTTCCAGAACCAGTTAATTTTGTAAGTAGAGGTACCAGTGTACAAATAAAAGTAAATAATTGTGTAAGCAGGCTTCCAGTCACATCCATCTATATATCTTAAATTCTGTCTTTAGCTTTGTTAAAAGTCAGATACCTGTTATCTGTGAGAGCAGAGCTGGACGTCTTCCTACCCCCCCCCCGTTTCCCTCCCGGTCACCTGTGTGCCGTGTTAGCAGAGACGCACCAACACGGTGAATCCCACCTGCTCATTTGCTATCCAACGTGCCCCAGCCCTCCAACTGTCACCCATAAATTTCCTTTCTGATCTGATCAAACCAGATAGCCTGCGGGATTATAGCTCATGACTTCAGTCCAGAGGAGCGGGAGGAGAACGGGAGCACTAGCTCCTGGGGAAATGTAAGTAAATTAAAGGCCTGTTTTATGTGCTCATAGTCCTCATTTGGGCTTTTCCCCACCATAACTCTGGCGAGGGGGAGGAGGAGGAAAAAGATCAATGCTAGGAGTTGAGAGGCTCCTCCGGCTCCCAGCAGCCCTTGGATCAGGCAGCCGACTTCTCAGGTCACGAGGGCAAGGAGCGAGCACACCTGCCCTCCCTTGAAACCTAGATCATAGGAGGCCAGGTGGAAGGAGAGGAGCGTTAAACGGTCTTCAGATGTGAGGGAGGTGATCTCACTCGTGCAGAGTCCCGGGACGTGCACGATCAGGAAAGGTGTTACACACACGGTAGCTGAAACGTGTCCGGGAACATCCGGCGTGTGAGTGTTTGAATCTGGATTACACCGACACGGCTGGAAACGGCTCCCTGCTAACAAGTGGAGACAGCGTGGGTTGTTTTTTTTTGTTTTTTTGCAACATCAGAAGCGTAACAGGATGGAGTCTTACCGTATTTCAGATCTTGTCTGGAAAAAAGTAGCAGTTGTACCACACAGATGTGTGTGTGTGTGCGTGTGTGTGGTGCGTGTGCGCGTCTGCAGACAGCGGAGGCCTCCTGCTGTTGCTCCTGGTGTCTCAGACATGTAGGGGTACTTTCCACATCTAGGGTTACACAGCAGGTTTCAACAGGTCGCCTGGCGGCTCATCACAGGAGCAAGAAAGTCGTGCACCATAAAGTGAGACTGCACGTGCGTGCGCGCGCGTGCGTGCGTGCTGTCAAGTCTCCTCCTCTTCTGATCTACGACACATTAAAAGTTAGACGAGGGCTTTGTCTAAACATGGAAATGAGTTCATAGCCGACCGAAGGGGTGGGGGGTGGGGGGGGGGACGCAGATTTAGAACAATGACTCACGTCGAAAAATGTCACCGGCGTTAGCTTTCAAACGGGACGTAGAGATTCCCGCCAGCCTTTCGTCGCACATTTGACTAATTGATGGTGATCTTCTGTGCAATTAAATTCAAATTTCAGCCGAACTGATGTAAAGTTGTGACGAGAGGCCCCCCCCCTCGGGCCCCTGGAGCAGACCAGCTGGAACAAAATGTTTTTTTTTTCTTTTTTTTTTTTTTTGGGGGGGGGGCACTTCAGCTACTGTTTTTAGGAGATAAGAGTAAATATGCAGAGGCATCTCGTTACTCCGCCAGCCTCTTAATGGGAACTTAAAAGGATGGGTTCATAATTATTTCATGTCTGTCTTGAAATAGAACTCATATGCAAACTCATATGCCCTCCCTCCCCACCCCCCCACCCCCCCACTTCCCATCCGGATCAGTGTACGGATGTCTTTGTGGCATGAGATTGCTCGCTGAATCTTTGCATAAAAACATCAAACACCATGCCAGTGGTGACTGCAGCCACTTTCAATATTTATATTTAGGTCCATTTAACTGAGTTTGTGATTTTGCTTTTATACGCCACTACAATGAATCTGAAATAAGACAACCCAGGCTTTACGTCTGAAAAATGAGAATTTGGGTATATCTTATTTCATAAGAATATACTCTTATTGTGCACTGGTGAGGCAGTCAATCGGCGGTTAAACAATGCGCTGGACTACGACGGGTGCAAAGTGGATTTATTCTCCAAGGTGTATACGATTCAGAGAGGTCATTAACTCACATCTCAGAATGCTGGATGGTTCAAAATGACACATTGCTAATAGGGTCTTAAGCATCACATGAAAAACACGGAGACCTTGAGATACGCTGTCCAGACACCTATATGTCAAAACTTAATGGTGCCAGAACGATAACTGTTGTGGGTAGATGTGGGCCTGGGCTGAGCGAGCACCCCGGTGGTGACGTGCATTGATCGGGTCACATGGTGTTAGCGGCGGTAGTGATTAGCATCACCTGTTCACTTACGGGAACGATAGTTTGGTGACGAGTGGGTGACGGGGGAAGCCTACTTTTAGCTGACCGTTTTAATGTTCCCTTTTGATACGAACGTTCATTGATGGATTTTTACGATGTTTGTGGATTATGGCACTGATGTTTTATTTTTGGATGTCGAAGGATTTTTTGATAAGGAATAAAAGGATCTTAACGAAGTTGGACTTCTCTGTGATGATTAGCGCGTCACGCATTAGTTTCCCCTATTCAGCCACTCGGTGAAACAGTCGCTAATAATAACAAAGCTGTGGCCTTGAATAGACCTGAACCGAGACCAGAAGTCATGGATTTATGAAGCAGCATTTATACAATTAAGGCCCCAAAATGCAGTTTTGATATTATAACGTCAGTTGGCATTTACCTAGATTTTTTAGGGACTCAAAATGGACTTTGTCAAAGTGAAATAGATGTAAATGTAATCATAATGTTTTAATCCTTGGATGAAAGTCTTCCTGAAGATGCTTCCCTGCAGCCACATTCAGCTGCTGCTTGTTTGTGGACTTTTTCTGTCTTCAGCGTCGCCCTGCAAACCTCAGGATTCATCCCGCTACTTCTGTCAGCCGCCACGTCATCAATAAACCCCTGTGAGCTGGTTCCACAGGCCCAGACCATGACACTGCCTCCACCGTGCTTTGGGTCATGAGCTGTTTTGTTCCTTCTCCATACTTCTCATACAAGTTAATGTTCGTTTCATCTGATTCCAGAGCACTTTCTGGCTGAGTCTGCTCTGTCTTTCAAGCTCTTGAACGTTACTAGCGGTTCGCACCTCATTATAAACCTCTGTGTTTGCATTCATGAAGGCATCTCTTGACTGACTCTTGATCTCCAGGGTTTTCTTGGCTTCTGTTGATGTTTTTCTTCACCAAGAAAAGGATTTTGCGTCCATCCATTTCTGGGCCTTTTGATCTCGTTGAGCTCGCCGCTGCTTTCTTTCTTTTTGGGAACATACTAAACCGTCGATTTGGCCACACCTCGAGTTTTTGGTTTTGCTCTTTAATGTTGTTTTTCAGCCTAATGATGGCCTCCTTAACTTGGACTGAGATCTCCTTGGACTTCGTATTTGCGGCCCCGGTCAAACAGCTTCCAAATGCCAGCTCCATACCTGATATCATCTCCAGACACTTTATCTGCTTCATTTGTCTCGAAGTAATGAGAGAATGGACTGTACATGGCCAGTTACCCCCTTTTCGTCAATTGTCTGCGATGTATTTTGAGCCCTAGAAAAAAATGTAGGTAATTTGTTTAAAATTGCTGTAGTTTCTAAATGGGAAATGCCATGTTTTTGTGAAAGCTCTCGAAGTAAAGCTGAAGGATCACTCTTCAATCACATCTTCATCATTTTACTTTAAATTCATTGTGGTGGTATATAAAGGCAGAAACTGTCACCGTCCCAATATGCATGGACCAGTATTTACCTGTTTTTCAGATCTTATGATAATAAGACTGTCGATGAGAGCTTTATATATGCTGTTATTTAAAATAAAGCAGTAAATAATCCCTGCATTGATCACAGTTGTTCTGCATTTGGTGTTCAGTCACGTCAGCTCTCTACTTTGCATGTCGCAGCAGGAAATACCGGCTATTTCCTTAAAAAAATAACATTTGAAAGATGAGAATGATCTTTAAGATAACAGCATACCTGAAAAATGTGTCTTGTTAGTTTTTATTCTTTTAAGATATTTCAATGATTCCTTTGTTTGTTCGTTTTTTTTTTCCCCCCCTTTCTCCAACTTGTGTTTTCAGAAAGCGGAAGACAAGAGATGAATCACATGAGATGATGACCCGGGCACAGACTTGCTAAACCCCTCCGAGCGCTCTCGGACTGCAGAACATCTGTAAGACCTGCATCAACAAACAAGACCTGTGTCAACAGCCGCGTTGCCCATTTGGACGGCCTTCCTCTCTTGACCTCTTGACCTTATCGGGAAAACTTCAGACATCAGCCTTTTGCTGTGTTATTTGGCCTCGTGTTTTTTTTTTTTTTTTTCCGCCCTTTTGTTTAGTCTGGAAAAGCTCCAGTTTGTGGTAAACGGCGCATGGGGTGACGACGGGGGAGCTGAACTGAGGGCAGAACACGCCGAATGTTTTTACATCCCTGTTTTGCATGACTGAGCGCTCGATCTTCACTAGAAAGAGAACTGTTTAAATACTACACAGAGATATCATCATTAAAACCAACATGTCTTTCGCCCTCCTGGTTCAGAACAGGGACCAGATGTGTTCGTAGTCATGTCAGATGTGAAGTGAACCCCGTCGGTTTTCGGTTGAGAAACCTCGAACTCGTACACAGGCTTTGTGTGGGCTCACGGGCTTCAGTCAAACGAAGGGCTTTGCTGAGTGACGGAGCCTGAAACAGCCTGAAACGTTACATCGAGGTCAACTTTCTACGCACCGCGTCAACGCTTGGTTTCCAGATCTTTGCTTGTTTTTTGAAAACAATATCTGAATGAAAGAATCCAAATGTTGTAAGAAAATCGATAAATAATGTTTGTTATATCATGTTTGCCTTGTGGCGTGTACGCTGGGTGTGTACGCTCTACTGTTTAGAGCTCAGATGTAGGAGAAGGATCCCACTACAAACCCGCAGGCATGCGTGGTCTGGCACAGCAGCGCAGGACAGACCGCCGTCTCATGTTACCCCGCGCTCCTCTCCTCTGCTTTGAACCTCACTCACTTCTCCTTATCCCAAACAAAGCTCTTTTTTTAGGGGGGGGGGGGTGGAGAGACTGAGTGACAGGGTCCCTCGAGGCTGATCTCTCGGAGTGATGGTGGGGGTCCAGGCTGGGGGGGAAGAGTGGTTCTTGTTGAGAAATAATTGAAATAACCTGGCCTGCTGCTGCACATGGAGGGCTTTGAAGTTTTCTGTTTCCCAACCGGCAGTTGTGCAACGCTCCATCCACGACTGGCTCCTGCAGACGCTTCATGGCTCCAGGACCCCACATGAAATCACATCATCGCTTCCCCCTGCAAAGAGCAACTAACCCCCCCCGCCTCCACGCAGTCTACATCATCTCAGATTTGATTCACTTGCTGTATTATCTCCTAACGGCGCGTACATTTCTCTGCTTTCATGTGTCAATCAGTGCGCGCGAGGGAAGCGACGGAGCAAGTCGCCGCGTCTGTTTGCGCAGTCAGACGCTGATTAATTGGGTCTGGATGAAAGTCGACGGCTTTTCATCTCAACGGGGGCCCGCTCTAACCCCAAATGTTTACGCTCGCTTAACATCTCAACAACCCGCCGTAATTAGTTCGATCATATTCAAACAGGAGTGAGCGCTAATGCGCTCTGCGGAGGCCCGCCGCCTTCACGTGGGACTTTTCCCCCCCCCCTGTTTCTCAGATCTGCTCTGCGTCTTTGGATTACCAAGAAACGCTTCTGAAGTGGCTTTTGTTTTGGCTGCGCTTTCAATGTTTCATGTCAACTGCAGCTTTGCAGGTGTGCTTTGTCCCTTCACCTCCTGATGCCTCACCGTTAAGCAGCGCCTTCTGATGTTAAGTCCTAATTTTAAGGCGTAGGTTGAAATAGATTGATTTCAGGATTAAGGTGTTTGCACAAACACAAAGTTGTGTCATTGGCAACGTGACACTCGATGTTGTGGAGAAGATTTTTGCACAGTAAGCTGATCCTGATGCAGATAATAAAAAAAGGTTTTATTTCATTTTATGTTGCAGTTTTATTTTTTTGTTGCTCTTTTTGCAAACAGCACATTAGTAAATCAAATAAGAAATTGAAACAAGTTCTCACCAACTTTAGACTGATGACAAAAAAAGTCATGTGGCACACAATAACTTTTTTTTTTTTACAGTTTATTTCAAAGATATACCCTTTTGATTAGCCTCGTTTGGCATCAACCCTGTGTTAGCTAACGGGGAAAACACTTCTTCTCTGTTTGTCCAACAACCCAGTCTGCCAAAGCCCCTGCTCCACCGAGCCTACGTGACAAAATTAACTCCCAGACAAATGTTCTCATTTTCTTGCTGTGATTTCTAAATTTACCTCGTATAGAATAGACATTCAAAACAAGACGCACCAATCTTTTAGGCAAAACACGTACGAGGAACTATATTCTAATTTTGGCGTAGCGCTACTGCGTTTGCTGCAGTGATGGGGCGCACCGTCACTGAGATGCTGTTGTAACTCCAATCAACAGCGTGACTAGCCAGTTAGCCTAGCGTGGTTGCTAACTGTGGCAGACTTTGTGAGAGCACAGATGATCCAGAAGCGATCCAGACCCATATCAGCCCGGGCCAGAATACACAGAGGAAAAACCACCGATTTTGGAAGCTAAAAGGGAGGCAGATGCAGCTGGATCAAGAGTCAGAACCAACATGGACTAGACGGTGGCAGCTGATACAGACACAAATTTAATGTATTTGAATGATACCAGGTGATACCGTCGATGACGAGGCTCGGCGTATCTGTGAAAGACGACGGTGCACAAACTATGTTTCACAACCATGGATGCTTTTGCAGCTCTAATTCATCCCTTAATTGTTTGTTTTTGTTCCAACGGATGCTTAGCTTGACTCTTACTTTATTTCGTCATTATGGGAGAAATGTTCACGATGGCTCTTGATTTTTCCAACTAGTGTGTCGACGTCTCCTGGTTTTTGGTTGGAATTATGTGAAGTATTAGCTCAGACCCTGGCCTCCCCTGTCACACTGACCCGTGACTGCTTACGTAATGTTTCGTTTAAAAGACTAATCTCATAGACTTCGCTGACTTCTGAAACTCTTTGTTGCGGCTTGTTTTACATTTTCCTTTCTATGCAAGGTAAATGTTTGAACCACCACATGTAAATGGGAACATTTTGAAGTTGTCTGGAAGTTTATTCTGTGACTCTGGGCTCGGTGGAGCAATCCTCTTAAAGCGAGAATGCTAATCTCGGCTTTATTTATTATACCGGTTTATTGGACGCACAGAGAAGAGAACAAATTTATTTCCTTACCAATGCAGGGTTGATTTCAAAATTAGCAAATTCCCAAAATGCTGGAGAAGCCCTTTAACAGTTTACTTGAGTTTATCTAAGTTACAGAGTAAATATGGGCTTAGAGTTGGGCCTTGAAGGATTTGGACAGGTTTCACAAAAATATGGCACTTAACATTTCTACAGCCATTTTAAACATAGTACCTCCATTTTCAGGGGTTAAACAGCATCTGGGCACATGACTGAAAGGAAGATAATTGGTCAGGTGTTCCCTCATTACCTCACGACAAATGAAGGAGATGAGAGTTTTGGAGTTGATATCAGGTGTTGACTTGGTGTTTGTCAGCTGTTCGACTGAAGCTACTATTATAAAGTCCATGGAGATCTCAGTGTAAGTGAAGAAGGCCATCAGTAGGTTAGAGAAATAGACAAATAACTAAAAACATATACAAGAGAGATAGCAAGGAGGTGGACAGATGAACAAGATCTAAAAAGAGAGAAAGCCTTGGTGAGCTCAACATCAACGAGCCTGGAGGACCATGAAAGAAAACTAAAGTGGATGATCCCAGAATCCTTTCCTTTGGGAAGAAAAGCATCTTCAAGAAGTCAAGTAAAACTCTAGAGAAGGTAGGTGTATTGTCAAAATCTACGGTCAAGAGGCACCTTCATGAATGTAAATACAGAGGCTTTACAGCAATGTTCTAATCACTGGTAACATTGAAGAACAAGAAACCCAGATTAGACTGACAGAAAACAAAAAAGAAAAAGTCCTCATGTTCTGGAATCAGATTCTTTTGACAGATGACACTGAATAAACTTACAAACTTACGGAGAAGGAAGGGAATGGGTCACAGTCCAGAGCATGCCACAGCATGTGTCAAGCACGGTGGAGGAAGTGGTATGGTATGGGCATGGAGGGCTTCCAGCGGAAAGGGCTCACTGGATTTTATTGGCAAGCCAAGTTTGTTTGTAGAGCACAATTCGTACACGAGGCAGTTCAAAGTGCTTTACAGATGCATAAAATCACAAGAAGGCAAATAGAATCATTCCATACAAGCATAAAAATAATCATTAATAAATTAAAAATGAAATTAAAAGAAAATAAGTTAAATTAAAAATAAAGAGTGCAAATAAAATCCTTCCAGTCATCATCTTCACATCTAAACAGAACTGTTTTCAGTCTGGATCAGAACATTGTCAGAGTTCAGGTCTGTCTCACATCTGCTGGAAGACTGTTCCAGATTTTAGGAGCATAAAACTGAAATGCAGCTTCACCTTGTTTAGTCCTGACTCTGGACACCAGCAGGAGACCACTACCTGAGGTTCTCAGAGTCCAGGTTGGTTCATATGGATCTAACATGTCAGAGATGGACTTTGGGGCCATGAAGAGACTTGAACACAAGTAGAGCTGTTTTAAAGTCTATTCTCTGAGTGACAGGAAGCCAGAGACCTCAGGACTGGACTAATATGGTTGTATTTCCCGGTTCTAGTCAGGACTTGTGCAGCAGCGTTCTGGATGTACTGCAGCTGTCTTACAACTGGTTTAGAGCCCAGTGAGCAGGCCGTAACAGTAATCTAACCTGGTGGAGACCAACACATCGATTAGTCTTTCTAAATCTGGTTTAGACACTATTCCTTTGATTCTGGCAATGTTTTTTAGATGGTAAAAAGCTGCTGATGTTATTGATTTAATGTGGCTGTTAAAGTTCAAGTCTGAATCCAATATAACCCCTAAATATCTGACCTGATTTTTAGGTTCTAGAGAGTCTCAAGGTGACTGATAACACTTTCTCTTTGTTTCTGTGGGCCACAGACAATGATTTCAGTTTGTCTGAGTTTAGCTGGAGAAAGTTGTTTTGCATCCAGACACTGATCTGTTCGATGCAGTGACACAATGAATCTACAGGCCCATGTTCTCTGGCTGTCAGTGGGTGCGTTTACATGGGAAGTTTAATTCCTCTTTAATTCAGAATTAAAGTTAAAGCCGAATAAAAGTTACCGTGTAAACACTTAATTCCATATGAAAATGTCAATTCCGAATTAACTTAATTCCGAAGTAAATGGCTGGTTTATTCCCATTTTAATTCCGCATTAAATAATTCCGCGGTCATGTAAACACTCATTCCTCTTTAAATTAATTCCCGTCTTTCTGCGCATGCTCGTTCTCTTGCCCATCTGTCGCGATGACGCTTATATTCCGGCAACACACAGTAAATGGTGTTCAAGAGCAGAGACGATTTATTTAATAAATAGCTTGGAGGAACTGGAAATAATTAAAAGAACAGATGGCAGGAAACATAAAAATTGTGAGCTTTTCAAAGCGGCCAGGTTAAATAAAGGAGGTTTCGCAGATAGAGACGCCACCCAAAAATAAGTGGAATGTTGTTGCTAACCAGTTAGCTAAGTTTGTTTTCTTCCGGTAGATGTAAAGACGTCCCCCCCCCCCCCCCCCCCCCCATCCAATCAGAACCCTTCCCAACCCCCAGACCTAAAGCGGAGTTGGATAAAGCCGAACTAACGTGTTTTCCATGTAAACCTTAATTCGGAATTACTATTTCCATGTAAACTCGAAGGAAATTAGTTTAATTCGGAATTATTTAATTCCTAATTTTAATTCCGAATTAAAAAACATCATGTAACCGCAGCCAGTGACACATAGATCTGAGTATCATCTGCATAGTTGTGGTGGGACACATTATAGCTGCGTATTAGCTGGCCTAATGGAAGCATGTACAGATTGAACAATAGCGGTCCCAGGACTTGACCCCTGGGGAACCCCACAGGTCATGGCCATTTGGTTTGAGACACAGTTACGAATTTCAACATAGTATCTCCTGTCCCTGAGATAGGACCTGAACCATTAATGATGTGACATACATAGCAGATGAATTCTGAGGCGTTTGAGGCTATGCTCTCAACTGTTAGGAAGCCACTTCACAGTGCAGATGGATAACAATCCTATGCACCCTAAGCATCTCAAGACTTTCTGAAGGCAGAGAAACAGAATATTCTTTAATGGCCATGTCGGTTGTCTGATCTTAACCCAACAGTACATGTTTTCAGGTACTGAAAGCAAACCTGAAGACCCACAAACAAGCAGCAGCTGAAGCTGGCGGCAGTGAAGTTCTGGCAGAGCATCTTCAGGGAGGAATTTTGGTGATGCTCATGGTCTCCAGACTTCAGGCAGTCGTTGACTAAAGCACTTTTATCCAAGGATTAAAAATTATGGTTATGCTGACAATCACGTCACTCTGTCCAAGTATTTTTAAACCCTCGAAAATACCGGCACTTTTCTTAAAATGGCTGTAAATCCTAAATGGTAAATGGCATGTTTTTATAAAGCCTCTTAAGTTAAAGCTGAAAGTCTACACTTTGATCACAGCTTGATTGTGTTATTTATTTCCAACAGTCCTAATACTTTTGGACCCAACTGTAAAATGCAGAATTTCACTTTTAGTTTGTGGAAAGGTTTTGGGAAGCATGTTGGGCCTTATTCCTTGTAAGCTTAACTGGGAGTGAATACGTGGACATGACCAAATGTTTCCTCCTTTGTGATGCCGTGCCAGGGCTTTAACTGCAACTTCAGTTGTCTTTTATGGGCTTTTTCTGCATTTACTTTTGTTTGCAGCAGGATAAGGAGTAGTTTCTCCAGGTTGGGGTCAGGTGTCTGACTCAGCCATGGTGGAATGATCCGGCACGTTGCTTTCAGAAACTCTTGGGTTTCCTCCACAGTCTTCTTTGATTACTATCCATGCATACTCTCTGAAGCACTGTCCTCTTCATTTGGCTGAATCAGAGCAGACAGGCACATCCTTCGACATCTCTGAATTCGGCTGGCTGCTTCTCTCTTCTGTCACATCATCAATAAACGCTAATGAGTCGCTGTCGTTGGAAGCTGTACACGCTCATGCCATCACATTGCCTCCATGTGTTCAACAGATGAATTCGTCTGCTTC
The DNA here is from genome assembly GCA_018398805.1 of Hirundichthys speculiger. Classification (NCBI taxonomy): domain Eukaryota; kingdom Metazoa; phylum Chordata; class Actinopteri; order Beloniformes; family Exocoetidae; genus Hirundichthys; species Hirundichthys speculiger. The sequence goes on from JAGFBZ010000240.1 coordinate 244,087, forward strand.
ACGTCATCCAGGTCATGGTAAACCTCAAAGGCTTGAGTCAAAGACGGGTATATTTCACCTTCCACCCAACAGGCCTCCTGAGCTGAATTGAGAAAGAATCCTGGATGAGGAGGAATGAAGGAAGAGACGTGATTTGAGCTGAAACGTCTTCAAGAATCAAGAAAAACATGTTCAGTTGTCTCTGATTCAAGACTTTGGGAATTATGCTTTAAATCATGACTTGTTCCCAGTCTTCTTCATACTTTTTCCTTCCCATCAGGTATCACGTCTAGTGTTTGTTTTTTGGGTTTTTTTTTGTCCTGAAACAGTCTTGGTCAAAGTCTAATCAACCCTTTTTGTTCCTGATGTTGATAAATGGTTTGCACCTTGAGTAATCCCTCATCATGTGTTATGTCTACCCCCTGGACAGACGGTTGCTTAAAAGGCGCTGCTCTGCTGTGATCATCCACCACCGCTGCCCTCCATGGACGTCCAGGCCATGTTTTCTTGCTGAGCTCACTATTGTGATCTTTTTTTTTTTCTTCTTCTAAGAATGTACTGCTGGTTTGGTCACTCCCAGTGTTCCCAACATAACTCCCAAATGCCAATCCCAAACTTGGAAACGACTCCATATCCTCAACCTAACTGTTGAATAAATAACTAAAACAAAACTCTACATCTCTCATTTGAAAACATAATTTGTCAGTTTTCCTGTAACTGGGTGCAGCTCTTTGACTTTAAAGATTCTTGGTCCCACAGTTTAAAAACGGTTCAGATCTTAAATGGTGCCACCAGGCCTGTCGGAGCAGTTGCAACATTATCTGTTGTGGGATTAACAGAACCGTGACCCAAAACTTGAGTCTAAGCAGATGCGAGGATCCCCCTGCTCTTTGCTTCAGCACCTCGGTAGACGTTCACCGCCTGCAGCCCGGCCACTGTTGTTTCTCCTCCTCGTGCATCGGGCTGAGCTGCGTCCCCTTGGGGCGCTGCGAATCCACCGAGCGACCAGCAGCCGCCAGGACCTGAGGTTCGCTTTTCAGTGGAGTCAGTTCTTTTTATAATGAAGCGCGTCATTCTCGCAGGCCGCAGAAAAGGCAGATACCCCGCTTTACTACACCACAGAAGAGTGCAGCGGAGCAAAACAGGCCCAACATGGCCAATCCACCCTTACAGATGTGCGTCGTAGGCCATGCCCAGCACAGGAAGCCATTAAAGAGCAAATCAATCAGCCGGCGCTGTGGAAACTGGAGGGGGGGGGCGTCAAACCCTCTATGGAAAGCTTGTGGAGGGGCACGTTGCCAGGGGAGTGAGATGCTCTACGCAGCTTGTACCAAATATAAATTCATTGCAGGCACTTGGAAACGTGTGTTTTCATAAACACAAGAACTGGGTGGAAGCGATTTCCTGATTTTTTTTTTTTTTTTTTTTTTTTTTGGAGTGATTCAAATGCGAAGCAGCAGAGGACTGTCACAAAAAAAAAAAAAAAAAGCGAAGAGGAGAAAATAAATAAAGAAGAGTTGGTGTTCGCCATTTGTTTGCCCACAGGGGAAATATTTCCAAAGCTCGTTCTCATCCGGAGAAATAATTTTAGTGGTGATAATCCGCACACAACTTTCATCTGATTTCTCAACAGAAAGGAATGCCAACTGTGTTCAAAACAACCTTTTTCTTCTTTTTTTTTTTTTTTCAAATACACAGATAAACTGTTCTCATGAATAAAGATGTGCAGTCTGGTGCTCCTTTGCGTTCGAAAAAGAAGCTGTCGGCTACCACGGTTGTTTATGTCCCCTTGAATATTTAAGCTCATCCGTACTGTGACCACAGTTTATCTTTTTTCTCTCAGGTTGAAATCCACCCTGCAACTATTTTGACTCGTTTCCATGTGCTCTGATTAGACCCCACTTTGGGCCACATGTTTTACTGTTGTGTGGTCTTCAATTAACTCAACGTTGCACAGACGAAAGAGGGAGGTTTTTTTTGGTTTGACATCTGTCGCATTCTTGGCAACAGGTTTTTAAAAGAACACAAGACAAAGTGATACATATGATGCCATAAAACTTTACACTGATGTAGCAATCAGAATTAAATCAGTTTTTGTTGGCCAACTATTACCTCACATGGGTTAAAAGCATTTGTGCACAGTTTTGCAACTATACTGGACCTTCGATTAGTCTAAAACCAGATTTCATTTTACGTTGTAACAGCCTTCTTTTTCTTCTTCAGACAGACAGTCAGTGTTGTACCTGAATGCGTTCATTGGACGAAAGTTCATGAACTAGTTCATATGTTGTGCGAAAGTGAACTGAACGTGCTCTTTTCCCTTGACGAGTGTCAGGTGTGAACGAGTTCATTTGGGCAATTGACCTTTCGGTAAGCACCGCCCCCTTCCTAGTTTCTGTTGCTAGGTCGGACAAACTTGGTGCTCCTGCGTTAAGGACTGTGTTAATTTGTTATTTTTCCGATGTGTATCATCAGTGTTAATATTATACTATAATAACGCCATGGTGAAAATATTGCTGCTGGGGACCTGCAACAGTGACTTGAAGTGTCCAGAACGTTTGGAGGGACATTTTTATTCCCTTTCCCAAACCAAAACAAACGGTGGAAAACTGCAGGCTTTAGTTCAGTTGTGTCCATCCACACAAGCAACTGAACGTGGGGAAAGTTACAAAACACACCTACATTTACTTCAAGGTAAGTTTACTTTGTTTATTAGATGATTGATTTAACCACAGTTTAGTAAAAGTAAAAATATATAATATAGCAGCAGGGAGGGTGATGAGTTCTCTGTTAGCATTAGCATTAGCTCTGGTCCACAGGTCTGTCCCACACCAGAGCTATGTTAACATGACAGTCGCAGCATTGTATTAATATAATTAATATAATTAATAAATTAACGTTAACATCACTAGCCTCACCTTATACCTAACAAAATAAATATCCAGGGCCATGTATATTTGTAGAAACGTGGCAGGCTTATAGCTGGCTGGCGAGTATTTTTCCAGCGCTTGTTTCGGCTTGGGAAAGGGAATAAAAATGTCTCCTCCAAACGTTCTGGACACCTCAAGTCACTGTTGCAGGTCCCCAGCAGCAATATTTCACCACAGAGTTATTATAGTATAATATTAACACTGATGATACACATAGGAAAAATCAGCGAATTAACACAGTCCTTAACGCAGAAGCAGAAAGTTTGTCCGACCTAGCAACAGTAACTAGGAAGGGGGCGGTGCTTACCGAAAGGTCAATTGTGAACGACGCTCTTTCAAAGTTTACGCACGGTCAAAACCGTGCCAGGTTTCCAGCGGTCCCCATTTAAACAAACCACAAACGAGCCTAATATGTATCTTCAGAAAGCAATCAAACATGGCAACACGGGCCGTCGCTTCTGTCACGCTAAAGGGCTGTGTATACTCTGGCAGCAATGTGTCGCAGTTAGCTTGTTGCAGGTATGCCGCAGTAATATTTGATTTATGCTCAATTTAAAAGCGCGGTCTGCGCAGTCCCGCTCTTTTTCGCCCTCATGTCCCTCCGTTGTCGCACAAACTTGTCTCTTGCGTTTTTCCACTTCCTCACCGTCTCGGCCGTATCCAGACCCACATTCATCGCTATCTCCCTCCATGAATTACTAGAATATGTGCCGTCCTTGTAGCGTGGAGAACGGAAGCCGGAAATACGCGTCGTGTAGAGCGGATGTAGAATTGACCAATCAGAGGCCTCCTTTCTCTCCTCCCTGCGACGCTATGCGGCACTGTCTGCGGTCACCTACAGTTTTGGGGAGGTGCACCAGAGTGTCTGCGGAGGGTGGGGGGGGCATATCTGCGTTATCTGTGTCACACACGCAGATGACCTGATTTCTGAGCATAAACAGGCTTAACAATTGCATCATCAAATGTTTAAAACAAGCATGGAGGAAGATGAAAGCTGTAGTCGCCCAGAGCTGCAGGAGCGCCCCGACTCTCGGGAGGGATTGAAATATTGAAATGGGAGAAGAAAACATTTGCACCTTAAGGACCAGTTTTTGTCTCATAATAAAGACCATTTGGGAGCAAGTTTTTCCTCATATTTTTAATATACTGTAGAGAAAAGCTGAAAGGGAAATGACAATTTACATGGGCTGTCCCTTCAATGCTAACGTGAACCCTGGTTGGATAAGGATTCTGAATTGGACTCAGTTTTCTACAGATAAAATGGATAAAATAATTGCTGTTTGCGGTGGGGTAGTATATGGGCAGTGGCAATCATTTTGACAAATAATTGCTCACAGCAACATCAAAAAAGAATCTTAAAAAAGAACTAAAAATGAACTATTTAGTTCATTAAAAATGAATTGTCACGCTAATTATGCTAATAAGGCTATTTAGTTCATAAAAATGAACTATTTAGTTAATTTTTTGAAATGGTGAACTGAACTAGTTCATTTTAATTTTTGTGAACTATGAACTTAATTAGTTTGTGTAGAAAGTGAACTTGCCCAACACTGCAGACAGTGCACCTTGCTTACATCATTTACATTTCATTGATGCCGTCATTGTCAACTGTTGTCACATTAAAGCCATAATAAGACAAAGTAGAGAAATTTGAATCAGCACTTCACAAAAACATGAAACAAACAAAAAAAAAAATAACAATCCTATTTCAATTATGAAGTTTAATCTATAAGGACAAAAGAAAACAGTCATGCGGTCTTCAACAGGTCTTAAAATGAGATAAAAACGACTTGAGAAAAGCATCAAACCTCCAGATGCAGCATGTGGAAAAACCAAGTAGCCTTCCCTTCCCGTTATTCAATAGCTTGTCAGACCATTTTTAGAAGTAATATTTGTTTTCTGTAGGATTCTGTCGGTCTTGCGTCATTGTGGATGAATCATAGTTCACTTTTCTTTGCGGTGCTGCTTCAGTTAATGGTGGTTTGCATGCGTACATCCATGAAGAGCTCTGTCGAGGCCCCGCGCAACATTTCAGCTGGTTTGAGGTCTGGACTTTGACTGAACCAGTGCAACATCTTGATTTTTTTGTTTTTCTTTTTCAGTCGTTCTGTTGCAGACTTGCTGCTGGTCTTGTAGTCGGTCTTCTGTTTTCTTAACCTAATTTGTAACAAACCCAAGTCTCTTGGCTGCAGACCATCGCCCGTCCAAAACCGTGCTTGGCAGTTGGTAGGAGCTTTTTTTGCTCTGATATTCTGGGTTTAATTTTCACCAAAGGTGTTTATGTGCATTATGGTTAAACCATATGTGACACGTGTCACACATGTCCAAAGAGCAAGAGCTGGTTTACTCAGATACAACCGTGCAGTCCTAAACTGGGACGCTGCGTGTTTCTTTTTGGAGACGAGAGGCTGGAAACCTTTACAAACAAGCCACATATATGCAGCCTAATTTAACTATATAGCACCAGTAATGGCACCCAGCTGCTGCTTTCCCTGTTAGTTCCTATGGGGTCAGTAAGGGCGTATTTAATTTTCACACGCTGTTTCTGCATATAGAGAGTTGGTAAATAAACAAAGGCAGTGTAATGAATGATGGGTTCTTATCTGAGGCTGTGCTCATCTAATTTTCAGTACCCCGTTAGATTATTTTTCATGTCACGGTAAAAGCTTAGAAGTAAAAGAAGGGGCAGAAATCACTTGGTTCTTTTGAGAAACTTTTTTTTTTTTTTTCATATTTAGTTGCAAGCAAGAATCTGCAAAGGACTTTGTGACAATATCCTTGACCTTTTACTGGGAGCCTCCTCACATCTTCCCCCCCATGTACAGCTGAACGATTTTATCGAATCTGCGATATATATATATATATATATATATATATATCGATATTTTATTTACCAGAGAGTATCAATTTTTCAGCCGCGGGTATCGATATTCTAAGCTTCTTTCAAAACCCCCGTGTCCCACCTTTAAAAGCTTGCAAGCAACAGTTTGCACTGTTTAAATAAATGACACTATTTTTCTCAACAAATCTTTTATTCATTTTGTCCAGCATTTGCAAGCTGCCTGTCAGCCATATAATGTGTAATTGGTGCTTTCAGTTCAATTAATTCAAACAAAGTCATTGGAACACTCACAAGATGTCACCAAAATCACTTTGTCCCTTTAAAATCTTTTGGAAAATGATGTAAATGTATTGTGAGATGAATATCGATATATATCGTATTGTGAGCGGAATATAGTGTATCGTATCGCCAGATTAGTGTATCGCTACAGCCCTAGTACAGACAGTATATCTACATGTATTGTCTGTGTACTGAACATGTTGCTGTGAAGCTTGATCATATGGCTGTACGTGGGCAACCATCAGGCTGCGGAACGAATGATCCGTTCAGGAATTTCAAATGTATTTGTTTTTTCTTCTCTGTATGTCTAAATGACATGTCACTGCCTGACACTAAAGTTCTGGCTTCCATCCGAGGGAGAACATCCAGTCTCGAGGATATAATCTGTCAAAATATGACTTTATCCCCATATACCTCAAGTCTCAGTATGTAAACTTGAGTCAGTAATTCCCTGACTTCAGATTTATGATAGCACCTGTCTGTTAGCACAGATCAAACCGTTTCAAAGTAAACTGTTCCAGCAGGCATGGGAATTCCCATCGAATCCAGCTCCAGAATCCCCCAGATCATCAGGAACTTTGTTCTTAGCATCACAGATAAAGCTCTGCAATCCTCACCAGCCATTACACTTAATGATCTGCTTAACTAGCTGCGTTACGCCAAAGCTAATTCCAAGAAGAAAGACGACTTCAAAAGGCACTTACTCCTCCACGCTTGGTTTGTGTTTTTCCCCTTCTTCTTCTTATCGTGCGCTCTGGAACTTGTACAAGGCACAGATATGATGAAGGAAAAAAACTTCTGTGTATGTGGAGGTTTTTCTTTTTTTTTTTTTTTTAAGTATCTGCTTGTGTGAGTTTCTGCGTGGGCGTGTGCGCACAGTCTAGATCCCTGTTAGTAGCAGTATAGAGCCACGGCGCCTACACCATGTACATATTGCTCACATGAAACCTTATCGGTTGATACTAGCCCGGACTTGCCTTTTTCTCAACTTGTACATTTACAAGCATTAGTATCTATCTTTAAACTATCTTCACGTTAAGTGACTGAGAAATACAATGCTTTTTCAGTACTCCTGCTCCGCTGTTATATAGATTTTAATGAGTGTAAACCGTTATTTCATAGTTGTTTATCTAGACATTTTTGACTCCTGCACGCAGTTTCGTATCTAGTTTGCCCACATTCTTCGGCCCTGGAGGCAGATTTTGTTTACCGTCTAGGTGCGTTTGCTTGTGGTGTCTCGGAGAGTTCCTTGCTGTTAGTGTCTGTGTTCGTACCTGCTTGTTGTTGTGAGATTCATACGACTGGAGTATTGCAGTTTCTTCCTTTTTCCTCACTTTCTCATTAATGAATTCTCCCTGCTGTGCCTGGTCGTCGTTCTCTCTTCTGCTGTGTGTCTTTTCGTACAAGGTCAACGACCTCATAAGTATTCATGTCCCTGCCTTCACTCAGCTCCGCACTAATTGAAAAGTTGCAGCCGCTGCAGCATCGTCGGGTCGATTCCTTGTTATTCGTGTTTATATAAATGAAGGTGATGTCCTGATATTCAGACTTGCTCCTGAAGTGATGAAATGGGAAATGTTATGTCACACTGTTGTCAATATGCTTTTCCAACATAATTATTGTGTCTGCCAAAGTAATGTCATCAGGAGTTACTAAATGAACCAGAACTGCTCTGTTCCAAAGAGCACCTTAGCCTTATTTGAGTTTAATAGCCATCTAGCTCTTTATGTCATTAAGACATGAACACTTGGCTTCATGGTTTGGTGTCACTGAGTATCAGCTAAATAGCAATGAAAGGTTAAGCCATGCTGCCTAATAAAGTACCTAATGAATGAATGAAAAGTAAAAAGGCTAAGTACAGACACCTGTGGGACACCGTGACCGACTGGTGTACAGAGAAAGCTCCTCATTCACATGAACACGCTGGGATCTGTCAGGTAAATGTGACTTAAAATAAGCTCATATGGATCCTTAAGTCCCAATAACATGTTTAGCATCACACAAATGATAGCTATGCCCCGTTTCATGGCTGTTCATGCATCAGCATATTGTCAATGCACCAAGTTTAACTTTTAGTGAGACTATTTATATCACTTTGAGTTTAAATTAAACCTTCAAATATAACTTCTGACATTTTTCTTAAGCACTGACTGAAAGCTGCTACTCCCAAGCCCTGCTAACCTCTTGGTCCCACTAGCAGCAGAAGCACCGCGGCCCAGATTCGCTGCGCTTTCGGCTCCCGTCCTCAGCGCGGCGTCAGATCCTGCCGGGAACATTTCAGAAACGGAGCGCTTGCAAGTCTGTTCAGCTGTGTTCGTGAGATTACAAGCTTGCCTAAAGTTTTTGAGATCACGTCTTTAAAGAAGCATACCTTGCAATATCTTCTCCTTTCTGAAATTATTTTGCAAAAAAAAAAAAACAAAAACAAAAACGGGTGGTGACCAATGAAATGTGCTTTCCGACTTTCAGTTGAACCTCTATTCTGAATTTGTTTTACCTCCAACCTCCACAAATTAACATCGACAGTTGGAACCCACTTGTGGCGTTTTAATTTGAAAATCCACTGGATTCTCTCAGCTGTTCACATGTCTGACACCAGAGTGCTTCTCGTGGAACAAACCTCATTGATGATATGGACCGCCATTTATAGCGACTGGCACGACACCGCTGTTTTGTGGCGGTTCCGGGCCTGGTGGGATCCAGGGGTGACGCTCCACACATGAACTCATTCCTGTAAAAATTGCCTGTGAATATGTATCTCTGTAACCTTGAAGGTTTGTTCAAATTGTGTTTCATAATTTTGAGGAACAGTTTTGACATTTCAGGAAATATGTTAAATCAAATTTTCCCCCAGAGATTAGCTTGACCGGGTTCAGACACCGGTTCCTGCCACTGTGCCAAAGTGAGTAACTGGAAACAGAGTTGGACAAATTGACAAATCTTCCTGATATGGAGCAAGAAGTTTGCACAGGAAACACCGGACAGATTGTCTGGTTAATAAGTAGCTGGAGCTGTCAGCAGGTTTTTGGCTTAGCTGAGAGGAAACAAGGACAAAACTATTCTGGGGATTTTGTTTCGTCATTCAAGAATGCACAGAATATCAACATGAAGTGTTAAGCTTTCATTCTTCATTCTTTTCAGTCGTGAAAACTGAAATGACTTTCAGCCAGAAGAGCCCAGTGTCTCGCGTCCCCACGTAGTGAAGCTTCGTTTTCAGCATTCACACTTTTGAAAGGACGTATCTTACATCGAGTCATGATCTTTATCTAATTCTAACCATGAAGTGTGCAAAGAACATTTGGATTAAAAAAAATGACTTCACAAAAGAGTGTAACCAGATTTCTCAAGCACAGGAGATGAAGAAACAAAGGTCTTTAACTGGAGCTGAAACTGAGAACATAAAAGAAAGCATAAAAAACATTTAAACTGGGGAAATGAAGCATCTTCACAAAGGTAACTTTCAGTTAGATCTCAGCAACAGATCTCAAAAACGTCACAGTTGATCCCTGTGTGGCATCCCTTTTTCTCTCTTCAGCGGTCCATACGTGTATTTGAATTGCGTTTTGGGAGCAGAAGGATGTCTCACCAGTCCTGGGTCTTCTTTTTTCTTATTTCTCTTTCATGATTCACCAAATATTTCCAGTCGGTGAAACATCTGGACTGCAGGCGGATCAGGTCGGCTGCCTCACCATTCTGATACGAAAACCACGCTTTATAATTAATAATTCCCCTTCAATGATCAATAAAGTATATTTGAATTTAATTTTGTAGCGCTATTGAGTGACGTCACACTGAAAACAAGCCGAACGGTCTCTGCTTGTTTGTCCTAACTAACAGATTATTTTAGCCCATACAGAATCACTGAGGGCCCCAGTATCACTTTAACTCTTGCCCCCAGCGCACAGAGATTTCTCCACTTTCTTTGAACCTTTTGATGATATCCTTTATTACAAATGACCAGATGCTCAGTGAGTTTGCAGCTTTACACTGAGGAACACTGTTCTGTTGTAGAGACGGTTTCTGCAGACCAACGGACCTTTTGTACACCCAAACATGTCACTAATTATGTGCTAATTAACCAAAGTAGTTGCAAGCTGTTCCTCCAGGTATCTTCGTTTCAGTACCACTTACTCTACACGTGCCTTTTTTTTAAAATTTTTTAGATGTGTTGCTGCCGTCAGATGCAAAATAAATGTGTCGCTTTCAACATTTAATGCGTTCGACGTTCTGTTTGGGAATAAAATCAGTCGACGTGACATTCACAAATCACTGCATTAAATTTCTATTCACATTTCATATAATGTCCCAGCTTTTTAGAAGTGGGGTTGTAAGTGAAACCTGACGTCCAGGCTGCACTTTCCCTTTGAGGCCGTTCCCATCAGGAGCCATGATAATAACTATAACATTCCTGAGGGGTGAACAATAATTCATTATTCATTTTTGTTAAGCAAAGAATGCACTGCCCCCCCCCCCCCCCCCCCCCAGCCGTACGTAGGCTCCACAGTTAACTTTCATGTCTGCTGCCACTGCTGTATATTAAGTATAGAAAGCAAAATAAAAGCAGGAATGCAGGAATTCTTGAACTTGTACCTGCGAGCAGCTCAGATGATCTAACAGCCTGTGACAAGAGACGATGTTATTTGAGTCTAGTTTCCTAGCCGGTATTTTAATATGAATTTGTGTCAGTCCGTGCATGTCTGGGAAATTATCAGAGGACACCAGTGAAGAACGGATGACGGTGATGACAGCCCATCATCATCTGGTCAGGAGAGACCCCAACAGTATCACTTACCTCTGAAAACATATCTGCAAATATCCTTTTTGCAGCCATAGTCTGTGTTGTGAGGTTTTCTTACATTTTCCTCGAGGATGATCCTACAGCAGCTCGTCATCTCGACATACTGCATTAACGTATCGTCATGATTTGTGAATTAAATGCGAGAACACGGATGCAGTGAGACGTTCCGAGCGTTAATTCAAGACGCTGGCATCGACTGGCTTGTTCGTAGGCTCCAACACGTACACTTGTCCTCGCATTTTGTGGCTTGAAACTGGGTTCACGGGTTGAGCTGCTGCAGAAATGCGACACCAGAGAGCTTTGTTTGTGTTTTCGCTGGGCCGCAGAGTGATTAGCTGCTGACAGTGGAACATGACGTCAAGAATCTTGTCATCTTCTTTGTATTGAACTCTTGTAAACAATGTCACTGTACCAAACTGTGCATCCGCCCCGAAGTATGTTTCTCATCAGCAGTTTACGTTACGCACGCTGGATGGCGGTTCTCTTACTACATCCCCTGAAGGGCTGAGATGTAAAAAGGCGCCCATCACAGGATGTTTACGACGTTGTCAGTCGGACATGGAAGAAAAAAAAAATTAAAAAAAAACGGGCACTTTGTAAAAGCAACTCTAACCTCGGTGCACCCCAGAAAGATGAAGCCACGCAGGAGCGTTTGAACTGAGGCTGATGGACTGTGGCAGCCACTCTCTGCAGTCTCCTTTGAAGACTCTCAGAGGAGGAAACGCGCCACTTCCAAATGTAAAGAAACACCGCCGTAATTCTGTTTGTGCCGAATGTCGTTCCAGCCCCGTGTTGTTCCCTAAACAGATGTGAGATATTGCAGATGCTCAGTTGCCATCCTATGAGTCAGATGTGCTGCCGTCATCAGACCACAACAAAGATGATTCCCATAATCTGGAGTGCTGGGGAGGGGTTGGGGGTTAATGGTGGGAATCAATGGCCTCCAACCCTGTGGCTTTGATTGTGGTCTTTTGATCAGAGGCAATTATACCTTCAAGCAGGTTGAAGGCTTACTCGTCTCTTTTTTTTTCCTTTTCATGTAAACCAGTTGTCGTTCCAGAGGCATGATTGGAGCTGAACGGTCAGTGACCCCCAGTGAACGACGAGGTAATCTTTCTAAGTTTGTCACTGCATGATCTACGCTCATGAACCTGTCTATTCGCATATACGGGGTGGGGGGAGTGAGATCCGATCAGACGTTGTCCTTCAGGAGGACACACATGGAGACATATGTTAGCGGCAGGTGAGAACAGACGCTCAGAGCTGTCCACTCCTGATCGGACCACTCAGGATGGACCTTAGCTACTAGGGATGGGCATTTGGTCGAGATTTATTCTTCGATCGTCGGGAGAATTAATGATTAATAATCGATTTATCATTAACATTTTTATATTGAAAACTATCACAAATATTCTCGATATCGGCGTGGCGTTTGTTTTTCCCTTTGGCCTGGTTGCTATGGCCCGCGCATGCGCAGATGTGTTCAGTGGCCCGGATGTTCGTTGTCGACAATAACGTGACATTTCCTGTTTCTTTTCTTTAAAAAAACAACGATAATAAAAAGAAGAGATATCGAGGAGACTACGTAACAAGGACAATTTAACAAGGCGCCAGTATTACAGGCTTTTTGTTTCTTAAAAAGATGCGCTTGTTGTGTGCCCGATGTGCGCTGCAGCTCGTTCTGGTCCATGCTAACACCGAGTTGAGGCTAGGCTAGGCTAGGCTAGGCTGATGATGAACCACCTCCACCGTCCTTTACAAGGCTTGGATGCGCGTTGTTCAAGTGATACATCATTGTCGTTGTCGATTATTTGTATTTGTAATTTGCATTGCAGTGATTGCAGTACACTTGGTCATTTTCTAAACGAAAATGGTCCCACGCCACACTTCACCGCGACCGCTTCATGATTAGGCGATGACCTACAGAAGCTCGCATGTAACAACTGAGGCCAGCCAGGGTACGATGGTGAAATGTTGCCCCCTGCTGCCAAATTTCTATCGGTGGCACAGCGAAGTACATCGCATTGTTTGAGGACGTGCACTGAGAACCTACGTTCGGATTGTTTAAAAAAAAAAAAAAAACATTCGGTTCATCGACGAAAATTAATTTCTTCTACCAAATTCTTAATGATCAATCATCGATTAATTATGCCCATCCCTATTAGCTACGTGGAAACAGGTTCATGACCATCTGAAGAAGGTGTCCACCATCCCAGTTTCACCATTAAATGTGTGAATTTTCAACATCTCCAAAAATGTACTGATGTTGCAATAAAGCAATACGCATAATAATGCAATATATCCAAAACCTCGAGGTGGGGATTTTATTCTTGTGGCTTTGAGGAGGAACTACAGTGATGCAAAGGTGTACCTATGTTTGTATTTATTAAGATGATTGTAACTTTTTCTTTTAAGTCTCCAACCTAACCAACCATGACCGACAGCAAAGTAGAAGAGCGTAAAGTCGGATGGGGCTCAACCTCGTCAGTCTCTTCAACGTGTTGTAGGATTTTCTGGCAGAAAAAAAGTGATTTTACAGTTAATTGATGATATGCCAAAGTTTCACATCATACAAAACATAGGCATGTTATGACCTTTAAGGGCAGATGAAGGCATATAATGATTTTTGTAAGTGTAGAAAGCCTAGAAAGTGGAGTAATAATACATTTTTATTACGCTGTCATTGTGAAACTGCAGTTAGCCACCAGCTACTGAAAACAGTAGAGTATTCAAAAAGTATAGAGGAGCATATTTATTTCAGGAATGTGGAATCACCTGAAAGGAGACTAAATATTGGATTTACACTCATTTAGACAGACCAGGTCATTAATAATGCTAATGACAGATGATGCTAAAGTTAAAGGATGCTATCTGCTATACTGTACTAGACTAAAGTCTGTCTGCATCAGTACCACTGCAGTCTTGGGAGGGCGTTGTCATCAGCATCTGACAGTACGAGATTAGCCATATTAGATCACTGTTCAGTCCAAATGGTTGCAGTCCTGTTGATTATATCAGATAAGCAGTTTCTTGTTTCTATGTAAATATATTATTTCTGGAATCATGCTCATTATAGGCTCCAGCTGATCCGTGACCCTGTATAGGATTAAACAAGTATGGATGATGGATGGATGGATCATGCTATTTAAGACATCAATATGAAACAAAAACACACTCAAGAACTGGAATATAAAAGCATTTTTGCAAGAAACCTTTCTGGTATAAAAATGATTAATTTGGTATTATACTTATAAGATGATATACAAAATTACTTTAATTAATATTAATAATACTTTGCAGAATAAGTCATTTTAAAATACAATGCCTGGCCCCAAAAAAAAAAATTCACCACCTGTATTTAACTAAGCAAATAGGTACGAGCCTCCTATTGGATAATTACTGCATGGGAGATTATCTTACAGCTGGCAGCAAGTTATTTAACCTCAACTGGTGCAATGAGTTGCTTCTCATTTCCTAAACAACCAGAGCCGGTTCAGACCTCCATGGGGCCCGAGGCAAAATTCTGCAAAGGGGCCCTCCTCACTGAATTCAACAGCCACACCTGACACCGCAGTGCTTCCACTCATCCCCCCTTTAAACATATTGCACTGTCGCCATGACGCCACCTGTTGGTTTAACTAAGAATAAAATCTGAACAAATTAGAACAAATCAAATCAAATTTAATGTTTTAAACGAACAATCTAAGTAATCTAAACAGTCAAAGTAACAGCGTGTACACACACAAGAGCACAAAGAGTGAAGGTTAATAGATAGATGGACACATTTACACATCACATATAGTCATAATAGAAAAGGATGTGTATTGACACACTTACATAGTTATGAAATAACACATTTTAAAATAACTCACCATTAAAAGTGTCCCTTTCTACACTTTTTGGCTGCAAAATCATCAATGATGTCATCATATGATAGTTTCCTCCCCACCTCATGGTTGATACTCATGATGGCCAGACCACTCAGACGCTCCTGGGACATCGAAGATCTCAGATAGTTTTTGATCATTTTCAACTTGCTGAAGCTCCTCTCTGCTGAGGCAACTGTTACAGGCAGAGTGACAGCAACTCTCAGGGCTATCCAAAGGACAGAGTTCCTCCAGACTCTTCTCACAATGGAGGGAAAGCAGCTCAAAAGCAGTCATGTTCCCTGATGGTAGGTCAGGTACATTCTTGATTTCCTCTGCCAGATCCACTGATATCACATTCTTGGTTGAAGGTCAGAGTTTTTTCCAGTTCCATACACTGAGCCTTCAAGGAGTCACTGGGCATCTGACCTGAGGAGCTGAAGTTCAGCACCACTCCATATTTCATCTTCACCTGGTTCAGGGTTTCAAATCTTTCATCAATGGATGCTATTGTAGAGTCAACCACAATGTTGAAGAAGTTCTGCATCTGCATCTGTCACTGGCTCATCCGGTGCTTCGTAGCTAAAATGCCTCTTGCTGTTTCTCCTTCAAAACTGCTTCTACCTTCATTTCATCACAAATGCTTCTGGCTGTTGTCTGAGCATCTGAGAATCCAGTGTCCCGGTACAGAGTGAGAGATGCTTTTGCATTTGAGATCAACTGCACAGCTATGTCAAGCTGCATTGAAGCAGACTGCAGGAGCTTGTTCACTGTGTTTGCTTCTTGTCAGTATCTCACACCACACTACACAGCAAATCAAGAAGCGGTAAGACCCAACTTCTTCTGCAGGTGACTGTGCCTCCACTTTGGCTACAGGATCATTGATCTTCTGTCTGGCTTCCAGTAAGGCTTCTCCAATCTCAGAGGCCTGGTATCTGACTGCACTGCTCTCCCATCTTGTGTCACTCCATGACTTCACTGTTATGTTCACATGTTGTTTCAAGATATTCCATCTTTGTGTGCCAGCAGAAAAAAAAGGTGAAGAGCTTTTGTACATACCCAAAAAACCCAACAGCATCTTTGGAGGATTTGGCGGCGTCTGAAATGACGAGGTTTAACGTGTGTGCACCACATGGGACGAACACAGCTCTGGGATTCATTCTCAACAGTCTGGCTTGTTCTCCTTGGTGTCTCCCCTTCATATTAGCCCCGTTATCATAGGCTTGCCCTCTGCAGTTGTCAAATGGAATTTTTAGATCAGTCAGCTTATCCAAGACGATTTTAGATAGGTTTAAGCCAGTTGTTGCCTCAACATTAACAAAGCCAATGAAGTGCTCTTTTACCTCTGGCTGTCCCTTAAAAGCCACACTCCTGAGGATAATGGACATCTGCTCCTGGTGGCTAATGTCAGGTGTACAGTCTAAAATAAGGGAGAAGTATTTTGAGTCCCTTACTTGTTTCACAATAGTTGTGAGAATCTTGTCACTTACGAGCTGTATCAGCTCATTCTGAATGTCCTTACTGAGATGATGACAGTGTGACATGATTCTCTAGAACTGGGTCAAATTTAGCCAATAATTCGACCTCTTTTAGAAAGTTACCATTGTCTGGTGTGAACAGTTTATCTGAAGAACCTCTGAATGCCAGGTTTCTTTCAGCCAGAGACTGCGTTATGCTTATAAGTCGTGTAAGGACGTCTCGCCATCTTTTTCTTTCTGCCTCCAAAGCTGTCATTTCAATGTTGTCAAGTGTTTTTCCACGACATAGGCGCACATCAAGCTCTGTCCACTTAATCATGTTGCTGGTGTGGTCTGGACTTCCCTCATGCTGCCTTACGATGGCTTTAATATTTGACCAGTCATTAACACCATCCTGTATCATTTTGTGCTTGCAACAAAAACAATACACTGTGTTTTTTTTCACTGAGTATGAAAGCCAGCTCCTAGTAATTTTTTCCCCATTTGGTAGCTGTCTCTTAAATAAACCTTGATGGAACCCTCTTCTGGACTGGTCTTTGGGGTAAGAAAAATCGACTTCTGGATTGAATGGACCTCTGCGCACTAACTCAGTCCGCATACAGTCCGTTAAGACTGGAGGCCTTTCCGCAGGATCATCAGGTGGAGCAGATACTGTTGCTTGAGGTACTGACTCTGAGCTAGCTTCTGATGCTGTCTGTTCTTCCCCTGTGCCACTTGACAACGATGGCTGTACTGGACCTGCGCTGCTTGTACTGCCTGAAGCAGCTGTTTCATCTGTTCCTGTATTAGATGAACCTGGCTCTGTCCCTCCACTGGCTGACTGGCTGGAGCCTGTGCTGCTGGTGCTAAGAAATTTAAGCATAGCACCTGTAAAATATAGACAAGACAAAGCAACTATTAATTCAGCTCCATCAAATTGGCTGCACTTAAATTTACTTTATTTTCAAATATAGGTAATTGTTTATATCATGTACTATAATTCTGATTCATTTAGCACGGTTTATGCATTTATATTTGCCTGTGTACTATCCAAGCAAATAACATTTATTCTTAAGATAAGATAAGATAGAACTTATTAGACTTTATTGATCCCACACCGGGGAAATTCACGTGTCACAGCAGCTCAAGCAGAACAGATAGAAAGTAAAGTGACAGCAGGGTAATTATAAAAATAGGCTAAAATAAAATAAAATAGAATATAAAATGTGTATATAGCTCTCTCAGAATTTAACAATAGCAAAATACAAAATGTTAAGTACTAGAATAAGCAGGGCTATATACACATGACTATTTACAATATATACACCTTTCACCCATAGATATATATGAAAGTGGAATGGAGGTATGGGCATACGCATTGTTATATGAATGGCTGTGCAGATTGTAAGAGAACACACATGGTGTGAAGCATTAATAATACTAGCAATGAACTATGTTGCCATGTAAAGGCAGATCCTGCCCAGAGTTGTAAAATACACACATGGTGTGTAGCATTAAAAATATTAAGCAGCTTCGTCAATATTCCATTACTTTCCACGTATGTAGTTAGGGATGTCCGATATTGGCTTTTTTGCCGATATCCGATATTGTCCAACTCTCAATTTCCAATACCGATATCTACCGATACCGATATATGCGGGCAAATTTCCTCAAAACTAATTTTAGGTAACATCACATATCTCCTGTCGTGGAATTAACACATTGTCTGTGCAAAAAAAAAAACCTGATACCGATATTTACCGATATTACATTTTTATGCCAATATCGGGCCGATAATATCGGTGGGCCGATATTATCGGCCATCCCTATATGTAGTATAATGTTTGCCTAATTGCAGTTGTAACTACAATACTGACACACACCCAAATACACACAAATGCCCGCGACAGCGTGCACATACACACAGACATGCAGACAGACACACATAAGCATGCGCGACAGCACGAACATTCATATACACACAAACACACACCCTCAATGATACATTTACTGCTATTAATGATTTGTATATTGGTGAAGCGAAACTAGTTGGCAGCAACCATCAGGCACGCTCAAAATTTCATGCGTAATTTTCTAGTTGCAGTTGTAACTACGCTACAACTTATAATAGAAGCCAGCAAGAGGCACACAGAGACTGGGGGGCTCACTGGGGGGCCAACCGCCCTGTAATGTAGGTCAAACACGGACTAGTCCCGCCCACTCTCCCCCCCAGAGAGGGAAGTTACCTGAATGCTGCTCCCTAACTTCACTGTCATGCTGTTTCTTTTTCCTCTTTTCATATCCCGAGGGAAAACTGCGCTTCATCGTGGCCTGTTTAATCCCTTCACGCGCTACAATCCGGGGAGACACACACGCGCTGCAGACGGTCACGTCGTCAGTTTTTTTTTCTCCCCGCATCAACGTTGCCGAGGTAACGGGGCCCCCATTGGTTTGCGAGGCCCTACGCAAAGTGCGTAGTGTGCGTATTGGGTGAACCGGTACTGTAAACAACCATGTCAAAGACACATCCTGTGGTGGTGGAAAAGATGTTAGTCTGTTTGAGAAGGGTCAAATCATTGGCTGCATCAAGCAGAGAAAACATCTAAGGAGATTGCAGGAGCTACTAAAATTGGGTGAAGAACTGTCCAACGCATTATTAAAAACTGGAAGGATAGTGGGGAAAAAAATCCTCAATGATCGTGATCGGCGATCACTTAAACATTTAGTGAGATCAAATGGAAGAAAAACAACAGTAGAACTCAGGGCTGTTTAATTGTGAAAATAAGAGCATTTCCACGCTCACAATGCTAAGGGAACTCCAGGGATTGGGACTGAACAGCTGTGTAGCCTTAAGAAAACCACTAATCAGTGAGACTAACCAGAAAAAAAGGCTTCAATTTTCTAGGGAGCATAAAGATTGGACTCTGGATCAATGGAAGAAGGTCATGTGGTCTGATGAGTCCAGATTGACCCTGTTCCAGAGTGATGGGAGCATCAGGGTAAGAAGTGATGCTCCCATCATGCCTAGCGCCTACTGTACCAGCCTGTGGGGGCAGTGTTCTGATCTGGGGTTGCTGCAGTTGGTCAGGTCCAGGTTCAGCAACAGTATGAGCTCAAAGAATGAGGTCAGCTGACTACCTGAATATACTGAATGACCAGGTTATTCCATCAATGGAGTTTTTCTTCCCTGATGGCACGGCCATATTCCAAGATGACAATACCAGGATTCATCGGGCTCAAATTGTGAAAGACTGGTTCAGGGAGCATGAGACATCATTTTCACACATGGATTGACCACCAGAGTCCAGAACTGAACCCCATTGAGAATCTTTGGGATGTGCTGGAGAAGGCTTTGAGCAGCGGTCAGACTCTACCATCATCAATGAAGATCTTGATGAAAAATTAATGCAACACTGGAAGGAAATAAATCTGGTGACATTGCAGAAGCTTATTGAAAGAATGCCACGGCTAATGTGTGCCGTAATCAAAGCTAAAGGCGATCCAACGAAATATTAGTGTATGACCTTTTTTTTCGGTGGTGACTTTTGTTTTGGCTAGGCAGTGTATATTTCACAGAATAACTTATTTCAGACTATTTACATACACTGTTCATGCATGTAAACCGGTATCATTTATTCACTATTCATTCTCGTCTGAAAACATACAATCAGATATCAACAGTCCTCTAAAGCAAACAAAAAGGATAAATATCAATATGTAATTACTTAAAAACACGTCTAGTTTGGGGCGCGTACTCAACTGGAGAGGAAACAAAATGACTTGTGTGTGTGTGCAGAAAATGACATTAGAGTTCACAATTAAAGAAAACCGTCAGCTCAGACATTTGTTTCGGTGCCGTGCTTGACATCCGTCACTAATACCTCCCTAACACAGCGGTCGTTACGTACTGTAGCGCGCAGCGTCAGTTGTTACGTATCAATTCGCTAACGCAGGCAGCTAATGGCTTTTGCAGTGTGAGTAAATATTGTTTCCATGCCCCTCCCCCTGTCTAACGATGTACTTTACAAGATGTATGTTCAAACACACGCGCGTCTACATTTCTGTAAAGAAAAAGCCCGGCTGAGTTTCCTGACCTTTAGTAAAGTCAACTATCGCATGTTACAAAATTCACGTTTCGGCCTCACAGAGCATGTGACACATTTCCGAGGTTTTTCTCCAATATGTCAGCACTGCTGCTACATTTTCCAGCGTTTAGGAGTAAACTAGATTGCATCACCGAGAACATCAGTCACTTTTACAGGACTTTCTTAAATAGGAATGATTACTTATGCAGAGACCATGCTCTGGTTTACGAGGGACGAGATGCTTTGGGTTTGGTTTGTGGTTTGGTCGTAAAACCTTTGAAGCCTTCACTTTGTTTGCTCTCTGAGGCTGATGGGTAAGTGAATGGCTGCAATGCTCTGTGGGTAAAAAGATGGCCACTGGCTTGAGGTGCCACCAGACCGTTCTCCTCCTCCTGCACCTCCTTTTCCAATCACATCAGACAAACAAATGGTGCAAATGTCAAAAGCATGACATCGGTTTGTGCAGGACATCATCTTGTGTGCAATGAAGTGATATCGTAATACTGCAGACAAGCAAAAAAAAAAAAAAAAAATCGAGCCTTGAGCCTCCGCGTTACAGCGACATTGTGTCATTTTTTCCATTTAGTTTGCTACCCTTTTGTTGTGCTGTTGGGTTCAGGGGCTGGTTGTGGGACGGCGAGCAGAGTCACTGGAGCGATCCCCGGCTCCGTCGCATCCCAGAGCATCCTAGAGCATCCCAGAGCATCCCAGAGCATCCCTGAGCATCACAGAGCATCCCAGAGCATCCCAGAGCATCCCTGGGCAGGACGCCGGACCCTAACGTCGCCCCCCCCCATCGTCCCAACCACTCACACCGCTGGCCCAGAGTCCGGATAAACTGGGCGGGTTGTGATCTGCTGTCGTGACCCCGACGAAGGGAAAAGCCCTCAAGAATTTGCCGGTTGAGCTGTTGAGAACATCTGCACTGGTATGATGAGGTAGAAATAAAAAAATGTGCCGAAGCTTCATATTGTTCCTCTTTGTAATAATAGGATTGTACTCACGAGCCACCTGCCAAAATTAGATTACAGATTACGAATGATATGGAGACCAACCAAAGGACTAACCTTATTACTCAAACTGTCAACTGCAAGCATTAATCAAGGTTTATAGACAGAGGTTTATAGACACACTTGGCATATGTGTGCTGATGGATTATTAGAGGGCTTCTTCTCAACTTAATCAGCCCCAAAAAAAGCAGGAGGTTGGAGAAAACAGGCACGCCACTGTTAAACTTTTTGTTCCTCTCCTGAAGGATCGTCACTGCGTTGATGTCGGTGTGATCATAAGTCGTAAAAACGCTGGACACATTTGAAACTACTCCTTCCGACAATGACCAAGAACGTATTCCATTAACCCACTTCCTTTCTCCGCCGCCACATCTGTTTCATGTTATTCTCCCTCGTCCCATTAAAGGAGATAAAGCTGAGCGATGCTACAATAAACATTCCAGAGGGTGTCACCCAACCGGTGTCTAATTAGAGACCCGGGAGGCCGAAGCAAGATGGATGACTGCCGTGTGTGTCAGTGGAAAAGAGGCGGAGGAGGGGGGGCCGCGGTGCTGCGGCGGCTGCTGGTTGAGTGCAGGTGGCTGAGCGTAAGCAGTCGGCTTTTATCTGGGCTTTGAACCCAGGTAAGCTCAGGGGCCTGTCCAGGTGTGTGCAGGGGATGAGAGCCGGGGAGAAGATGGTGGCTGTTACAGTTACAGAAAGGGCCAGAGGCAGTGATCTGTCAGGGCGAGCTCTCTCTCTCTCTCTCTCTCTCTCTCTCTCTCTCTCTATGACACCAAAGGGTGACGGCGTATCGTGTTGTGCGCGCAGCCACTGATGGCGCGGATCACACGAGACACTGATGTGGTCGCTCGGGGAGCGCTAGCAGGGTCACACAGACTTCAAACGACAACCAGATGCTCGGGCTGAGTAATCGCGTTGACTCCGCGTGACCCCCACCGGAGCAGACGCAGGAATTGCGCGTCAGTGTCGGTACCAGGGCGTTTTGTTTTTAATTAGAGTAATGAGGCAAGTGATTATTCTGGCACTGACGAAAATTGTCCTGACAGCCACACGGTGACTCATGGCTGATGTCAAGGACGACGGCGAACCCTTCCTTTAATACTGACACACTGCCAAAAACAGAAAGGAGAAAAAATGAGAAGCATTTCCTTTAATAAGGGTGCGGGATAGATTTCCCCTAAATTTAAACTGACGAGCGTAATTTGTCCCAGCAAGGACGTGACTGTTTTTTTTTCTTTGCTTGTTTCTTTTGTTTTAGTTAGAAAGGAGAATTTTTTTGTATTTCCGTTTTTCGCTGATATTTCTGCTGTTGATTTCTGTTTTCCAGCACAAACCCGTCGTTGATCATGATAATGATGATCCACAGAGCCACTGATCAGCTTTCAGTACAATTATTTTGTTTTTTTCCCCCATCAGGGACAATTTTAACAATTACAGTGGTACCTCTACTTACGAAATTAATTGGTTCTGGAAGCAGTTTCGTAACCTGAAAATTTCATAAGTAGAGACTCGTTTTCCATGTAAAAGTCCTAATCCGTTCCAAGCTCCCAAAAATTCAAACATAATTTTTTCAATAAATTATAAATAATACATAAAATGACATAAAAGTACCTGTAAGCAATACATGTTATAACTAGAAAAGCAGTCGGAGAGAGCGCAGACCTCCACCAAGTGCAACAATTATCAAAAATTTCTTCCGGATCACACCCAAAATAAAATCAGTTCTTCGTTTTCACATTTCAGACAACTCCTGGAAATTTAATCAAAATCCATCCATAACTTTGTGAGTTATCTTGATCACAGACAAACCGGCAAAAACATATCCTCCTTGGCGGAGGTAATAATCAGATCATTGCACAATTATACTAATGTAAAGAATAAAGAACAAAGAATAAAGTACATTAAAGATTAATTATTGTTTGTTTACCTTTGTGGCTGCTGGGCGACTATGGGAAGACAAAGACGCACCGCTTTCAAACCGAGATACAGAGCCGACAAGTATGTTTACGTTCGGTAAACTCTAGCAGCGCTACTGTATTTTTGCCTTTCGTGTCCTGAAATCTCTTTCGTAACGAGAGGCAACATTTTCCCCTTGAGGCGTTTCGTAACCTGAAAATTCCGTATGTAGAGACGTTCGTAAGTAGAGGCACCACTGTATTTCTGTGGCCGACAGTTATATTTGTTAAATGTCAAAAAGTTTTTAAAAGCCTTTCTGCAAAACAGAGTCAGTTCTGCTGCTGGGTCGTCCTCAGACGAGCCTTCCATCGTTGCTTCCAGTCATCCCGATCCTCCGTACATCCAGCCGGTTCGTTGGTGCTCTGAGCTCCTGCAGGAGTGTGTTCATGTATGTTAGCGTGGGACGTCCTCTTGATCGATGGCCATGTGTCAGTTCCCGCAGAACCAGCTTGCTGGCTGGCAGGCTCTTCAGCAATGTCCTGCTAGTCCCATTCTCCTTACAGCAATCTTGTTGCTCACCCTTGGTTTTCCCTCGTATAGGATTCTGTTGGGTTACATGCGCACTCTTGCTGATGTTAAGCGCTGCACGCAACATCCTTGTGTAGCACCCATCCAGAGACTTCTCTAGGGTTGAATTCAGGGTCCAGCGTTCACTGCCATAGAGGAGAAAGGACTCTTCTGTTGCGTAGACGAAGCTGAGTTTGATCTGGTGGGGGAGGCTGGAGCTTCCATACACTTGTGCCTTCCTCACCTTTAGATCTCGCTCAGTTGAGTTGACCCATGAGCCCAGGTATTTGAAGTCCTCGACTCTTTTCAGCACAGCTCCTCCTGATGTTACCAGAGGTTGACGTTCTGGTGGAACGCTGTATGTGATGACCTCAGTTTTCTTTGCGTTTAGCTGAGGCCAACCTTGGCGCACTTTAGCGCTAAACTGCTCAGTAGATCTTGTGCTTGTTTCATGGTGTCAGAGAGCAGTCAGGCCTCATTATATCCATTATCTCTTTTTTTTCAGCCTCTGTACATGGACCTCCTGCCCATCAAATATGTTTTCTATTGCTGGAGGGAAACTTCTTTAAATAGCTTGATGGCATCCTATTAAAAACAAGCACATACTAGAAAAGTGTATGAAATGTATTTGTTTCAACTTTGTCTTTTAAAGTAGTACTTTTCCGTTACGTATCAGGCTCAACTTCTCTTTTTTTCTGTTTGAAAAGCAGTGATGACACAGCTGTTATAATTGGTCTTCTGAGACACAGTGAAACATCAAACGGTGAAGATCTATTTCTAACAGCAAAGAGTCAAAAATGACTAAAAAAATGGAAAAAAAAGTGACTGCACTTTCTCCAAACTTGGAAAAAGCCAAACTCATGAGAAGAACTTTTAGCGTCCTTCCACAGATGTGCAGTAGAGCTCACACATGTTGGGTGGCGCCGAAGCCAGCCATAGCCATTCACTTGTCCCATGAAACTGGTCTGGCTCCCCTCCCCGTTCACAATCATTTCCACTGGTACAGAATGTACCAAACCAATCACAGCAGGGCAGGTGGGAGCTTTAGGTGATAACTGGTACAGGAGCGTCTGAGAGTCACTGTTCAAAACAACCAAGATGACGCCAGGATTGCCAGTAACACCTTGGATCAATACAATTTTTACTGCGAAGCTGATACCGGTCATTCACGAGCATTTCCACTCCACTGCGCGCTACTCTGGATGTCTTGTGTTGATGCGGTGATCGCTCTGCCTGCGTCACACGATTCATTCCTCTGATTGGTTTCATGTCTGTCTGATGACGTTCAGTAGCAGTTTCTTCTGCATCTGTTGGAAATCAAAGCTGGAATCGGACTAATTCTCTTGGACTAAGAACTCACCTGCTCACTTCTTCTGCAGCTGAGGAAGCGCTACAGAGCACAAAGGGCCCGATCTTCCGCCAGATCTCCTAAAGGCGCTATTTAGGGATAGCGGGTAGCGGGAGGGGCCTTCCCCTGCAAAGAACACACTCTTCCACCCTTGCTAACTCTGCTATCCCACCTGCGCTACCCGCTATATTATTCATAGGAGTGGTTAGGGCGTTCCACCTGTTAAACCAATCAGTGCATCAGCAGCCATTGCCTTTAAGAGCAGGTTGCGCTACCCGCTAACCGCTATGGAGCGTCTCTTCATCCAGATAGGAGCAGCTCTCATGTGCAGCTCGTCTGGGACTCTGCTGTAGAGCTTCCTCCTCTTCCTTCCTCCTCCTCCTCTGCACTGATATATACATAAAAATATTTTTACACAGACAATTCCTATCAGCTACCTGAAAGTCCCAGATAGTTGGTGTCCTCCCAGTAAACATGCTCTGGTCGTCTATGGTTTAACTGGCGAGCAAGCCGTTTAAGACAATCTCTGGTATTTTCTCAGGGGTTCAACTGAGGCCAGATCACGCTTTTTATACAAGAGTTAATTCCACAGGTAGAGAGGTTTGTGCGTACAAGAGTGCGTCCAAATGGCATCAATGCACGTCCACCTGGTCACACGTGGACGTGCATTGATGCCATTTGGACGTGCTCTTGTACGCGCCAACATGCGGGTTACGGGTAGCGGGTGTTCAGACCACCCGCTACCCGTAACCCGCAACGGCAAGATACTGAATTTGCAGAAAGGGCAAAGGACACGCCCATTGCCACACCTACAAAGTGAGTACGAGAGTTGGCATAACGGGTAGTGGCTTTAGCGAGCGGAAGATTGCATTAGCACTTAGCGGAGGTTCCTATACCTGCAATGTGCGGGTAATGATTGGGGCCTAAAGACCTGGACAAAAAGATGAAACCTTTTACCCGAACGCTGCCACACACTTAAACTCAGTTTCATAGAATACCGTAAGTCATTAATGTACAGTACATATTATGTACAGTATGTAAAGGCAGAGTAGTTAATTTCAGGTCTGTCTGTTTTAGGAGCAGTTAACTTTTTTAGGCACCACAGAGTGTCTGCATTTTCATTTTAATGTTTTCATATAATGACAGTAAAGTTCTATTCTATCCTAGAATTTACATTTTTAAGTGTCAAGTACATCAGAACTATTTACTTCCACCACACTTATGTGGACATAAAAGCAAACCACCTGCATGGTTGAGTAACTCCAAAGGAGATTATTTATTTATTCTTAAAAAGCCTAAAAGGAAAAAAAAAAAAAAAAAGGTTTCCTATAAATGAGAGAAAGGTGGCATCAGACTTCAGGGGAAGGCGCCGCATGTTTCCTCAACAAGGACGGGACTCAGACTTGGCTCCTGAATGTGTCAGTTCACAGCATCTGGGCCGACCTGCTGGCAGCCGTGCACGCCGACCGCAGCTTCCCACCGGCGGGCGGGTCGGGGATGCTGAGCTGCTGGGTCGGTCTCACCGTGACCTTGGACAGGCATGGACGTACCCTCACTGACACGCTCATGATGACGTTGAAGCCGTTTCACCTCAGGAGAAAAACGGTTGAACTGTCAAAGCGCACGACGTGCTGGAATGCCGAGAGAGAGCGGGAGCACAGAGGAGAAATTCAGTGACTCCAGCAGACCACAAGGAATGTGGCCAGGCAGCGTGTACAGACACGCACAGCATGTGATCGCACACACACCACACACGCACATGGACAGAAAGACAAAGGAAGACTATAAAACTGCAACACACACTGATAAGCAGGACTCCAATTCAAGATTCGTTTTCTATGAACACACAGTAGTTTATATTCAGGCCGGTTCAGTCTGCTCAGTGTGAGGACACGGCAGCGACGCGCCACGCACTCAATTAGTCACATGTACAGAATATGCAGAGGATGGAAGATTTATGCAACTTTACCATCATAATCTTACTGAAGTTCAAAGGGAAGTTCAAAGAACAGCGGTGGTTCAACTAAAAATTGACCGTTAAAGCTCATTAATGTGATTTTTTTTCTTTTTATTTTCATAATAATGGGTAAACATCCTCACTGCTGAATCTGGGAAATATTGCATTAATTAGATGTTAATGAGAATTAGTTCCCACCTTGCAAATCATGACCAAATAAAAACCAGCTCTTGTTTATTTGTGACGTTATTACTAGGACTGTGAAAGTTAACGCGTTAATAAAGCGTTAACGCAAATTCTGTTTAACGCCACTAATTTTTTAACGGAAGATTAACGCGCACACGTTTCTGTAAATATGACCCTCGGCCAATAAGTGTATTTACAGTCAACGTGTGGGACAGACATGGCGACAGAAAAGGGTCTTATGAACGGCAAGTTTAGCTTTAAGGTGCTGCCAGATGGGTCTGTTGACAAGAAAAAGGTTATTTGTATTTACTGTCGCTGTGAATTGAGTTTCCACCGCAGGACTTTAAAGTTAGTTTCACATCTGACATTAGCTTGTTTTTATTTCTCCTGAAACTTTAATAGCGACATGAAAACGGCACCGATTTCATCCAGGTCGGTATCATTTTGTAGATATAAGTATGCCAGACATTTCACAAGTGTCATCAACCCTCCAAGCTCAGTGGGCGTGGCTAAAACTCTAAGGAACAGCGCTGAATGTCCCTCTGAGTACCTGCTGCTGCCGTGGAGTTTAGGGACTGTCAGCAAATTACTGCGGTCAAGCAGCAGCCCGATAAAATACACTAAGAAGCTGTTGATTTAAACCCCAAAAAGCACAGCAGCATTGGTGGACTTCTGGTTTTCAAACTAAAGGCTTAAAAAAATAGATAAAGCAGATCCCCGTGACCCTGTATAGGACAAAATGGGTATAGATGATGGATGGATGGATGGATGGATAAACAGAACATTAAAAAAAGCGATTAATGTGCGATTAATCGCGAGTTAACTATGAAAATCTTGCGATGAATCGCGATTGAAAAATGAAACTGACAGCCCTAATTATTACATTTTATTATAGAGGACAGTTGCATGAATATGGCACCCGTTAACTTCTGCTCATCCAAGTTCAGACCACAGGGCCCTTCCAGACCTTCCTCTCCTCCTCTGGCTCCTCTGGGGGAATACCAAGTTCCTCCTGAGGCAGCTGAGAGACGTCATCTGTCTGGATGTGCCCGGTACGCCTCCCTGGAGAGGTGACTTCTGAGCAAGGCACTGAGATACTTAAAGCCCTCCACCTGAGGCAACCCCTGCAACCTTTTCTGATGGACAACCACGGTCTCAGATTTGGAGAACTCCTTCTCATTCCCACCACTTCACGCTTTTGCAGAAAAACGCTCCGGCTCGAGATGAAGTCGCAGAGATGTAGTCCAGAGGCCACCAAACCAAACCGGATCTCCTCAACCTCCTGGCTGCACCTACAAATCCTGTTCACAAGGGTTATGAACAGAACCGCCCCGATGGAGACCAGCTGCCGCTCCAGACAACACCGAGTCCACAAACGTCAGAGAGTAAAAGGATGCTGCAATAACTGGAGGCTGAACTGATTTAAGCTATCATAATGTTTATAAAGATGTTTGAGAAGACTGCAAAGTCATGTGACCACAACTCTTAAACTGACTGATGTGTGTGCAGGTTGAGATAAAACGTAGATGACTGTTAAAGGAGGAAAGGAGATGTATACTAAAAGCAGTGGAAAAAAGTCTTAAAATGATGGATCTCTGCTTTTTTTCGTACACACATTCTTTCTTTTTACCACTGGCAGAATATTTAATGCCCATAATGCAAAGCCAAACGGACAACTTGCAGTCGTTGCAGCAGTACAATTTAGAAAATGTTCCACATCCCAGTGGATTTCACAGTAAACTCTTCAGTAGACGCAGCCATAATACGCTGTAATTCAGAGAAATCTTTCCTGCTCTCAGTCTCAGTCCCTCATCGCAGAACAAGTGACGCTTCTACCAGCCAGTACCTCAGGGCCTTTCACTTCACTGTCTCTAAAGGGCACGCGTCATGCTAGATTACTTTCCCAGTTTTGGCTAAAATAAATGTTGGGCATTTTTGTTCTTCCCCCACAATGGTGAGGTCATCAGCAGTTCTCTATTTTTAGGTTAGGTGGTTGCTTTGGGCCCAGAAGCTTCTTCACAGTGCTGCACGGTGGCTCCGCTGAAACACACGGGGGCGCTGTTTTGCACGAGGAGCACGCCGCCGGTCTGAAACACGGGAGGGATGAGAAGCACTGTGAGCACCGTGCACCTGTTTCCACCCAGAGAAGAGACAAACTTCAGCGGAGACGTGTGAATGAGACGTTTAGTTTACGTAGAGATTTCACTTATTTGATTAAGCTTTTCTTCAAACTGCAGGTAAAATTGATCAGTAGTGGGAACATAATTAGAGCATCCTCTCAAACCAGTATCAGTAATTTCCCAGAACTCACCCATGCTTTAATTAAACTCAAATGCAATGCAGCAGTGCTGCTCTTCAAGAGTCATGCAGATCTTTCTCTTCCTTTTCCATCCTCTAGCTTTGGTGACAATGCAGATTAGTTGTTCTGGTCTGGTTCTGCCTATAGTGTGGCATTTTCTACATATATGATGCATCCCAGTGGTTTCCAGGGAGACGACAACCTCATCAGGCTCAGGGTTACAGGCCTCCCCTCCTCCCACACACCTTAATTTACAGAAGACAATTTTAAAGTCAGTCTTTGCAGCAATACCACTTCTGACCACATGGGGGCATACAGCTCTGTTTCCACATGTTTACCACCCATTTTTCCCAATTTTTGCTGAAAATTCTGCCGAATTATAACAATGAATTACCATCTCACACATAATGGGAAGTGCAACAAATGAGTTGTTGCAGCAGAGCCTTAGAAACTACACAAAAATGTGATTTCTGGAATCTTGAGAACCTACGACGCCAGAACTTTGTGAGCTCGCCGGCCTCGTCTTGCGTGATATAGGATGTGATCTCCTTCTAAGGTCATCGACAGGTACTTGAAGATAGTAAGTGAGAACAACACATCTGGGCACGTTGCCTTTGTGTAATGGCCCCGCCCCTTTTTGTGTGAAAACATACCATCAAATATGACTGGCGATAAATCCAACTCTTAGGGCTGTTTGCTAATACAAAAGTATTAATTATGATTATAATTATTGATTTGTACCTTCTTGGTGCTCAAATCATAAGACCTGTCAGCTAAACAATTATATAATGTTGTTGCAGAGCCACGATCACTCACTTCCGATAAATTATTGTGATAGAGAAATGTCCATTCAGTCTGCCACCAGATGGCATTTAACGACTCTCACCTGACGTCAAAACCGTCTTGTCTTACCTGTCATTACCACAAATATATGCAGCGGCTAGCCGGGTCCCATAGTTTCCTATTTTTACCTTTCCTGAAGATTGAAGCTGCAAATCTTTTTTTTTGTAAAGTAAACAAGAGCACAAACAAGGATTTAAAAAAAAAAACTTGATTACCTACCGCAGCAGCTTTTAAGCAGATAGTTTAATAGTTTCACAGTGTTTGTTTCCACCCAGAAAGGGGCGTGGTCATCAATGACATTTCATTGAGGTTAATACTCTTCTTTACAAGTGGAGGAAAGTCCAGTAAAAAAAAAAAAAAAAAAAAAAAAAGTCTCTTGAATTGTAATCCAATAGGTGTAACCCAACTACTGCTATGACTTTCTCCAGTTATTCCAGTAGAGAGGTAGGCAGGATCACCACTCAGTAGTCGCCGCGGTGACGGGAACATAGCCTGGAAGTTCTCGTGAGGTTCCAGCACATCGATACTCTTCCTGTTTTGTCCTCACCTTTGTGCTAAATCCGGTGCACCTTCCCAGTCAGTGGGAGTTCGCGTAGTCGCTCCAAAGCTGGAAAATGTACTTTTCAAGCAAAAGCCTCAAGTGAGCGGTTCAGGATCGGTGCTGCCACCTAGTGGATGCTATTTTCGCGGTACTCCAGTTTTTCCCCTATTAATTCCAGTCCCATTATACAGCATATATATTCTTTTGTAACTTACATCTTTAAATGACAATTCATATTAATGGATTCTAAAAGCTAATAGGTGAGAATAGGCTGCTTTGACTCTATGGGATACTTTCCTGATTTTCTTGCCCCTGCTGATCTTTTACTTGTATTATACTACAGTTACAATGAAGTTCTTGCCGGTGAAATATGCTTTTTTTTCTCTCTCTTTATGGACCTGCTGCTCATTTGCGCCGCAGGGACCCCCTTCCAAACCCCACCACTCTCCGTCTCTCCTCCTCTTCCTCCTCCACCTCCCCCTTCTTTCCCCCCTCAGCGCTGCAGGTTGAATCCACTGCCCCTATTTCCTGTCACATGGGTTGGAAATAGGATCCCTGTCTTGTACTATCTGGTCTCGTCTTTGTGGTGTCAGTGTTGTAGTAGCTGTGGGACCTGCCTTGAACTTCAGGGACTTTTAACGTCAGGTCCAAACCGCGGCTCGTGCACGAACGCAGTCAGTCAGACATCCAGTCAGTCAGTCGGTCGGTCGGTCCGCCAACCCGCCGGTGTGCGCATCAGACTGCACTTCACCTGAGCGAGAGCCACTTTTTTCCCCAGCACGATGGATCCCTGGACCGTCACCTCTGCGCTCCTGCTCGCTGGCTTTATTTCTTCGGCGGCTTTCAGTCATTTTGACACCGGTAAGTCAAACTTTCCGACTCGCTTTCTCGCGGACAGGAATTCGGAAAACAAACGGCTCGGCGGCGACGGCGTCCCCGAAAAGTTACGCATTTGCGCCCCGGAGGAGGAACGGGATCCCCGCGGAGACCCGGCGGGACGGAAACCGGGACAGCACAGCGGAACCGTTTATGCGTAATGAGATTTTATCGACGCAGTCTGCAGTCTCGGCAACTTCATTCATAGTTTGCTCGCCTTTTCTTTTTTTTTTTTTGGTCTAAATCCCTCCCCGGCGGTGTATCCCAGACTACAGGAGGCGTTTAAGTGCAGAACATCAACACAGCACGAAAGGAAACGGTGTTCTTCACGTCTAGAGACGGCTGGTCCGGTGAGGCGCTTCGGTGTCCCGGTCCTTATCCAAGGGTGTCCCCAAGTCCCCGCGACAAAAATCGCATCAGACACGGGCCCGTTTGGGTTTTAAAGTGTTCCCAGATAACAATGAATAGCGGTTTTCCAGCCAAACCAGCAGCTTTTACGCACGTATCTCGGTTTGCTGCAGTCCCGTGTTTACCTGCTCTGCTCCAACAGCCGCGTTACAGTCTGCTCACTTTCTTCCCCAGTGGCTGCAATCTGGTTTTTATCATTCCCACCGTCATATTGTTCTAACATACACCGCACCGTTGGCTATTGTTGCTTCAAGAGAAGCATTCAGACATCAGCTCCCCCCGGAATGAACCTCAGTCATCTCACATCATCTATTTAATTTGCCACCGAGCTCAAATGAATACGCAGGGATGTGCTCGGGTTTGTGTGCGCGACTTCAAAGTCACAGCCGGGTCCCCTTTTTTTTTCAAAGCCTGTCCTCCCAGGGAGTATTTTGTTTTAATGTGAATATCTAATAATGATGACCACACAAACCAAGCTTCTCCTTGCTGTAATTTGTGCCGCGTTTCATGTCGGAGCAGCAAATCCTCATGCTTTCCTTTTTAATTTTTTTGTCTCTTAATTATACCCTTGGATCTCAAATTAGAGGGTCCACCATCTGGGCTAGTGCGTAAGTACTCCCATGTGTACCTATGTATTAACAAAGTATTTAAAGCAATGGTATTCCCCCTCATAACACTGGGGGAGAAAAAAAAAAGGGCCCAGTTCATGTTTAGTTTAAGTCAGCTGTGCCACATTTGCTTTACAGTAAAACAATAATTTAATGCGTGTACAAGGAGTCAGTGTCCTGCTGCAAATGTAAGTAGTGACTCATGCTCTCCCTGCTGCATTCGGGTAGATACCAATAATATGTCTGGTCTGTGCCATTAAAAGGTCAAACTGCATGTTGAATACTCTGTTAGACACGTCTGCATCACAGCGAGGACGCAGAGCAGCTCCAAGCTGCGTCTGCGCCGCGTGACGCGTAAATCTGACAGCCACTGGCCGCTGTTGCTTCATATCTACAGCTGTTGTGGAGCTAGATACCAAACAAACACGGGCCAAATGTGTTTAATATGAGTGGATTGTATGTGTTGAAGAGTGACGTCAGACCCGTGCGCGTCATGTGAACGTTGAACTGCGCTGGAGGTCTGGCATCTTCTGGATGAACACTTGAAACAGACGTGGGAAGTCCTGTGACGTCACTGAGACAATCAAATACAATAAAATAAAAATACAGACGAGGGTAAAAAAAATAAGTTTATGAAAATCTATTTTTATTTTCCCTGTAAAGTACAGTTTTTCTCCGGCTGGGATCAGCCAGGACGCGCAGCAGCTTTGTGAAGTCCTGCAGGGAGCCAGACGCTGTTGCTGCTTTAGTGAAACAACAACACTGGCGCGAACACGCTGGTCGTCTGCAGAACTGCACCATGCAGAACTGTTTTTTTTCTCTTCTCTTTTTTATTTGTTTGTTTGTTTAATCACACTGATAATCGCAGCCATGTTGCTCACGAACATCTGCAGGGTTTGAGTTTTTTACAGCCTCTAACAGCAGAGCGGCCCCTTCTGGTCTGTTCACCCCTGATTTGAGCGCGAGGGCGTTTGATTTGTCTTCCACATGATCCCAGAGGCTTTCTGAGATCATGTGGACCCCCCCCCCCCCCCCCCCCCCCTCCTGTCAGGATGAACCCTAACCGAGTCACCGTTTAAGCCGGTAATGATGCGGCTCATGGAGTCGGTGCCCTAAACAAGCTCGAGCCTGTTGATCGGGACAGATTTAATTTGATCCCGGTGTTCCCGGTAGTCGCGGCCGGTGTTGCTGGTGGGTTAATGGTGTGTGTGTGTCGGGGGGTCAGCGGTGAAACCGACAGCACCGCAGCGCAACACATGTGCGCGCAAGTGAAACCCAAACCCTGCAGAGACGGGAACTGACGCGGATTTTTTCCATCAAACAAAGTAACAGCAAAGTGCCCCCCCCCCCCATTTTAAAATGATCGTGATAAAACTGTCCTCGCTCGTGCATGCGTTCAGCGCACGATCTCGCGCGGTTTCTGTTTGTTTTTCCGCCTTGGTGCTCCGGTTTGATTGAAGCGCCTGTTAAACAGTTTAGGAAGCGCATGTATTTGCGTTCTTAGTGACTGTTGAATGAGTTGATTTAAACCTTATATTGTTCCTGTCAAGAGTTCAAACACACCCACCCTCATTCATTCTGCGCAGGCAGGTGTGTCTGGGAAACGAAACAGCAACTCAACTTGACTGGTTCAGTCGAGCGGAAAGCGTGAAAGTATTTAAGACAAAGGTTGCAAAATCTCCCTAAGTGCATCGTGAAGAATTCATTTAAAGATCAAAGACAAAAACATGCTGATGTTATTTTTTTTATTTTTGCAGCAGTTTGAAAAGCAGATTGTGAAAGTGACATTTCAGGAGCACTTTTTCTTTTTGCTTTTAGCTGTAACATCCTGGTGTTCCTGCCTTCTGCCTGGTACATGTTAAAAGCCATCACAGCTGCTTGTCAAATGTCAAACTCTTGTTCATTGT
Source organism: Hirundichthys speculiger (assembly GCA_018398805.1). Taxonomy (NCBI): domain Eukaryota; kingdom Metazoa; phylum Chordata; class Actinopteri; order Beloniformes; family Exocoetidae; genus Hirundichthys; species Hirundichthys speculiger. The sequence continues at coordinate 278,772 of JAGFBZ010000240.1, forward strand.
AATTGCTAAAAAAAAAAAGAGAGAAGAAACAACATAAAAAATAAAGTTGTAGTGACCTTTGATCATCCAGAGTCGGCGGTTGCTTTAGCTTTAGGGGTCACATAGCTAAAACTGGATGAAAAGCTGAGATTTTTGTTCCCACTTTCAGCACCGATGACTAAGAGCAAGACGTCCAGGAGCAGAAACATGACACACCTGTCATCGCTGAACCTTTTACCTGCGCTTTCAGAGCAGAGGAGGCTTGGATGTGTTGAGCCGAGGCTTGAAAAGGGCAGGCTGTGACGGTTTGGCAGCGCGGTATGCACTCTCATTACGCCATCACAGTCGACGGAGCTGTCAGAAATGGCTCCAGATGAAACAACAGCAGGTCCATATCAGGCCGTGATCGATCAGCTCGATCTTTCTCTTCCTATCCAGTCTTTGCCAAGTTTCTGCTTTTAGAAAGACGTGCAGAAAATTACTTCAAAGCCATTCTGGAGGATGAGTTTATTTTTATTTTTTTCTCTCTGTGCAGTGATGCGGCTCATCAAACTAATTAGAAGCAAACATGGAGGGCTTTAAAGGTTTTTGCATATATCAACCCCAGATGGATGGATGGATGGATGGATGGATGGATGGCATCACCTAAATAGCATGAAAGCTGCAGCTTAACCCTCTGATGCTTCCAGCTCTGCTCTGCGTGTGATCGCTCTGGTTTTTATTGTAGTTTTCTTTTTTTTCCTGTCCTGGCAACAGCTGCACAGCTCCTGAGTTCTCCTGGATGACGTGGGATTGATGGGAGTTTATAGAAAACTGATTGCACGTTGACTCTGCGTGCGTACGTGCTCACCTTCCTGAGGGATGCCAGGAGCTTTTCGACGCTTCTATTTACGTGTCCATCATCTTTTTATGTTTTAGTTCCTGTTTTCTTTTCTCCTCTGCCTTGGCAGCTGTTATTTTTATCGTCATAATGAATCCCTGAAGGCAGTTAAGTCGGGTGTTTTAGGATCCGTTCAGACGGTCCTCTCGAGCTCGTGATCGCATCATCAGCAAATTGAATTGTGCATATTAAAATCTGAATTTTTATGAACCTTTTTAAGAAATGATTTAGCATTCACGCTGAGCTGAGCCTGGCAGCAGACGGGGACGGGTAGTGTAACGTTTGGGGGGGGGGGCTGCCGTGTTGTGACACAATAACACCAGCTGTGCTGCTCCAACTAAACTTGTTTTTATGGCGGTGAAAGGCTTAAAAGTAGTTTCAAAGCAGATGGATTGTACAGAGACGAACTCATTTGGATGAAACAAAGAGACGAGAACGTTATTCAGAGTTTTGATTCTCATAAACCCTCTGGAGGACTGGATCTGTGACCCAGAGGCCTTAGCGTGCGCTTGATGTTTCCCAGCGCTGTAAGTGACTTATGTGCAGCGTCATCCCCATTAAAGCTGGACCTCTTCACAGCTGTGAGTCTTTAGACGCTCACGTTCAGTCAAGCACATGTCGTTGACACTTATAAACCTCAAAACGTCTTTTTTTTGCACGTAGCGCCAGCATGTTAGCCCTGCTAACCTGCCGTTTCACCTTTCGTCTCAAATAATTCTTTGCATCTCGGCAGGAGAAAATCAACCTGTCGTCTACGGCTGCTCAGTGTCGTAGGAAAACATGCGATATCAGAGTTGAAAGCTGCAACTGCGATATGTTTTATGTACCTTATTTTCTGGACTATAAAGCGCACCTGAATATAAGCCGCACCTATTAAAATATAAACGAAATATATATTTTGTCACATATAAGCTGCACTGGACTATAAGCCGCGGGTATACAGGCTGAGAAATAAGATATTTACATCGAAAGATTTTGTACCATAAGTGTTTTTGATCATACACCTGAACTGATTTTTCCTCCTCCTGTGTACTGAAAACCCCCCACACAGCAAAGACATCCGGAACAGACCCGCAAACGGACCCGTATCGGAGTCCACTTGCACTCAGAACCTGATCTGCTTTGGAGCCGGATCACAGACCTGCTGGTTCCATGCTGTGTCCGGTCCGCATCTGTGATTAAAACCTTACCTCAGTGGCGGGTCAGAACCATGAAGTCCACTGGGGAACCAACAAACTGACCTCGACAAACTGATAAATCCAGGTGTGTCTGAGTAGCTACAATGGTCAGACACATCTGGATTAATCAGTTTGTCCAATAATAACAGGTATTGATGCTCACAAAATGAATGTAGAGTAGCATAGCCAACATAGGCTACTGAACAAAAACAGAATAGCCTTTAACTATTTGGTTTGTTTTATGGTTTTTGCACTTCCTGCTAGAGCGCCCCCTGAGGGCTGAAGAAAAATTCATAGAAAAGCTGCATCTCTGTATAAGCCTCATGGTTTAAAGTGGGGGACAAAAGTAGCGGCTAATAGTGCGGAAAATACAGTTATATATATATATATATATATATATATATATATATATATATATATATATATATATATATATATATATATATATGAAGAAGTACTTTTGAGTTCAGGGGTCCATGTCTTTCTGCTTTGCTGCTCATATTGACGCCCGACTTCTTTGCTCAAGCCGTCCTCCCTCGTCTCTTTCCCTTCACAAGTCAAACAAGTCCAACTCAAACCCACAACATAACAAATAGGTGGTTCTAAATCGCCCGTAGGAGTGATTGTGTGTGGATGGATGGATGGATGGATGGATGGATGGATGGATGGATGGATGAATGAACTGCTCTGGCAGTGTGGCCTCATCTGATTGGACAAAGGTGTTACTAGCATTTAGGGCCTGATTTACTAAGATCCTAAATAAAGAGTACTAAATTGCGTGTGCACTGAAAAAGTTTGCGCGTGCTGTTGTTGTGTGTTTTGCGGGTGATCAACTAAGAATGCTCGCGCAATTGATAACGGGTGCAAACCGCAGTATTTAAATGAGGTGTTGCGTGTCTTAAGGTTTGCGCCATGGAGAGTCTGGATGGAAAGCAGGATAGACGCAAGCGCAAAATGAAATTTGACGAGTTGGAGTTAGAGATATTAGTGGAAGAGGCAAATAAACACATTCATGAACTAAAGCAAAGAAATTTAAACATTACCAAAAGAAACGCAATATGGGAGAAAATGTGCGATGGAATAAATGCAGTTGGTAAAACAAAAAGAACGGCAGATGAGGTTAAAAGAAGGTGGCAAGATATAAGGCGAAGAACTAAAGAAAAAGTGGCCTTTAATAAAACTTCGGCAAACAAGACAGGTGGAGGGCCTGCGGAAGAGATGCCTCTAACACGCTAGAGCCAACTGCAGAACAAGGTAGGCGCACAATAAGAAACACTTTTTTCTCCATGAAAACACGTGATTTATTTATTATCACAAATAAAAAAAATGAATGTGCCTCCTGTGGCAACCTTTTGCTGAATAATACTCGATTTAACATTCAAATAAAATATTTCTCCTTTTGCATGTGCTTGTGACCGGCTCCAAATCAGCCCTTAAGTTTCAACTATCTGGTTTTCATTCATTCCAAACAAATTTACACGAGTCCGAAAGACTCTCTCTCTCTGCGTATTCTTTGATTTTGGCGATGTCGCCTCCTTGCCACAATAACAGCAGCCATCGGTGCGTAATGCTGGGCAGATTAGCACCTTCCTTTCGAACGTATTAAATACAGACGCAATCACAATCCCCGCAATTACTTTCAGGGTTGGTAAATCTCATTGCGTGTGGTAAATGAACCTATTTGCATTTTCCCCTCCCAGTATTTTGCGCTTTCTGGCGGGTACGCCCCATATTGATTATTCATCAGGGCAAAAGTACTAAATGAACAGCGTGTGCTATTTTGCTCATTTGAGAGGCGCAGTCCTCTTTGCACGCTGTTAGTAGATCAGCTTGCACATTGGTTTGCGGGTGGTGTCAAGTTTGCACACGTTTTTACGCACGCAAACCTTTAGTAATCAGGCCCTTAGAGGGTAAACGCTTGGCCACCATTTATTGTGATATTTTCTTTTCTTTCATGATATTGATCTTGCGATAATGATACATTTTAGATATATTTTGCAGCTCTATCGTTCATTTTATTTTTATTTTTTCTACCTTGTCAGTCATGCGAGCAGATGGAACAACTAGAGATGATGTAGCATCGGGGGTGGGGGGGGGGGGTGATAGTGACCTAATTAACTGATCTGACATCGGAATGATGGCAGTGATTTAATGAATAAATACATTCAAGCCTTGAAGTTCTTACTGTTGAAAAACAACATTGTTGTTTTTAACTTGTTTGAAAGTTTGTGGAACGCAGATGTTAATTTTTTGACAGAGAGACAGCAGTCATCATTTTTACTGATGCCATTAGCAGATGGTGATGGCTGCAATCATTAACGTGGCTCACGGCTGCATTATCTCAAAGTATGTTGCTGCTCCTTCACGTAACGAGACAAACATGTGTCAACATCTGGAAGAGCACCAACTGTACGGTGAATAGAGCTGAGCGATTTTATCGATTCTGCGATATATATCGATATTTTATTTCCCCAGAGAGTATCGATTTTTCAGCTACGGGTATCGATATTCTAAGCTTCTTTCAAAACCCCCGTGTCCCACCTTTGAAAAGCTCGCAAGCAACAATTTGCACTGTTTTAATAAATGAAACTATTTTTCTCAACAAATCTTTTATTCATCTTGTCCAGCATTTGCAAGCTGCCTGTCAGCCATATAATGTGTAATTGATGCTTTCAGTTCAATTAATTCAAACAAAGTCATTGGAACACTCACAAGATGTCACCAAAATCACTTTGTTCCTTTAAAATCTTTCAGAAAATTATGTAAATGAATTGTAAGATGAATATCGATACAGTGATCCCTCGCCAATTCGCACTTTAAGTTCTGCAGTTTTAGTTATTCACTGATTTTTTTTCAGAAATATATAATATAAAAAAAAAAATCAACATAACAGGAGGTTGTGCGTGTTCTATTGCAGCAAAGAAATGTTGTGAGCCAGCCTGGCCCCTTTAAGAAGGTGGCCTTATGGGTAATGGTGTGGCCTTATGGGTAATGTAGTGTGTGTGTCGTGGGACGGCAGACTGAAAACGAGGTTAGATGAAAGAGCGGTTTGTTTACTACGGTTCAGAGACCAGAGGCTGTGAAGGTAACAGAAAGACCACAGTTGAGCCTTTGTCTTGTTTCACTGCAGTGCCTGGCTACTTTTTTGCGGTTTTTAGACATATTTTAAACACATTATTTAGGCTCGAGGGGCTCCGGCTCCAGTTTGCGGATTTTGATTTTTGCGGGGGGCCGCTGGTCCTCATTAACCGCGAAAAATAAGGGATCACTGTATATATCGTGAGACGAATATCGTGTATCGTATCGTAAGATTAGTGTATCGCTACAGCCCTAATGGTGAATGTGCAACAAAAAAAAGGCTCCTAGAGGAACAGCTGGTCTTACTCAAGAAGCAAAATTTCAAAAACTATCGTTCAGTGAATGGGGATTGCAACCTGTCAGAAACGATGCAGCTGGATCTTTCCCCCGAGCTGTCCGGGTCTGTCGGGAGGTGAATATCTGAATCCATTTGGAGCCCAAGATAACCAGTGGATCGGAGCATCTCCAACTGCAACACAGTGACCGACGCTGCAGCAAGTCCTTCCTCCCGTGGTTTGAAAGCATGGAAAAAAAGTGTGTGTGGAAAAAATAACAGTGACAATACTCTCTGTTGTCACAGGGGCCCTCTGATGCGGCGGCGCAGCCGTGGCCTCACGGCGGTGACTCACACCCGGCGGCCTCCGCGTGACGTCACATTACCGAGCTCTGTTGAAAATCCAGGCTCCAGTTTCATTCAGTGTTTTGATGAAGATGAATCAAGTGATATTTCTGTAAAAGGAAAGACAGACGGCTGGAAATCGTCCAGTCACTTCTTTACTGTTGTTGCGTGTGATGTAAGCCCATCTGTACACGCGTGTTCGTTAATGGGAGGCAGCTGTGACAGCGCGCCAAAACTTATAATGCTCTTATTTTTATGCGTCAGCCGAGAATGACCCCCACCCCCGTTCGCCTACAACACAAAAAAAGGTACAAAACGCACCACTGTCTGTCCTTAACGCTCCCTCATATTCCCAGCTATCTTCCTCAGCTTAATCTCGTTTCCAACTCGTAAACGCTCTCTATACCGCGCAGCTAAAGGCTCGCCTCCTTCAACCTTTGCAACCCCCGAGACAGAGAGATCTTTGTGAGCGTGCCTGTGTGAAAGAGGGATACTTTGACTCGTCTGCCTCAGAAAGATAATAACAGGCCATCCTCAACCACTGGAGGAAACACGAGCTTGTGTTGGCAGAGGTGATCGCCATGGAGTGTCAGTCTGAGGAGAGCCGGCGGGCCGTTAAAGACTTTAGCATGAGCGCTTTCGTGCGTGGGTAAAACCCTCTGCGCTCGCCGCGGGGAGATTCGGAGGGAAGAGGTTTGCTCCGGGTCTGGGTCTCAGATGTGGCCGCTGTGGTCCTTCACGCTTTTCCGGTTCAGAGATGGAGCTGGAAACCGTCTCCGTCCCTGGTGAGCTTCTGTGCAGCACACATCCAGACAAACCGCTCACATGGACTGGTGTACCAGACTGTGTGTTTGGGCCGGGCCGCAGGAGCGCTGTCCTGTAAGTAGCCGTGTTCGTGATTAAAGACGTGACTGGATACAGAAACCGGGGGAGCTTTCGGCTTTTGTTTTGACTGCTTTCCAGGACTTGGATGTGGAGCTTGGATTTTATTAATTGAAATGTACCCGGCCATTTTTGATTTTTGAATGATCATAGAAAGGACAGAATTTGAAATGGATAGATAATCTCCACATACGGTTGGATCAACAGTGATGAATCCACAGAGACTTTCCACCTAATTTGCAGATATCCTCTTGTGTGCCAGTTTAGTGCCCTTTAGCCCAGAGGTGTGTCATTTTCACTGAGGGCCACATCAGCATCATGGTGGCCCCTGAAGGGCCAGATTGACAGCATGAATTTAACAAAATGCAATGTAAATCAAAATAAATTAAACTACACCTTATTATAATGTTTAATAACGGTTTCTGTATTTATTATGTATTCAAGTTTCATATATTTAACTCATTATTATATAAAACTCAGGGTTTGTGGTTGTAAACCTGCTCTCGCACAGGTGATGTTTACAGAGTCCGTTGCTATGGTAACGGACTGTAAACATCACTGAGAGTATCCATTACCTTGGTTTCAGAAGCGGAAGCGGTTCGTTGTTTTTCTTGCAGGCTAAATTTAGCATACTTAGCTCCGTGTTTGTTGTCAAAATGCCTACGGAGATTAGTCTATCAGTTCTGAAAAATCGTCTTCCTCATAGCTACCATTATCGTTGTAGGTAACGACGAAATGCATGATGGGAGATGTAGTTTATTGTCAATATGCGCTTTAAAGCGGTTTAAGCTTATTTTAGGTCATAAAATATTGGTTTAAAATTTAAGCCAATAATGCACAAGCTCTCGAGGGCCACATACAATGACGTGACGGGCCACATTCGGCCCGCGGGCTTTGTGTTTGACACATGTGCTTTAGCCCATTGTTTTAGTTTTTGCAGCGCTTAACTATATTGTTTTGGTTCTCTCACCATCCCAGCAGTATCACTGCAGCTTGAACCAGCAGCTGTTTTGAGGAGTAAAGCTCTCGAAACAATTGTAGATTACCCGCCTCTCACCAAACGGCAGGCAGAAGTGGCATCTAGCCGGTGAACACGATGGAGCCGTGAGCAAATAAAGGGGCTGATGAACAGGTACGTCCCTCAGAAACCGCCGGAGACCTGACCAGAATATTGGATACGCTCCCGTCAGATGGCCCCAAACTGAAGTCCGAGTTATTGCCGCTGCTGTTCTGCGTCTGCTCGAAGTCGTATTATGTCAGTGTTTTGTCAGGTGAAATCTGAACCTGTGAATCTCTCTCAGGAAAGGATGACCTGCTGTCTTCAGTCCAAGTACAGTGTCTGTGTGCCTTGTCCATGAGTGATGGGTAAAGAGACTGCAAGAAGCACAGGATAACAGGAGAGAGAGAGACCAACAGACACAGAGAGATTAGTCTACAGCAGTGCTCCTCCATTATTTTCTGCTGCGCCCCCCCCACCCCCACCCAACCCTCCACCGCCACTTTAAATAGTATCATTTGTCTATAAATTTGTTATAAGTCCACCTCTGCGTAACACTGTATCGTTATTAACATTAAGAGAAACACAAAAGAAAGAAATATAGATCAACTTATAACAAAGAACAACTTCATTAAAATTGATTTTTAGTCTGTAAAGATATAAAGTGCATCAATCCCACCATAGTCACAGTGAAGCCAAGCGCTACATCAGCATCATCATATTTTTCTCGTCTTAACTTTCTGGTGACTTTCGTTTGTCTCATTATTTCCGTCTCTCTCCGTCTTTCTTTTCATCCTTGTTAAATATTTTTCCATGGTCTCTTGAGGGTTTGTTCACATTATATCTCCTGCTCTGTGCTGCGTGTGCACGTCTGTGCAAAAGAAAAAAAACATAAAACGACGTCCATATAGCTAATACTCCCTGCACCTACTGCGACAATGAGAGCGCCACTGCCCCCTACTGGAGTATATGTGCAATTACACTTTATTCCAGAACGGCAAAAAAAAACAAAAAACAAAAAACATGCCCCCCCCCCCCCCCCCCCCCCCCCCCCCCCCCCCCCCCCCCAAAAAAAGGGGTCCCGCCCCACTATTTGAGAAGGTCTGGTCTAGGGATACCTGCCTTTGAGATACAGAAGTATGTTTTAATTGCAACAGTAACGACATATATACGTACAAGAAGAGTAAAGAGAAGAGAGTGAGGAAAGAGCCCAGTGCATCATGGGAGGCCCTCCTGCAGTCTAGACCTGAAGCAATATAACTAAAGTGATGGTTAAGTGGTGATAACCTTTAATGAAAGTAAAACATTCAGGTTGATTTTAAAGTGAGAGAAGGCGTCACCGGTTATCGGGGTTATGTGGGTAAAAAAAAATGGGCTGAGTCAGAACTGTCCACAGGTTCTTTATTGCACCAATGTTCATTTCCCACATTGCTGATGCTTGGTTACAGAAGGCACCAAACAGGCACAGGCCCAAAATGGACACTAACTACGTCGCCTGCTTTGATCAACCACATGAGAGAACCCAGGTGGGCTCCCAATATGGGTCTTGGCTCGAGCACTAACGGAAACTGTGTGTACGGGCTGAAAACGGACGACACAAATGGGGCACATTTGGGTTTCACAGATGAACGGGAAAACACATGTGGGGCCCACCCAGCACCCAAACGTAATCCTGCATCAAACCCACATGGTAAAACCCACACGGGCGACTAGCACCGGGCCAATATAAAAGCTGTGGACAGTCCCAGATGGGGGTTATTTTTTTCAGGCTTTTTACTGCCCACAAAGGCCCCACATGCAAATGCTGGATGCATCCATCCATCCATCCAGTCATCCATCCATCCATCCATCCATCCATCCATCCATCCATCCATCCATCCATCCAGCCTTCCATCCATCCATCCATCAATCCATCCATCCATCCATCCATCCATCCATCCATCCATCCATCCATCCATCCATCCATCCATCCATCCAGTCACTACCCACAACCTGTTTTTCAAAAAGATGCCAAGGCCATTCAGGATTCATTCATCCATCCATTTCCGCCATTCTTCCCTCATGTGCCATGATCCATCCATCCAGGTTCCTCCATCCATCCATCCAGGATCCCTGAACTCCTCCACTCGAGGCAGGAACTAACTTCTGACCTGGAGAGGTCGTTGCACCTTTTTACCGGCTGAGAGCTGGAGTCTCAGATTTGGAGGCGCTGATTCTCAGAAACGTTTCACGCTTGGCTGCAAACCGAGTCCAGTCAGATCCCTGCGTTGATGGCGCCAGCAGGACCACATCAGTCACATTATCCACACAGTTCCTCGCGTCTACATGGGCTTCATGAAACTTGGCGAGGTCGTCTGTAGTGTGTCTAGATTCTCGATGATGAGTAGACGTAGCCACGGGGCATTCGTTCATTAGCGGACAGCCGATGTGAAGCCTCAGCTTTGACAGATGCCTGTTGTAACCCGGCGGGTGGGATTGCTCCTATTACATAGATCAAGACTTTCATTAATGTAAACATGATGATTTCTGCTCCAGTTTTGACTTGATTTTCATTCCTGGTGATTCCAGCTTTGTGATATTTTAGAACTGGATTATATTTTGCATGTGCTTTATGTCTTTTGTGGTTTTTTGTTTTTTTTTAGTTGACTGTCAAATATAACTGCAACGATCTCCTGCTCTGATGTGAACTATCCTCTTACACGCTGTAGCCCTCTAACTGCAACAACATCAAAGGCGTCCGAGTGACCAAGAAAAGGAAAAGTAAAGCTGTCAAATTGAATGCGAGCTTTATTTAAACCTCTGTCACGTAGCGATAACTGTTGATGATAAGATCCTGACCGGTTTAAGGATTATCACGTGTGACGTAATCTATTTATCTAGAGATTAGCAGCTCACGACACTCCTCGCAGTGAGACCGAGACATTAAAGGCATCGCTTTTTTTTTTCTTTTTGGAATGAGTCATGACATGCAAAGTTTGTTTAGACTCCGAGCTTCCGGTACCGTCGCATCTCACCAGATCAAACAATTAAACAATTTGAACGAATCATTCGTCAAGAGGAAAGGCAGGCTCCGTTGCCGTCATGCCCCTCTGAGACGAAACGAGTCGCTCAGCTGATCATCCTAAAAACTTTTTGCTCGTTTAAATGTCCTGGAGGTTTGCAGCCAGGTCCGGTCCGTTTGTTGTGGCTGGTTTCGCTGCAGACTTAGTCGCTCCGTCTCCCTGTCGTGCAGCATCCACGCATAATGAGTGGCACACCAGCCCACACGGAGGCCTCATAAATCTTCGCTGGAATGCCCCAAGAGGTTAACTTTAGCAAGACAACAAAAGGCATCGACAAAACTACACAGAGTGACTTCTTCTGACTCTGGGACTTCAAAGTGAAATTCTAAAATGGTAATTAGCCCTGGCGACTGCAACTGCAGCTTGAAATGTTTTCTGAGTGTACATAAAATACACATACTGAGACGTAAAGACTCAACTGTGATGACCGAGTCGCTTATTTATCACTGGAATACTGTTGTTTCCGCTCAGGATGGTTGTTTGGACGAAACAAAAGTTTATTTTAAATCTGATAAATGATTTTCCTGTTATCTCAGACTTAACTTTACACATGGAGAGATTAGAAAACCTGAAAGGGAAGAAAACAGGGCAGAGTATTTTCCTTTTTTGTATATTTCGACACTTGTGATGCACGGCGAGTCTGGACTTGCGAAGGCAGGCCAAATGTTTTGAAGAATTCCCTCATTTACTTGGCTTCAAGTAAGTTGAGTTTGGCTGAAACTTGGGAGCAGAGGCAGAGAGGAAAAAAAAAAAAGCTTCTAGGTCAGAAAGGCGTGCTCCTGTGTCACGCCGCTGCCCGTCTACTTCCTGTTGACCTCTGGGTGTTTTCCCGAAAGGGTCAGCCTGTGGGCGACAACCTTGTCCTGCCGTGCCAAAGGGACCGGGCCGCCCATGAAACCACCGACCGCTAAGACGGAGAAACAGACCTTGTTATTATAAACGCAATTATGCTTATTATCGTGTCACTGTGATTTCTTGTCCCGTCGTGTTCAAAATGCGTGCGTTCCTGTGATCGAAGAACCTCTCGCTGTGTTGTTCCACACTCTCACCAGTTCTCTTTTTAAACTTCCGCAAAGGGTAGCCCTTCTGGGGTTTTTTTTCCGCTTTTTTTTTCCTCTCTCGCCCTGTGCAAATCAGCACCTGCTCAGACAGTGGACTGGGCAAGGCGGCATGCAAAGCAGCCAGGATGCGTCCGATACCAGTATTTATGACGGTGATGGTGGTGGATTGATTCCCCCCTCCCCCGACCCCAGTCATACACGGCGAGGCAGGACAGATGTGACTGTGTCGCTCCCATCGCCGATCCAGGTAGACAGGCTGGAATTAAGCTGTCGGACTGCACAACCGTCACCCGCGGAGGAGATAAACACCGTTCAGGTGTTCACTGACGGGGTCAGAACGCTTGGTTTGTGAGGTTTGTTGCTCAAAGGTCAGTCAGTGTTTTGCTGAATAACAGTGACATAACGGCGAATCCGCCCTCTCGTAGACTTCCTCGCTCAGCTCTCTCCTCCTGTTTGAAGACCGTCGCGGATGAGCCGTGCTCTCCGAGCCTCCTCGTACGGCTCCATGTTTGCGCGAGTCGTCCCAGTCGATCCAGAATGACATTGCCTCTCGGCCTCGCCGTCGCTGGCTGCAGCAGTGAGAGCCCATCAGCCGGAGAACGCTCCGGGGCGATGCGGGTAAATAAAACAGTCAGAGAACAGTAATGAAATGGCATAAATCATGATGTCTTTCCATGAATTCTATTATTTCCAAAACAAATGCTGGTTTTTCATCATCAAAACTCAATTTGAGTCGCGGAGGATTGAATTTTCTAAAAGGTTTACGGCCCCGGGGAAGAAGTGGCTCATGAGTGGGAGAACAATCAACAGCAGCTAACTCTCCGACTCAAAGTTGGATGTGGATGTTGATGCGAGGTGACGCCTATTGGCCATGCGTTCCCCTAACGGTGCTCACAAGTAGGGGTGAGTATTGGCAATGAGATATGTATCATAATACTTGGGTCACGATACGATATCATCGCGATATCATGATATATTGTAATATTCTACCCAGTTAGTATCAAAATTAAAAGTAGAGATGAAAAATCAAGTTGCTGTATATGTTCATCAGATGATATTGATCATTCAGAGGACACATTGAGTCAAAACTATTTGCTTCAAAACAACCTATTATTTGTTTATTATTAGTGTTTTTGCACATTTAAGTAACTATTACAACATACTGACAGCATTGTAAAAATATTGATATTAGGAGCTGAAATATCAATATTATATTGGGCGGCCGAAAATCGCGATATACAGTGATCCCTTGCCAATTCACGCTTTAAGTTCCGCGGTTTTAGTTGTTTGCGGATTTTTCAGAAATATATAATATTTTTTTAAAAAATCAATAAAAAATTGCAGAAACATCACAGGATGTTGTGCGCGTTCTCTCACAGCGAATAAATGCTGTGAGCCAGCCTGGCCCCTTTAAGAAGGTGGCCTTATGGGTAATGGTGTGGCCTTATGGGTAATGTAGTGTGTGTGTCGTGGGACGGCAGAATGAAAACAGGGTTAGATGAAAAGTGTAGTGAGCATCAACAGCAGCCCAGCGTGTATAGATTTACATTCTCTGTTAACCGACAGGAGCCGAACAATACAACCTGTGTGATGTTACAAGTTCCTGCAGTGCCAGAATAAAGTGCTCGTTCCATGCAGAGAAAACCGGACTTTTTCTTTTGTTGTTGTTAGCGTGTTAGCCGCTAATTACGAGCCAAAAATAGCACAATACCAGCAGTTTCTTTACTACGGTTCAGAGACCAGAGGCTGTGAAGGTAACAGAAAGACCACAGTTGAGCCTTTGTCTTGTTTCGCTGCAGTGTCTCGCTACTTTTTTGTGGTTTTTAAACATATTTTAAACACATTATTAAGGCTCGGGGGGCTCCGGCTCCAGTTCACGGATTTTGATTTTCGCGGGGTGGCACCGGTCCCCATTAACCGTGAAAAATAAGGGATCACTGTATTGCCAAATCGATTTTTTTTTCACACCCCTACTCACAAGCAGATGTAAAGCTTCCGCATTTCAAAGAGAACTGATCAAGAAACTGTCAGGCTCTGGTTTGATTTGAGCACGAGCTCTTACCAGCATTTCTCCTCCTGATCACACAACAGTAAAAGTTTTGACACAGTATGATTTAAGGTAAATTTCCTCCCCTGATTCAAACGCGCAACATGTTCCAAGCATCTCGCCAGTGATTGCTTGGGTGTTTTTACAGAAAAAAAAAAAACCCTCTACAGATGGAGTTTCAAAGCAACCATGTATTTTTGTGGTGTCACATGCAATTCGGACTTTTGAGAAGCGTGACCAGGAACATAACGGGGAGGATATTGAATTGCTACTGTGTGAGACATGACCTGTCCGGCGAACTCTGGTTCTTTTTATATTGGAGTTATGGTTGGTCCGGGGCCACTGACGTCTGTGCTCCACTGCGGTAGAGTAATGGCAACCACTTTAAATAAATGGAGAGTAATTTCACCGCTCGGCCTCGGGGCCTGGTCTGTGTCCAGCTGCAGCAGCCCTGTGGCCAAAGAGGGAAATTGTCGCCTTTTTTTCCCCCCTTGCAGGAAACACCCACAGACGGGGCTGGTTTGACAAGGCCGAGCAAGTGGACATGGCTAAGTGGGCCGAGCAAACATTTGGACAAGTGAAGGGAGCAGACGTAGCTAAGTGGACGGCAAACAGAGGAACAAAGCCAGCAGAGGATCGTGTTGAGGAGCCATGACGGTGGGGGGGGAGTGTGCAGCAGTTCACGGAGCACTGCGTGGTTTCTGCACGGCTGTTTTTTTTTTTTTTTTTTTGAAAGAATATGGAAATAAATGTACATTAACTAAGCTTAAACAGCTTGTGGCCTTCACTCTTCAAGTGCGCAGAAACATTTGCACAAACCGCCATTGTCCTACAAGCAGCGGAGCGGGTCGTATTCCCGTGACAATGCGAGGCCCCTTTGATAGAGGCTTCAAGTGAAAAGGGATGTAACCCAAGTAGCAGGGAGGCCCCCGCTGGAGCTGCCCGTCCTTCGTTTGAGGTGAATGCACCTCTCAGAGGTGATCGCATAATGGGCCAGGTCTGCGGTAGCCGGCGTGGCACCGGCTCACCCGCTCACACCCGCCGAGGGGCGGTCACACTCGGCCGATGCCATGAAACAGAATCTACTGGACCTCCATAATGGATCCCCCTTCCCAGAGGGGCCGCTGTGAGACGCGCCCCCCCCCTGCCCTTTTTACCAGAGTCATCCGGTACCCAGCGCCGCCGCTCTTCCCGTAGCCTCGCAAACCACAATGAAAACCGATCGCTCTCTCAGTCAGGACCGGGAACTGGAGACGGGGCTTTTAAAAGGGGGGGGGTCTGACGCTGAGGGCTCGCCCCCCCCCCTCCGCAGCAGACTGCTGCGCCGCTGTTTCTGTGTCCTTGCGGTGGGTTTCATTTGTGGTTTATCCGCCGGTCTTTTGGCGTTTCATGCATTTCGAATGGTTTCCCACAACATTTGTACGCCGGCCGGGGGTCAGACGAGTTGGCTGCACGGGAAAAACTGAAACATGTTTGGAAATGAGGAGTCCGCGATGACGGCCGGAGATTGTTCTGAAACCAGAAGCAGCCTGAAAAGGTTCAGCGTGGCGAGAGGGACGGCAAAAAATGTCTCGTTCGCTGTGTAGTAGAGCTCTTTGCAATGTATATGATTTAAAGATAAAAAAAGATAATAGAAAGCCACTGCCTCCATGTATGGTTTACAAAGATAGGGAACACAAACACTCCGGGGCCTCATCTGTTTACCACCCCTCCAAACGAGCACGCTGGAGATTCATTGGATGCAGATGGGCGCATGTTTGCGCCCCACACATGGAGTCTGTTTACCCACCACTGCAAACAAGAAGTAAAAGTTGCTGAAACCTCAGTATTCGATCCACATTATGACCGTTGTTGTTGATGCTGACCTCTCTCGGGTAAACTCCCTTCTCCAGTTCATCGACGGTGATCGTCCGCGCTGCCTGCGGCACAAACGGCCTCCAGTGTTTGCCTGCTTTAGTTTCATTTAATCACAACACACGGTCCTAAGCCTCCCTCAGACATTTAATCAACTTAAGACCAATTTCCAGTCACTGTGTTGTTCATTTTCAAAGGGGAACAATTCTTGAGAAAACTGCAGCTGAAGCTCCGGATCCCAAAGACCGGGCGGCCCGGTCGGAGAACATTACTTTGACCAGCAAATGACTTTTATTTTCAAGTTTGCAGAGCTTATAGGGTCAAGCATTTTCTCGACTAATTGTTTGCTCTTGTGAGTGAAAAAACGAAGCAGATGTCAGAGTCCAAACATGAGGGATAGGGCTGTAGCGATACACTAATCTCACGATACGATACGATACGCGATATTCGGCTCACGATACGATATACAGTCATGGAAAACATTATTAGACCACCCTTGTTTTCTTCAGTTTCTTGTTCATTTTAATGCCTGGTACAACTAAAGGTACATTTGTTTGGACAAACATAACGATAACCACAAAGATTGCTCATAAGAGTTTTATTTAAGAGCTGATATCTTACCATTTTCCATGGTTTTCTTGATTATAACCTAAATCACTTAAGTTTTTACATCAATAGCTATGACGTTGTACTGCCAAAAACACTGCTTTTATGCATTCAGTGTTTTCTTTTCTGTCTGTTTTAGTCACATGATGACGTTTAGTGGTACCAAGTATTAAAATGAACAAGAAAGTGAAGAAAAAATGGTGGTCTAATCATTTTTTCTATGACTGTATATCGATATTCATCTTACAATACATTTACATTATTTTCCAAAAGATTTTAAAGGGACAAAGTGATTTTGGTGACATCTTGTGAGTGTTCCAATGACTTTGTTTGAATTAATTGAACTGAAAGCATCAATGACACATTATATGGCTGACAGGCAGCTTGCAAATGCTGGACAAAATGAATAAAAGATTTGTTGAGAAAAATAGTTGTATTTATTTAAACAGTGCAAATTGTTGCTTGCAAGCTTTTAAAGGTGGGACACGGGGGTTTTGAAAGAAGCTTAGAATATCGATACCCGCGGCAGAAAAATTGATACTCTCTGGGGAAATAAAGGGTGAATTCCAATTCCTCCATTAACCCATAATCTCAAAAATGCGCGCTCCACTAAGTGCAAGTGCTGTCCCGATTCTAAGAACGTCAAATTGAGGGACAAGTTTGAGGGCTGTATTGCCCTCAAAATTGAGATTCTCCGGCACCACCCTTGCAAGTAAGGGCTACCCAGAAGGCACTGGGTAATTTAGCCAAGACATCTTTGAAAAGGATGGCGACAAAAAAAGCTAGCTACAAACCTAAGTATCTTCATAGTTCTTAAAGATATAAATGTTACGAAACCATCTTATTGTCTTTGTTTGAGACTTTTTTCATGGATTGACATCGTTGTTGCGTAACATTTATTTTTTTACTTTACGATGTTTGCTGCCGGACCGGCGGTCCCGGTCAGGCTTCACGTTACTTGAATACCTTGTTGTGTAGCGACGGAGGACTGAATAATGTATCCTCTATTGTGTTATTTGCTAATATTATTTAGAGAATATATAGCGCTCTTTTCAATGTTATCCCCGTGTCATTTCAGGGAATACAGAGACAAGGGGTTTACCATTTCTAAATCACAAGATAGCCCTTACACTTTCGAGGGTTGAGATTGAGGGTTAAGGGAGGAATTGGAATCCTGAATATCGATATATATCGCAGAATCGATAAAATCGCTGAGCTCTAATGAGGGTTGTGGAGGTAGCTGGTCGTCGCACCTTTCAGACGTCCTCTGCTGCTGTGGTCGGACCAGATTCCTGCACCTCTGGTCACAAGGCGTCTGCCTTAATGATCATGAGCTTTGGATGGTTGTTTTCGTTTGCTTTTCACGTTAGCAGGGTCGCTAACATCCAGCCTCCTCCTGACGAACCTGAGGCCTTTTCTTCATCCCAGTCAGCCCTCGTCTTCTCCGGACCCTGTAATCACACGCCTGCTGAGAGCGTGCAGGTTTGGTGGTTGGGTGGTTGGCTGTGTGGGGGCGCAGCTCCCCTGCGAGAAGACTCGCAGATCTTCACCTCAAACGAAACCACGTATAATTTACATTCCTCGGATGCCAGCTAACGTGAGCACAAACAGGACGATGGAAAACAGGTGTGTTCGGCGGCAACCCGTCTCCCGATTCACCACGGTTCACCTTCCTTTTAGGCGCAACATATCTGGCTTTCCTGGCCGCCCGAGGCCGAAGTCGAAGGGCAGGCGGCGCACGTTTAACATACGAATCACAGCCTTAATGTGGGAGCAACGCAAATCCAGGAAGAATAGACGGGAGGCAGGCCGGAGGGGGGTGCCGGCTGCACGGTTTACACGACGTTACCGCAAATTGATGAGTGCATTTGAAAGAGTTAGGCAGCTGACAGACATGTGCACTCAAACATGCCTGCTCACACGCACACGCTCACCCTCAGTGGGCCATATCTGCAGTGCAGTGATGAGTGGGTGAGAATGGCATCACCACAACGAGTCTGGCCTTACCGCTGAGGAACAAAGGAGGCTGTGTGTGTGTGTGTGTGAGTGTGTGTGTGTGTGGGACCTTCCTTCCCTCCTCATCTTAAAATACTCTGGCTGCTCTATTGATGAAAATTGCTCCTTTTCATTCTCACTGTAAGTGTGTCTGTGCAGAAATATGGGCATGGAGGGGGAGGAGGGGGGGCGGGAAAAGAAAGTGCTGGAATGATATGGGTAGGAGTGCAGATTAATGCATGCTGTGTCACTACATGTGTTTATCTGAGCATCTAACAGTGCAAGTTGACGGAGAGATCATCACGCCGTCCACTTAGAGGCACAACAAAGAGACGAGGGCGAGCTTAAAGCGCCCCTATGTGAGGCGTACGGGGCCATTAGCTCGAGCTCGAGATCCTTGGGTTATCAAAGGCAGCTTGGGATGACGAACCCACATGGGGACGTGTTGTGTTCTTCACAGAAGACGAGCATTAACAGGACATGTTTTCACCTTCTTCAGACCTGCGTCAGGGACCTGTGCGCCGGTGCGGGGCCCCAGCACGCAGCTGCGCCGCAGGGCCCCAGCACGCAGCTGCGCCACAGGGCCCCAGCACGCAGCTGCGCCACAGAGCTGCTCTGGAATGAGGTTTGCATCGCCGAACTCGGACCCATGGCGTTGGGGTTCTGCGTCGCCAAGTCAAGTCTGGGCTTCGTTGGTCCCCCGTTGATAACGTTGAGGGGGGGTGAGAAGTAAAGCGTGCTCCTCAGCGGAGTCATGCACAAGAGGGAGAAAATCAGAGCCTGTTTTAACAATCCGCGGTGCCATAAAAACAGTGGTCGTCCCACCCTGACGCTGTTTTCCGCTCCCGTCTCTCCTGCTCTTAATCTCGCCTCTCCTTCAATCGCTCGGTGTGAAGTTCTTCTCTAATTTGCAGTCTGGTTCAGTTTAAGATGGATCTATCCCAGACGCTCAAACTGAGCACCTTGGAAAGTTCTGGAACCCTCCCCCCCCCACTAGGGGTGAGCATTGGCAAGGAACTTGCAATACGATATGTATCATGATACTTGGGTCACGATACGATATTATCACGATATCGAGATATATTGTGATATTCTACCCAGTTAATATCAAGATTAAAAGTAGAGATGCTGTATATGTTCATCAGATGATGTTGATCATTCAGATGACAAATTGAGTCAAAACTATTTGCTTCAAAACAACCTATTTATTGTTCATTATTGGTGTTTTTAAAAAAATCGATATTAGGAGCTGAAAAATCGATATTATATTGGGCGGCTGAAAATCGCAATATATTGGCAAATCGATTTTTTTCACACCCCTAATCTCAGTTGGTTTACAGCAACTGCTCCGAGAATGCAGGAGATTTATCCGCCATTTATTCAACCTTACGACCTGCGTCTCACCGATGAGACACACATGCACACGAGACGCGTGTCACAAGTAAATAAGTTGAGCGGGAGAACGGTTTTAAAAAAGAAAAAGAGGAGAGCAGTTGGAGATGTTGTCGGGGTGAGCATGGGGTTGAGGTAATGATGAGGAGACGCTTCGAGGATGTTTGTGAACGCAGCACCTCGTCCACCGCCGTGTCAGGTTAGCCAACAGTTTTTTTTTCTCCCCCGGAGGGCGTCGTCAAGCTCCTGAACGTCCTTCACGTCACCGTCGGAGTCCGCAGGCCATCAGTCAGTCCCTGAAGGACTGCCAAGAAAGACTCACGGCCGTCCGACCTCGTCGCAGCGCCGGCGCTCAACCCCGTACCGCCACACATCAATCGATCACAGAAAATCTGGGGAGAGTGGATCGTTTTATCCGCTGTTTATTTTTCAGCGGACGAAAAACTTCAGGAGTAGCAAGTAACTTGTTCTGGAGAAAAAAACAAAAAAACAACAACTTTATGGCTTCTATTTCTGCACATGCCAACTTCAAACAGAGGGGACTTGAGCAGCGGTTTTAGCCCACCACTGGCTCCGGCAGATTAGACTCTTTCCATTACCGAGCTAAATAATAGGGGCCGCGCAGAGCGAGATGGGGCCATGTTTTATAGGTGCTACCCTGCAGCTCTGGCAGGGAGTCCTGCGGCTCTGTGGCCACTGTGGTAATGAACTCTGAGGGTGGTGCAGCAGAGGGTTTCTGCAGGAAGAATCGTGGGCACGGAGGCTATTTTGGGACCGAATGAAGCGGTCTACGGCCTGGTTATCTGAGGTGACAACCCGGATGACAAAAGCGTGAAACGAAAAAAAAGAAAGGGCCGTAAAACGCCGCTGAGGTTTGTCCGCAGGTTTCAGCTGCTGTGAGTTTTCATCACCGGAGAGACACCCGGGCTTTTTTTTTTTCCCCCCTTGCACTCTCAGTGACCCTCTAGCATGGAGGTACTTAACAAAAAAAAAAAAAAAAAAAAGAGCAGAGGAGCAGGGATGTGGGTGCGGTCCATTAACTTTTGAGGGGCACCCCCTCTTCCTCTGAGAACTTCTCCTCAGAAACATCCGAGTTCATTAAACGAGCCTCGCTGAATGTTTGACTATCTGTGAAACCTTGATAGTAAATGTGAGTCAGTCTTCCTGCAGTCGCCTCACAGCCTGATGTGGTTTTGATCTGGAAATGGATACTCTCGGGGGTAAAGGGGAACCAGACTCGTGTCGCGACCAGATGTGCCCCCCTCCCCTAAAGGGGAGAACTCCGCAACCCCACATCTGGCCCGGGTTGGCCTGGCCCTGGCCTCCGTTCCTACTACGCTGACATTAATGAGCGCCGCGGCAGTAATGGCTACCAGCGCGCCGTGGAGAGGAAACAACAATCTGCCGTCTCTGTCAGTTCGGTTTGTGGACTTTGGACGGTCTCAGAAACCTTGAGGGCGCTCAGTGTCCTGCTTGAAGATTTCACTGTAACCAGTGCCTCTATAAAAAAAAAAAAGAAACGCTGCACATAATACTATACGTGTTTAAAGTGGGTTTTTTTTTTGTTGTAATTTATAATATAGTAAAAATATTACTCATCCAATAAGCCTGTTTTGCTGTCATCAGAGCCCGAAACATATAATAAAGTTGGAAGGAAGCTCTTTATGTCAGGCCTCTGCGAGGAAGCAGTTGTCTGTAATTATCGGCGCTTTTCATCCCTCGTAGCGAGCACGACAGATAAGTGCTCTGGTGTGACCTGGCAGCCGCTGCCACAGAGGAGGCTTGTTTGTAAACTCGCTTGTTTTTCAGTGCATCACGTGACCAAAAGTCCCGGCTTTCTTTCTGTTCTTTCATTCTCCCTAAAACCCCTCCCCCTCTCGGAGCATCGAGCGCATTTGAAGTCGAAATGTGGAAGTGATTAGCCGCAAATCCCGACAAATATAATAACAGGGCGATTAGCTGTTTCCCAGCGATCGTGTGTGTTTTTTTTCTCTCTTGTTGCTGGGGTGGTGCCGTACTTTGTGAGCAAAGGGCTCGGTCGAGGGTGAGTCCTCCTCTTCCCTTTCCCGGACTTTTTCTATTTGTAGATCAGCATGTGTTTTATTGGAGGCCCCCCCCCCCCCCCCCCCCCCCTCTTCCCTCTGTCTCTCATTCGGTGGTGGTTCTGTTTCCCATCACGGCATGATGAAACCACAAAAAAGCTCAGGCCCGTGTGACGAGAGCACAACAGTTGCTTGGTGACAGGGGGAGTGGGGGGGGGGGCGTTGCTTGGAGGGGGGAGTTGGCCCAGAGCGATGACGGTCCAATCGACGGATGAGTCCTCCATTTCTGCCAAAACGAGGATGAAATGGTTTTATCTGCTCCAAATCCCGGGGAATCGGGGGGCTTTTCTCTGCAGCGTGATGGATGTGGGGGCGCCCACCGGGATTTTTTAACGCGCCCATTCATCTTTGTGACGGCCTCACTTATCTCTTGAGTTTTTTTTGCAGATCTGCTACTTCCCATTACCGCCACAAGCAATTGTGGCCGAGCGGCCCTCCGCGCTTCCCCAGTAGTGGCGAAACTCTGCCGTATTTACCGTCTGATGGTGGAAACCCGGGCCCGCCCGCAGCAGGGGTGGAACGATTGCCAGCCGCGGCCCCTTCCAGACAAACCATGCCCCGTCGTGAAACTCCAGAGGAAAGTTTCCGGAAGAGAGAGGAGACGTTTACAAAGTCACGCCGCTCCTTCTTTTTTATGCGGCGCATTAAGCGTCGCCGCAAGCAGCCAGGCACAGTCGTTTCAATGCGTACTCTTTTTTTTTTTTTTGAAGGGAAGGTATTTGAAGGTCAGCAGCTCATTTGGGATGCAGTCGGTTACGCTCTCCCTGCCCAACGACATCCTCTCTGACTGGGCAGTGGTGATGGGTTCATTATTGCATTTGTGCCGCTGCCAGTGTCTACATGAGAGTGTTTCCTTGCATTTGTCTTTGTTGTCGTAGCTGCCAGCTTCATATGATTCCTCCATCCATCCATCCATCCATCCATCCATCCATCCTTCCATGACGTACACCCACTCTTCCTCTTCTGGGTCTTCTGGAGTCTGTGCCAGTTGTCTGCGGTTGAAAGGCGGAGGTCATATGATCCCGTCTTCCTAAAGAGCAATACAGTTTCATATCACTTTATGCCACATGACTACATTTGATTCAGTTTGAATATTCAGGTACCACACAGTTGATGTCACAAAGCTATTCAGCACCTCCCTTTAAATTCTCTGAATATCCCAGATTGAGGCGCGTCAGTGAAGGTAAAGATCGGTGATATCGGCGGCGACTGGTCCTTCGCTCCTTCGCGGGTAGAGCCCTTGGGAGACGGGTTTTGGGCAGTGCAGTTCGTCAGCTACAGTCACTCCTCTTCTGTTTTCTTTTTCGTGCGTTGCCTCTGACGTCCCCCCCGCTGGGGATGGGAGTTGACGTACGTAAGCCCCGGTGATCTGAGGATCTCCCGCGGCGATGTTTCTGGCCTGTAATGACGGCATCCACGGCTACAACTGGTGTGTAGAAGCTCCTGTCGGCTGCAATAAATCTTGCCGCATACTTGTGAGATGAATGCAGTCAGCATTAAAGCACTAATCATGCAAAAGAGCGCCTAATTAGGGAGCACGAGGCCGCTGCAGTGCATGTCTCTGCGCGCTGTCATACCACACAGAGGAGGAATTCATTTACTGCTCATTGGTAATACTTAATGTGCGCTAATCAATACGACTCCCTGCTTCATAAAACATCAATTCGTGGCACTGAAATATGTAAAAACAGTCTTATTGAAGGATGTCACACTATCCATATATCTTAAAAGTGCACCAATAGTCGGCACATGTTCACGCCAACTGATGTTGTGTTCAGAAAACCTCTCAATGACGGACGTGACCCCAATAGGGGTGTGAAAAAATATCGATTTGGTAATATATCGGGATTTTCGGCCGCCCAATATAATATCGATTTTTCAGCTCCTAATATCGATATCATCTGTATGTTGTAATGGTTACTTAAATGTGCAAAAACACTAATAATAAACAATAAATAGGTTGTTTTGAAGCAAATAGTTTTGACTCAATTTGTCCTCTGAATGATCAATATCATCTGATGATTATATACAGCAACGATTTTTCATCTCTACTTTTAATTTTGATATTAACTGGGTAAAATATCACAATATATCGTGATATTGTGATAATATCGTATCGTGACCCAAGTATCATGATACATATCGTATTGGTGCGGTCCTTGCCAATACAGACCCCAATATAAAGTAAGGCAACAAGTTACAGCCGTGGCCTCTCAGCTATCGGAGCGACCTGGGCCTTAGCAGTGAATTAGGGATTGATAGTCCTCGGCTGTAAAGTTTAACGAACTCAACTCCACTGGAAGGCCTGGAGATCTTTTAGGGTAAAGTTGGTTGGAGCTCCATGATATTCTGCTGTTGTTTTTCAGGGTCAGCGGCTTGTTGATCAATGCTGACTGAATGATAATTTCAAAACATGAACTGGAAACACTGACGTCAGCTGTGTAAAGAGGTAATAGCAGCAGATTAATGTGAGCAAGTGTTTCCTCAATACGACGAGGTTGGGAAGCTGGAGGAGCTGAGGACGTAGCTGCTGTCGCAGTTATATTATGCTGTGTTATTAAATGCTTTGCCAGGTTAGTCCATTATTAAATGACTTTTTAGGCATCAAGCTTCGCTTGCGTGATAATTTGGCCAAGTTTGAAGAACAGGATAACAGCTGAGTTTAGGAGCATCAGCGATGTCAAAGCATCAGTGTCTGGGAGCCCAACGGGACACGTGGCAGATCAAAGGAAAAATGTTAATTTGTCTTATTTCTAAATCAATTCCTCGTCTTAGAAAATCCACCCATCCATTATCCATAGCCACATGCTCCTGTGTTCGGATGACTGGGATCAGTTGTTTTTAGCTGAAAGGCAGCGTTCACGCTTTGGACAGGTCGTCTTTTGAGTTTTACAATGGCGGCTGTCGCTAATGTTGCTATTAAAAACACCGTCTCAGCTTCAAAGCCTTCACGTGATCAGTTCCACCATCTATTGATACCTGAGAAGTGAGCGTTATTTAACATGCCTTGTGTGTCCGTGAACCTGATCATAACTCCTTTCCTCCGCCCCTCTTGTATATCTCTGAGGTAAGGATGGCACGACCCCTTGTTGTAACTCCATTAAGCTGTTTTTCTAATTTTATGGAGTCATGTTCTGCCTCATAACTCTCAGGTGGATTTACGGTCCGGTTGCAGATATCCTCGCATGCCAAGGCAGCATTAATTTGCAGAGAGAGAGGCGGGAGCCAATTACAAACAATGGACCGGCATCATAATTGCGAGACCCCGACACCCTGCAGCTCCGCGCTGCGGTTGGACTCTTGTCGGCAGACTATTTATGGCTGATAAGCTCGAGTGAGCAAAGCACACAAAACAATTTCAATTAAAAGCGACTTCGGCCGACACGCTGGAGAACAGTCAGGACCTGTGATTAGCTCTAAAGTGATGTCTTTTCTGTACTTGCGCGGTTGAAGCAAGAAACCGCAATGCGTGTTTGGCGCGGAAGCTAACTGCTGGAAATAATGCGACACACGTTCTGAGGCGGAGGAGGTTAAACGTTTGTTGTGTTTTAAGGTAGCCACACACAAGAAACAGTGTTGTTCCGATTCCGATATCAGTATCGGAAGTTGCTCCGATACTGCCAATAATATCGGTATCGTTATCGTCATCGGTATCGTGAGTACGGAAATCCAGGCACCAAATGATACCAAGTAATTTATATTTAATAACTTATTTACTGGTTACTTCTGTCAAACTACCAGCAAAAAGAAATACTTTTTAATTTTGCAAGACTGTTTTATACTGTTCTATTTGGAAATAAATAAAGACATAAATGGCTTGGATTTGCTGTATTTATTCATGTTTTACAACAATGATAATCATATTACAGTCCGACAATTTTTTGCACATTTTTTTTAAACTATCATGCTCGGATTGGTAGTCGCATCGGCTGATACCCACAACTCAAGAATTGGAATCGGAATCGGTATCAGTATTGGTATCGGGAGGGAAAAAATGGTATCGGATCCATCTCTAACAAAAATTTTAAAAAAAGATATATTGGAGTTCCCGTTCCTATCGGTTGCTGGGCTGGCGCCGCTCTTCGATAGCCCTAGCCTCACGATGGACCTGGCAGCAGAGCACAGAAGCTGCATCACAGGCCTGGAGGATGACGGGATTCCCAGGGAAATGTTTGAGTTGAATGTCTGGTGACATAACAGGAAAAAGCACCAAAGACTGGCGGGGGAGAAGATGCTGAGAAATGAGAACAGACGATAAGACGCTGGAGACAAAGTTGGGAAACCTTGGACTCGAAAGAGCATGAAAGCACAGCTGGTTCGCCATGGGGTATAATAACTGTCATATAGCGATGTATTAGTTTGTGTTTGGTCCAAACAGCTTGACTTGATAAAAGGGGCCGGTCATTGGCTCACCACATGCATAGCAACAAGACCCCATGGAGACGAGCCAAACAAGCAAGTATTGTTCTTTCTTGGGTGATATTTGACGGACAGGCGCGCTGTGGAGTTGGTGTAATAGCATCACGTACTCACTCTGGAAGCACTTTGTTCACACATTGTCGAAAACACAGATATTTTGTAACCCGCAAACCGGTCCTCTGGTGAAACTGCACATACGTAGATGACGCAGAACCTGTTTTCATCCCTGCCGGTTATCTGGAGCTTTAAGTCACCGCCGTCACTTCTGTCAGTCGTGGCACTCATGAACACCTGAGGA
Organism: Hirundichthys speculiger; assembly: GCA_018398805.1. Lineage (NCBI taxonomy): Eukaryota > Metazoa > Chordata > Actinopteri > Beloniformes > Exocoetidae > Hirundichthys > Hirundichthys speculiger. The sequence continues at coordinate 305,221 of JAGFBZ010000240.1, forward strand.
ATGAGTAATCACAACAGTATATTAATGGCCTCCATAGAAATGCAATCAGCAGAGGAATTCGGTTTTGGCTGTAAACAGTCGTTTGACAGGAGGCCCGGAGGCTCGGCGCGATGAGCGCTGATGGCTCATCAGCCTTCCATCACACTTTGTTTATGTGAATTCTCCGTTTCGGGGAAGAAAAGCCTTCCGCCAGTCATTGTTTTTGCTCTGGAAACTCAATGGCCACATATGGTTGTTATACAGTTTCAAATTGAAGCCATATTTGCGTTTGCTGTACCCCCCACCCCTCCACCCCTCCACCCCTCCAACCCCTCACATGCTCATGTGTTAGCATTATTTGAAACAATGCTTTTTATTGATCTTGCTTTAACACTTTTGGCCTGAGATGAAAATGCTCGGTGCCTGGGCGAAGAATACAACTGCTCCTAACTAATCGTTTATAATAATTCCAAACACATTAGGGTGCTTTAATGGCGGATTAGCATCTCAGACGATCCAGACTGCAGCAGGTTGCATTTGTGTCTGCCTTTTTACGCGGACGTTTAAAAGCCCTCTCCAACGTTTCCACCGTCATAAAGGCTCCAGCCGTTGGACCCAGCACCAAATTCCGGTGTACAGTATATTTATTTCTCTTGTTTCACCTTCTGCAAATATTTCTTGTTTTGGTTTCTGTGCAGAGTGCTACACTGCGAACGGTGAGGACTACAGGGGCTTCCAGAACCAGACCAGTCTGCACGGCGGTAAGCCCTGCCTCTTCTGGAACGAGACCTTCCAGCACCCTTACAACACGCTCAAATACCCCAACGGGGAAGGAGGTCTCGGCAGCCACAACTACTGCAGGTGAGTGTCTGCCTCACGTCCGGATGTTCGCTCTCCGTGAAGCTCATGGATGGATTGCCTTCACATCCTTATATCTCCACCCTGGGAGAAAATCAAGACTTTTTTTTTTAAATTTTATTTGAATCAAATTATAAGCATAGATCATTCACATATAAAAATGAAAATACATATCTGATGAATTAAAGCGCCGGCTTTGGAGCTCTCATAAATTATTCAGAATTGTAATATATGAACTCCTTGGATGCTTCACATACCATAACTAGATCTATAAAATCTAAAAACTTCCTAGAGTGGAGGATGACATGCATTATGGGGTCGAAGGGTTACCAGAGCACTTTATGGAGCTGAAAATTGGACTGGAAGTTTGACTGATGATAATCAAAGCTGAGGCCAGCGAAAGCCTGGCCGGCCATCCTAATTCTGTTCCTCCTTGAGTTAGTTTGGTTCCCCTAGATTGGATTTTGATTTTCCAGGTGGCTGTGCTAACGGAGAGGGAAGAAAACCACCTCTGAACACCATCACAGAGGCGTACAACCAATCAGAGAAACTAAGCATTTAATGGAGACAGACAACTAGACTGGCTGTCGCGTTCGTTAGAGTAGCGTAAAGCCTCTGCCCCATAGTGCTGTAGCGATACACTAATCTTGCGATACTATACACGATATTTGGTGCTTTCGGTGCTTTCTTTGTTACGTTCTTTAAATTATTTTGGTTCAAACCGTTTGGTTAGGTTTTAACATGAAGTACTAATTTGGTGAGGTTTAGGAAAACCCACCCTACTAGGGCTGTAGCAATACGCTAATCTCGCAACACGATATGATACACAATACGATATATATCGATATTCATCGTACAATACATTTACATCATTTTCTGAAAGATTTTAAAGGGACAAAGTGATTTTAGTGACGTCTTGTGAGTGTTCCAATGACTTTGTTTGAATTAATTGAACTGAAAGGATCAATTACACATTATATGGCTGATAGGCAGCTTGCAAATACTGGACAAAATGAATAAAAGATTTGTTGAGAAAAATAGTTGTATTTATTTAAACAGCGCAAATTGTTGCTTGCAAGTTTTTAATAGGGGGTTTTAAAGAAGCTTAGAATATCAATACCTGATGCTGAAAAATTGATACTCGATACTCGATAAAATGGTCTGGTACATTATGTACCAGTGAATGGTTGGTGAATAGAAGCAGTGCCAGATACATTTCATGACAAAAAAAAAATTTAAAAATAAATCCAGTAATGTGCCTCTAAAGCAGCAGCTCTCAATGCTTTTGTCTTAAGATCCTTTAATGCAGAGTAGGACATTTTTTTAATTTCCAAAAAATAACATTACTTGTTCCAGATTCTCCCAGATTCATTTTATGATCTGTTACAGCAGCCATTCCCAAACTTCACAATACTAAGGCCCAATTTGAAATGTGAAACATCTCTGCGGCCCATGCAAACCTTTAAACACCAAAAAATACAAGACTAAAAGCTACATTCCAATATTAAAGTAAGGGATCAACAAATAAGGTCACACTTGTCATGTTAAGATGACGATAGAATAACACTCAATTGGTTTGTTTTATTATTTCTAAATATTCTTAATTATCATGTAATAAATATTTTATAGTAATTAAAAACATGTTTTAAAATATTTGAGGATTTAAAACATTTTTGTTTATTTTTAATGACCTCTCACGGCCCGTCTGCATTACCACGACGGCCCACCAGGGGCGACGGCCCGCACTTTGGGATTCACTGCGTTACAGAATATTTGACAAGTTATGTGACATCAGATGTGAGGAAACATCCATCAGTGACATGACGAAAGCGTAAAAAATCAGTGAAATAACCAGGATGTTCATTCAGCTGTAATCACAGACGTGACACAAGACAACGTTTAGCAGCTGACTGTTCTGACTTTGTTCATCAATCCATGCCCTAATTCAAAACTGACAAAAAGATGGTTGAAACCTTGAAGCACAGGGTTTGAAAGTTTAAAGAATAAAAGGAGGTATGAAAATTATTTGCAGAGATCCCTTGTTTCAGCCATTCAGAATCTTAATCAAAGCTTCACCTCCTCTAGTCTCAAGAAAAGTCAAATTCTTTGAGGTTCAGGAAGAAACCATCACCAGTCAGGTCCCAACTTTCTCTGCAGAATCCAGCCTTCCTCGTCACCGCACCATCGATGTCCCGTCAGACTGAGATCGAGGCTGTTTGCTGGTCGTGTCGCTGAGTTCATAGAGAGACGTGTTCACACCTGTTCATTTATCGTAGACTTAATGAACAGTCTCCTAAAAGCTCCCCCGGTCCTTTACTGGACATGCAACCTCATATCAGCGTGACTGGGAGTTAGCGTGCTCGCCTCAGGCCGTCACCTCTATATTTTTCATTAGACTTCTGGCTTCATCTCCTCGCCCGGCGGAGGTTTGTGATTCACGCGAGTCGCAGTCCGTGACCGCCTCTCCTTCGGTGTCACGTTTGCTTCCTTCGGCTGACTCCCTGCAGCTTCGGCCCAGACTCAGACTGACGCTTCTGCCCGTTTCTGTCGCGCGTCTTTTGTTGCAGATGTTCTGCCGTCCGGACGTGTAGCTTCGAATTTTCCGTCCCGACATTTTTGACGCCTTAATTGTCCGACTTTCACGTCTCCCTTTCACAAGCTGTTTGTACCTGCTCCAGACGATAGGCAAAGGCGTCGGGCAGCGTCCCCCGCTACAGTCTGTGTTGAATTACCTTCTTGAGGGAGTTTTGTAATCCACTGCATTGTCCCAGCTGACAGCTCTCTTGTTTGGGCCGCGTTTCCCGTCAGTCAGCCGGGTGCAACAAGCTTGCTAGGGAGCGCAAACGCTCTTGTAACCGCACGCTCCTTTGTGAAGTTAGATATGCAGATTTAGAAATCATGCTTCAGAGACTCAAATCAAAGCAGTTTTATATTGTTTCTTTTGGTCTTGAAGGTTTGTTTTTACTCAGAGTGTCCAGCTGTGAAAACAGCAGATTGGAAGCAGCTGATTGAACGTCTCCCACACACCTCTCGTGCTAACTCATTAGCGTGGTGGCTCGTTGGTATGCTCCGTTTCACCTTTCTCCGGGGTTGTGTGCTGAGGTGAGAGCTAAAGCTAAAGCTTTTCACAAAAGCTTCAACTGTGTTTTGTTGGAAGAAGAACAATTGTTCCCTTCTGGCCTTCGCTGTGGAGAAATCTCTCTCATGTTTTAGGAGATTTACAACAAAGTCGTCACAGCGTTATGCTCTCCGTTCTGCTTCCTTTCTGCCCATTCTCCTCATTACTTTTAAAAGATGTCGAACACGCAGAGCACCCTTCTACTTGGCTGAGCTTCGGACTCCCCGGCTCTTCACCCTCTGAATAATTTAGCGCCGGGTCCGGTCCGTCTCCCAGCCGGTTTGAGCGCGGTGGGGGCGCTCAGATGTTTGCCTCTGAATATTTTAAAGTGAGCGTTTACCCTGTCGTCGCAAGGGTGCAAACACGCGCATGTTTCATGTCAGCAGATCTCCGTCCCTCGTCCCTGGAATGTGAAGGGGAACAATGGCTTCCCATGTCTAGGAAGCCATTTATCACTGTCGCTCACGCGGCCGCACAACAGTCAAACTTCGTGAGTCAGTTGAAATCTGCGCAGACGTCCAGAACAGTGGCTTGGCTCTGATCGCCGGGCCATGAGGAAACGGAGCGAGTCTTCCCGCTCCGAGACCCGGGGCCCCTGAAATATTTCTCCGAGTCCTCGTTGTAAACTCATAAAGCAGCAATTCTTTGAAGTGGCACCGGGCAGATTTGTTTTTACTCGAACTAGATGGGATTGAGGAAGATTTATTATCTGGATATATGCAAAGCATCGATGTAAGCATTCCTCGCACATTAGGAGAGCAACAAGTTGTTCAGAACGTGCGTCTCCGTTGTTTGGATCTGACTGTGTTAGCAGCTTTGGTGGTTCACCGTCTGCTCGCAGCTTTCAACAGAGAGATTTCTTTCACGAAGAGCTGAAGCTGCAGCTCATTCTCAGATGTTTCCAGACGCCCTTCTCGTAAGGAGCCACCCGTCAGGGCGACCGCCCTCATCATGATGGCGAGATGGGAAGCGGCACTAATGGCACAAGGTCGAGTATTTGTGCGTTGTCACCGCGGCCTCAGAGGAGCTGTGATGCTGCAAACCAAAGGAGGAGCGTCCAGCGATGTCTTTTACATCGTTCTCCCATTTGGATTGCAAATCTGCCGATTTACATGTGGGTGCGCCTTGCAAATCGGCTTGTTTTGGGTATTTCTTTAAACCCCCTTCAACCTTTTAAATCTTTCTCGTCTTCCTACCTGTTTCTTTCTCATCTGAGATTTAGTTTTCTTTTCATGATGCAACTGGTTAAAATTGCACAATAGGTAGTAATCCACGGACAAAAGGTCGAGGCAGCAGAAGGAAAGCAAGACGAGGGGAGGCGGGGGGGGTTGTTTTAACATGTCTAACCCTGAGGCCAATTGTGGTTTTAAGAAATACGAGCTGAGGCCAGGGCACAGGTGGATAATGGCGAACCGGAGGTCAGGAATCACTAAATTTCTCAACTTTAACACTCGTATCAGATGTTGAAACCCTTGGAGGGAGAGGGATTACAAACCGCCTTTTAGTCCCATCAGCGGCGCTTTTCTGGCGCTGATTTTAGTCGAAAGGGCATTCGAAGGAACCCCAACAGCCCCCCCTCCCATCAATATTTCATCTTTATGACCCGCTATAAAATATCCCAGTGAAAACGGGGAGAAACTGAGCAGGAGGGGAAATGTCACGTTATATTTGCGAAGAAAGGAGCGGGAAGCCTCGGGGAAGGGACGGGAGCTCCGGTGTCCCAGCCCAGAACGTGGCGGACCGAATATCTCATTACAGATGATCAACGCCGTTTTAATGAGAATTCGCAAGCGCAGCGCCAACGGCAGGGGAAACAATTGACTTCTGAGGCTGGAGTCGGGGCGCCGCCGTGCAATGGTTTTACACGTAATGGGCTTAAAAGGACATCTTTTCACTTATATGACCTTTCCTCCATATTTCATGACACCCGTAAGAAGAGCATCCCACAGATCAGAGTCCTGATTTATGTCACGTTCATCGTTTCTTCCAGTCCGCTGTTCCTGCAGGCTGTTATCGGACACCCCCCCCCCTCCCCTCGCTGCATTAGTATGACTGTGAAGTGCATGATGGTTCAGTGGGTGGTTGAATAGCGTTGCCAGCCATTTGATGGCTATTTATATGCAGGTGTGTGTCCTGCAGAATTTATGAGTGTTCGGTATGGCCTCTAATGCTTTTCGCCTTACACGGATGAGATAATGGAAATGCCAGATTGAGTTGTGTTCCCCAAGTTGATTGAAATTGAATCTCCATGATGTCAAGTTCAGATCTGAGGTCAGGAGAGTTGTAGCCAAGTTGTTCGCTGGCTTTATGAATGAGCAGCGGTGCCAAGGTGCCGCTTTGTTGGTCGTCCCGCCAACAGCTGCAGCGTCAGGAGGGAAAGCGTCAGTAATCGGGAGATGCTGATGGCTGGTTACGGAGCAACGCTCGTGGAATAACGTCGTCAGAAAGTCTGTTTACACCTGTCACAGAGGGGTTTTTCTAAAACTAACCGCTCATTCATTTTATTTTGAATAATCGATGCCTCTGACTTTTCTCCCAGTCATTTCTTATTTCTCCATTGTTTTGCGGTTACATTAAAAGTCATTTAGAAGCCCCGGGGCCTCCTTCCAGTCAGGACATGGCATCCAGGGGTCACCCGAACCGCCCTGACTCTCGCCCTGCTGAGGAAACTAAATTCACCCGTTAGCATCTGTGATCTAACCAAACCTGTGGGCAGATTCACCAGTACACAGAGAGGTTCTCCTTGTGGCTCAGCTCCCTCTTGAACTCACCAGACCAGTACAGAGTCCTCATTACAGCACTCCTCCACCTGAGGAACACCCACACCCCCGACTCAGAGAGAGAGAGCCTTACACCCTTTTTCCAACTCGGAACCATGGTCTCCAGGTTGAAGTTTATTTCTATCCAAGATTTAAAACAGCCGCTGTTGACCAAAGTGCTGCACAAGTCGTAGAAATACGTACTTAAAAATCATTAAAACATCAATAAATTAAGCCACAATGAGCGGTAAGTCATCAACAGACTGAGCCTCGATGTCCTGCGCTAGTTTGACTGACAGCCAGAGAGAAAAGTCTAAAGGGTTGTCTATACTCTCACGGCAATGTGTCGCAGTTAGCTTGTCGCAGGTATGACGCAGTTACTTTTGATTTATGCCCAATTTTAAAGCACGCTCTCCGCTATGTTATTCCACGCCACAACGCAAGAGGGACAATCACGAGCTAGCTAAACTTACTAAACTTATCTCTTGCGTTTTTCCACTTCCTCACCGTCTCGGCCGTATCCAGACCCACATTCATCGCTATCTCCCTCCATGAATTACTAGAATATGTGCTGTCTTTGTAGTGTGGAGAACCAGAATCGTACAGATGTGGGTACTTCCTCATTTCTTCGAATGACGTGGATGTAGAATTGACCAATCAGAGGCCTCCTTTCTCTCCTCTCTGAGACACTGTCTGCGTCAACCTACAATTTTGGGGAGGTGCACCGGAGTGTCTGCGTAGGGAGGGGGGGCATCTCTGCATTATCTGCGTCACCTACTCAGACGACCTGATTTCTGAACATAAACCAGGCTTTAGGGAGATCAGGTTATGTGGAGAATCAGGTTGATCCACAGATTACACCCCACAGCTGAGGGGGCTTTGACCCCCGTGGTTTCGAGCCCGGCCCTGGGAATGACCAAAAACTGTTGTTTTGTGAGATGTATTGTTTTGGCTGGAGTCTGGGAGTGTAAAGGTTTGGTGGTGCCGTGCCTTTGAGACCCTTAAGGAGCGAGCGGCGTGCATAAATCTTTCCATCTCCTCGTGATTTTGGGAACATATTGTTCTCGTACATGAACGCAGGTTAACCGGTTTTGTGTTATCGGAATATTTTTTGATTTAATACAAATTTCCTCAACATTTACGTGACTCAGATGATGGCTTCGTCTTCAGATTTCACTTCAGTTTGATTCGTTGATACGATTTTAACCCGTCATGAGAAATTATAGTTTTATGTTTACAACGCAAAATACCTCATAAATTATACAAATTCACAATGCACACAGACTAAAGAGCCCAAAACTAAATGAATCTTGTTTTTTATGTGCTTGAATCCTTCTCCGCTTTTCAAATACGAAACATATTTCCTCATGCTGGTGTGCATTTTTTTTTTCTCATGCAGTCAAAGTTACAGTGTGACCAATGCAAGCCAACATCTTTTAATGGCTCTTAATCACTTGTGCAGAAAATGTTGAGCAAAGCCATTAAGCAACGTCGAGATTCTCGCTGCGGCGAGGTTTCACAGTGATCTGATGCTTTAAAGGCATTAGTCAGGGAAGTAAAGTGCCCACCAGCAACGCATCACACAGTAACATCACGACCTTGCATTCAGCATAAATAGACCGTGAGGAGGGAACAGTAGACAGTAGGCTTAATCAGCCGGCAAGCCCTCTCCTTCAATACTGGCATTCATGCTGCACGGCAGCAGAGAGGAGTTTGCATGCTATCCTCCGAGTAAATTAAAGACTCTTTTCTCATGCAGTAAATTACCAGACTGTGATCTTCTGTAGACCTCAAATCCCAATCCAGACAAGCCTCTCACCACCACTCTGCAATCAGCATTTCACCTCCTACGTCTTCTGCAGAAATGAAAGAAGCTCAGCTTTTATCTTTTTTTTTTTCCTTACATGCCTGCTATTTAAGTTAAACAAAGCTCAGTCCCAAATCTCATCAAAAGCTTGCTTCATGAACGTACATGAGTAGCTTTGATGTAAAGACTTCTAGATTTCTGCGTGTGACTTCATGTTGCCGATAACGTGGGGGGGGGAGCTTCTGAGCAGGAGCCAGCTGAGAACAGCTGTATTTTTTTTTCTCTCCGTGCTCAGATGGAAACCCCACTCCTGCCACCAGATGCACGGGGCTGGAGAGCCTCTGAGGAAAATATAACGGGCCTGTGCACCGGAGTGTGTGGCTCACCTCTGAGCGAAATGAGTCAATCAGCGTAATTGTGCCAATTAAGCGTCCAAACATCTCCTGTGATCTACCTCTTGGCTATGGGAGTGTTTCAACAAGCGCTCCACTCGAAGCCAAACAGGCTTTAAGTGACACACAGGGAAGGGAATGCAACCCCCCCCCCCCCCCCCCCCCCCTTTAAAATCCCCTGAACACACACACTCACAGTGGCGGCAACTTATCTGTCTCCACAGGGACTGCATCTGTCTCTGAGCTGTGGGGATAAACAAGCATATTTCCATCCATTGAGGTCTGTTCTTATCTGCTGTGGCACCTGAGCTAATCTGAAACTGTCTGATTCTCACTTCCGGTTGCCCCCCCCCCCCCCCCCCCCCCCCCCCACCCACATATGCACATCCACTGCCACCTCAGGGCAGGACTGATTATGTTTGCAGTCAAGTGGGCTTCCCTGTTCACTGAAACCATGTGGATGGACCTTCCACGCTCCGCTGAAATGGGACTGTGCAGGTGTGTGTGCAAAAAAAAAAAAAAGACAGGAATGAATCACGAAGAGACCTGGGAGCGCAGGATTACGCCACATCAATCACAGCTCCTGTCCCAGAAACTTGGGGATGCTGTGTGAAATGTGCACATAAGAGAATACAATGACTTTCCTTATCGTCTTATCTTTTTTTTTTTTTTTTCAGTTTATTTCACAATAGAACTCATGAGCCTGGGAAAGCAAGTGGCTGTAAAGAAACACCTGGAGAAACGTCCTGCAGCCATTTGGGTTGAGTGGTAACAGTTCAATTATATGAACGATGATCAAAAGAGCGTCTTCAAGAGGGAGAGTCTCTCTGAAGTCAAGACGGGGAGAGGAGTTGTGAAACAGCTTCAGAGTAAAATTGCAAAGAATTTAATATGTCATCATCTAAAGTGCATAATATGATTCTGAGAATCTGGAGAAATCTCTGTATGCAGGGACAAGGCCATAAATCAGTGCTCGAGCTGCACCGCAGTAAAAAAAAAAGCCATATGTGAACACGATCCTGAAAGCAGGGATGCACGATGACATCGATACTTATTTCTTTCTGCAGAGCACGCCGTGAGCACGCCATCACGGCAGAGTAAAACAGAGAGACAGGTGTCATTATGTTGGTGAGCGTAAAAGAGTGGACAAGCCAAAGATGTCTCCCGTCTGGAGATTGTGGGAACGCGACAACAAAGCTGCTGCTGTCAGAAGCCACTCCTTCAACGCCACTAATTTAATGACTCACCTTAACATCAAGCAGGATAAAGAGGCTCCTGCGAAAAACAAAGCTCTCAGCAGCCGCTTCTCAACTCTCTTGACGAAAAGTAAGACCATGACCCCCCCACCCCCTCACCCCCGGGGCCAAAAGAGTCACTCAGAAACTCCTGGAATTTACATGCAAGTTGCAGGAGGCTGCAGTGGTTTTTCTGTTCCAGTTATGAGCGTGTGTTTGCATCGGTCCCGTCTCCCTGACGATGAGAGCATCATAACTCCGAGCTGATTTAATGTCGTCAGTATTAAGTGCTGCACCAGAGGCGTCGTTAGGTTATATCGGCATCAGCAATCAGCAAAAAGTTGTTTCAAACTAACGACATATCAGATATTAAACATTCAATATCGCGCTCTCCAGCCTGAAGCACTGGCATCTTCTCTAAGCCAAAGCTCATATAGATTGGACCGAGTCAAGGTTGAAAACCGTCAACCGTTAGTGTCTATGGCAGCTTGTAGTGCAGCGAAGGAAACATCAACAGGCTGAAATGATAATTCAAGTCTTTAGAGCAACATGTGCTGCCGTCCAAACAACATGTCATTCAGGGGGACAGCGCTGCATCCGTCACGAACGCATGGCTTTGTGGGAAAGGTTCTGGTGCTGATCCAGTCCGCCTGTAGTTGGGGTCTCTCATTGCGTTCTGTTTTGATTCACTGTCCATTTTGCAGCATCCCGACTTCTTTGAGGCCGTGAACGTACTAATCAAGGATGCTGCTGTGTCAGCTGGTCTGCTTTTTTGTAATTCATATCTGGCTCCTCAAAGGTTTAGTTCCGTAAATCACAGAAATAAAGGACCAATGTGTTGACGGACGTGAAAGAGAGAAGTGGAGTCAGGGAGTATCGTGCAGCGTTTTGATTTTGTCTTTGGCCCAGTTCTTTTCTGTCAACAAATAGGTGTCTTCCTTCCGTTTGGGTGGAGCAGCAAATAGATCTGGGTTCATGATACGGTGACCAAATGTACTGGGAGGTAAACTGGCTTCCCGCGTACATGGGGAAGGTCCGAACTTGCTCCTTCCTTTGCTCGTGTCTGTCGTTCAAAGGCTGCAAGAAAAGAGAGCATTAACGGTCTGGTAGATATTGAGAGCAAAAGCTCTGAGGCGTTTCAACTCATATTTGCAGAAGGTCTTTCATGACATCTTTGTCAATAATTTATCCCGAACCTCAAAAGGAAGCAGGAAACTCTGGACAGTGTTTTTGATCGGAGAAGAATAGAATTAGAAACGCCCTTCACACAAAAAACGAAACAGGATAGCGCAGCGCTGGAGGCCTTTTCAAGACGTTACAATGAGGTGTGTCAAAAGAGAAAGGGTCCCTGGCTGTTATTGTCATGGCTGGAAAAAAAAAAAAGTCACTTTAGAGGAGTTTTTAATCAACCGGGATAGTATTTTCATACTTCACAGTGAGCTCTGAAATGGCCCAAAGCTGAGCTTCCACCGCAAACTGTGGCTGCTTCGACTTAGTTTAGTCACAATTTAGAGGTTGCTGCAAGGGTCCTGACTTAAAAAAAACGTTGGGTGATTACCCCGGAGATATGAATGCCTGCGCAAAGCTTTTAAGCATTTCTCCAGTTCCACTCCCTTCTGTCCCGAATCCCACTCCTGATCGCTTTTTGTAAGTGAAACTGAAAAAGGGGAAAAGCTCCACGGGGCCTGTCGGCCCTATTATGATGGGCTGAAAGTCTGCTGATGATGTTCAAAGAGGCCGCGGGCTCAGACAAAAGCGCGCCCCCCCCCATCGCCCATCTCTTTTTTTTTTTTTCTTTTTGTCTGCGTCTGGCCCAGGACAAAGAGCCCGACCTCCAGCCAGACTGCCTGGTCCGGCCCGTGACTGGCCCGTTGTCAGGCTTCCAGACGGCAGCGGAAGAGTCTAAACCAACAAGCTGCTCAGGATGACTGACAGCCCTCTATGAAACGTTACAGTGTTCAGCTCTCTGCAGAGGGGATTTCAGCTGGTAGCCCGTCTTTGTGTTGCGTTGTTGCCATGATACCCCCCCCTGCCCTTCTCTGCGTTCACCTTTCACCCCTGCAATGCACTTACGTGGCTTAAAACACTCTCGACGTGGCTGCACACTGTGCAGTTTTAGAAATCTCATAAGTTGACTGCAAGTCTGTGACGGGCAGCTAATGAACTGGGCTATCGCTTCCAGTTGGAAGTCAACAGACCCGCCGAGGTCACGAGGTCACGGGGCGAGGTGTGTTATTCACCTGACAAAGACAGAGCTGAGCCCTGGCAATTGTGCTATTTATGTTTATCCGAGAGTTCCTGAAGAGGAAGAAGAAGTGAACATGAATTCGGTCTTAGTGAGAAAAAACAGGCCAACTTTGGGTTTCATTTTTCAGCCTCTATTACAACCCTACAACCTCCATCTGAAGCAGCGCCAAGGACTTCTGTTCACGTTTCACCTTCACTTGGTCAAACATTCGCTTATTTTCCAGAAGAGACGTTTGACTGTGGAAGTTTCACATCCCTGGTGTTGGAAGAAATTAGCCAACGTTACTTTTGGCCTCTGAGTATCGTTGCTGAGTATCATTTTACATCTCAGCTCAGCTCGCTCACAGAGCTGAGACGGGGGACGTCTCAGCAGAGGTTACTAACTCAAGAAAGAGAGAGACCGACCGTCCGAGACAATGTCATGAAGTGATTTGACCTCCTCGCCTACAGGGGGACCCCCAGAGCTAAAAACCTCTCGCTGTCCAACACAGGACTGGTGTTGTTAGTCGCCATCAAAGACATCGTCATGATTCACTGGACAGGTCATCGCTCTTCTAGAACAACTGAAGCGTCACGCAGGTTTAAGACAGAAACAAAAACAAGCACCTTTCACGCAGGGAAACATAGGATTATGGGTCTGTTTTGTCGCGTTAGAGGTGTTGCCTGCATCAGAAGTCAACGTGAACGTCAGCCAGTCAGATTGTGTCTGAACGCCGCAGCTCTGGTCAGTTAAATCGTACACGGGGGTGGGACTCAAAGAAACCTGCTTCAGCAGGAGGAAATTTGGTTGGTTGTTCATTGGTATGACGGGGGTCAAGTGTTGCCACGACTCTTCTGTCTGACTGAACATTCATGAAGACTAAGGGCCAGATCTTCCGCCAGATCTTCTAAAGCCGCTATTTAGGGATAGCAGGTAGCGGGAGGGGCGTTTCCCTCAAAGAACACAATCTTCCACCTTGCTAAACCCGCTATCCCACCTGCGCTACCTGCAACATTATGCATTGGAGTGGTTAGGACGTTCCACCAGTAGGTTGTGCTACCGCAAACCGCTATAAAGCGACTTTTCATCCAGATCGGTCTGGGACTCTGCTGTAGAGATTCCTCCTCTTCCTTCCTCCTCCTCTGCACTGATATATACATAAAAATATTTTTACACAGGCAATTCTTATCAGCTACGTGAAAGTCCCAGATAGTTGGTGCGCTCCCAGTAAACACGCTCTGGTTGTCTGTGGTTTAACTGGTGAGCAAGCTGTTTAAGACAATCTCTGCTATTTTCTCAGGGGTTCAACTGAGGCCAAATCACGCTTTTATCCAAGAGTTAATTCGAGAGGTAGAGACGTTTGTGCACGTCCACATGTGACCAGGTGGACGTGCATTGATGCCATTTGGACGCGCTCTTGTACGCGCCGACATAAACCCGGGATCACAAGATACAGAGTTTGCAGAAAGGGCAAAAGACACGCCCATTGCCACACCTACAAAGTGAGTAAGGGAGTCGGCATAACGGGTAGCGGCTTTAGCAGGTGGAAGATTGCATTAGCAGTTAGTGGAGGTTCCTAAACCCGCAATTTGCGGGTAGCAGCTAGTGGGTAGCGGTTAGCTTGAAGTGTAAGATCGGGGCCTGAATCAGCAAGTGCCACTGACAAAAACTCATAAGAGAAACCATTTTTAATCACAAAGTGCCTACCAAACATTATCTTATCTTTTTACTCAGCATTTAATCGGCCTACATATAGATTTATATGCTTTTTTTTCTTAGTTTGTGTTGCAGTTGACTTTATTTCTCTCAGTCTAGTTTTTCCCTTTTGATTAGATGTCATTTCATCTTTACTGTTTGTGCATATATAAACAGCTGGGCGTGTTATTCTGACGGAACCAAACAGCATGTCTTCAGACGGGGCGTGTTGTCAGTCCAGTTTGTTGACAGTTTCCACACTTTTGGGGCATACTGTGACGATTATCGGAGTGTCGTATTTAAAAGTGTGTTGTTGTTGCAGAAGGAGAGACGTCACCAAAGCGTCGGCGTCTCTATCGATCCGTTTCCCTGACCCATAAGTCAGCTCAGCTCCTGGTGGTGTAAAAAAAAGCTGCACACCAACATGCATCTCATTATTACGTCTGTTTCGTGAAGACCCCCCCCCCACACACACATCAAATGTCTCAAGCAAACGTCCGACTCTGCAGTGCTGCACCGAAACACTCGGGTCGCGGTTTTCTAATCATGAAAATGGCCGCAGTTACCGACCGCTTTCATTAGCATTTCATCTGCTTCACATCATCTTGATTGACGTTTTATCTATAAAATATTCAGCGGTGAACAATGCTCGTAACTTTTGAAAGTGAGTTGATGTCTTTTTTAATTTTTCCCCTGCTGGCGATGAAACACTTGAATAATTTCAGCTGATTTTTCATCACATGTGAAAAATAAAAGGACAGACGTTTCTAACCCGCCACTCTCTCTTGTGTCTGCAGGAATCCCGACGGCGACGTTCAGCCGTGGTGCTACATCGCCGACCACGAGGACGGGATCTACTGGAGATACTGCGACATCCCGACGTGTCAGAGTAAGGGACCGCCTCTCCGTTGTCTCTCATGCACTGTTTCCACCGCCGTGCACGTCTCCCCTCGTGCTATAAATATCTTTATGGAGTGTTTGGTTTGTACACAACTATTATCATCTAAAATATGTCTCTAATTGCCTCCTGTCACCCCTCCTCCTGCTGTGCCCGGACCTGCCCTCACTTTAATGCAACCTGTCAATCACTGCCTGCCTGCGTGCGTGCGTGTGTGCGTGCGTGCATGTGTGTGTGTGTCATTTCCCCTTTGGCTTTGTAGCTCGTTTTGACACGCTTTCTGATGCGAGTGTTTTTCCGCGTATACCAGTTCGTGGACACATTTGCATGCCTTGTTCTTGTGTGGGTGTGAGAGTTTCCCTGTTCAGTAATTCCTGGATTAAAAACGAGCGATAGTCTGTTTACACAGAGCCATTTCCAGCTTCTGTGCGTCTTACCCGCTTGGCGCAGATTCGCCACTTTACACTGGCATCACTTTCATCCCTTCCGCCTTTGTAATCTGCTGAGAAGAGACCGAAGTGGACCAGCTTCTTGTGTTTTTGATGCCAGGGGGTCATAATAGTTGTAAAGCAGGTTCAGATGTAGCAATCTGCTGCGTGTGAGCACTTGAAGCCTCTCACTTGCTGATGCCTTTTTTTTAACTGCAGGTTTATTCAGCGTTTTTGATTTTGTTCTGCGTGTTTACTGGTCAGAGGGTGTTACTGGGTTTTTAGTAACTACATGGGAGGATCTAATAAAAGAGAAGCCAAACAGAAGTTATCCGTTCAAAGCAGCACAAAGGAACCGTTGCCTGTTTTAGCTCAGTGGGTCCCCCTAGAGGTTTGGAGGTTAAGTCGCTTTTAGGACACTGTCGCTCTCTCATTTTCTCTCCCATAATTACTTTGACTTAAATCTTAGTCGGCTCTGCCATAATGTCCACCGTTGCTCTTGTTACTGATAAAAGTAAAAGAATTACACAGTTATCCCAAGAGAAAACGTTACATTTAGATAGTTTTTTTCCAAATATAGGGATGGAAGATCATGAGAGCCATAGCGTGATTCCTAAAATTAACCAAATATTCCTTCAGATGAAACAGAAACTGATGTGTTAACGTGAACAAAAGTCATTTTTGCCGCTTTAACTGAAGTGAGTATTTCGCTTGCTATTCTGTTCTGGTGTGCAGTTCAGGTGTGGCGGCTGTGGGAAGTTCTGGGTTTGAACTCGTCGGCAAAAAGCAATTAATTTCCCAGCGAGCTGACTGAACGGCAGGAGACGTACATTTCACATTCATCCCTGCAGGTATCCTCTGTGCCAGCTTCACCCAGTTCAGGGTCCCAGGGAGGAACGGGACCCGTCCCAGCTGCCATCGAGCGAGGGGCAGGGTACATGCTGTACGCTGTTGTTCAAAAGAAGAAGAAGAAGAAACAAAAAACAGCTCAGGTGTCACCTATACTGTATCCAGGCTTGAGTTTCGTGTGTAGTTCAGGGCGCGGCAGCTCAGAAGGACATGTGAGCGTCCTGGCCACGGAGGCCGTGGGTCAGTCCGGTCTCCGGCTCCTCACCTCCGGCTCCACAAAGGTCACCACACCCGAGCGCCGAACCCGATGCTCCCGGCTGGTTGCTCACACACCGGCTGCTCCCAGCTTACCTGCACAGTCAGCAACATTTTTTTTTTCAGTGTTTGGGTAAACAGACTTCCTTCAAAGCCGCCGCGTGCTGAAAGTGCACGAAGGAAACCAGCTGCGCCCGAAACCTCGTCCAGAAATAATGATAAAGAGTTGTGCTGATGAACTGATGATGGAATCTGTGCCAATAAAAGCTTATCAATTCCCCTCCTTGATTCAGCAGCTTTAAGACGAGTCAGTTCGGGTGAAGTCACCACCGATGTTTTTAACTCGTCACGCCTCTCGCCTGATCGCAGCTGAAACCGCCTCCGGCGCTGCCTCGATGGCATCAGCGCGTCTGTCTTACGGGTGGCCAGAGTACGGCTGTTAACCAACAGAACTGGTTGCTGCTGGAGAGAAAAAAACTGGCTACGACAGTGAGATAAATGAAATGCCCCTGTGTATGTGCTGAATAAATAAGATCAGGTCTCCAGACTGGCCCGGTCTCTCCTCGCTCTGACAGACGTGAAGCCCGTCATGACCCACTTGGCTCTATTTACTCTCGAAATGACACATAAAAAAACAAAAACAATGGTGGCAGTTGAGTGGTGACGCATCATGGAGCTGATGTTTCACTGCAGTAGGTACCATCTGACCTCCAGAACAACCCCCCCCCCTCCATTATCCCATCTGAGCAGCATACTTGCCTGCTTTCTCAATGGCCCGGGACCCATCGGAGCGTCTAATAATGCCTGCAGGCTGCATGGCGTGTGTGCGTGTCTGTGGGATGTATTTATCCGTGACAACTTTGCGTGTTTCCGTCTTCTTTCTGCAGACTTTTGCCTGAATTGTTGCAGAACACCATCCGCTCAGCATCTTGAATATTTGTCAGAGGAAAGAGGAAACCAGCGAGCATCTTAAAAGTCTTATTTTTGATAAAAATAGGCCAGTGTTTTGTCTGCCACGGGGCAGTTCAGCCTGTTTTTCTCCAGGATCCAGTTGCTGTGAAGCGTGTAACATGTCCTTGCGACATGTGGCCCTTTTTTTTTTTTTTTTTTTTAACGGCTGAGAGATTTGCCTCGTATCAAATCCTTTCTGTTTGGTTCCTAAATGATAGATAGAGTCCTGTAACGTAAGAAAATGAGATGAAGTTTACCGCGAACAATGCGCCCTGTGTCATGAAAACATGCTTGCTCGGTGAGGGATGGTTTCTCCCTGCGGGGAGCTTTCAGACACGAACGCTCCGTCTCATCTATTGTGAAACCGCAGTCGCCACGTGGTGCCTCGCCTCCCGGCTCTGCCTGCTCCCGGTCTGCTGCGTTCAAACGCTTCAGCTGCCGAGCAGGGAGCGTTGACGCTCTCCCCGTCGGTGTTCTCGGTCTGCGGCCGGCGAGTGTACGCTAAAAAAGCGCAGGTGTGACAGAGACAGAGCAACAGCGGTTGTTGTTTTCATTTAGTCTGGCTTTTGTTTTGTCTGCGTCTTCGTTTTGTCTACGTTTTTGTTTGATGTTGCGCGGTCGGTCGTTTGCAGAGGCACCTGCCCGAGTGTGCCAGCGGTCCGTCTGCCATCCAGCTGGCTTGCGTGTCATCAGAGGTCACGCCACGCGGTTGTTGACGGCGACACACCCAACCGGAGCGCCCAAAGCCACCCGGACACTGTGGGTCGCAGCTTGGCACGCTGGAGGACATTTGTTGATGTCGTTGATCCCTCGTGGCAGGATTTATCATGTGGTGGGACTGTCTAAACATCTCAGAAGGGCAAATAGACATTTCCACGCTGAGGAATGTCCTGTGAGATTAAGGCCGGTCTCGCTCCCAGACCTCTAAATGCACAGCTCAGCACGTCCTCGTCATGAAGTCCGGCTTTTTCCTAACATTCGAGGCCTTTGCTCACATGATCACATCGCGGCTTTCTGCCACTTTCCAGCTATCTCGTTGTGCTCTTTATTGTGAAATCGACTCAGTTTAGTGCTGCGGTGGCAGGACAGAGTCAGCGTAATGGCTCTGGGCATTTTATATTTGTAAAAAGGTGTCCGAAATTTACAAAATGATGGTTTGTGGCGACCTGCCATGATGCCAATTTAATCAAACCTTAGTTGAATTAGAGGGCATAATGAACTCTTTGACATCACTGATCAAAGTTGACACCATGGGCTTGTTTAGCTGTTATAATGTAATTCTCCAAAAGTTCTTTCCAAGGCTGTCTTTTTTAAATTCAGGGATCAAGTGCTTATATTTTTACTGTAGGATTCCCCAACTGCACCAGAAATAGCTATAGGCTTCCCATCAATGGCGCCGGCAGAGCTGCATCATCTGCAAAAAGCAGGGACGTAATCCCGATGCCACCGAAACGGCATCCCTTCGCCATTCAAAAAGAAAAAAAAATCCTTAAATTTCAGTCCATGAAAGCTATGAACAGAATCTGTGATAAAAGGCAGCCGTGACTGAGCCCAACTCCCATCTGGAACGAATCCCACTTCCTGGCGGCGTTGTGGACCGCACTCTCTCTTGGTTTTCATGGAGACCGAATGGTCGTGATTAGTGGGCAGCGATGGGAACAATGAGACTGCAAACACAAATGGCTGAAGTGAGTTTCCTCCACAGCGTGGCTTGAAAGGGTGAGAAGCTGAGCCCTTCAGCTGGGGCTCAGAGTAGAGCCGCTGCTCCTCCACATCGAGAGGAGCCAGCTGATGTTGATTGGGCATCTGGTCAGGAGCGGGAGGGGCGTTCCCCCGCAAAGAACGCAATCTTCCACTTTTCCTAAACCCGCTATCCCACCTGCGCTACTCGCTACATTATGCATAGGAGTGGTTAGGGCGTTCCACCTGTTTAACCAATCAGTGCGTCAGTAGCCATTGCCTTTAAGAGCAGGTTGCGCTACCCGCAAACCGCTATGGAGCGTCTTTTATCTGGAAGCATTGTGACACCTTGACTTTGATAAACAGGTTGCAAAATGGAGGTTTGGATTTTGGCACAGTGGCGCCTTGTTAATTGATGAGCTCGAAGCTCTGCGGGAACCTGGAGAGCAGTTCTTTCAAGATGGTGCTCCCCATTCCAGCACATTCCTCCAGACGCCCCGCCTTCACGCCCTCTGTAGGTTTGTCCTGTTCAGAAGTCCAGGAAATTCTCTTCATATGAAGCACCCGACAAGAAAAAGATCCCTCTGATGGACATTTTAAGCGCAGCTCTCCGTCTCATCCCTGCCCCTTGTGCTGTGACGCTCTGAAACACTCGTTCATGTGACAGCACGATGGCGTCTTCCCCAAAGCGTCCCGCGCCAGAAAAAATACGTTTTTGTTTTTGGCATGGCCTCCCTAAGCCGACATGCGTTGACAGTATGCCCCGACTGAGTTTGACTGACAGAGCGAAACTGTCAGGGTGAAGCCAAGGCAACGTTGCTTTGATCTGCACGCCGAGAGTTCGTCTTTCAACAACGTATACCGGCGACCAAGAAAAACTTGTTATGCCACAGGGCTCTTGTGCACTGCAGAGATGTGCAGCATCTTGGCCTGTCTCAGTGCCCTGCACAACAGCAGTTTTCAGGGGACATACAGCGGGTAGAATTTACTTGAAAAGGTCTTTAATCTACAGGAACAATAGCCTGCCTAATCTCTTAAGCACCGAATACATCCATTTTCTAACATATAACCTAAATTACACGAGACGATGCCATGTTTACCAGCTCTTTTCATATCACACACCGCTACTGTGGCTGACGGTACCGGCTGTGCTGCGTAATTACTGTCATTATCCGTGTGCAACGGCTCCCACATGCTCCGTGTTATTTCAAGATGCGTCTCTGTTGTAGATCTGTCTGCGCATTCGCACCTGTCCGGTCGACCCACCGGGACGCGTCGCTCACAGAGGGTTGCGCTCGTTCGCCTGTTTGAACAATACAGAGGGAGGCCGGCTTCCCATCTGTCATCGCGGAACAATGGCCTCGACGAGAGCGGCATCGCATCCATCTGGCAAACCAGCCACACCTTGAAGACATTAAAACAAAGTAATGTGTTTGGGCTGGGGTTTTATTGCTGAATGTTCAGGAAAATATGCAGTGATGAGATATTGCCTTCATTAAGACTGATTTATGATGCCGCTAAATGGCGCTTTGAAGTTGCGGGACACCTGAAGTGCCGATGAATGAACGCGACCAGGTATTTCCTGGCGTGTGCGCGCCGCCCTCGTTCAGTATTTTGGGAATAACCCTGAGCTCGTTCTCTCACCTGTGGTGCTGCAAATGTCCGTCTTCTGCGTTTAAGTCTGTTCCATTACTCTGAAGGAAGTTAAAAACAAATGTGGTGAGAAGGTTTTTAACCAGAGTGAAGAATCCGGTTGATTCATTGATTCATTTTTTATATTACAGTGTTGATTCTCATAAAATGTCATCAGATTACACTTTAAATTTGTATAAATAGTTAAATAATAAATAATATAGGAGTCTCATTCATCCGGGGCTTTGCAGACGCGCGTCTTTCTCTCTGCGATGGCGTCCTGCAGTCATTCAAAGCAAAACAGAAAGGTTACTTGATAAGCCACTGTTGATTTGCCCCT
This sequence comes from Hirundichthys speculiger, assembly GCA_018398805.1. Classification (NCBI taxonomy): domain Eukaryota; kingdom Metazoa; phylum Chordata; class Actinopteri; order Beloniformes; family Exocoetidae; genus Hirundichthys; species Hirundichthys speculiger. The sequence goes on from JAGFBZ010000240.1 coordinate 326,324, forward strand.
TCGCCGAGTTGACGGGAACATTTCTTGAACAACTCCAGAGGTTCAGCGCATCGATATTCTTCCTCGTTTTGTCCTCACCCTCGCGCATCGTCGCTTCAAAGCCGGGATGTTACGTGACCCAATTGCAGCGGTAACGACTGGTTTCGACCGGTGCTGCCACCTGGTGGATGCAGCGTTCACAGTCCTCGGGTTTCCCCAATTAAAGCGATTTTATGTGGCCAGATTGAGATGAAGCTCTGCTCTTTGTTGGCCCTCCCAGCACGTATTATGTCTTTCTGCCGAACATTTGTTTCTTTTGCATTAGTTATGAGAGGGCCTGTATCAGGGCGAGCCATGACTTTTCTGAGCCAAGCAATTTTAATGTCTAAACCAAACAAAACAATAATAAAGAGTAAAAACTAGAAGATCAGAGAGAGAAAAACTTGCCTTTGGTCACAGTGTGGTGATGTTTCCTTTCCTGGCAGCTTCTTATAATTGTACGCCTACATCTACCTGTCTTTGAGTCCACGCACACACAAAATAATCAACAAATAACAGTGTATTATTTCTTTGTAGTAGCCCTGCGATGCACTGAGACCAGTTTCAATACAAGATTATTTTTTAGGGAGATCAGTTCATGCTTAGTGTAATATATCAGCTGAGATATTGGAATATGGGAATTTTTATATCATCAAATATCAGCGTCAGTAAGGATGGATGGATGGATGGATGTAAAAGATGTGTGCAAGTATTCAGTGAGGGCAACGTTAATATTTTTACTAGGCTTTCGGTAGATTTGAGCTGTGATTTCTCAGTCCAGGTCTGGTCCAACAGATGTCAAATGAAGGTTTGTTGTCCGTCTTCGCCTGACTGACCATCGTTCTGTCACCGTCTGGGTCCATCCCCCCAAATCCTTTTTCAATCGCAGCCCCGTAAAAGAAAATAACGTTTAAAATGCCGCCGTGAATACAGACGATGAGAAAGAGACGAGAGGGAAGTCATGCTGGAGCTCTTCCTGGTTGTTTACTGTGTCCAGTTAGAAATGAATGAAGGCAACGATGACTCCTCAAAACACAAAGAAAGATTTATTACAGGTGCTCCAGTGAAGCCAAGAAAGCCGAGAGGCTTGTCAGGTGCCTCCCTTGAAAAATTAATTTCAGAAAGAGCTATTGATTGGAGTAAATGGAGACTTAGAATGATCATGAAAACCGTGGACCACCTTTGAGAGTTGAACCTCGTTTTTGATTTATGGATGAAAAGAATCTTTGCCAAATTATTGGACACAGACTTTAATTAATAACGTGGTTGTCTCCACCCGGGATGTTCCGGGTTTGGAGGGTTTGTTTGTCAGTTGGAGACAAAGATTACCGTGTTTTCTCCAAATAAAGGCAGAGCTTTTTAGTTTCTTCAACTACTTGGTGCACCAGGATTTTATTAGTCTGCAGTCACACAAGCCCGAGCGTCATTGACCCCCGACGCCTCGTTTCCAGTTGCCCGTCGTTACGGCCGGTGTCCATTACATGCAGGGGCGCCACCAGCATTTCTGGGCCCTGTGAAAAGATGTGCCATTGGGACCCAAACAGCCCAAACACAGCTCAGAATGTATTTTTATGTCCATCAAGGGCCCCCAGTCTGTTTGGGCCCTCGTCGGTCAGTTCCACGCCCCTGATTAATAATAATAATAATAATAAATTTTATTTATAGGCGCCTTTCAAAACTCTCAAGGTCACCTTACAACAAAGCAATTAAAAATACAAAAACAACAATAGTAAACAATAATAAAACAACAACAACAATGACGGGAATAATAATAATAATAAGTAAAAGAATAAAATAAATAAAATAAATGCAACCGTAATGAGCAGTTACAGTATGTTGGGGGGGTAGGCCAGTCTGAACAGATGTGTTTTGAGATGTGACTTGAAGGTTGACAGTGTTGTGAGGGACCGGATGTGGTGAGGGAGTGCGTTCCAGAGCCGAGGGGCAGTGCAGCTGAAGGATCTGAGTCCCATAGTGGTTAGGTGGGCAGAGGGGATGGAGAGGAGAGATTAGACGCGACCAATCGGCCGCATGGCACGGATCCCATTTATTTTCTATGGAAAGCGAGGAGGCGTTGAGCTTTGCCCAACTTTCTACAAATGAGGGGGTCCAGCTCATTAGATTAAATTAAACTGCAGAAACTCTATGCTCTTGGTTGGGCTTTTATTTTGAAAAATGCGATGCACGCCAAAGGCAACAGCAGCACAGACTGAGACGAAGGGGTTCAGTATGAACGGATAAAAAAAAAGAAGATTTCTGCGGCTCTAGTGGCCTTTATTATTGGAAGATCAGAGACAGACACACAGGAAAGGATCACAGGCCGGGAATTGAACCTGCAACCGCTTCAGGAGATATATTTAACGCTCAGCCTAGTGAGCCATCTGGCTCAGTGATTACATGTGTATGTTAATGATAAATATGTATTTTCCTTCCCCTCCTGTGCTGGGACCCGACCCGTTTGTGTTGGCCACACCTCTGTGGTCGTTGGAGAACCAGCGTTTAATTAAATCACAGTTTTTAGGTTATATTCATGTCTCCCCGAGTTATTCATGGATTGAGAACGTTTTACAGGGGGGGGGGGGGGGGAGGGGGGCACGGTAGGAGTGTGAAAACAAATCGATTTGGCAATATATCGCAACTTTCGGCCGCCTAATATAATATCGATTTTTCAACTCCTAATATCGATTTTTTTCAATTTTTTTCAAAAACACTGATAATAAACCATAAATAGGTTGTTTTAAAGCAAATAGTTTTGATTTCATTTTGTCCTCTGAATGATCAATATCATCTGATGAACATATACAGCAACTTGATTTTTCATCTCTACTTTTAATTGTGATATTACCTGGGCAGAATATCGCAATATATCATGATATCGCGATACTGTGATAATATCGTATCGTGACCCAAGTATCATGATACATATCATATTGCGAGTATTCACCCCTAGGGCACGGTCTGACTTAGAAAGGACTAACTTCTGGCACCGGCTGTTGTTTTAATGTAAATAGAACATATGCCACTCCTTCTTTTTAGAGCTGTTTAAATACACAGAGGAAGGGTTATTATTTAAATCTTAGTTTGGGGACGAAACGTTCGGTGTTAACCTCTAACAAACAGCTCCAGTTTGTTTAAAACTGCTGGATCCGTCGTGAAACAAAGATGAAACGCAGCAGAGCTGAGACCTATTTACACGCCGACAAACCCCTTTTCCCTCCATTAGGCATGTTTGTACCTTTGCAGAGCGGGTGGTAGAGCTCTGAGCGCACTCATGGTTACCTGACCTCTAACCTCCTCATAGCTCCGCCCACAACCTGCCCTCGGGGAGAAATACCTTCCCAGACAGAAACGAGCAGGAGGACCTCAGGTAGCTGCTCCTGGTCCTCTCAGCCGGGCTGGGTCGGATCAGTCGGGGGAATCAGAGGTATTGATTGCTCGACGGGCCGGTTTTGTAGGATGTTTGCTAATGAGTCGCTGTTCGGTGCTCGCCCTGAGAGGGAGGAGGAGGTGAACAGCAGGTCGACCACCTCAGGGCTCACAGACACTGGCTGGCAGCCAAGTGCAGATCAGCATTTCTCTGCACAGGTGCAATTAATGTAATCTTTTAATGGATGTTGTACGGTAAAGTGTCGTCTGATCTCTTCGCGCATGTGTCATTTTCGTTTTTGCGCGTCCACCCGTCCCTTCGTCTCTCCTCCTTCAAGGCCGGATCCAAAACTGTCACGTACCAACGTGAGCCACATCTGCACGACAGTTAAGAGTCGACAGGAATGATAAACTTGCTATTCAGGCTTTTTTTCCTTTAATCCGAAAATGCCGTGCTGAAGAATGCCGGCCAACCAAAAACAACAATAACGTGTTATGTTTGAAGACAAATTAGACTGTAAGAGAATAATGACCGCATAGTTTATGTTGTTCCTCTGCAGTAATCCTGTTAACAACAGGATTACTGCAGTTTGCAGGAGCCGTGATTGGGGATTTTTTGCTGTTGGTTTTGGTTATAGTCCCAATTTTCAAAAGATCTCAGTAAAAATGTTTGTTTTTTTTCTTCTTTTCATTGTTGTCTCTTAGATTTCTTTGTGGCTGCATGAAACGATGCACTTTTACTTTGCAGCTGCGTAACAGCTGTGTTTGCGCAGTAAAACAGTTATATGTATATTTATTTACAGGCAAAGGGGACAGAAAGTAGAATTCCAGCTTTTTTTTTTTTTAAGTATTTTTTTCTTTTCCCTCATATGTCTGTGGACTTTGGCGCCCAGATAAGCGGGGCAACCTGTCACAGCAGACGAATGAGAAGTCAGTCTCTTTGAAAGCGTATGATGATAAATGGAGGCGCTTATCTTTCACCTGAGGTGGCCACAAAGTGCCTGCTCATCTTTCCATCTCCCAGCCGCGCCGGTATCAAGTCTCCGCGGTTCTCCGGGCTGTTTGGCTCGTTGTGTGGAGGGGCCGGCGACGGCGCCGTGGCCATTTTTCTTCTCTGTTCATTGTTGGGCCTGCAACTATGAGAGGAGACTAATCATTCATTTAAAGCTCCAGGTCGTCCCCTCTTCCCTTTAATTAAATGGTTAGTCACTGTGCCAGGCCCCCGGGGCATCGATCTCTGTCCCAGTCCTGTTGCACACCGTCCACCGAGCACCACACAAACAGAGAGGGACGCTCGTGTTGGAGAGAAGGTAATGAAAACACAATAAAATGCACAATATACAGTAAAGGCTTCCCATGTGCATCTCCTTCCCACAGATTCAGTCCGTTAAACTCATCTCTCTCTCTTTCTCTCATTCCGTCCAAGAATAAATCCTCCACTGTCACACTGCAAACCCCCCCCCCATTCACAGCCCGGAGAATTTATGATCTCCACAGAAAAACAAAGCATGTGACAGCAACTCCCACCTCTTTACAAACAATACGCAGTCTCGATAGAGTCCTGGGGGAGTTTGTGGCATATTTCTCCACTTCTCCGGCGTTCTCATGGGCTGTGGTGCGCTCCACAACGCTAATCGCAGACTTGATGAAATGCAACAGTGGTATTTGTTTGCGTATTGGGTATACTCCACTATAACAGGGAGGATAAATGGGGCCGAGGGCACAAAGGAAGGGAGATGGAGCGAGAAATGAAGGCAGGGAAAGAGAAAAGGGGGATGAATTTAAAAACAAAACAAAAACAAAAAAGTCACATAAACACCGACTGTGTTTCCTCGCTTAGTTGGGCTTAATGTTCGTTGCAGGGGGGCGTCTGCTCGGCGAGGTGCGCGTATTTTGCGTGTGTGCGCTTCAGATTTGAGTATTTAACCTGCTGGAGGTGGATTAATGGGCCGGTGGGATCGTTTCCAGGATTTCAACATACCTGTGTTTTAAATTACTCGCGCTGAGCCTTTTAGCGCTTGAGGAATGCGCTTTTAAAAGCCCGTTCCTCTTTAATGCGGAGGCACTAATGACTTTTTGGGCTCCGGTTTATCCTGTGATTGGATGTTAATGAAGCGGCGATGCACCAGTGGAAATTCATTTTCACGTCAAATTTTTTCATTTTTATTTTTTTCTTTCTTCGTGAGTGCTTTCCACGGGCATAAAGCAGAAAATGTCAGAGGTTTAGCTATTTTCGGCTTTACTTTCTTTTCACCTGTGAGCGAAATCAAAACTGGGACGCCTTGAGACGTTAAAACTTAATGTGCAAAAATAACGTCTGAGGTAATAATCCACGAAAAGAAAAGCTCTTGAATCGTAAGTCAGTTGCAGAGCTGTCTAAAGATGGAAGCTCGTGAACATTGGAAGAAGAGGAAGAAGAAACAACGGAGCCTTCTGCTGGTTCATACATGGGTTATTTTCATCACTGCAGATGTGTCCAGGTGTTGGACCTGACCTCACACTGAGCCTCCCGTCTCCCTGAGCAAACTTTCAGGTCACAGTCTGTTGTACAAAAAAAATTTTTTTTAAAAAACAACTCGAATTCACGTCTGTCAGTCTAGAGGTTTGAGTTTAACTCAGTGCTTTCTTTGTTACGTGCTTTAGATTCTTTTGGGTCAAACCGTTTGGTTAGGTTTTGTAGCGATATGCTAATCTCGCGATGCGATACGATACATGATATTCTGCTCAGGATACGATATATATATCGATATTCATCTTACAATACATTTACATCATTTTCTGAAAGATTTTAAAGGGACAAAGTGATTTTGGTGACATCTTGTGAGTGTTCCAATGACATTGTTTGAATTAATTGAACTGAAAGCATCAATTACACATTATATGGCTGACAGGCAGCTTACAAATACTGGACAAAATGAATAAAAGATGTGTTCAGAAAAATAGTTTCATTTATTTAAACAGAGCAAATTGTTGCTTGCAAGCTTTTAAAGGTGGGACATGGGGGTTTTGAAAGAAGCTTAGAATAACGATACCCACGGCTGAAAAATCGATACTCTGGGGAAATAAAGTATCGATATATATCGCAGAATCAATAAAATCGCTCAGCTCTACACCCTACAGAGTCTTGATCTCATGTTTAAAAATTTTTTTTGTTTGATTTTTTTGTTTACCATCTGCTGTGGACGAGAGCATGAAGGAGGAACCTGCAACTAAAACCTTCCCATAAAGAGCAGCAGCAGATGTGTTTGGATGAATTAGTGTTTGTCGGCGTCTCTTTCCTGAACTCTGACGCTCCCAGACGGTTGAGGCAGGGATGGGCGGTTGATCAAAAATAAATCGACGTTCAGAACTTGTGTCATGGTCAAAATGATGTTGGTTAAATATTTAAATTATATCAGGTATTTGGGATATTCAGTCTTTGACCATGAATAGCTGATCTGTGTCCTTGTCTTATTTTAAAATCGCACAGATACGTCCTCTATCATGACAGAAATATCATAGTTTTAATGGTTGACCACATTTATCAGTGATCTATGAGGGCTAAAAAAATAAAACAATCTCGAAATAATCGCTCATTAACTGTAGTAGAGGTTACATGATCAGTTAATCCTGATATTGAGTTGAGGTCATGTGACTCGTGAAGGGTCAAGAGAAGAGCTTTTCCTGTCAACTTTGACCTCGAGCACACTCAGAATGATTGAAACGACATGTCTGCTCAGTCTGTTGGGTTGCTTATCTGAACTTATTCATGTTTCGTGACTATTCCAAGCGTTGCCATTAGACCAGGGTCGGCAGCTCCAGTCCTGGAGTCCTGCGGGCCTCAGATGTTTCCCTGCTGCAGCGCATCTGAATCAAATTAATGGGTTGTTAACGGTCCTGTGCAGACCTTGGTGACAAGCTGACGGTGATTTATTCATGTGAATCAGGTGTGTTGTGGCAGTAAAACATCTAAAACAGGACCGGGACTGCCCACCCCTGGTCTAGACCGGGGCGAATGAAAGTAAATCGTGCTTCGGCACGATTGCCGCGTTGATCGTTGATTCATTTTCTTCTTCTGCTTCGGTCTCGTTCAGGCTGATGACTCCTCCCTGAATTCTTCATAACGTAGCGTCAACAAGATGCCGGAAGCGTCGCTCGGAGATCTTGATCCATACTGACATGGCAGCAACCGTAGCACAGACGATGTCTTGTTGGCCGCACGCCCACGATGCAAATCTGCCGTTTCACCGCTCCGCTAGACTGAGACTCCTGTGACTCTGGAAGACGTGTGAATACAGTGATCTCATTGTCGTGTTCAAGAAACCAGTTTGAGAAGATTTGAATGACCAGAGGTATATGTGTCCCCATGACATGACACCAGTACCACCAACCTGTAACTGGTGGCAGAATGAATCCAAGCTTTACGCCTAATTCTGATCCTGCTGTCCAGATGTGGCAGCAGAAATGTCTCAAACCCGTCTGTCCGTTGTCCTCAGAGAACTTCTGCGCGCTGAGTATTTTCTCTTCTTCGGCCCGTTCCCTGTAAACCCTCGAGATGGTTTTTGTTGGAAAGTCCCACTTGATCAGCGGTTTCTGGTTCCGGCTACCACTGGGCTCTGTCATGTGACTGGCTGGTTTTATATCTATATATATATTTCTTTTCAACTAACTGGTGAACAGCTGAACCTAATAAAGTAGCCGCTGAGTCTACGTATGTTTAATTCTGCATCTGTATAAACTCAGAGGAGACGCTCGAAACAAACAGATCACCACATCGTTAGATTCGCCAAAGCTATAACGTGAAATCAAACACGCAAAAGCACGAGTAAGAGAGAATGAGAAATGTGCGTACGTTTCACCACAGCTGTAATGACTGATTATACAAACTCCAGCCCGTCACCCACACGGAGGCCCCGGGGCAGTTTCATTTATGATCTGTGTGGGCGCTGCCGGTCTGCCCCTTTAAACTGACCTCTCAGTCCCACTCCCAGGATTCCTCAGGCTGTAATCCAGCCCTTTCTCACTGGGCGAGCGAGCAAACAACTGAATAAAAGAAAAGAATCACCTGATGGGAATCATTTTTCCAGTCAGCACAACGGGCGGGTTTAGCCTGTTCAGCGCATCCTAATTACTGAGAAAAAAACCAACCCGTACGTGACTTTGATTTTAAGTCGGTTGGGTCAGATGTGCAGCCGTACAGATGAGTTCATCTTTTTTCCCTTAAAGAAGCGAGTGTAGTTTGGTAATTTTCTGTAATTGCATGTTTGTCCCCTCAGCCCGTCGGCGTGCTCCCATCATGCCTCTCTCATGCCGGTCGGGGCTGCAGGAGCCTGCTGCACATCTGTCCTGCTGTTTTTACTCCTCCTTCCCCTCATCTCTCTGTCGTGTTTTCGCTCGTCCGTGTTGTTGCCTCGGCTGCCTGTCTCCATTTAACTGTTAAGACAGCCTGACCTGTTGATTGGACCGCTGCCTACTCCTCCTAATCCCCCCCCCCGTCCTCCCCCGTTGTGATCCCCCAAAGTTTACTGAGGTCTGGTCTGGTCTGACTGGAGCGTTTATGCACCTTGTGTTTTCCTCCATTCATCCCCTCTGGCTTGTTAAACTCTAAATTCCTCCAACAGCTTTGAAGTGTGTTAAATATGTGTGTGTGTGTGTTTTTTCTCTTTTATTGTTCAAGGAGATATTTGCACTTGTTGCGCCTGCAACGCAGATGTTCCTGCAGAGACTTTGCTGTGCTCAGGAGTTTTTTGTTGTTTTGTTGTTGTTGTTTTTTTTACAGGAATAACCGAGCATATTTTAGCAGGATAAACACACCGCGCACAGGAACGTAGATCGTGCTTTTTTTCAGCTTCGCGCGAAACCTCCGGCGCTGCTCTGTCGTGACGCCATCCCACCTGCTGCTTCCTCGTCACGGCCTCTGGGATGAGAAGAGCACAAAGAGCGATAAATTGACTGCAGTCTGCAATCTTCTTGTCAAAGCAAAGTGGAAAAAAGGGAGCACTGGTGCCTTTTAATCTGGCTGCCGAGCGCCGCAGTGGCAATTTTTGCGTTGCTCTTCAGACATCTCCATTGAAGTGGTACCTGGCTGCCTCGCCTTGGAAGGAGGCTGCTGGTTCCCTACCAGGTGTTTATCTCTCGTCTCCTCTCCACTCCTCCGGTGCCCTTCACGGGGGTTAATCCGGTGCATGCTCCAGCACCAAATAATAAAGTGACTGCTTTCACGGCTAGGGGTATGGAAAAAAAATCGATTTGGCAATATACAGTGATCCCTTATGTTTCGCGGTTAATGGGGACCGGTGCCCCCCAGCGAAAATCAAAATCCACGAATTGGAGCCGGAGCCCCCCAAGCCTCAATAATGTGTTTAAATATGTTTAAAAACCGCAAAAAAAGAAGTAAGGCACTGCAGCAAAACAAGACAAAAGGCTCAACTGTGGTCTTTCTGTTACCTTCACAGCCTCTGGTCTCCAACCGTAGTAAAGAAACCACTGCTATTGTGCTATTTTTGGCTCGTAATTAGCGGCTAACATGCTAACTGTCGGTTAATAGAGAATGTAAATCTATACACGCTAGGCTGCTGTTGATGCTCACTCCACTTTTCATCTAATCCCGTTTTCATTCTGCCGTCCCACGACACACACACTACATTACCCATAAGGCCACCTTCTTAAAGGGGCCAGGCTGGCTCACAGCATTTCTTCGCTGTGAGAGAACACGCACAACATCCTGTGATGTTTCCGCAATTTTTTCTTGATTTTTTAAAAAATATATTATATATTTCTGAAAAATCCGAAAATAACTAAAACCGCGGAACTTAAAGCGCAAATTGGCGAGGGATCACTGTGTCGCGATTTTCGGCCGCCCAATATAATATCCATTTTTCAGCACCTAATAGTGATTTTTTAGGAAAATAGAGCAAAAACACTAATAATAAACAATAAATAGGTTGTTTTGAAGCAAATAGTTTTGACTCAATTTGTCCTCTGACTGATCAATATCATCTGATGAACATATACAGCAACTTGATTTTTCATCTCTACTTTTAATTTTGATATTAACTCGGTAGAAAATCGCAACATATCGTGATATCAGGATATCGTGATAATATTCGTATCGTGGCCCAGGTATCATGATACATATCGTATTGCGAGGTCCTTGCCAATACTCAGCCCTATTCACGCCGCTGTTCCCCTCGCCCTGCGAAGACACGAGTGACCTCAGTTATTGGTGTCACGCCTGCCTGTAATCCAGCTCTCAGCGCCGCCGGCGTCTGCCTTGAAGTCCTCGGTTGATGAGTCAAATAACCGTATTTATCCACTTCTAATGCTTTTGTGTGACCGTGGCTGTTAAAGGGATATTGTTCACGATTCACTGCCGGAGTGTGAGAGCCAGACTTTGTGTTCAAGTGTTGAGTCATCTGTCAAAGACAGTCGGGCGCGACGGCGAGTGACGGCTGCGGACGAGAAGCTCGTCGGTCACTTCACGGTCAGCAATCGCGAGTGCGTCTGTTTCGGGTCGTTCCTGCTCCTCCCCTCTACTCCGCGGTGGGCATTCTTTCAGACCAACAATTTTTGTGGAATCCAAAACATGTAACACATTTTTTTTTTATTCCCTCCAAAGAGCCTTTTGCCTCATTCTTTTCAAAAAGAATCTGCAGAATCTGTTTGCATGTAGAGGGGCATTCATGCCAGCCAAAAAAGCCAACTCTGGCACCAACAGAGAGCAACCCGGGGGCGCTGCACTTGTGTGGTCTTTTGTCGAGAATATATTTACAATTCCTGAGCCTCGCGCAAACACGTGCGCAAATTGCGGATTACCGAAGCCGTTAAAAATGGATCGACTGCCAGTTCCTCACCAACATCAGCTGGTGGAACCTGCTGTCTTCAGATGAGCTCTGCTCATCAGAGGGTCTCGGTTCCAGGACGGTGCCGGTTCTGCAGTATCAGGGGGCCAAACGGCCCTCATGGAGTCTGGTTAGACTTAGAAGCCCCCTGAGACCAAAGTACCATTGGTGCACAAACAAGCAGAACATGCTTGTGTTTGATATCTAAGTTATGATCAAATGATTATGTTGGTTGATTTCTTTTGTCTTGTTTTGGGGTTCTTTTTGTATCAGAAGCAGGAAAAGCTTACAATATTAATATTAATATTAGGGTTGTCAGTCGATTACATTTTTTAATCGTGATTAATCAAAATATTTTCATAGTTAAGTCGCGATTAATCGCACATTAATCACATCTTTTTAATGTTCTGTTTATCCATCCATCCATCCATCATCTATACCCATTTTGTCCTGTACAGGGTCACAGGGATCTGCTTTATTTATTTTTTTAAGCCTTTAGCCACCAATGCTGCCGTGCTTTTTGGGGTTTAATTCATCAGCTTCTTAGTGTATTTTATCGGGCTGCTGCTTGACCGCAGTAATTTGCTGACGGTCCCTAAACTCCACGGCAGCAGCGACGTACTCAGAAGGACATTCAGCTGTTCCTTAGAGTTTTAGCCACACCCACTGAGCTTGGAGGGTTGATGACACTTGTGAAATGTCTGGCATACTTATATCTACAAAATGATAACAACTTGGATGAAATCGGTGCTATTAAAGTTTAAAGAGAAAAAAAACAAGCGAATGTCGGATGTGAAACTAACTTTACCGCGTCCTGTGGTGGAAACTCAATTCACAGTGACAGTAAATACAAATACAGACCCACCTGGCAGCACCTTAAAGCTAAACCTGCTGTTGATAAACCATGTCTGTCCCACACGTTGACTGTAAATACACTTGTTGACCGAGGGTCATATTTACAGAAACATGTGTGTGTTAATCTCGCGTAAAAAAAAAAAAATAGTGGCGTGTTATTAACACATTCACTTTGACAGCCCTAGTCAATGTATATCATTCATGATCCCAGTATTTTAGTGTCTCATCTGTTTTCTGAACAAGTTTCAATGTGAAGTCTCTCATCTTTCTACTATCCGTGACTGAAATATGACATATGACCTGTCATAGTGCTTTGATTTCCATGTTGAATTTATATTAGTGCGAGAAATGAGCTTTAAAACAGTCACATCTGTGGCTCAGGTGCTTGATATGGAACAAAGAGTTACGTAAAGGGAGGGAGTTGTAGCACGAACTATACAAACGAACTACAATTAAATACTGTTTTATCCATTGAACTTCCACTAATCCAGGTTCGGTTTGTGGGGCAGCAGCCTGAGCTCCTCTGTGCTGCTTTAAAATGCAGCATCCTCATCGAATACTGAAAAGCAGTTCTCTTCTCCTTCCTCCCTGAACCCCGTTTAACGGCGGATGTGCACCTCATGTACGTAGCCGTCCCCTCGCTCAGGCGCCTTTCGTCTCTCCATTTCAGTTCTGCCCAAGAAACCGAGCCCAGCAGCTGGAAACCCCTCAGATTCACAGCCAGCATGCAAAAGTTTTGGATTAGTAAAAAGAAAAAAGGATTCACAAATAAAACTTCTCAAATCGCATTGTCATTACAAATTTACTTTAGGTGCAATAACGGATTACTTCATTGGAGTTTGTGTACTTTTGCTCTCAGAACGGATTACTGATTGAACAGCTCATTACGTTTGATTGCACAATAAACAGGAACTCAAAGTCTCATATTCCTGATTTATTTTTGCATCCTCGTTTTAATTCAAAGAATCCCTGTCATGTATTTTGTATGCTGGTCTCGCTCATCTTTCCCCTTTTTTCTTAACAAGCTCTTCTGCACCCCGTGGCTGGATGACACTGCTCCTAATCAGACCGAGGAGTCTTTTTTTTTATTTTTCCGTACTCAGTGGAAATTGCTTTCAGCTCATGCGTTCTGCTTCTGTTTGTCAAATTCGCTTCATCTCAGAACGCCGCAGTGAAACACGAGTAAGTCCATTTGAAATGCAATGAAAAACAAATCACAAATGGGACGTAGACTGCTGGAGGCTTTATTGGCACTTCCCGAGCCATTACGCTGAATTTAAAGGCTCTGGAGTGTTTAATCACTGAGTGAGATTCGGAGAGATTGCATTGTATTTGATGAATACGCGGCGGATTAAGGCAGGCAGGCTGATTCAGCCGCCTGATTCGGGTCTGGAAAGGTGTCGGCCTCCATCTTCCAGCTATCTGTCTGGTCTCACGTTGCAGCAGATGACGCCGAAAACAAACGTTTAATGTGTTACCAAGGCAAGATGGTTTGAAGAAGTGAAATGACTGATTAATGGTTAATGAAAGCTCAGCCAGAGGACGTCTGATGAAATGAATTTTAAGTCATCTTTTTTTCTTACAGTATATCTTTTGTGCTCTTTTATGCTGAAGCGTATCTCATAAAAGCAAGTTTAATGTGCACCTGAGGCCTTGGCCTCCTTCCAGTTCTTGCCGTTTGTCCCTGGAAAGGCACATCATGGTCATTTTTCTGCTTTTCTCTGTGATCAGACTCGTCACACATCTCATCGTCCTCGCAGTCGTGTGTATCAGATGTTGTATTTATGACGGGATACATTTTCTAGATTCCACCTCTCTGCAGCTCTGACTCAGACACCCCAGGCCCCTTCACCTCTTCTCCCTCCTCCTCCTCCTCCTCCTGTCTTTACCTCTGACATCAAACTGCTGGCCCTCACAGCCAAACGGAGGCCTGGACACTTTATTGAGTGTTTCCAGTCAGATTCCCCTCTGGGGTGTGTGAGGTGAAGGGTTAATTACAAACATTATTATAAAACGGCCTCAACTAAACTGAACAAGACTGTTGAGTTTAACAGTCATTTATGTGCTCACTGAGAAGAAGGAGAACAACGGACTCCTGAACTGGGAAGGGTTTTCAAAAAGATAGTGAAGCAGTCGAGCTTCCTCCGACCCCCCCGCAAACATCCACATAAGAAGCTATATGACGTTTGACTTCTGTTTAGGGCTTCAAAGGAGAGGAAACATCCTGGAGACTTTCCAGAAACTCCATGGGAAGAGAAGCTGGGGGAATTTTGGGAAAATTCCGACTTGGAAACCTTCCAGGGGTATTGACGGAATAGAAATGGATTGATCATTGACAAACAGGAGCATCAGAGATGTGTTTGGTCACAAGGAGACGTGCGTTCAAACTCGAAGGCCTTCCTTTGGGACGGTGCTTTTGCCAGATTGCAAAGACCTGAAGATCCAGATCCAGGTTTTTTTCCTCATGCTCTGGGTCCAACGTGGTCTCTGCCGCCGGGACTGGCTTCGTGTGAACTCCTGGTGCGTCACACCAGTGCAGCTTCGCTCACATCCAAGCAGGGGTTTGTTTTAGAAGCTGAGAAGTACAAGTGTTTGACGCCACTCATCCTTTTGATACGTACGACTTCAGGAGGGACGAGATCTTTAGATGAGCAGATCAGGGGCCCGATCTTCGGCCAGATCTGCTAAAGCCGCTATTTAGGGATAACGGGTAGCGGGAGAGGCGTTCCCCGGAAAAAAACACAGTCTTCCACCCTTGCCATATCCGCTATCCCAGCCTGCGCTACCTGCTACATTATCCATAGGAGTGGTTAGGGCGTTCCACCTGTTAAACCAATCAGTGCGCCAGCAGCCATTGCCTTTAAGAGCAGGTTGCGCTACCCGCTTTCCCAAACTCGCTCTGGTCATCCATCATTTAATTGGCGAGCAAGCCGTTTAAGACAATCCATCTGCCATTTTCTCAGGGGTTCACGCTTTTTATACAAGAGTTAATTAGAGAGGTATTGGTGCGCCATTTGGTCACGCTCTTGTACGCGCCGACATGGGTTGCAGGTGGTCGGACCACCCGCTATGCTATTTCCTAAACATGCGATGGCAAGATATAGAGTTTGAGGAAAGGGCAAAAGACACGCCCATTGCCACACCTACAAAGTGAGTAAGGGAGTCGGCATAACGGGTAGCAGCTATAGTGGGCGGAAGATGGCATTGGAGCAGGGGTGTCCAAACTCAGTCCTCGAGGTCCAGTGTCTGTCCAGTGCATGTCTTAGATGTTTCTCCGACACAACACACCTGATTCTAATGAATGGATCTCCATCATCTTGTCATTCCAGGTCTGCTCAAGTCTGTTAATGACCCATTCATTTGAATCAGGTGTGCTAAAGAAGGGAAACGTCTAAGACTTGCAGGACAGCGGCCCTCGAGGACTGAAGTTGGAGACTCCTGCGTTAGCGGTTAGCGAAGGTTCCTATACACGCAACTTGAGCGGTAGCGGCTAGTGGTAACGGGCAAGGGGAAGGGTACGATCGGGACTTAGGTGTGTGATCTCAAAAAACCTTCAGGTGCATCCACGAGCACGAGTACGTGGCCAGCGGGCAGCGCTCGGAAGTGCTCCCGGTGGGTCAGGATGGCTCTGAATGGGTCCCGGTGGTGACCTGACAGGAAATGTTGGAGTCAGAACGAGAAGCATCTAACTGACTGCGTGTAGCTGATCTGTTTTTGTCTGTTTTTTTTTTTTTTTTTTTAACTTTCCTCCCTTGTGTTTCTCCAGTGCCAGGAAACCTGGGCTGCTTCAAAGACAGCGGGGACCCCCTCACTCTCTCTGGCGCCAGTCAGACCTCCAAAAAACTCACGATTCAGAACTGCATCAGCTTCTGCAGGAGGCAGCGGTACAAGGTGAGACCCGCGATGAAATGGAATAAATGTAAGACCTGAAACCCAAGAGGGGGTGTTAAATAAGACAAAAATGAGATAAAATAACAGAATGAAAATGCCGGTAGCTTAACGTTGGTCACGACGCTGAAAAAAACATCCATTAAATTGCGTGTGTTGTGTCTAAATTAGAAAACGACCATCTATTACAATTTTCCAAGCAAGCCACTAACGTTTTTGGGCACGTCCACGACAGTTTTCACCACAATGCCCTCTTTATTCAGCCATCAGACTTTATGTTTGAAACCAACCAGCAGATGACAGATCGTCACCGTAATCAGGGCTGACGGCTGGAGATGAACGGTGATTAGCCCACCGGCCAGCTCCTCTGCAGCGCGCTCTTTCCTCATCTCTGCCGCTGTCGTGGTCGCAGACGGTGCCAGGTGTTAATTTTCTGTCCCAGCAGATCCGGTTCAGCTCCGTCTGCACTGACAGGTCCCCCTCCTCCTCCTCCTCCTCCTCCTCTCATATTTGTCCAGATGTCGCAGGAGAACGGCAGCGGGTCGGCGCCGCGCACGCCTACCCCCTTGACTGTAACTGTCGTCGACGCACGTGCAAAGCGGTCAGCGCTCAGGAGGGCGAGGGAATTCCCACCCCCGATGCCTCGGCCCAGCAGAATAATTCGTGTTGGTGTTTCTCAAGACCCCCCGTCCCGTCCGCTGCAACGACGCAGCACGGACGTGGGTTTTTTTTTGCGCGTCTTGACGGGAGCGGAGGCTGCGTGAATTCCTTTTCCCTGACAAAAGACGCAGAGCGGGAAAATGATGCAGCACGGCCGGTTCCCTGAATTCATTTAGAGGCTGAGAACCGAACAAGAGCGTCCTTTTGAACGAAAGACAATAGCTCTTTTGAGAACAGGCGTCCAGTGTCTGCAAGGTCACGGTATCTGGACGTTTGTGCTGCCTCGCTGTCCTGTTCCAACACTTTTGGGAAATTTTTATTAGAGTCATCGAAAGACAAAACTTGTTTCTTCTCTCGGGGTTTATTCTCTGCACTTTCTGTGCGCAGCTGCATGAAGGGAGGCCTTTAATCAGCGAAGAATGTTGTAGTTATACCAAACCTTAAATCACTTGGATTACAGATCCTGAAGGAGTTACATGGAGTTAACTGTTTACTACATGTAAACATTAGTTTCAAAACTTCACCAATCTGAGAATGTGTTTAGTTTCGTAACTTTTTGTTTGTTTCCTCCTCGAAACTGTGCTTTTTTTTTTTCAGTCAGCGGGGAAACTACCCCACATCAAACGAACAAACATCACATTTATTCTGAGTTACAGAAGCAACAGCTTGTTCAACCCCCTTTTTGTGTTTTTTTGCAGCTTGCCGGCATGGAGTCGGGGTATGCCTGCTTCTGCGGCAACGAAGTGGATCCGCGAGACCGGGGCGAGTCGCCCAGCATGGACTGCAACCACGTCTGCTTCGGTGACCACACGCAGCCGTGCGGAGGAGACGGCTGGGTCATCGTCTTCGACAGTGAGCGCCGACTGTTGTCGTTTTGTGTCCGATTGGCAGCTTTGGTGCAAATCTAAATGACTCTGAGCGGTCCGTTGTCACCCAGACGTTTTTATCTGATCGTTAATTGTCCTGGAAAGCAAAACGAAGCAGTGCTGTGGCATTGTTTCAACAAGCTTCTGCAATGTCACCAGATTTATTTCCATCCAGTGTTGCATTTATTTGTCACCAAGATCTTCATTGATGATGGTAGATTCTGACCACTGCTCAAAGCCTTCTCCAGCACATCCCAAAGATTCTCAATGAGGTTCAGGTCTGGACTCTGTGGTGGCCAATCCTGGTATTGTCATCTTGGAATATGGCCGTGCCATCAGAGAAGAAAAACTCCATTGATGGAATAACCTGGTCATTCAGTATATTCAGGTAGTCAGCTGACCTCATTCTTTGAGCTCATACTGTTGCTGAACCTGGACCTGACCAACTGCAGCAACCCCAGATCAGAACACTGCCCCCACAGGCTGGTACAGTAGACGCTAGGCATGATGGGAGCATCACTTCATCTGCCTCTCTTCTGACCCTGATGCTCCCATCACTCTGGAACAGGGTCAATCTGGACTCATCAGACCACATGACCTTCTTCCATTGATCCAGAGTCCAATCTTTATGCTCCCTAGAAAATTGAAGACTTTTTTTCTGGTTAGTCTCTCTGATTAGTGGTTTTCTTAAGGCTACACAGCTGTTCAGTCCCAATCCCTTGAGTTCCCTTAGCATTGTTCGTCTGTAAATGCTCTTTCTCTAGACATAGAGTTCTACTGTTGTTTTCCTTCCATTTGATCTCACAAAACATTTAAATGATCACCGATCACGATCATTGAGGATTTTTTTCCGGCCACATTTCCTCCTAGAAGACGATGGGTCCCCACTATCGAGGTCATCCTTTGGTTGATGACCTCGATAGTGGTTGTTTAGGAAATAAGAAGCAACTCATTTCACCAGTTGGGGTTAAATAACTTGTTGACAGCAGAAAGATAATTGCCCATGCAGAAATTATCCGATAGGAGACTCCTACCTATTTGCTTAGTTAAATCCAGGTGGCGACTCTCATTTCGGCCAGGCAGTGTAATAGTGAGTAAACATCCATCCAAATCTGATCACATTCCTGTCGAAAGGTTCTGCAGAGAAGAAAAAAAACTGCATCACTTTGCAGAACCTTCAAAGCTCAAAAACCTGCAATCAAGCAATTATGTAATAATTGTCTCAGGCGTAATTACCGCCTGTGTATTATGTGGGCATGAATGGGTCTGTCATCGCCCTGATAACGTTGACTTTCATCTCCATGTTATGTTCAGTCGGGCTGGATTAGACCTTCAGCCCTCTACGCCGCTATTAACATGTTTCACTGAGCACCAGCTGGGATTTCAGCTCTGACCTCTGGCTGAAAACCGGGTGACACGTCGGCCGAAAACCCACACAGCCCTTTTTTTCCCCTCTTTCAAGCCAGCTGAAATGCAGCTGCAGCTGCCGGCGCGTTGAGGAAACGCAGCTTATTAATTGTGATTCGCTCAGGTGACGTTTTGCAGCTACTTGCTCTAATTCTTTGACAGATTCTTTCTGCTGAAGAGGAAACGAATCAGAACGGCCAGCCGGGCCAAATGTTCAGACCGCGTCTCTGCCAGCGGCGAGCTTTCAGGGCCATTAACGCTAATATGTAAAATATCGTAGCGGCATGAACATTTTCCATAAATCTCACCTGAACGTCAGATATCCCTCGCTTTTTGTGAGCAGTGCACTTTTCTTATTTCACTTTCATGCGCTCGAATACTTCCCATTAATCCGACCTGGACGTCTCACGAGCGTCTGCGTCACCTGAGCGTGGATCAGCGCCATTGCTAGGGCTGTAGCGATACACTAATCTCGTGATACGATACGATACACGATATTCGGTCCACGATACGATATATATCGATATTCATCTTACAATACATTTACATCATTTTCTGAAAGATTTTAAAGGGACAAAGTGATTTTCGTGACATCTTGTGAGTGTTCCAATGACATTGTTTGAATTAATTGAACTGAAAGCATCAATTACACATTATATGGCTGACAGGCAGCTTGCTAATACTGAACAAAATGAATAAAAGATTTGTTGAGAAAAATAGTTTCATATATTTAAACAATGTAAATTGTTACTTGCAAGCATTTAAAGGTGGGACACGGGGGTTTTGAAAGGAGCTTAGAATATCAATACCCGCGGCTTAAAAATCGATACTCGATAAAATATTGATATATATCGCAGAATCGATAAAATCGCTCAGTTCTAGCCATCACAGTCACTTGATTGTCGGGTCACGTGACCCAGTAATCAGTTCAAAGACTGACATCTGAATTTGAATTTTTGAATATCCTCTTTGCAGCCCGCGTGGGTGCCTGCGGCGGGAACTACAGCTCTCCGTCCGGAGTGATCTACTCCCCGGACTTCCCGGACAAATACGGCGCCGGTCGCGTTTGCTACTGGACCATCCAGGTCCCCGGATCCGCCGCCATCCTCTTCAACTTCACCTTCTTCGATATCTCCGACCAGACCGACATGGTGGAGCTGCTGGACGGCTACACCAACCAGGTGGTGGCCCGCTTCGACTGGCGCAGCCCCCCGCGGGAGCTGGTGAACATCACGGGGGACTTCGTCATACTGTACTTCTACTCGGACCGCACCAACCAGGCCCAGGGCTTCGCTCTTCTGTACCAAGGTAAGGCTTTCGCCGGCCTCCCTGAAATATCATCTCCCAGGTCTTCCAGCCCGAGCCGCCGCACCCTTCGGACCCACTGACAGACACATTTGCATGACTGGGCGCGTGTCGGCTCGGTGGAGTTTTGCATAAAATCCTTGGTTTAGCAGATCGACGCCACCGACGGGCCCTTTTCTCTTTTCATTTGCGAGTCAATGTCTCACGGCCGCAGGTTACATAACATATTTAGATCATGTTTTCTTTTTTCGAGGAACTGGCTCTGTCGTCAAGCTGCAGCAGTGCTGCTTTGCTTTGCGAGCCCCGACGCCACCTACATACCAAACACCGCACCTTCTGATGTTCCCATCTCACCCTCTGGAAGATTCATAGCTGCGGAGCCGGAGCTCAGAAAACCGAAGAAGTCTCCGCACGTCATTTAATCACAGACTTAACGTCAAAAAAGAAAAACCGTCGAGCATTGTTTGCGCACCACGTTCTCCCTCCGAAAGTCTGAGTGCACCAAAAGTGATTTAATATGTTTCAATTTAATGGAGGGACTAGCAGAGCGCGCCCTGATATAACTCAGCGCAGGTGACATTCAGGCCCGCAGCCCTGCACAGCGGCGGGTTATCTGTTCCCGCTCCCCTCCTCTCCGCCTCCCATTTGTATTCCGGCCTCGCCGCTCTGGCTCTCCGGCGTTGCAGTGAAAACAATCACAGAAGGTCAGGGTGGTCTGACCCCTCCCTCCTGAGACTGCGAATCTTGTTTTGGGGCGAGGCTGGCTCCGTTTCACGGAACCCGAGACGTGACGTGAAGAAAAGGTCGCTTCGCTTTGAGCGAACGGGAGGAAACTCGCGGCTGGCAGAGAGGCTGGGTGCCGCCGCTAAGTACGCCGGCGTCTCCACTAGAGGCTGTAGAGATACACTAGTCTCGTGAAACAATACGATACACGATATTTGGCTCACGAGACGATATGTATCGCTTATTCATCTTAATGAATATTATATTAATATTAATATTAAGACCCATGCTGCCCCGCCCCCTCCCCAACAGGTCACGGCAGGGTGGGACACGCTGGAGATCATCTCAGACCCACATTAGAGGACGATTATCTAGAGTCCCTGTGTTTATCTCCCCCAACCAAAACTGTAAAGGCACTGTTGAAAAGGGTGCTTTTGTTTGGTCTTATTTATGGTCTTTTGGACGACTGGACCCAAATACCATATTTTCCGGACTATAAAGCGCACCTTAATATAAGCTGCACCCACTAAAATTTTAACAAAATATATATTTTGTCACATATAAGCCGCACCGGACTATAAGCCGCCGGTATCCAGGCTGAGAAATAAGATATTTACATCAAAAGATTTTGTACCATAAGTGTTTATACATATACCTGAACAGAACCTGTAACACGGCAGTAAAAGTGCTGATCAAACAAAACAGAAGTCATTCATGGTTTCCTCCTGTAAACTAAAACCAAGTTGCTTTATTTTTCCTCCTCCTGTGTACTGAAACCCCCTCACACAGCAAAGACATCTGGAACAGACCCGCGAAACGGACCCGTATCTGGGTCCACTTGCACTCAGTGCCGGATCGGTTTTGGAGCCGGATTGTGGACCTGCTGGCTCTACACTGTGGCGGTCCGCATCTGCGATTAAAATCTTACCTCTGCGGCGGGTCCACTCAGAACCCTGAAATCCACTGCGGAACCAACAAACTGCCTCGACACCTGTTATTATTGGACAAACTGATAAATCCAGATGTGTCCAAGTAGCCACAATGGTCGGACACATCTGGATTAATCAGTTTGTCCAATAATAACAGGTATTGATGCTCACAAAATGAATGTAGAGTAGCATAGCCAACATAGGCTACTGAACAAAAACAGAATAGCCTTTAACTACTTGATTTGTTTTTGGTTTTTGCACTTCCTGCTAGAGTGCCCCCTGAGGGCTGAAGAAACATTCATAGAAAAGCCGCATCTCTGTATAAACCTCATGGTTTAAAGCGTGGGACAAAAGTAGCGGCTAAAAGTCCAGAAAATACGGTATTCAGCCACCGGGACGTTAATCTGTTAGTTGGACCTCTGGTTTTCAGTTTCGCAAAGGCGGTTCCATTTGACCCAACACGGAGCCACGAAAAATCACAGTTCGGTACATTTAACTTCTCAATAACACTGCTCTCAGATGCAAAAGCTGTTAATTTAACTTTGTAGCAGCAAGACAGAGAAAATGTGAGCGTTCAGGCAGGCCTTTAAATAGATAAAACCCCCGACGACGTTCAGACTCATCTGTGCTGAACGGGATATTAAAGACGCTCTTCTTCGTTCTGAAGCTGACTACAAATCAGGTCAAACTGTCCTTTTCCTGCCAAGAGATCTGGAAATAATGGATTGTTTATCTTCTTTTAAATACGGTTTACTTATCGAGTCCATGTATAGCTGCTCCTAAATTTATTATGATTATGCCTTTTACCTCTAAAGCAGCCAGGACATCTTAAATCTTAGGAGCTGCTGGGGTTGTTTTTGCAGCGTAGCTGCTCCTGCCATCCGTCTCTTCGGTCACGTGGCATCCAGGTCTGTTTGGATCAGGACCTGATCAGCAGGTCCTGATCGATAAGGGGGTGTGTATATATCAAAATGCCTCTGGCTCCGTTGCGCATCTGAATGAAGAGGCGCTGAGACACAATCGCTTCCCTCCGGTGATAACCAGCATGAGAGCCATGATAGATGGGGGTGATTATTTGCGTGCGACCCGGCGCACGTCATCAGTGTTTATTAGCTGTTTGAGCTGCTGCACCGTGTGGCCACAACGTGCTAAATGCTCTGCTGTGATTCAGTCTCATCCAGCTGATCATCCAGCCCTCGACTGGAGCTTCGTGATCTTCTCCCGAACCTCTGGAGTCCGTAGACGACGTTGAGGCCGGCGTGTCACAAAAGCATGTCAGAGACATAGATTTAAAGACTTAAAGGCACTGCCGATAACACATTACCAGCTGACAAAAATAAATATTCATGCTTCAGTGTGTTAATTCCAGTTGTACCGTAGGCGACGCTTTTTCCTCCTTCACGTCGTCAGAGATGCGTCTGAGGTATCCAGATGTATCCAGCTGCTTCAGGCAAAGAATGAGCGGTAGCCTCGCTCTTTGTCGTTTCTGAACCTTCAGCTACAGCAGTGAGGGAGAAAAAAAAACTGGAGCGTACGAGCAAAATGAAGTTACGTGCATATAAAGGAGTGCAGCGCTGACTGCTGGGCTTGGCCTCCGTGCACCCGAGCGGATGGATGCGCAGCAACGTGCCGACGAGGACACGGCGCTCTGCAGAGCGCCCCTTTAGTCTGATGAGTTCACGTCTCGAGCTCTTCTGTATTCCGAACAAACATTGACCCGTGCCATCATTGAACTGCTTCAATTTGTTGCGGATCGAACGCCATGAACAATTGATTAACTCGCCTGTTGTCAGACAAGCTTTAAAACATCCGCTGGTTTCCTGGAGGTTCTTCTAACTAAACAGACAGCGCGCTCTTTTCAGCCTCAGGATGTGTTATAGATATAGATACGGTATGTTACAAGCATGTACTTAGTTTCTAAGTACGAGGGAATCATGCATAATTAATTCTGCTTTAAACCAGTAGATGCAACGGAGAGAGACTTTTAAGTTCCTTTATATATTATATGCAGGGCTTGACGCTAACTTTTTTGCTCACCAGCCACTGTGGCTAGTGTTTTTCCTCAGTCATTAGCCATTTAGTCTCTATGCTAGCCACAGTTTTGCTGTCAATTTTTTTCTTCTTCACAATATTCTTGCATTTACATTTTAAATACAAACAGTTGGTACAACTATTGTGACGTGTCATATCAAAGAATAAGTTACCAGCCAAAGTTGCTGTGAGACAGAAATTGTTACTAGCCACAGCCAAATTTTACAAGCATTTGGCCGGTTGGCCGGTGTCAGTGTCAAGCCCTGATTATATGTTACATACAAGAGACTTGTTATAATCTATGAAACCCTTGCTGAGATGTAATAAAGCCCATTACCTCATTTTCAGACTAGAAAAGCAGACCTGCGCCAAGTGCAACAATTCTCCCATATAGCGATTTACAGATTGCGATAAAATCCACGTTCTGGATCAGATCCGGATCAGCCTTTGAAATTTGATAGAGGTTCCCATTGTCAATCCCTGAGTCACATTTCATGAGTTTTGGGCAATAATTAACGGAGATATTGAGAAACAACATTTTACAGCCCCATTGAACGCAATGTTATAAAAAATTAGAAAGTGATCCAGAATCCAGGATTTCTTTCAGATCACACCCAAAATGAAATCAGTTCTTCCTTTTCACATTTCTGACAACTCCTGAAAATTTCATCTAAATCCATCCATAACTTTTTGAGTTATCTTGACCTCAGACAGACAGACAGATAAACGCCAGCAAAAACATGACCTCCCTGGCGGAGGTAATAATTACAGTCACGGTCCAGTGATGGTGACGGTCTTCGTCAAAGCTTTGTGCAAATTAAAGTGCACATAGATGTAAGGAATTCGTGGAGTGACACTCATGTAGACCAGTGGTCAGACCAGTGGTCAGACCAGTCGGCGGCGGCTTCCTCGTTACATTACGACAATAACATACCATGAGTATAACATCAAAGTCTCAGGTAACATCCTCTGTACAGGAAATAAATGAATAAATAACACAAACAAAAACTGGGCATGTTGGGCTAAAATGCTCTCAAGTTCTGTCATATCATTGTTTTATGAAAAATAAAAAAACTCCACATGTGGCTCTGTGAGCAGGTTAAGAGCAAAAGGTTTTTATTGCAGACTCTTCTTGAATCTTGCCTGCTCTCAGCGCCGTACGCTGCTGTCACCCAAACTGTTTTTGCAACAAATGCAGTTGGTATCAAACATTCAATCGTCGCCCTGCTGCGCACACCGGGACGTCACCGTTTACACGCAGGAGGAATAACTACAGGACCGTTAGGTGATCTACTCTGCTGGATCCACTCACTGCTCGATGGAGAGACGGAGGCGAACACGCTGCACCCAAGATATCTCTGCAGCATCATGTTCATATTAAAGCTTGGCAAGATGGTTGAAAGCAAGTCGTTATTAATAATATTACTTAGTGGATGGAAAGACTGATGTTACAGCTGTGAGGGTGAAAAATGATTCATACATTCCAAGATGGACAAAATGAATAATAAATAGACTTGAATAATGAAAACAGCAGCTGGTTTCCGCTCCCATCTTTACCAGACCTGGTTCCAGCTTTTTTTCTGTCACCTGTGGCTGGTTAAGAGGGGATAACGCAGGAACGGTGACGTGGAAAATGATGACTGTCAAAGACATACAAGCACGTTTCAGCAGGCGCAAACTAGGGATGGAACGGTTACCGATATTACGGTAAAGTGCGGTAAAATGTTACGCAATAACGATTATCGTTTATGTTTGACTTCATCTCATTATCGCGGTCGATTACCAGGATATGTAATATCAGCCTCATTCAAGTCTGTAAGCGACTCGCAACTGTGTCTCGCGTGAATTTGTAGCTTGTAACATCGGCATCGTAACGTTAGCATGGCGGAAAGTGGTGATAGCACGCAGGACATTTACCAACCCACTAAAAGGACGAAATCCGAGGTCTGGCCATATTTATTAATTTTTAAGAATGCAGAGGGACAACTGGTGGAGGACAATTATCCTGTCTGCAGAGCACTTGTTTACATTTTATTGTAATTTTTAGAAGAAACTTGAAGGAGCTAAGGCTAATGCTTCAAGCTACTGAGATGTTTGACCAAGAGTAACCTGGTTGACGTGCTTCGCTAACTCACATTTTGTAAACATTACTGCTCTGTGTTGATCGAAAAAGGGCCGAAACGATGTTCTTCTTATACAGTTAAAATATTGATTTATTCCATTAACTGATCCAACAACCATAACGCAGTTAGCGCCACAGCGGTCAAAAACCTTTTGCCCTTCCGGGTCCAACAGCTAACCAATAACAGGCAGCTACCTTTATACCTGACCCTCAGGT
This sequence comes from Hirundichthys speculiger, assembly GCA_018398805.1. Taxonomy (NCBI): domain Eukaryota; kingdom Metazoa; phylum Chordata; class Actinopteri; order Beloniformes; family Exocoetidae; genus Hirundichthys; species Hirundichthys speculiger. The sequence continues at coordinate 352,530 of JAGFBZ010000240.1, forward strand.
AACAACACAGCGACACCCACAGACACACAGAGTGAACTACAATTCATAACATATTTGGCTCCTTTACAACTGTTTCTTTATTTGCACATTTATACTTATTTAAGGTTCAGCTTAAATTCCAAGGTTTTCTTCGTTTGAACTTCACTATAATTTCTGTTCCTGATAATTGTTTGCATATTTTGACCTACTATGGTTGTTAAAGTGTTTATTTAAAATTGCACCAGACAAATTAGCTTTGTTCCTGTTATTTATTTTGTTCATTTAAAATAAAACCTCTTTCTGTGCCAGTTGTTTGCCCTTTTAATGTGAAAATTTCATTTTGATAAGATTTTGGCTTCTGATGTTTTGGTATGATAAGAAAATCACAAGATTTTGTGAAATTATTTAAATGTATGTGTTTTTTGGACATTTGTACAGCAATGAAGAATACCGCGATAATATCGTAAACCATGATAATTTGGTCACTATAATCGAGATATCAAATTTTCCATATCGTTACATCCCTAGTGCAAACTCTGCTTTGGTGTGAAAAGTATTCATCAATAAGTGATGGTGGGTAAATTGGTGCCTGCAGGGCGTGAACACAGCCATCTTTGTTCAGTATGTATTTACGGACGTTTCCCTTCAGTAGTGTAAAATTCACCCATGAGGTTATTTAAATAAGCCACTGCAGACCGGTTTTACCGGGCTACGTATAATTTACCGCCTGTTACAGTAATATTTAGCGCAGCTAAACGGCATGTCTTAAATGCCTGACCAGGAGGATACACAGTAACCGCTGCAGCAGAGAAACTCCCAGATTGTGTCATTTCACTTGTAAAGCCTGAGAAAGATGCTGAAAAAAAGGTTATTGTGCTGAATTTTAGGACAAATTGCTTAAAACAAGACTTGCTGCAGCACTAAGACAGGTGAGACGAGGAAATAATTCTTAATTCAGGGTCGATGCAAGACCTAATCATGAAATTGATCCGTGAGAAGCGACCTGACAGCTTATCCTGAAGTCTCCTCAGCGAGACGGATGTGAAGTCGCTGGATGTATCATGATCCTCCGTCTCAGAGGCTTTTGATGAATCAATAAGAGCTGGACAGTGTCACTTCCCGTCTACAGATCCAGGATGGTTTAATGCTTTTAAATCTGCCACAGTTGTGTTTCCTGAAACCAGATTGATGTTCAGATAAAATCTGGTCAACAGACTCTTTCGGCCGTCCGCCCACACGCGAGTCGAGACGACACACGGTTTGGAAACCGATCTGTAGTCGTTCAAAGTTACCTCAACAGTTTCCCCCCGTCCCGTCTCTGCAGCGCTCAAGAGCCAAGACGGCAGGAAAGCAGAGGGCAAAGGTTACGACGAGGACGACGGCGAGGGCGTCCCCAGCACGGCGGGGCCGCAGCTGGCCAGCGGCGTCACCGAGAGGTCCAACAGCACGTCCAACGGCCGCTCCTCCCAGATCCTCTACGTGATCACGTCCAGCCCCGGTAAACCGGAGCACAACATGCCAGGTCAGTGGGCTGGACGCGGCGGGACCACCGGCCACAGAGCTAGTATGTTGCCGCCCGTGAAACACTGCATGCACCGCAGCCTGGCCCCCCCCCCCTCCGCCGGGACGCCGCGTCAGGTTCCTCTGCTCCAACTCCCTCGTAGCATGACCTGATTTCTCTGAAATTATTCAAATCCTTTTATTCTGCTGAGACGCTTCTCGAAGCTCTGGCCCAGCGTGACTCACTATCATCATTCTTGGAACTTATTGCTGCATGACGCTTGCTTTTTTTCTTTTTTTCTTCTTCTTTCTTTTCTCGGCAGGCGCCCAGGGAAGCGAAGTCGATTTGAGTCTCTCTGCTGATCACAAGCTGCAAATTTGTCGAAGCCACACGGGGTGGACTGACACTTGCTGTGCTTTTGCTATTTCCTGCTAATTTTCCTCTTTTTCGAGCGCCGCACGCTTTGCTTGGTAGACTCAACCGTTGTTCCTCCGCCGCAGGAGAACAGATGTGTTTCTGGTAACTTGTCACTGTCTCGTCAGTTTGCTGGCTGAACGCGACAGACAGGTGTGCCAGCACCGCTTCAGCAACCCCTCTGCCTGCTAATGCTCTCAGTCTGCTCCAGTTTGTTTCCATTATCGTGACAGGGTGTCTGACGTCTTGTTACTGTGCCCCCCCCCCCTCTCTCCACCAGTGTGGACCATCTACGCTCTCGCCGCTCTCCTCATACTGACTGTCATAGCCATGGTGGCCAAGCTGCTCCTGCACATCACAGTCAAGTAAGTACGAGGATTTTGGAGTAGGAGCATCAAACGTCAAAGCTTGCGGTATTGACCCGGGATCGCTGCGACGCCAGTTTGAGATGAGATGCAGAACTTTGAAGTCCCAGAGCGTGTAAAAAGTTTCTGCAGATCTTTATGTATGACTCGAGTTCAAAAAAAAAAAAAAATCCCTCCAGCGACACGGGCGGTCTGTCAGAATGAAAAAAATTAACAAGAAGCCTTGTCCATTCTTCCAAACATTGGGTTCAGTCCGATCGCCAAGTGGGTTCCTGTCAACACTGTTGAGAAGCAAAAAGAAGAAAAGCTCAATTCAAAGAAAAGCGCGAACCGTACAGAGAAGAACTGAACGGCTCATCGCTTCACAAGAAAGTGACCCATAAGAGCGTTTTTTTTTCTGCCGGGACTCGTAGGGCTCAGATCACGAAGGGGAGGTTCAGGGAGCGTGAGACATCATTTTCACTCATGGACCGGTCGCCGGTCCAGACTGGATTGGGTTACCCAGCTCTCCTATTATCAGCGTGGGATTGTGGAAAAGTTAATGCAGCTCTGGACAGAAATAACTGCTTTGATTTTGCATGAGCTTGTAAGAAATATACCACAGTGAACTAATTCTGTAATCTGAAGGTGGTCCAACAAAATATTAGCATTTTTTTCTGTTTTTTGGCTGCCAGTGTAGTGATGAGAATCTTATTTCAGGAGAAGGTCCCAAACGTTAGGTCACGCCATGGGGCAACAGGAGCTGGCTCCAGTAGAGTCGATCTCCGCCGATCCCGCTGTTAAACTGTCCATCTTTAATAAGTAAGCCTGGTTACAATAACCCAGCAGAGCTCTGCTAGTCCTCAATTCAGCTCTGGCAGCATCTGGTTCAGGTGGCCTGTTGGTAGCGGACACCTGAAATGAGGATGTTTGGACAGATTCGATCAGCGTTAGTTAGCATCACAGGACAGTATGAGCTTAGCCAGCCAAGCTAATGTAGCTAACTCAGCCTTTTGCCTGTTTTTGGATCAACCGGGATGCGAATTTACGCATCCTTCAATGGCAACGCCAAGACCACACCTACTCAGTTTCTGATTACAGGCCCAGATACAGGACAGATTACGGATTAGGCTGGTTAACATTTGCAGACAATCAGACTACGAAACCGGTAGACAGAGAATTTAATCAAGTCCCATAAGTAAATTCAGGAATTAATTTAAAAGTACCGTATTTTCTGGACTATGAGTCACACCAGAGTATTAGTCGCATCAGTCAAAAAAAGATTTTGTGAAGAGGAAAAAAAACATCTATAAGTCGCATCAGGCAAGAATACCGGGGGAGCAGCTGTTCAAGGACCCGTCTGAGGACTCTTCTCTCCATCTGTGGACTTGTTCCTCCATCTGTGGACTCTTTTCTTCCATCTGTGGACTCGTTCCTCCATCTGTGGACTCGTTCCTCCATCTGTGGACTCTTTTCTCCATCTGTGGACTTGTTCCTCCATCTGTGGACTCTTTTTTCCATCTGTGGACTCGTTCCTCCATCTGTGGACTCTTTTCTCCATCTGTGGACTTGTTCCTCCATCTGTGGACTCTTTTTTCCATCTGTGGACTTGTTCCTCCATCTGTGGACTCGTTCCTCCATCTGTGGACTCTTTTCTCCATCTGTGGACTTGTTCCTCCATCTGTGGACTCTTTTTTCCATCTGTGGACTCGTTCCTCCATCTGTGGACTCTTTTCTCCATCTGTGGACTTGTTCCTCCATCTGTGGACTCGTTCCTCCATCTGTGGACTCGTTCCTCCATCTGTGGACTCTTTTCTCCATCTGTGGACTTGTTCCTCCATCTGTGGACTCTTTTTTCCATCTGTGGACTCGTTCCTCCATCTGTGGACTTTTTCCATCTGTGGACTCGTTTCCTCCATCTGTGGACTCGTTCCTCCATCTGTGGACTCTTTTCTCCATCTGTGGACTTGTTCCTCCATCTGTGGACTCGTTCCTCCATCTGTGGACTCGTTCCTCCATCTGTGGACTCGTTCCTCCATCTCCATCTGTGGACTCTTTCCATCTCCATCTGTGGACTTGTTCCTCCATCTGTGGACTCGTTCCTCCATCTGTGGACTCTTTTCTCCATCTGTGGACTTGTTCCTCCATCTGTGGACTCTTTTTTCCATCTGTGGACTCGTTCCTCCATCTGTGGACTCTTTTTCCATCTGTGGACTCGTTCCTCCATCTGTGGACTCTTTTTTCCATCTGTGGACTCGTTCCTCCATCTGTGGACTCGTTCCTCCATCTGTGGACTCTTTTCTCCATCTGTGGACTTGTTCCTCCATCTGTGGACTCTTTTTTCCATCTGTGGACTCGTTCCTCCATCTGTGGACTCTTTTTTCCATCTGTGGACTCGTTCCTCCATCTGTGGACTCTTTTTCCATCTGTGGACTCGTTCCTCCATCTGTGGACTCGTTTCCTCTCGTGGACTCCTCCATCTGTGGACTCGTTCCTCCATCTTTTTTTCCATCTGTGGACTCGTTCCTCCATCTGTGGACTCTTTTCTCCATCTGTGGACTCGTTCCTCCATCTGTGGACTCGTTCCTCCATCTGTGGACTCTTTTTCCATCTGTGGACTCGTTCCTCCATCTGTGGACTCGTTCCTCCATCTGTGGACTCTTTTCTCCATCTGTGGACTCGTTCCTCCATCTGTGGACTCGTTCCTCCATCTGTGGACTCTTTTCTCCATCTGTGGACTTGTTCCTCCATCTGTGGACTCGTTCCTCCATCTGTGGACTCTTTTTTTCCATCTGTGGACTTGTTCCTCCATCTGTGGACTCTTTTCCATCTGTGGACTTGTTCCTCCATCTGTGGACTCTTTTCCCATCTGTGGGACTCGTTCCTCCATCTGTGGACTCGTTCCTCCATCTGTGGACTTGTTCCTCCATTTGTAGACTCATTTCTTCCATCTGTGGACTCGTTCCTCCAGCTGTGGACTCTTTTGTTCATTTTTGGACTCTTTTCTCCATCTGTGGACTTGTTCCTCCATCTGTGGACTCCTTTCTTCCATCTGTGGACTCGTTGCTCCAGCTGTGGACTCTTTTCTTCAGCTGTGGACTTGTTCCTCCATCTGTGGACTCGTTCCTCCATCTGTGGACTCTTTTCTCCATCTGTGGACTTGTTCCTCCATCTGTGGACTCGTTCCTCCATCTGTGGACTCTTTTTTTTCCATCTGTGGACTTGTTCCTCCATCTGTGGACTCTTTTTTCCATCTGTGGACTCGTTCCTCCATCTGTGGACTCTTTTCTCCATCTGTGGACTCGTTCCTCCATCTGTGGACTCGTTCCTCCATCTGTGGACTTGTTCCTCCATTTGTAGACTCATTTCTTCCATCTGTGGACTCGTTCCTCCAGCTGTGGACTCTTTTGTTCATTTTTGGACTCTTTTCTCCATCTATGGACTTGTTCCTCCATCTGTGGACTCCTTTCTTCCATCTGTGGACTCCTCCAGCTGTGTGGACTCTTTTCTTCATGTGGACTTGTTCCTCCATCTGTGGACTCGTTCCTTCATCTGTGGACTCTTTTCTCCATCTGTGGACTTGTTCCTCCATCTGTGGACTCGTTCCTCCATCTGTGGACTTGTTCCTCCATCTGTGGACTCTTTTCTCCATCTGTGGACTCTTTTCTCCATCTGTGGACTTGTTCCTCCATCTGTGGACTCCTTTCTTCCATCTGTGGACTCGTTCCTCCATCTGTGGACTCGTTCCTCCATCTGTGGACTGGTTCCTCCATCTGTGGACTCGTTCCTCCATCTGTGGACTTGTTCCTCCATCTGTGGACTCCTTTCTTCCATCTGTGGACTCGTTCCTCCATCTGTGGACTCTTTCCCATCTGTGGACTCGTTCCTCATCTGTGGACTCGTTTCCTCCATCTGTGGACTCTTCTCCATCTGTGGACTCGTTCCTCCATCTGTGGACTCTTCCTGTCTGTGGACTCGTTCCTCCATCTGTGGACTCATTCCTCCATCTGTGGACTCGTTCCTCCATCTGTGGACTCGTTCCTCCATCTGTGGACTCGTTCCTCCATCTGTGAACTCATTCCTCCATCTGTGGACTCGTTCCTCCATCTGTGGACTCGTTCCTCCATCTGTGGACTCGTTCCTCCATCTGTGGACTCGTTCCTCCATCTGTGGACTCGTTCCTCCATCTGTGGACTCATTCCTCCATCTGTGGACTCGTTCCTCCATCTGTGGACTCGTTCCTCCATCAGTGAACTCATTCCTCCATCTGTGGACTCGTTCCTCCATCTGTGGACTCGTTCCTCCATCAGTGAACTCATTCCTCCATCTGTGGACTCGTTCCTCCATCTGTGGACTTGTTCCTCCCTCTGTGGACTCGTTCCTCCATCTGTGGACTCGTTCCTCCATCAGTGAACTCATTCCTCCATCTGTGGACTCGTTCCTCCATCTGTGGACTCGTTCCTCCATCAGTGAACACATTCCTCCATCTGTGGACTCGTTCCTCCATCTGTGGACTCGTTCCTCCATCCATGGACTCATTCCTCCATCTGTGGACTCGTTCCTCCATCTGTGGACTTGTTCCTCCATCTGTTCCTCCATCTGTGGACTCTTCTCTCCATCTGTGGACTTGTTCCTCGATCAGTGGACTCGTTCCTCCAGCTCTGTCCATTTTTCAGTCCGTGGTTCTCCTTCTTTTATTGTTTCATAACTGTCCGAGGTTTCTCTGCTTTTCTTCAGTCTCTGACTAGTTTCTCATCACTCCAAACTTTCTGCTGCTACATTACTGTTTTCAGCTGCAGATTTTATAATCTTCAGTTTAAATTCTGCAGTGGAGCTTTTTCTTTTTCGTGACATATTTGTGTTCTCAGTCTTAATGGTTTACTCTTGTCATTTTTTCAGTATCAGTGTTCAGTTGTCACACGTGTAGACCATGTCCTGTTGTTGTCATGGAGACATGGAGGATATCTTTGAAATACAAGTCGACGGACCAATCAAACTACTAAGAAAAGTGCGACGTATAGTCCAGAAAATACGGAGTCGGCTCGCCTCAGTTTACGTCAGACTGAAGTTTAAACGTAGAGCTCTGAGTTGTTTTAGCCGGTAGAAGGGAAAGGAGACAACACTTTCTGAATCATGAATTTCTTTTTAAATCACCATTTCCTTTTCCCTCTCAGGTCCCCCAACATCCCGACCGTCAGCGGTTCAGACAGCTGCAGCCAGAGCACAGCGTCGTCCGAGCCGTGGATCATCCTGTACCGGCCCTCCACCATCTCCCTCTTCAAGACGAAGCTAAAGAACCACCACGGTGACCTCAGCCCTCTGGTGGGCAACTAGCGCTCCCGCCGCGCTCAGCCGTTAGCCCCAACGCACACACCACCCACAACTTCCCTGTTTAAGGGCCGTCGGATGCCAAGGCCTCAGACAATGAAACCTGTACGAGGAGCTACGCTAACAAGCCAACACCTGAGCAGCTAATGACAACTGACTGAGCGACTGCAGCAAAGTGGCTTTTGGGCCAAAAGCGGCCACGTCCTGCCGTCCTGCTCCGCACCAAAGACGAAGGGTCAGGCAGGGCCGCCAGGGTCCAGCGGCGAGGGGTAAAGGAGACTGGATGGGGGAATATCTGCAGCTCTGACGACACACAAGGATGCTTCTGACACGCAGGAAGGCTTTTCCATCTCCCGCAGCAGTCCCCACCAATCGGCTTACCTCCAGGACGCTTCCAGACTGCAGGCTCATCAGCCAAAGTAGCAGCTGCATATTCATCAATGTCACGGAGGCCATGAAGAACTCACACACGTGTGATAACAGTTTTCTTCAACTGCCTCACATGGATGAACACTTGCAGTACAAAAGCCAGAACCGTTTCCATCCAAAGACTTAAATGCATTTATCTTTTCAAATCTGTATGCAAAGTGCTAATGTCCTTTTTTTTTCTTTTTCTTTTTTTTTTAAATGTGCTTTAGGTGACAACATGCTTTCTTGCTTTCTGAGGACAGGGGAAACAGGACGTTGAGTCGAACGTAGAAGTCGCAGCACTTTGGGGGAATGAGTCACCCGCTGCATAATGAAAAGATCAGAGGAGGAGGAGGAGGAGGAGGAGAGGAGGAGGGCTCCCTCACCCACTCAGCGCTCAGACATTTGGGTGGAGAGAAAAAGTTGGATCGTTCAGTCGGAGGAGGGATGAGGTGGGGTGGAGGGGGGTGTTGCGACGTGCAGACAAACTGCCAGCTAAGGGAGGCTTGGGAAGATCTGAGGGCTGTTTCTGCTCGGTTGTGGGTGGGATTCTTCTCTCCGGTTTGATGGTGTTCAAGTGCCTTGAGGATCTCCTCTTCCCTTGTCTCAGATCCCCCTCGTCTATTTCTCTCATAAAGGTTGCTCACAAACGTCAGAATCAGTGCCGACATGCAGAGCTTGTTTAAAAAAGCTTTTTTTTTTCCTTATATGATGGACATGCAAAATGACCAGAATAGATCTCTTCATTTAATGATGGACAAGGCTTTAAAAAGATTTGATTTTTCTTCTTTGTGTGGTCTTCTGTGTAGTCTTGGACATTTACTGAACACATTGTTCACATTACAGGAGAAGAAGGGGATGAATATTGTTGTACATTATGTAATTCAGCGTGAAAATGACGGTATTTATGATTGCTCTTTCATTTTTGTGTCTAAGCAATGCGTCTGAGAAACCAAATCTAAATGCTTTTTTTTTCCCTTTTTTTTTTTTTTAATTTCGCAACCACTTTGCTCAAAGGCGGAATGCGTTTTTCTCCTCTGAGACAGCATCAAAGTGTCTAAAGACACTGCAGACACTCAAGTTTTTACTTGTCACGCGGATTTCAGGCCAAAAGTTTGAGCGAAAACAATATACCCAGACAGGGATTTAGCCAAAAGCACTCTCTGGCACTTCCCACAAACTGACAGCATGTTTGCTTCCGTCGTGGTTTTTCTCTGCGCTGCTGTGACATTTTAACTGCTCGCCAAAGGTCAGGCTCTACAAGTGTGCCATCGGCATAGCGATGGGTCTCCTGCCTGCAGGAGAGGATGCTTGAAGCGTTTTTTTCTGCAGACGGTCACTTCAGACGGTTTCTCGCTGGCAGGGTAAAGAAACAAAAAATTAAATGCACTTAATTTTGCTTCTACTTACAAAATAAAACAGTACTTATATCCTGGTCTTGCCTTCGGTTTCAGTGAGAATAAACTAAAAAAAAAAAAAATGTTCTCATCAGCAACCTGAGCACTTGAAAAAAAAAAGAAGCTATATTTTACCCACAACACAGCGATTTTTAAGAACCGGAGACAATTTGAGATTCGATGTATTTAAAAAAAAAAAAAAAAAGACAGATTATTTGTTTCCTCAATCAGGAGTTTGTTTAAACAAAAAAGTGCAATATTTTTCCTGTCTGCTCATCTGTAAGTCATGTTAATTATTGGGAGACAAGAGCACAGGCCCCCGGCTGTGTGATGTTCAGAGCAGACCAAGCGTGGAGAAGCCGGGGGAGATGGGAAATTAATGTGCGTTCAAATCAAACACAAGCTAACCAAATCTGACAGTCTGAATCTAACGAGCCCATATTTGTTTGGATAGCCTGTTGAATTATGCAAGCTCCCGTTTCACCGGCCCGTCCGCCAGTCAAGCGGAAACGGTATTTTCCCCCAAAAATTATCGTTGAATGTCCTGAAGTGCTCGACGACATGAAAGCAACGCCGATCAGGAGGCCAAAACCTCGTTTTCATGCAGATGTAAATAGCAAAAAAAAAAAAAAAAAATAGTGAAAATTTAATTTATACAGTAAATTATTGTTATTTTTTATGTGAATGGGACATAATCTATCTTTTGTATAAGTGAAGTATCTTTGTAGTTTTATTTAATGTGTCCTGGTTGCAAATAAACACTGTATGCATGTTTCTTAAGTCTGTGTCTGTGTTCATCCGTCCTCCCGGTTTATTTCAAGGATGTGGGCTGCAAAAAAAAAAAAAAAAATCAGATCAAGCTCATTCACTTCTCCTTTATAAGACAAAAAAAAACAAACAAACAAACAAAAAAAGTTTAATAGACTTGGGCTTCATTGTTCGCACGCTGGGACCTCTGATCCTTTTCCATGAAGCTAAATTCTTATCAGATATGTTCAATGACTCCCAGATTGTTTGGAAAAGCGCGCACACACATGTACGCACAAATGCATGAGAGGAAGAATGGGGGGGGGGGGGGGGGGGTGGGGGGGGGCGTGTGACCATGTTGTAACCCATCGACTTCACTCCGGGACGAGGTCAAGCATGCAACGTGCACACTTGAGAGGGAACAGCAGGAGCCCAGCTTTACAACTGGAGCCCCATTAAAAGAATAAAAAAAACAAAACAAAACAAACAAATACAGGAGGACACGCAGTTAGCTGGAAGGCTCGGGACGTTTGCACTGATGGCTTCTTAATTCAGAAAAGGTGTTTCTGTGTTTCTTTCATCTTTATTTGCTCTGTACAGAGGCTGTTTTTTTGTAGAGCTGTACTCTGCGCCCTCTACAGAGATCCCTCGCCAATTCGCGCTTTAAGTTTCGCGGTTTTAGTTATTCGCGGATTTTTCAGATATATATTATATGAATTTGAAAATCAAGGAAAAATCGTGAAAACATCACAGAATGTTGTGTGCGCTAAGAAGGTGGCCTTATGGGTAATGGTGTGGCCTTATGGGTAATGTAGTGTGTGTGTCGTGGGATGGCAGAAGAAAACAGGGTTAGATGAAAAGTAGGGATGTCCGATATTGGCTTTTTTGCCGATATCCGATATGCCGATATTGTCCAACTCTCAATTTCCAATACTGATATCTACCGATACCGATATATGCGGGCTATTTTTCCTCAAAACTAATTTTAGGTAACATCACATATCTCCTGTCGTGGAATTAATGCATTGTCTGTGCAAAAAAAACAAAAAAAAAAACCCGATACCGATATTTACCGATATTACATTTTTATGCCAATATCGGGCCGATAATATCGGTGGGCCGATATTATCGGACATCCCTAATAAAAAGTGTAGTGAGCATCAACAGCAGCCCAGCATGTATAGATTTACATTCTCTGTTAACCGACAGGAGCCCAACAATACAACCTGTGTGATGTTACAAGTTCCTGCAGTGCCAGAATAAAGTTCCCGTTCCATGCAGAGAAAACCAGACTGTTTCTTTTGTTGTTGTTAGCATGTTAGCCGCTAATTACGAGCCAAAAATAGCACAATACCAGCGGTTTCTTTACTACGGTTCAGAGACCAGAGGCTGTGAAGGCAGCGTTGTCAGGTGTATGACAATTATGGTATTTGTACGATAATTTGGCCCTCTGTACGATGTACGATCAATAATCCAAAAAAAGGCCAAATGTACGATAATTTCACCATTTCAAATTATTGCCTGCCGCAACTGTCTCCCGGAGAGTTTTTTTTTGTGAACCGTGAAGGCATCTGTTCCCATGTGACATGTTTCCAGCCAGTCGTGCTTTGCTGACCGTGAGATACGAGTGTTTGTCTCAGAACAACTAGCATGATAGACTGAATGGTTAGCTGGGCCCGCCCCACGAGACGCTCACAGTCAGGACCAGATCAGGAAGTCGAGCGAGCGAGATTTAAAGAGTTTAATCAGAAGAGAAAGAGCAAGGGAAACAATTAGTCTCCAAAATCACCTCCAGGCCTCATAATTTGGCTCTTAGTTCCCACCTCTCATTTGTTTTTGGGGGACACATTAGTCTAACGCAACTGTAAATTAGGGCTGATGTGGTCCCGTTAACCCATGCTGTCCTGACGTCTCGAAGCTGTGAGTGCCCGTGGGACGCTATTTATCACTAGAGTGATTATACTTGACTATAGCGCATCATTGGGGTTGTTATTTTGGTTATGACAGATGTACGATAATTTCCCTCAAAATACAATAATTTTCAGTCTCTGTTACGATAATCCTACATTTCCCACCTGGCAACGCTGTGTGAAGGTAACAGAAAGACCACAGTTGAGCCTTTGTCTTGTTTCGCTGCAGTGCCTCACTACTTTTTTTTACGGTTTTTAAACATATTTTAAACACATTATTTAGGCTCGGGGGGGGGGGCCTCCGGCTCCTGTTCATGGATTTTGATTTTCGCGGGGGGGGGGCGCCGGTCCCCATTAACCGTGAAAAATAAGGGATCACTGTATTTATCAGCTCAGGTGCGTGCGTGCACATGTGTGTGTGTTAACACTTGCATGTGCTTTAAAACAGGCTCTTATGGAAATGCAACTGTGTCGGCCTCCTGCAGAAGAAGCCTTGACTAGAGGAGCTCTGAAAATGAAACGACCTGTGAAGGTCCAGGCTGGAGTTTAGAGCAGAGCACATGCGCACGTGTTAAGAGCTGTTGCAGCGGGCCTGCTGATGCTGTCAAACATGAAACATCAGTTTACCGAGAGAAGAAATCAAGAGAGGCCTTGTATTAATCCAGTGCGGAGTGGAGAGGAGGTTTGAGCGGTCCTCTAGCGCCCTCTAACGGTGGAGCGATGTCCTCTGGTGATATTTAACACCAGCCAAAACGCCTCTGAGACCTTTGCCTGAAATCTTTAATTTGAAGTTTTTAAAGAGTCATTGTAGCTCTGCAGCTGTAACATTAGTCCCAGCCGGAGTCGGACTTTTGTCATCACCCTTCTGTCCTCGTGAAAAGCCGCGTCCCGCACGTCCCCTGTGGTCAACCCTCCCGAAGACGAGGAGCAGAGTCAGGGGAAAGCGGATCCCCCTGAACCCGGGCTGACCAGTAATGAAGGCAACAATGGGACAATGGCGGGCGGGATCCGATTACTGTAAGGACGAGAAAGTGAGAAGAATGGAGGACAATGACAGCCCCGTTCTATTGAAGAGAGGCGCATTCAGAGAGAAGTGCTGTTAGAGGGGGAAAAAGAGCTGCTCTCCCCTGATGGATTGTAAAAGATCTCTGTGAACGAGGTTCACAGGCCTCGCAGACGCTTTGCTCCTTTTGACCTGCAAAATGATCTTTGACCTTTTCTTTTCAGTTAAGGTTCTGGTTATGCAGGTGAAAGCTGTGGTTGTACCCGGGACTCCCTCCCTGCCATCAGGCTGTTAAACACTGGTGGTAAAACGTAACCCCCAAGTTTCTCTGCAGTTTTTGTTTTTATTGGGCGTTGAACCTTTGGCCAGACAAACCAAACGTTTCCCATTATTTAACCGCCCTTCAAAACACTGATGAACGTTTTGCTATAAACATTTATGTGATCGGGGAAAAGGAAAGTTCATGAATAAATCACTAACACGAAGTTTCAGATAAATGGAACTTAGTCTCTGATACTACAGTGATCCCTTATATTTCACAGTTAATGGGGACCGGCGCCCCCCCGCGAAAATCTAAATCCGTGAACTGGAGCCGCAGCCCTCCGAGCCTCAATAATGTGTTTAAAATATGTTTAAAAACTGCAAAAAAGTAGCTAAACACTGCAGTGAAACAAGACAAAGGCTCAACTGTGGTCTTTCTGTTACCTTCACATCCTCTGGTCTCTGAACCGTAGTAAACAAACCGCTGGTATTGTGCTATTTTTGACCCGTAATTTGGGTAACACGCTAACAACAACAAAAGAAAAAGTCTGGTTTTCTCTGCATGGAACGAGCACTTTATTCTGGCACTGCAGGAACTTGTAACATCACACAGGTTGTATTGTTGGGCTCCTGTCGGTTAACAGAGAATATAAATCTATACACGCTGGGCTGCTGTTGATGCTCACTACACTTTTCATCTAACCCCGTTTTCATTCTGCTGTCCCACGACACACACACTACATTACCCATAAGGCCACTTTCTTAAAGGGGCCAGGCTGGCTCATAACATTTCTTCATTGTGAGAGAACGCGCACAAGATCCTGTGATGTTTCCGTGATTTTTACATTTTTTTAAATTTCATTATATATTTCTAAAAAATCCGTGAATAACTAAAACCGCAGAACTTAAAGTGTGAATTGACAAGGGATCGCTGTATTTATAAAAGGGTTGGGTAAAGAATTATTAGTAGTTGAAATATTTGAATTGCCTTATTTTTAATATTTTAGCTTTGAATGTATGAATTAAAAACTAGTTGCTGAAGAGTTTAATATGGATTGAGTGATGTGTCTTTATTAAAGTTACCTGAATCAGTGGTAGTTATCATCAGTTGTAGCTCTCCTCTTCATATCATTCTCCTGTATTTATTCATTATTATTAGGCTTTTTTTTTTCCGTTTGTGCTTCTTCTTGGCTTTCCCGTCAGGGGTTGTCACAGTTTTCATCTCACCTGGTCTCCTGCATCTTCCTGTCACACCGGCCAACTGCATCTTCTCTTTCACCACATCGACAAATCTTCCCCTTTTCTCTTTCCTGCTGTCTGGCAGCTCCATCACTGTATTTACTGTCCCTCCTCTTTATGTGTCCAGACCATCTCAATCTGGCCTCTCTCTGCTTTATCCTCTGACCCTGGCTGCTCCTCTCACGTGCTCATTCTTAGTCCTGTCCATCCTCGTCACTCCCAGGGAGAAGTTTAACATCTTCATCTCTGCCACCTCCAGCTCTGCTTCCTGTGTCTCTCACTCGCCGAGTCACAGAGAAGAGCCAGCCTCACTACTGTTATGTAAATGTTTCCCTTTACTCTCTCTGCTACTTTTCTATCAAATATGACTTCAGAAGCTCTTTTGCACCCCTCCACCCTGCCTGCTCTCTCCTCCTCACCTCTTTTCCACCCTCTCCATCGCTCTACACAGCTGAGTCCAAGTATTTAAACTACTGCACCCTCTTCACCTTTACCCCCTGTATCATCATCTTTCCACCTGGTTCTTATCTGACCTCATCTAACAGCCTATCCATCACCGTGGTAAACAAGATGCAGCTCAGGGTCGAGCCTTGATGCAGTCCCACTTCCCCCTGAAACCCCCTGTTACTCCTACTCCCACCCCTCACTGCTTTAATGCTCTCCCCACACATGTCCTGCACGCTCTAACATGTACCTCTAATCTAAATTAACTTTTATATTTTGGAAAGTGTTAATGTTTTACAAAATTTCACAAGTGCATCATTTTATTTTTCACAGGGAATAACTGTGCTTGTCGCTTGAATCAATATCTATTTACTTATTTCTTTTGTACTGATAAATGCATATTTATAAGTAAGAGCATTATAGATTATAAATAAAGAACATTGTTATATTGTACCACTATCTGAAATCTGTCCTACACCTATTGCATGACTGTCCATCATATATTGCAAAATGGTCACTTTCTGTTTGTATATTATACAGTATTTATCTTATTAATTTGTTTTTTAGGGTTTTTATTTTATATCTTGCACCTCTCTTTAAAGAGATTTGATTCTTCTGTATGTGCTGAATGTATAGAGAATTGACAGTGGAAAAAAATGTTTGAAAGAAAGAAAAATATTTTTATATACAAAAGTAAATGTGTATAAGAGCTGATTTTGTACAATACATGTTTAAATAAAATTCTTATTCTTTTAAGTACAGTTTTCCATACTTCAGGGTTGTTGATTTCATATATTTATGTAACATATATTTGCTTTTATTTCATGAATACACTTTTAATTATTTTAGGAATAATTTCATAAGGATTTTTATAACCTTTATGGGTCAATATATTTAAATATCTATAAAATGACGATTATTTGCTGCAGTTCTATACGTGCCCACCGGAGGGCAGCTCACTCTGTCAGAACGAGAATCAGAAGAAGAAGAAGATGCTTCCTGCCGCTGCGCTGTTGTGCAAGCAGCCAATATGTCAGCGTCCATGAGAGTCCTGCTCCGACGGCTGCTTGATGTTTCTGGCAGAAATATCAGCTCCAGCGCTGCCGGCGCGTCGTGTCGGACAGATTTCTGTCCGAGGACGTCGTGCTCTCGCCCTTTCAGCGATGCAGGCGGTGAAAGGAACACACACTTCGGCTTCGAGACGGTGCCCGAGTCAGAGAAGGCGAAGAGAGGTGAGCGCAACGAACTGCGTCATAAAAACCTCCTGTTTTAAAGTTTACGGCTTCTTGTTCGCCAGCACACACGCAAAGACGGGTTATGATAAGTCTGTAGGTTTTTGTGCATTTGCTTGACATTTCGGCCTAAGACAAAAAAATCTTTTCACTGAATTAATATTCTGAAAACGTTTTAAACCCCTTAAAAGTGGTTCCTACTGAGTTGCTGTATTTAGGTGGAAGTGTTGCCAACATTTGTGATCTATGAGTGCCGAATATAAAAGTGGTAGTTTAAGAACATATTGTACCATCAATCTTCCTTACTGACCTTCGTTTGTATGCTTTCTGTCACCTGGAAGTGCTAAAGGACATCTTGTTCATGCTTTAAATCCTTTCAGTGTATAAGGTGTTTGAGAATGTGGCGCAGAAATATGACGTTATGAATGACGCCATGAGTCTGGGGGTCCATCGGCTCTGGAAGGACATGCTGCTGCACGTCATGCACCCCCAGCCCGGTGCTCGGCTCCTGGATGTGGCTGGTGGAACAGGTAAAGCAGATGCGCTCACCTTTACGTGTAATCAAATATAAACTCAGCAAGTGCAGAGTGTCTGAGAAGTGAGTGCAGGTGTAGCGTTTCGTCTTGGACAGATGGCAGTGGAATGTTACAGGATGACTGTTATTGCACATTGATGTAAATAGTCGGTGTTCACAAACTTTACTTGCTAGAGAGGGGAGGAGTTATGCAGTCTCGTAGCCACAGGTAGGTCGTTTCCAGTGTCCACCTCTCTGCCCCTGATTTGGATTGTGTTAGTTGAGGGTCCTCTGCCTCTTAATGTCCACCACACATTCAGCCGTAGGTGCTTTTGTCCGCGCCGCTCCACAAAGCTGTCATCATCCCCTGCAGGTGACATTGCTTTCCGTTTCCTGGACTACGTCCGTTCACAGCAGGAGAGGCAGAGGCGGCGGGCGGCGCGCTCCAGCCAGACGCCGTCGTGGCAGGATATTTCAGAGAGGTACCCGACGGAGGACAGACCCCTCGAGTCCAGAGCCGTGGTGTGTGACATCAACAAGGAGATGCTGAACGTCGGCAAGGAGAAAGCCGAGAGCATGGGCATCACTGCTGGTGAGCTTTAAAAATGATTTCATATGCATTTGAGCCTTTCAGAGGTTTTAGTGAGCATGTTTACATGTACACAGATGAGGCTTTTGAATTCAGTTTTTCTGTTAACAGGCAGGTAAGGAATCTAATGTCAGGGAAAAAACCCCATGTGAGTGTTGCAGCTATCCAGAGGTGACAGCTGCTCTTTGTTTCTTGCCTGTGTGGCAGGTCTGTCGTGGGTGGTGGGAGATGCAGAGGAGCTGCCCTTTGACGATGACCAGTTTGATATTTACACCATCGCCTTTGGCATTCGAAACGTCACTCGTGTTGATCAGGTAACTGACTGAACAGTAACTGGGTAACAAAAAGAAATCCGTGAAAGAAGTTATTCATAAATTAATGTGAAAATATGAAGAGAAATAAAAGTATGAAGAGCTGCTGAAATGAAGGACAACATAAACACTCTAATCTGTCATAGACGTGATTCGGGGGTCTTCGACTCCAGTCCTGCAGAGCTGCAACCCTGCATGTCTGAGATGTTTCCCTGCTTACCTGATTCTAATGAACGGGTCATTAACAGACCTGGATGACGAGCTGATGGTGATTCATTCATGTGAATCAGCTGCGCTGAAGCAGGGAAACATCTAAATCATGCAGGGTTACGACCCTTAACTAGAGCTGGATACAACTGATCTAAGACATCTGGATGTTACAGTCTGCAGATCTGGGCCTGGTTCAGAGGGACTGAAGACTGACTTGTTTGGAATTTTTTCTTTTTTTCCTTAACATTGTGTAAATTTCTTTTGTCTGCTTTTTATTTAGAGGTAGACTGATACATTTTTTTTCTCTGTGGCTTATCCTGATTATTAAACAAGGCCAATTTTTAATAAATTATTAAAAATATGCAAGTTAATCCATCTATTATTATATTTTCTGTATTATTTTTGTATCTTAATAGAACAGTCATTTCCAAACTTCAGAATACCAAGGCCCAATTTGAAATGTAAAAAATCTCTGCGGCCCACCCAAACCTTTAATTACAACTATGATCAACCTTCAGGACTAGAAGCTATGTTCTGTCATTAATGTAAGGGGTCAACAAATAAGGTAACACTTGTCATATTAAGTTAAGATCATGGTAATCAACAGTTAACTGGTTTGTTTTGCTACTTCTTAATGTTTTAAATCATGTTGTTAATATTTTACAGTAATTAAAACCATTTTTAAAAAATATAGAGGATTTAAAACATATTTGTTTAATTTTAATGACCTCCCACAGCCCACCTGCAGTACCGCGACGGCCCAGCAGGGGGCCGCGGCCCACACTCTTGGAATCACTGTTAATAGATTAAAAATCTTTTTTTTTTTTATTTCTTTTTTAATCTTTATTTATTCTATTTCTCGTGCCTTTTTTTCCACATTCCTTTTCTTGATCTTCTAGATCAGGGGTGTCCATCTGATCCGTGAAAGAGCCGTGTGGCTGCAGGTTTTTTTTCCAACCATGCAGAAACACAGATGACTTGTTTTAGTCCATCAACTGAACTGGTTAAAACCTTTAGTGAAGACAACTAGTTGATGACTAAAACCAGTCAGCTGTGCTGCTGCTTGGTTGGAACAAAAACCTGCAGCCACACGGCCCTTTGATGGATCAGTTTAACACCTGTGTGCTTGAGTTTCATGTTGACTGATACAGCTCAATGATTCTGCACAGATGATCCGGTAAAGTCTGCTGCTGCATCTAGGACTGACTTATTGGAATTCATTTTCTATTAATGCATTTCACATTGTGCTTCGAGAAATACATTTGATGTGATGACGTGTGGAAGCTTTTTTGGAAAGAACCTATGACTCTGGAAGAGCAGATTGTGCAGACATTATCCCAACAGTATAAATTGATTTGTGCATCAGCTGTGATTGAATACATTTGGTGTCGACAAACAAAATACAGTGGAAAAACCTCCTCTGTCACGTTGTCACTGCAGCTCTGCTTCAAACTGCTGTCTGGGGTTTAGGAGAGCTGCACTGAAGCAGGAAGCTGCAGTTGTAGCTCTGAGCAGGGACAAGGATTCAGCTGCTTTTAAAGCATAAAGGAAGAAAACATGAACGTAGATGCAGAACTCACATTAAAGCACTTTGAATTTATTTATTTTTCTGTGTTTGTGTTAACACTTAACACTTAGTGTTGCTTTTTTTTCTGGTCTTGTGTATTAAAGCCATTTTTGTTTTGTTTTCCTCAAATTGTCCCGAATCCAAACTTTCTTGCTTCACAGTAACGCAAAGCAACAAGTCGATACCTGAAAAGCTGTTCCCAACAAATACAAGGTCTTTTCCGCTTCATGTATAACTAATAAATGTATTGATTTTCCTTTTTCTAGGCACTCCAGGAGGCTCTTCGGGTGCTGAAACCTGGCGGCAGGTTCATGTGCTTAGAGTTCAGCAAAGTGACGAACCCTGTTCTGGCGAGGTGAGGACCTGGAGTCAGACTGCTGTGGTCCTAAAAAACCAGAAACAAAGATGTGCCGGTAGATTTGAGGTCAGAGAAGGATCCATCCAGAACTGCAGCTGCAACAGTTTATTTTTCTTCAAGTCTCAAATCTTCTCACATGCAAACAGATAGATAGGACAGATAGGATATAAAACACACACACGGAAGTATAAAGTAATAAAGATGGATATCATTGATGCTGGTAGCACATTTGAAGCATCAGTTTCCAGCCTGTTTCTCAGTAACTGCAGCTGATACTCTATTGGCTGCCTTAGTGTCTCCACTTCCTGCAGATATTTCTACACAGTTCTGGATGGGTCCCTTCATTTTGAACATTTAAGGGTTAGAGGAGGTGGATCCAGCCGGCGCTGTGCTGACACATCCATAAATGTCTGGATGCTTCAGAACAAAGTTGGCGTTCAGAGTCTCTGGTCTTTGAACCTGGTGGCTCATTATTAACAGTTTACTTTCAGTTTCACTGCATTAGGCCTGTAGCGATACACTCATCTCACGATACGATACGTGATATTCGGCTCACGATACGATATAAATCGATATTCATCTTACAATACATTTACATCATTTTTGAAAAGATTTTAAAGGGACAAAGTGATTTTGGTGACATCTTTGAGTGTTCCAATGACTTTGTTTGAATTTATTGAACTGAAAGCATCAGTTACACATTATATGGCTGACAGGCAGCTTGTAAATGCTGGACAAAATGAATAAAAGATTTGTTGAGAAAAATAGCTTCATTTATTTAAACAGTGCAAATTGTTACTTGCAAGCTTTTAAAGGTGGGACACGGAGGTTTTGAAAGAAGCTTAGAATATCGATACCCACGGCTGAAAAATCGATACTCTCTGGGGAAATAAAATATCGGTATATATCACAGAATCAATAAAATTGCTCAGCTCTACTGCAGAGCAGATTGTTGCAACTTGATCATCTGTGAAGGAAGTTCATGAAAGAAAAGCATAATATATCTGAGGTTGAGTCAAACAAACCCTGTAACTGTGTTTCTCTTCCACCTGTCAGCCTTTATGACGCGTACAGCTTCAAGGTGATCCCGGTTCTGGGGGAGGTGATCGCTGGAGACTGGAAGTCCTATCAGTACCTGGTGGAGAGCATTCGCAAGTTCCCTGACCAGGTAGAGCGGATTTAATCACAAACCCAACATAATTCATCTCTGTTCTTCTGCTCATAAATAACTGACCTGGTTCTCAACAGACCTGTCAGGATATTTATTTTCAGATGTTTCGACATTTTGCAGCTGATTTGTTTTCTAAGTTGTGTGTGGAGACGTTCAGCTGTAGCTTCAGGATCATTAGATGCTGGTTTGGTGGAAATGATCTGATCAACTTTGTTCCAGTTGGCATTTCATTGTTAGATTTTAGGCTTTGGGGCTCTTTTACATATAATTAATTTTCAAAAATGGAACAGAAAATGCATATCAATGACTTTTTAAAGAATATTGTTATAGGTAATTTTGAGCGCAGTAATTATAAAATCAATCTGACTCTGTGATCATTTCATCATCACTAATTAATGACAAATCAGTTGTCAGATTTGTTATTTAAAGGTTCGTTTAGTGATATTTGTGACTTGGATGCAGCAGCAGACTTGACTACCTGCTCCGTGAAGACGCAGTAGTCTGTGACGATCAGCTTCCCTCCATCCGTGTGTCGTGATCTGCGATCGCCTGCCGTGTTGTTGCAGCGGCTGCACGTGCGCGTCGGTGCGTGCGAGTCCCTGCTGTGCAGCCCAGAGCGAGTACAGTAGACGGCTTTCTTCCACTAAATGCACCACTGCCTGTAAATCCTCCCAGGCTCAGATGGATCCAGCTGAGTCTGGTTCTCAGGTCTGAGTTTGGTTTCACCTGAGCTTTTACTCTTGCAGATGTGTCTGTGCTCACCTGTGACCAGGTAATCCAGTCCAGGACCGCTGGACTACACTCGTTCCTCTGCTTTTCTTATTTTTTTTCCTCAGAAGCAGCATTTCTGATGTCACCCCACCAGTTTTCTGTTAGATCCCGGTCCAGTTGTTGGTCTGGAACCAAGACGCCGCTGCCTACTGGTGTGTTTTGGGTCGTTGTCTTCTTTCAAGGGCGTTTCCTCTTCAGCATAAAGGAAACTTGACCTCTTCAACTCTTCTGACGTGTTAAAACTGCTCCACGATCCCTGAGTTGTGATAAATGGAGTTTGAGAAACATCCCCATATCATGATGATGGCTCCACCGTGCTTCACTGTGTGGCTTGAATTCAGTGTTTTTGGGGGTCGTCTGATAAGACCCAGAGATCAATCTCGTTTTCATCAGTCCATAAATGATGCTCCAGGTCTCTTTAGGCCAGTCAACGTGTTTTTGGGGAAATTATAACTTCTTCAGCACGTATTTTTTCAGTAATAAGGACTTTGTGGGGTCTTCTTGCTGATATCTTTCCAATCGTTCCAGTCCTCACAGGTTCGACCTTCGATCACCCTGGAGCTGATCATGGGCCGGGTCTTTACCGTTGGATGGATGAATAGTCAAAAAGGGCCGTTTTCTCTTTTCATCCAGGTCTTCCTGGTTTTGGTTGTTGTTTCAAAGCATTTCTCTCCCATCCAGATTTTAAACAGAGGACGCTGTTCTTCTGAACAGGAACGAGACGTTTTCCTCAGATTTCCAGTCAAACGCACCAAAACCTGCATGGAATACGTTTGCTGGCTTCATCCTCAAATAAAGATCAGGTTTTTTTCTCCTTGTTAACTGAACTCCACACTACTGTTTGTTTTTTAACAGCCTAATATTCATTTTTCTTTACTCTCTGTATAATAGTATCAAACTAGATACATTTTTTTTGGAGCAGGATGGATTTTCCTGTGTGGAAATCAAAGCTATTATAAGGAGCTTTATTCACGTTCTTTCCTGAACACGACTGTGCTGCTGTAGAAAGTGTTTCAATAATGACGACATGACTTTTAAACAGGAACCTGCATTAACGGCGTCACCAGTAGGTGGCGTCAGAGGGTTTGTCCAGTTCTCTTTATGCACTCTGATTGTAATTAGTTGATACATTTTTAACCATCTTTGCTCCGTTTCATCTGCAGGAGGAGTTCAAATACATGATTGAAGAAGCGGGTTTTTACTGCGTGCAGTACTACAACCTGACCGGCGGCGTCGTGGCTCTTCACTCCGGCTTCAAGCTGTGAGATGCGCCCTGCACGGAAAACCGATGAGGAAGAGGCTTTCAGGCTGACGCGCCTGTGCAAAAGACTGTTTTCAGAAAAAGTCTGAGCTGCTCCTCCCACAGAGGCCGCGGCACGATGACGGCGAGACGAAAGGTCGGTGGACCAGTCCGTTAAAACATCCCATGAAGTTGCACTGAAGCTCGACGCTTGGACAAATAACTCCAGACTGACGTCTTTACTGTGTCAGTTGGTTAGATGGGTGTTTTTTTTGTAATAGAAGCTTTTGGTGGATAAATAAAATGTGTAAAAGCCAATTTGAGTGGATTAATTCTTTAGGTCAGCCATTCCCAAATTTCAGAATACCCCAGTTGGAAATGTGAAAAATGCAAACCTTTAAACGCCACTTTGATCAACATACATGACTAAAAGCTACATTCCAATATAGTATAATCCAATAGTTTTTTTTAAAATCATGTAATAAATATGTAACAGTAATTAAAAACATTTAAATCCTCGATTTTTTTTTTTTTTAAAGACCTCTCACGGCCCACCTGCAGTACCTCGACGGCCCACCAGGGGGCCGCAGCCCACACTTTAAGAATCACTGCTTTTAGAGAGTAAACCTGTCGTTGAGTGCTGAAAATGAAAAACGGGACACCAGCTGAGTTACTTGAATAAAACTGTATATTTTACAGATCTTTGTACACTTTAATTACAAAACTGTATGGTGCTAAAGTTTTAAAATCAGTTTTTTGGTCAGAGAAGATTTAATCGTCTTGTGTGCAATTACCATGTATATACAAAGTCTCATGTTAGTGATTTTTCTCAAAAAACAAAAAAAAAAAGCAACCAAATAACTCAAACGTTCATACACTCTGAACATAAGACATGGCTTAAAGATAAATATATTAGTAAATAAATATTCAGAGAACATAGTTCCATTTATGAAATGTGTTTGCTATACAGGTACAGAATATACACAGATTGATTTCTAGCCTTTTTTGTTTTTAAACATTTGTAATGGTAATGACAGAAAATAATTATATTCTTTAAAAAAAAATTAAAAAATATTATTTTTTGTTTTTACATACTTTATCCTCTTAAGTGCTAGAAACAATAACAAAAAAAAAAAAAATTAAATAGTGACTCAAGTACCCCGAAATGTTATATTTGCAGTAGGTACATAGTTTTATGCAAAAGGCAAGATTAGATTCTCACTTGATTACAGCACTGGGTTAACTTATAAATAGGGTTATTTCATGTTTTCCTCTGTGTAGAGAATGTGTATATTTCATAGAAACAGTATAAAAACAGTCTGCAGGACAAACAGAAAAGGCATGAATGACAAGCATCGATATTGCAAATATGTATAATGCATGGCACGTAATGATTCAAACTGATACACTGTGTTATAACTGCATCATTTAAAAAAAATAAACCAAAAATAAAAGTCACAGTACAATCAGGAACCTTTTTTATAAAATGTGAGCTTTTCCAGATACTTTCCTTTGGCCTTTTTGTTATGCACTAGAACCATTTCTAGATCTTCCTCAGAGGAAACCAGGTACGTGGCAGCAAAAGAAAAAAAAAAAAACACAGTTTACAGGCCTCCAGATCAGAGGTTGAGCGCCATCTACTGTTGAAGACGTGGAGGCGCGGACTGGAGTTTGACCAGTGTGTCACCAGGTGCCGCTCCTCTCGTGCACGCAGGCCACGACGGACAGAAATGCAATGCATGAAGCAAATTCTGTATATTGACTAGTAACCAGTGTCGGCTTTGCATTCACATTTCCATGCATTTTTTGTGTTATTTATAGCTTTTTCTCCTTAGAGAAACAACGTGGGTCAAAGACACCTAGAAAGACCCATTTCCCTGCGCTTAAAGTAAGAAAAAAATAAAATAAAGTAAATGTCAACGTTGTTTTGGTATAGCTATGTCCATAGAACCTATTTCAGTTGGTGGTTGAAGCTTTATAGACAGTGTTGATGTGCACGCTTTTACAAAATGAATGCATGCAGATGTGTGCGAATGAAAAGTGTACTTTAGTAAAAAATCTGATTCTTGGAGCCCATATAAAAAAAGAAAATAAATAAAATGTCTACATTTTGTTTACGAAATCTGAAGAAAAAAAAAAAAAAAAGGGCTGACATTACTCAACTGCTTCATAACAGCGGTCCTGAAATAGACGCTGAAAACCCAAAACCAGCCGAATTCAAGCAACATTTATAGAATCGCTTTGACTGCGGGTCTTGAGACGTTTGTGGCCACAGGAATGAACATGACACATTTGTTTATCGAGAAAGAAGAGGCCATTTCAGTAGAAATCCACACAATCTAGGATGATAACATTCAGTGCTCAGAGAGCTGGGTCGCAACAAGGCAACTGAGGGCTTCATCGATTCACTTACTGATACGGTACCACGGGTTTTTTTTGACTGTTCCTTTCTGGGCTCGAGTTCATGGGCCCAGATCCCCCCCCCCCCCCCCCTCGTCTGCTTAAGTACTGCTTCCCAGTGCAGCGGGATTCACAGAGAGCTGAGGGTGGAACAAGGCCCTGGTCTCCTCCTCGTACAGGTACGCCGGACCTCTGAACTGTCCCGAGGAAAAGTACCGGTCCTGAGCCTCGCGCTGCTCCGCCGTCCGCAGCTCCGCCTCCACTGTGATGCCGACGGGTAACAAGTTGTTCTGGGTCTCGGCCCCCGTGCCCAGTTCACAATCCGTGTCCTCGGGAATTATGGGTATCCTCTGGTTGAGTTCGCAGCGGGCCTCCGAATCCGGATGCGCGTACTGCACGTTGACGGAGTAGTCCTCGGCGTAATGCCCCGCCGTGGCCCTGTGGCCCTTCATCTCTTTGTAGAAGCAGCAGGGGAGCCCTTCATAGCTCACCTGCTCGGAGGAAGGACACATGTGCTCAGAAGGCAAGTAGTTCTTGGAGGCGGTGCTCTGAAAGTCCACTCCCCTGCGACAGCGTCCCGAGGCTAGGGACTCAGTTTGGTCCAAGTCCTGCCCATTGCACTCAACGCTGGGAGGAATTACCTCAAAGCAGCAGCTACAGGCTGTGGCCCCGAGTTCCCCCGACTCTTCGTGAGCCCCCTTCCCCCTGTCGGCCGCGGCGGCCTCTGGAGCCCCGGCTGAGGTAGTATTGCTGTTCTCCCTGGGTTCCAGTGACGAACGACTGCTGTAGTTGGGCTCCAAGCTGCAGTTGGAGAGGTGGTCCCCCGAGTTATATCCCGAAGCCCCCGACGGGAGCTGGAGGCAGTCATGTCCCAAGGGTGCGGGGGATGACGAATCCTCAGCAGGGGCCGCGGTGCAAGCGGCAGCCCCCGGCTCCCCCGCGGAGCCCCTGCAGGGACTCTTACTCCGGTACACGTACGGGTCATAGTCGCTGCTCAGCGAGCTGCGGAAAGTGGAGCAGCTCCCGTACACCCCCTGGTTGCTGACCTCGGTACAGTCCAACATGGAGTCACTGGAGGAGCAGTGGCACTGGCCCGAGGAGCTGCTGCTGCTGTCGCTGCCGGACAGTCGGCCAGGTAGCCGCTGCACACCGAGCGGTGGCCGTGGTAGCAGCTCAGGCCGGAGGCGCTGCCGGTTTCACCGACTCTCGACGAGGAGGCGGGCGCCATGTGCACCACCGTGGGGTATAACAGTCCCTGCTGGAAGGCTCTGCCGTGGTGGCCCTTGTGCATCCCCCCCCCGCCGAGCTGCCCCGCCACGGCGGGCCCCGGGCCGCCGTCAGGCTGCTGAGGGAAGGACAGCCCCTGAAAATAGTAGTGCTGGTACATCGTCTCGTACTGCGAGAAGCAGGTTGCGCGGGAGAAGTTGCGCCCGTGGAACTTGGGCCGCTTGAAGGCGGTGTGGTGCGGCTGCGCGGGGTAGGGGGGAGGTCCGCGGTGCTCCAGTCCGCAGTGGTGGGCGCTGAGGGAATGCTCCAGATGGAGGGTGGGGTGGTAGCTCCGGAGGAAGGCGGACGTGGACTGCTGCGGGTACAGACCCTGAGGGTCCGGGTGCTGGTCCACGGTGAGAACGGTGATGGGGTTGCCGTGGGGGTCCATGCTGGTTCTGGTCGGGTACGCCGTCACCTGGCCGGCGCGGTGCACCCTGCCAGGGTAGTGGACCGGGAGCACCACCCGCTGCCTGCTGTGGACTGCATTACCAGGGTCCATGCACGCCGGTCCGGGGTTTCCCTTCTTTTGCTCTGCGTTAAGAGAAACGACAGCACGCCGTCAGAAGACGTATCTGCACCTTTTTCCTCCCGACAGTCAGAGGTCTCATACTTACCGATGATGTTGTGTCTGCAGTGGGGACAGGTGTGATGCTGGAGCAGCCAGGGGTCGACGCACTTCTTATGAAACCTGTGAGCACAGGGGATCACCCGCAGCTCCTGACGGGAAAGACGCATCAGCATTAAGCCATTTCTATCACAATAAAGGTGCCAACAAAATACGACAACAAATCTGGTCGGTTCAACGCCGCAACCTGATTTCAGTTTGAGTGCAGAACTCTGAGCGGCCACAGGATGGCAGCAGAGCGACGCCCGCTCATCAACTGTTGATTTCGGTGTCTCACTTTTACCGGAGCCAGTTTCAGCTCCGTGCCACAAACAAAGCTCTAAACCAGACGCCACACCGCAACAGATTTAAGACCTTTGCGCTCGGTGTCGCTACTTATTTTCCGGAAACAAAAACAAAAACAACAAGCTTGAGGACCGACGTGAGCTGAGCGGAAGATTCTGCATCCAGGTGAAGAATATGCGACGGCGAGTTTCAAAGCACAAAAAGCAGGCGCGCTGGGTTCAAATGTTTTCGAGCTGGGAGTCCTTCGCCGACATAAGTGCTTTGCTCTGTGGCTCGATGTGACTCATCCTCCACCAAAGCTTTTGTTGCCCGGTTCACTGCTCAGAAATCGCTTTGATGCCATTCAGCCTTTTATAATCACCACTTCCTCTGTGGAATCCTGGCGCCATGCTTTTTTGTGTTTTCTTCCCTTCCTCACCAAAAAGACACTTAGCCACAAAATGAAAACACACACACACAGAGACCCACCGCCTCCCCCGGGGCCACCGGGTTTGTCCCTGCAGCGTCCGTGAATGAGGGTGAGCAATGCGGTTACAGTAAATCCTCAAAGTCCAGGATTGGGTAACATATTTTGACAGTGACTCCGTCGCGGATTAAAGGAGGGCCGCGCTGGGAAAACAGGAAGTGCAATCACGAGCCAGCGCGCTCTGGGCAACCCTTATCTTTCAGGTGCTCTGAGGGACTGAGCTGAACATCTAAAGGAAGGTAGCGGAAAGGACGCCGCTGCAGATCGCAGGACTGCGGTCCCCCGAGCACATCGGGGGGGGGGGACTTCCATTCTATTGTCCGTGCGACGTCACTTTGTTTCATGTCTGCAGAGTACGTGATGCAAAGAAAACAAACTCAGCGCTTTGGTGACCACAGAGTCAGGAGTCCAGAGGTTTGACCCGTAGACGGTCCACGTACGCCGCTGGTAAAGCGTCGATCAGTCGCAGATGTCACCTCTGAGTTTTCTTTTTTTTTTGTTTTTAAATGGCGTCTTTTCTTACCTCGCCGTCGATGTACTTCTCCAGGCAGATGGCACAGTCGGAGGTGGAGCTGCTGCTCAGTGAGTCGGAGGCCCCGCAGCTGCTCTCGCGCTGGCTCTTTCCTTTGGCCTTGAACTTTCTCGTCTCCATCTTCTCCAGCGCCTGGATGGCCATCCTGTTCATCGAGCTCTGCGGTGGAGAGGGAAGAGGGGATGACGACAGTTCTTTTAGATTCATTTTGCCTTTCTACAACACTACAATGGATGTGAAATCAAAGGGTGGACTTTCAGCTTCAGTTTAAGAGTTTTCTGAAAAACAGGGCATTCACCACTGAGGAGTCACAACCACTTCAATGTGCCCACGTTTTCAGCTGGAGAGTCATAACTAACTGTATCCACTATTTTTTTTAGATGTTTTCTGGTGAGCTCTAATCTGACTTTCCTGTTTTTAAAATGCGACTGTTGGTTTGCATCTTGCTCGTATACTCATTCATGACGGTGACGCATCCGTCCTCTCTGGCCTCTCTCTCGCCTGCTGTTGATGCTGTAACTGAATTGAATTGAACGTCTTTATCATCACATGTGTCACCAACATGACGTGTACAACGAAACTGAAATGCCACAAGTCAGTGTGAATTGTTAAAAAGTGAAAATATGCTGTGATAAGTGAGATAAGACAGACAATCACGTGTACAATAGTTAAATTTCCCTCTCCCTAAGAAGCTTATACTGCACTTGTTGGGTTATGCAGCATCGACTGCATAATTATCACAACCGTTTAGAAGCTGTTCTTGAACCTGTTTGTCCTTGATTGACCTGTTTGACCTGACGGCATCAGTTCAAGTGTCCAGGATGTGCAGCAATGTTTTCGGCTCCACTGCAACAGCAGCAGACGTGTAGTTCCAGTCAGGTCGTCCAGGTTTCCCCACCAGAATTTTTTTTGGGGGGGGGTGGTGTTAAAAGCTGAGCTGTAGCTCCCCTGCTGCTCCAGATGGGATAGTCCAGCAATGACGGGGTTTTTCCTCCACCAGCCAAACCATTCTATGATCATAAAATGCCCTTTACACCTTTTTAAATTAAAGCTGAAAGTCCTACTGTAACGATGGAGAAAATTTGTTTCCCTTAATATGGAAAAAGGAAGAGCGCCGTTGGGACACCGCTGTTCATGCACAGCCATGATGCATGACCTTAAAACACACTTCAGAGGGGAGGAAAGAAAACAAACAAACAAAAAAAAACATGCATGCCCGACAGACGTGCGCTTGCAGGATTACATCCGTCTTAACGGATGACGCTGCAGGTTTCTCCGTCACGACGTCTCTGTGCGTGCGGCTCTGCAAACCTCTCATCAGCATTTATTAAATGCTAATCCTGATTCATGCGCCCGACATAAGCCTCCATTGAGAGCGTTTTGTCAACACACAAGAGGAATCAATCAGCGACGGAGCTACCGTCGCCTGACTCAACACCACTATGAACAATAGTGAGGCTGCGGCGACTGGAAAAACAGCGGCGGGGTGTGTTTTAGCGTAAGCGTTGGGTCCTGTCTGACTGAAAGAGGGACGATTACAAAGGTTCTGTAATGTTCCTCGTCCTCCTCCACCCTGACGGGGATGAGTGTGCGTCGAGACACCAACCTGGCTCCTCCTTTGCTTGAGTTTGATCTTGATGAGCAGGATGAGGCAAACCAGCGACACGACGACAAAGAAAGCCAGGAAGATGCCCATGTCGAAATACTCCGTGGGCTGCTGCGGAGAAAGAAGAAACGATAGGTCAAATCATTTCCACATGCAGCTTCTGAACATTTTCATTTGTCATTTCCATCCTCTCACGGTTTGATGTTTAATTGTAATCTTGTCGTTCTTTAATTCACGCAAAGTTTCCAGGACTGCCTTCTTCCACCTACATGATGCTGCCTAAGTTAGGAACATCTGGTCTCTGAATGACGCAGGAAACTAAATTGAAAACATTTCTGTTCAGTAAAGCCTACAGTTCGTCTAAACTATAGTGTTTTAGGGCTAACAGTTATAGCTACAGTAATAGGAGCTCAGACTAGAATAGCTCGTCTTAATCTCAGCTTCGTCATAGCTATGCTGCTATAGGCCTACGCTGCAGGGGGACGCCAACATGATCTGCTGAGTGGTGTCTCCACTGCTCTTCTCCCTTTCCTTCCCTTTCCTCCTCCCTTCCTCCTCCTCCAGCTCATTCCATAGTTAATTAGGAGCACCTTGTTACTGTAACTGTGCTCCATTTTCTTTCCTGTAGTTTGTTGTGTTGTTTTCTCCCCTTATTTCTCTTTTCTTTCTGTATGTTTCCAGTTTCCTGAGTTGCATGCTGACTTGCAGTTCCCTCCTCTGTCCATCCCAGCGTTTACCTCCACCTGTGTGTGTAAATGTGTTCAGGGTGTCGGTTGCCGTGGTGACCGGTGATCTAGTCCTCTGACCATCTCACCTCAGTGCTGCTACCTGCATCTGTTTATGTAGTCATTTGTGTCTCTCCTCTCTCTGTCCTCCATCCTCTCTCTGTCCTGTCTCCCCTCTTTTTTTCCTTCCTGACCTTCATCAGGAAGGTCCGCCCATATGATCCAGGTCCTGCTCAAGGTTTCTTCCTTTTAAAGTGGAGTTTTTTCTTGCCACTGTTTGGCTTAAAAGGTTTTTTTTTCTCCCGCTGTGGGAGTTTTTTATTTGCCATTATCCTTGATTAGGATTTAATGTTATAATTTCAGTTAATGATATTTGCTCGGGGGTCATGACAACTGACATTGTAACAGACGCTATAGAAATAAAACTGAATTGAAACTAGTTCATGTGTGTGCCGTTTGAAGACTGAACTAGACGACTGTATTTGTTCCCAAAAGCGTCTCTGAACAGCCTCCAGCTGATCCAAAACGCTGCAGCGACTGTTTTAATGAGGATTGACGGGACGAGATCAAATATCTCCTAGTGTTTGCTCCATTTCAATCCAGGACATAAACCCCTAAAGGGCCGAACTTCACCAACGATCATCTCCAGAGGAGGTCTCAGTTCAGTCTGCGTCATGTTTGCAGATCGCTTCACTCAAAGCAGCACGAAATACCCTTTTCCCTCCCATATTCAAATTTCAATTGGTTACTTTTAGGGAGCGTCGTTTCCTGCCCCGACTCTGGAACAAAAAAAAAACATTGAAGTAACTGTGGACATCTGCGTACTGCTGTACAGCACTGAGTCACATGGACGGTGGACGTCCTGGCAGAGGCAGCGAAGATGCTCGAGAAGGTACAGATGGAAAATAAGACAAGAGACCGACGAGGAAGAGGCTACATAGGAGTTGATTCATTTTAGGTCCAACTTCTTCTTCTGTTTGTTTCACTTCAGAAGGCTCCGGGTTTATGTGGAGCGTTAACGTATGTATGAAAAGTTCACACGTGCTCTGGATTTGTTTGGAAACCTTCGCTCTCGGACTGCAGGTTGAGTCGCAGCTCTTCTCTTGTAAGACCGTGACCCAGTTAGTGTCGGGGATCCAGAGACCCTCTCAGTCGGAGTAAACTGGGTCAGAGCTGCATTACAATGAACGGGACTGGATGTAACCGGACCGCAATGAAACGTCTTAAAACCTTACATCGATCACCAAGTGAGCAAATTCACCTGTGATGATAATAAATAACATGGTTTGAATATAGTTAGTCTTACTTTTGACTTCAGAGGTCTGGTGCAGAGTCAAAAGTAAGCACTTGCACTTCAAACAACGGTTGAAAACTTTCCGTGGTACTTTTATTCTTCCTGAGAAAACTCTCTTATCAAATAATCCTCTCTCTGGGGCTTTCGCTCCGTCGAGTTCTTTGACCTCAGAGTGTGCTGGTCTCTTATCGAATATTCACCGTAAACAAACGGCTCTTTGACTGGATGATATGAATCCGTCGCAGCGCTGCGAAAAAGCCTCGGGGCAGCGAGGAGAAAAGAGAGCGGTCAGATTTCCCAGCTGCTGAACGCCCTCGCCGCTGCTTTGAGCCTCACAAGCGTGTTTCACCCCGTTCCCGGTGTTCCCAGTGCTCCCAGTGTTCCCGGTGTTCCCAGTGTTCCCGGTGTTCCCGGTGTTCCCGGTGTTCCCGGTGTTCTCCCGGTGCTCCCGGTGTTCCCGGTGTTCCCGGTGTTCCCGGTGTTCCCGGTGTTCCCGGTGTGTGTTTCTGGATCGACCTCTTGCGTCCAGTCCCGGAGCTTACCCTGGGCGGCCTGTGCTGTATCCGGGCGCGAGCCACTTTCTGCTTGTTGACGATGTTCATCAGTTTGATGGCGTCGTTGCCCTTCACGTAAACCACCGGCCGCTTCAGAGGGTCCTCGGCCACCTGGTTGAGCTGCAGAGACAAAGGAGACGCGTGAAACCCACGTGGTCAGACTCATCTGTCGGACACTGAACGCTGACAGATCGTCGCTAATCCGATATTAAATTCTATGACTGCTGGAAAAGCATTCATTAACATTTTCTGTCACTGAACTGGTCTGTCACGGTGAGAAGAGCCAAGTCAAAAGGCCAAACTACTGAACTACTCATCGAACTGTCCAACTGTCATTGTCTGTTTAAAGCTTTTTTCTCGTAGGCTGTTCTTCTTTCTCTTCACTGTGCATTTTCCCCTTCACAAGGAAACTTTCCAAAGACGTCTGTTTCTTACTCATTTTGCTAGCTGGGTTAAATTTTGGCACTCAAGTGACCGAGACATAACCGAGGGAATTCGGCGATTTTTCAAAATAAAAGATTTTTCAAAATAAAAGCTTGTCCAGACTTATATAATAAATCAACTTAAATAGCTTTTTTTTTCTTGCGCGGCCCGGTACCAATTGATCCACTTCTGCAGAGGGTTTCTGACATGCCCCACAAGGAAGAGGTCTTGGGAAACATTTGAGAGTTAACGTCCATCAACGACCCGTGACACGCGGGTCAAAGGATGGATGGATAGATCATAGATGGATGGATGGATGGATGGATGGACGTGTCGCTGTGATTATCCATCAGGCAGTAAATACCGTAGCTTTACAAGAAAACAGGACATTTTTATGAATTACAGTGATCCCTTGCCAATTTGCGCTTTAAGTTCTGCGGTTTTAGTTATTCGCGGATTTTTCAGAAATATAAATATAATTTTAAAAAAATCAAGAAAAAATTGCAGAAGCATCACAGGATGTTGTGCGCGTTCTCTCACAGCGGAAGAAATGTTGTGAGCCAGCCTGGCCCCTTTAAGAAGGTAGCCTTATGGGTAATGGTGTGGCCTTATGGGTAATGTAGATATGGCTCTCTGGGTTTTTCGATCGTCACAGCTGAATTAGACAGAACTGGAAGCAGTTGCCCTGATTTAAACTTTCCACCATCACCTTAGAAAACAACAACAACAGCATGGCTCCGAGCTCGGCCCTTCACATCACGTTTGAATCAACCATTTCAGGAGGAGTGAAGCGTGTTGCACGGCGAAGCAAAAGCCCTGACGTGAACTGTGAGCAGAAAACTGACCCGTAGAGGTGCGAGATACGGAAAAGTGTGACGGAGCGGGAGGAATCAGTCAGCGACTGCCATGTTCTGGCTGTTGACACACTCCTTCAGCCCTCTCCCTCTCCGTTCTCCCCTCCCGTCTGCTGGCAGGAATCTGTAATTTGAAAAGCCCAGGGGAAATACCAGGGATGTTCACGTTGCCACTTCTTCTTCTGCTGCTGCTGTCAGGTTCCCCGCTGAAATGCTGCATGTTTGAAAGTACAGACGCCGAAGCGTTTGATCTACCGAGCTGCTCTCGATTTAAGAAACCGCTCCGCTGTGACTCCGGCCTGGCCTGCGACTTGAAAAGCACACCTATGAAAGAAACTGTCAAATAAATAAAAAACTAGACAGTACGGCTTTTTGAACAAGTTCAAAACCCTAACCCCTAACCCCTAACCCCTAACCCTAACCCTAAACTCAGCTACTTCTGAAACGAACCCCAGGCATCACTCAGCATCAGATTATGGCCTAAACTTAGAAAAAAAAATGGAGGTCAGGTACATTAACTTTCTAAAACGTTGACTAATTCTGGCCCAGGGACTTTAATTCCTCCTAAGCTCCTCCTCCCTGCCCCTCGGCCTTGTGGCTCCTGCCTCTGCTGATCGGGCCGCTCTGACTGGAAAAGCCTCTCGGGGGAATTTAACACAGCCGCCAAGCGCTGCCTTTCATGTGGTCTCCGCGCAATCCCTTTTATCTCTCAGCTACGCGCTTTACGACCCAGCAGCAAAGAAGAAGAGGCACGGAGAGTTGAAGGGGAGGGAAAAAAAAACCTGCAAGTCCAGGCCTGGCGTGGCGAGGATGAATACCGCAGGAGAATTCTTGCGACAAAAGGCGTTCAGAGGAGCATTATGCTTTTTAACAGCAAAGACACGGGAGTCGGGAAGAGCGGAGGGAAAGTGCATGTGACGGAGGATGACTTTTCTCACTCGGTGCGTTTAGAATTCAGAATTCAAATTAAATCTGATTTAAAATGATAAAAAATGACCATGTAAACCCCTAATTCCGAATAAAAATGTCCATTCCGAATTAAACTTAATTCTGAAATAAGAGGCTGGTTTATTCTGATTTTAAATCTGAATAGAATAATTCCGCGGTCATGTATACACTCATTCCGGTTTAAATTAATTCCGGGTCTTTCTGCGCATGCTAGTTCTCTTGCTCGTCTGTCGTCATGACACTTATATTCCACGCTGGGCTTGTTTTCGAAACAAAGTTTCAAGATGGCGGCATGCAGTAAACGGTGGTCAAGAGCAGAGATGATTTATTTAATAAATAGCTTGGAGGAACTGGAAATAATTAAAAGAACAGATGGCAGGAAACAAAAATTGTGAGCTTTTCAAAGTTGTAGCGGCCAGGTTAAATGAAGGAGGTTTCGCAGCTGCTGCTTCAAAAATAAAATCAAAACAAATCCAAAAAGGATGCTAATATTGTAGTCCTCCATGTTGCTGCTAATCGAGTAAGTTTGTTTTTCTTCCGGTAGACGTAAAGACGTCCTCCCCCCTATCCAATCAGAACCCTTCCCAACCCCCAGACCTTAAGCGGAATTGGATAAAGCCGATCAAACGTGTTTTCCATGTAAACCTCAATTCGGAATTACTATTTCCATGTAAACTCGAAGGAAAATAGTTTAATTCTGAATTATTTAATTCGGAATAATTAATTCCGAATTGAAAAACATCACGTAAACGTGGCCACTGTCCTCTCAAATGTGCACGGCTCCGTGGCCTCGGCAGGTGAGGCAACGAGCCCTACCTGTGCAACCATGAGCTCAGCCGAGTTTGGTGGCGGTCCAGTCAAAGCTGAACCTGGATATCAGTTTTCAGTCCTCGCCGAGTGCAGGTCACGAGTTAAAACACAAGTCAGGGAGCTGAAAGGCCCCAAAATGGTTGAATGACCGCGGCTGATCCGCATGCTTTTGAACAAAACTAAAGATAGAAAGATCATTGTATAAACAGGAGGGCAGGGCATGTGGCGGAGTCGCAGACGGACCGAGACAGATCGCATGTCGTGCGTGAATGCCAGGGTGACTTAAAGGGAGTCCACAAACCTGATCGATGGCGTCCGGATTCTCGGATACATCAAAGATGACGGCCGTGGCTCCCCGCTGCACCGCTCTCTTCGCCTGCCAACACAGATCACAGTAATGAATACATACATTCAGCAACAGCAGACAGAAATATCCAGGGAGCACATCCATCACACCGCCAACCAGTGCTGTGCAGCTTTCAGCCACTAGAGGGAGTTCTCTCCCCGAGAGTCACCTTCATGGAAATCATGAAGATTAAAGGGAATATATACATGTTGAGATGCACATGTGGCCCTTCAGTCCACTTCTCCGAAGCATCCACGAGGTCATGGCATACCAGAAGCGTGACGGGAACTAAAGCGGTTTCATCTGTGCGTCGGGAACTAATGCACAGCTCCATGTGACGCAGCTCTGTAAGCTGCAGAATTCAGTTCACATTCCACTCTGTCATGCATTCAGAGAAGTTGAATCACATTGTTAGGGATTTCCAGCTGTTCAGAAAAAAGAAAAAAAAAGTGAGCTGCTTTCATCTGGGAGTCGCAAAAGTCACAGCACAGAGGCCTTTTGAAGAGTTCTGCTACAGGCGAGAGATAAAGGAAACGCTTACATCTGCAGAACCCACAGTATCTGCTCGCAGAATCCAAATTGGCTTCCCCTTGTCGAGAAAAAAAAAAATACTCATACGTTTCTTTATCTTTACTCCTGCCTTCACCAACAATCCGTTCTGACCCTGCTTGGTTCTCGCTGCCCTATTTAGACAAGGTTTTGATGTCGGCGCTGCATGATCTGAAGGGTCCGGCTGGGATCATATCCCGGTATTATCAAGTGCCCCTGGGCTCTTGCCAGCACTCTTCATAACTGCAGGGAAGGAGGGGTGAGATCAAAGACAACAATGCACGGCGCTCTGGCCGCTGCCGCCTGGCTGGACGGCGTCATCGTGGCAGTTTTCGGGGGGGGGGGGCAGTTGGACCTGTGCGGGACGTGCTGATCGCAAAGTTTTCATGAAAAGGTCACGTTGATTTCTGAGGTGATGAAATTCAGCAGTGTGATGCTGAGCAAGTTGTGCAAGAAAAAAAAGACATAACAGTTAAAAGAGACAACTGAAGCAGCATCAATGAACTTTAACTCCTCCCCCCTACAGGAAGTAGAGGGGAGGAGTCACTTCTGCGACGTCGTCCAAGGTTCACTTTTGCTTGTTCATTCTTTCGTTTTCTCTTCCTCGAGTCAGTCGTCTCTGCTCAGAAATCCACTGCAGCTCTCCGACTTGGTTTCACCATGATGCAGAGTTAAAATAAATAAATAAATAAAAAGATCCACAGTTGTCCAACCAGGACGGGACTCCAAAGTTACTTTGGCTGATTTTATGCGACAGCAGTGATGAAGACGGCTAAAATATATGATGATGACGATACGATTCCTTCGAATTACATGGAACCGCCATCTTCACAAGTCATATGTGCCGCTTTTAAATAAAACAATATCATAAAGTGTCGCATCTAATTATCCTTCTCCTGGACCGTTGCCCTGGCAGACTGTTAGCATGTGGCTAACCTGGAAGCAACATTTCAGTTCAGCCCGCAGCTGAACTGAAAGATGATGGATGTGACTGCGGCGCCACAAGTACGAACTCAGGTAATTTACAGTTAAAATGATAAAAAAGTGATAAAAAAAAAAACCAATTTCAGATTTGATTGATTGCAGATGAAAAAGAAGAGATACAATCAGGATATTCTGGGCTGGGAGGTGAAATGACTTTTTACAAAGCTGCATGTGTGTGCCAACATCAAGCAGATAAAAGTCCAAATGTCTGTTACTGCTGTGATGCTCGGTTGCATCAGGATCCCTCTGCTCTTCCGGCAGCAGAGACCAAACTGAGATTTTCTGAGCCCCTCAACAACAACAAAGCTCAACCAGACAGCTGTTCTGAGACCGTAAACCCAGAAGGTCCGTTCTCTTACGGACACAGCGGACCTAAGAGGACCTGAGGATGCCGTGACTGGAAGTGGGTGTAATTGGAAATCTTTCGGGCTCCAGATGGATCCTCTTGACTTCTCCACCTGTTGAATCTGGCTCGCGAGCCGCGAGTCCACATGCTGTCTGTCTGCGATCGTTTCTGCGCGCAAGTATGTGGAAAAGAAGAGAAAAGTCTCGTCCAAGAATCTAAATCAGTACATCATGTTTTCTCAGCAGTTTTGTGAACTCTCACGGGTGTGTTGGACAGAGAATAAAAAACCTCAGTCATGAAATCTGCAATATATTTGAAGAAATAAATCGATCGTAATGGTAACTTATTTATTTTTTTTTTTTTAGTTTGATCGGCCATGTTGAAAATGCACACTCACGATTCCACCACACTGTTCCCCGGTCTTGTTTTCTCCGGCTTTAAAACCGATTAAGATGCTGATTTCCTAAACCCGGCTCGAAAAGGTGCATCGTTTCTCTCCTGTAGGGGGTTTGTGTTACATTTTCCAGCTTCTTCCAAGTTTTATGGCCCTCCAGAAAGAGGTTAATAATTAAACAAAGCTCTCCAAGAACGAGCAGGTGAAGTAAAAGCAAACCTGTCTTCTGCTTCAGCCGTGTTTCACCCCCACGTACGTGACCAGGAGAAAGAAAAGCAAACACGTATTTTATGTGCGGTTTCTCCAATCACTGAAGTAACACCAGAAACAGAAACAAAACGACGTGAAGCTGCAGAAACACGCACGCTCGGACCACGGCGTCCTTCGCTTCCTGGAGGGAACCTGCGGCGAGACGAAAGCCCTTTGATGAAACGGGCCGTTGAGTTCAATTTTGAGAGTGAATCAGCTTCATTAGAACGTAAACGCATCGTGACTCCGGAGTTTATAAGCCATTTCTCTATTGCCCCCCCCCCCCCCCCCCCCCCCCCCCCCCCCCCCACAGGTTTAATTCATAGACAAAATGTTTAAGAATCTGGCTTTCAGAGCTCATTAAAGACTAATTAACCCCACAAACTGATTCCATCTTTCCCTGCAGTGAACGAAAGCCTTGTCAAACACAGTAACATTAAAAAAAAGCAACACGCCGTAAGTGGAAGTTCTTTCAACCTTCTCAAGCTATCATTGCCCCCCCAACCACCACCACCACTACTTTTGTACTTGGAAAGTTCAAAAGCGAGCGGAGAGAAATCTCAGCTCGGCTTTTCCCTCTCACCCAGTTTTCTCTCAGCTCCACGCTGCCAGCCCCCCCCCCCTTAATTCCGCACAAGTCTGCTCCTTTGATGTTAGCTCTCCCAGTTAATAATTAATAGCTCTCGGTAAGACGCTTGGAGAAGAAAGAGATCTCCCTCCTGAAGAATCTCCAGTCGGGCAGGCCCGCGCTGCAGTGCAGGGACTTGTCTGATGACAACAAAAATGCACCCGCAGGCAAACTGACACATCTCCTCAGCGCCTCAGACATCCAGTGAAAGGATATATGTTGCCAAAAGATTGATAAAAGCCAAGCGCTTCAGTGAGAAAATACAGTTTGGCTTTCACAACTCGAGCCCGACTCAAACTTCAAGTGGCGGAGCTCCTGCGCTCGGAGAGATTGTGCAAAGAACTTGGAACAACATCAAGTCCTCTGGGTCAAGCTTTTAAAAAAAAAAGAGGAAGACACACAAGTTTTTTCTGAGTTTTAAAGAAAGATCAGCTGTTGATGTCTGAAAATGAGATCAAGACACAGATTTGCTTCCATTCCTGCAGTTTTGATGGGATGATGTAAAACCAGATCAATGCTCAGAACAAGATGCTCTGCTGTGGTGACCTGAAAGATGTTGCTTAGCTTGAGACGGGGAATGCTGCAATAAATTTGGCTGTTTTTTTTTTTTTTTTTTTTTTTGGTTTTTGTCCCAAATCCCTTCTTCCGACAGTCTCCCGACAGTCCCAGCGGTCCTTGTTCTACAGATTATTTTACCAGACTGTCCTCTCAAGTGAGGTGTGTTAAGAGCGATACATTCTGCTCAGGAGAACGCCTGGGACGCATCAGTCTTAAATCGTAAATAATCCAGCACATGGAATATCTATAATCAGGAACCCTGCTGTGTGGGACAAGGAGAGGCAAGACGAGCCCCCGGTTGTTGGGTGTAGCGTCAAGACCGCCAATCAAACACCAGAGAGTGCGAACGCCTGTGACGTTTGCTCGTGGTTCTCCGTGTAACGTCGGAACAGCGCTGCCAGGTGGGAAATGTAGGATTATCTTACCAGAGACTCAAAATTATCATATTTTGAGGGAAATTATCGTACATCTGTCATAACGAAAGTAACAAGCCCAATGATGTGCTATAGTCAAATTTAATCACTAGTGTTAAATAGCGGGCGAAGCTGACCACTTAGCCTATTCAGCCTATCATGCTAGTTGCTCTGAGACAAACATCGATTGGCTGGAAACATGTCACATGGGAACAGATGCCTTCAGGGAAAAAAAAAAAAAAAACCTCTCCGGCAGATAGTTGCGGCCGGCAATAATTTGAAATAGTCAAATTATTGTACATTTGGCCTTTTTTTTGGATTATTGATCGTACATCGTACAGAGTGCCAAATTATCGTACAAATTATCGTACACCTGGCAATGCTGCGTCGGAACAAAATAGTTAATGGCTCGTTCTCATGTGTGAAATACAGAGGTCGCCCCCTGGTGTTCAAAGCCAGGAAGTGCAGTTCTTTAACAGACAAACTGGGTCCACGCTAATGCTAACAAAGCTAACGATGCTACCGCCAATGAGATTTATATCACAACATACGGACGTTTGATTACAAAAATCCTGCAATCCCAGTGCAGGCCAGCCTTTAGTCGAGAGGAGAGCTGCTACTAACACTTACTTTAGTATTTGAATAATCTGCTGACATTGTTTTCGGAGCAGTTTTTCCTTTTTAACTTTTGACTACCTGAATTCCTGCACGTATTCTTCTTCTGTAGTGGATTACATGCAGCTATCATGGCAGACAATGAAGCCACAGCGCCCCCTGTAGTTCACTGAGCTGGGAAGACCCGACATCGTTTATGACGTTTCAGTGACTTTCTACGACGCGCTGCTTCCCATCGATGAATAGCGCTAATTAATATTTACAACAGATGAACAAAATAGATAATGTTGACTAATTAATGCAGCCATACACACAAAAATAGAACACAGTTGATTTCCAATCATTAATATGTATTGCTTGAATTGTGTGAAAGAACCGTGGGGGTGTCTTTGTTCTAAATCAGCTGTCCTTCCTAAAATATGAGCGGTTTGACGACGCCGTCACACTGGTCCTGTGACCAAAGACTACCCGATATTAGTAAAATAAATGAATAAATTAAAAAGTAAACAGACATTTATGTAGAAATGACAGTTTTCAAGTGAGCCTCTGCAAAATGTAAATCTTGGACAGAATTCCTCAAATTAATAAAGAAAAGTACAAACACTCAAACGGTGGACAATTAGGACAGAGATGAGCTATCATTTCAAAATCCTGCAGAAAGTTTTTTTTTTTTTTTTACTTTTTTTTCTCCCAAACCTGAAACTTGATCTCCAGTACTGAATCCAAGTGCTTGATCAGTCATCCATGCTTTAAAAGAAAAAAAAAAAAAAAAAAAAAATCAGCTGAACTCTCAACCTGAACTGTGTGCCAGTGTGTGTGTGTGTTTGGGGGGGGGGGGGGGGGGGGGGGGGGGGTGCAGATACTTCACAATACTTCTGGCTAAACAAACTTCCCGCCGGCTCTGAGGCACGAGAATTAGGGAACAATCTTCTCTGAGCGAACAAAAAACCGCAGCAGAAAGTACTGAGAAGTCAGTCTAGACACAGAGGAAAATGAAAGCTATGTTTAG
Organism: Hirundichthys speculiger; assembly: GCA_018398805.1. Classification (NCBI taxonomy): domain Eukaryota; kingdom Metazoa; phylum Chordata; class Actinopteri; order Beloniformes; family Exocoetidae; genus Hirundichthys; species Hirundichthys speculiger. Next base: position 394,350 of record JAGFBZ010000240.1, read on the forward strand.
CATCTCTAAGTAAGTCTTCCAGCTTGTAAGATCTGAGGGAAAGACATTTTCACTCGTCTGGAAAGAGTCCTTCCTCGGCGTAGCGCTCGATCCATCACTGACACGCACCAAGGCGTCCTCATATTTCGCACGTTTGCAAAACGGTGCATGTGTGATTAAGAATATTCATGGAAAACAGCAGGCGCTCAGCACTGCAATCAACACGTTGCTACACCTGCAGAATCTGGCCCATGATCCTCTATCACATTACAGCTTTCTTCTCCTCTGCTTTCCTCTCTCTCTACCTCCTCCTCCTCCTCCTCTCCTCCTCCTCGTCTTCATGCTTTCCTTTCCCTCTCTCTGCACTGCTATAATTAAGGCAATTAAGTCTTCAGAGGACTCCACTGCCATTATGCTGTAATTTCATGTTGCCTCCTGGCTTTATGGTTTATTAAAAGATAAAGGCATACTTCTCTCTCATGGATTTTCTTATATGTGGTCACCACCCCTCTATTTTTTTTTTTTCACCCCCACTTCTCCTTCCTCATTCCCTATCGGAGCCGGCATGTGTGCACAGACATTATTTACATTCAGCTAAAATAAAATTGGACTTTTCCACGTGGCTTTTGCAGCCAGGAAGACGGCCCTTCCCTTTTTCTTTTTTTTTTTTTTCAACTCTCCACTAAATGTGCTGCAGTTGTGCTCCTCAAGTGGCCTCGGTAATCCCGACATCTTCATTTCAACAAGATTAAGTCATTAAGTTGAGTCGCAGGCAGCATTAGCCAGCGCCTCCGTCATCTCCTACTGTTTGATGTTAACACTGCGCCGACAACCCGTCGATCTGTTTTAACACGCTTTCTTGTTTTGGCATTGTTGTATTGGCAACGTGTCATTTAATCAACAGGTTTGACACTTGTTCTGCTGGATCTGCTCCCTGTCGTGTCATGACAACCGCCTGTTCTCACAGACAAACACTGTTCTGCGACTGTTTGCTCGGGCGCTTCGTGAACTCATAAAACGCTGCGTTTGATTAAAAGAGACGTGTCGTGCCATGTTTAAAAAAAAATAAAAATGTTGTCACATGAGGTGTTGAAGGAAAGGAAACCGGAATGATAAAAATGCACATGAATTGAAATATGGAGAGGTCAAAAGGGACATGAACTGAAGAAAGAAAGGGGGGAATGTGATGTTCTATCGTTTTCCACGGACCGAAAATCCATTTAACACAGTCCACTGATACTTATTCTCATGTTTAAAAAATCTGCATATTGTGAGAATAACGTTAACGCTGAAAAGGATTGAGAAGTGATATTTTTGTACTGTTCAAGCTCTCCACACGGTTGCAGCTAAGGCTAGATTTTGTTCGTAGCCATGAAAAGTTCAGAACCACCAACATTTTCATTGACGCTGAAACGCGTATAAATTTAATTAAGCTTACAGTCTTATGCACAAATCCCTTCTGCTCCTGTTTCATGAATGAGGCCTGATCTTCTACGGCACATGTGTCAAACACAAGGCCCGCGGGCCAAATGTGGCCCGCCACATCATTTTATGTGGCCCTCGAGAGCTTGTGCATTATTGGCTTAAATTTAGAACCAATATTTTAAGACTTAAAAATAAGCTTAGGGCGCTTTAAAGTGCATATGGACAATTAACTACATCTCCCATAATGTATTTCGTCGTTACCAACAAGATGACGGTATGAGCAAGACATCAAGATGATTTTCAGAACTGACGGACTTAAGAAAAACCTCTACAAACTAACCCCAACATGTCCAAGAAAAGAAAATTTGATGCACAAGGAAGACATTTTCATGCACGATGAGAAAACAAATACAAGTTTGTACCTCAAGGTGAAGAAACAGTAGGCCTGTCTTTTCTGTTATGAGGCGGTGTCAGTCGTGAAACAGTATAATCTATGTCGGCATTTTGACAGCAAACACAAAGCTAAGTATGCTAAATTTAGCCTGCTAGAAAAACAAAGAATCGCTTCTGCTTCTGAAACCAAGCTAATGGAATCCTCAGTGATCGCCTGTGCGAGAGCAGGTTTACAACCACAAACCCTGAGTTTAATATAATAATGAGTTAAATATTTGACACTTGAATACATAATAAATACAGAAACCGTTAATTAACAAGGTGTAGTATAATTTATTTTGATTTATATTGAATTTTGTTACATTCATGTTGACAGTCTGGCCCTTTGAGGGCCACCATGATGCTGATGTGGCCCTCAGTGAAAATGAGTCCGACACCCCCGCTCTACGGTTCTTTTTTTTTGATATTTCACTTTACACATCCATAGCAAAAAATTCATCAAATGCTCTTCCGTCAAAACTAATAATGTTGTGCGTTTCCTGTGGAAGCTGCAGAGCCCTCAACACCCCAGAGAAGTCACTGGACCCCCCCGGCTCATCTGTCAAGCTCTCTTTCTCTTCAGTGAAATACTTATTGCCCATTTGTGTGCGTTGGGGGTGTGGCTTTGGGGGCGGGTCTAAAGAAAGGGTTTGTGTCTTTTGAAGTCGCCGCAACAGCTCCCCCCCCCCGACCCAGTTACTCAGAGCGACGAAAAATGATGTAAAGCTGGGTGACAGTAAAAGATGGGAGGGTGGATCATCCGTCCTGTGATGTCACAGAAACCTGCAGATCTGAACGGCTCACTGAACAACGCAGTTTCACACTCAGGCCAAAATAAAAGTGACAGGGACTTTTCATGTCAGAGTCTTTTGATTTGATCAAACATGTGCCTCAGCACGAAACAAAACCAAAAAAAAAAAAAAAAAAAAATGAATGTGACGTGTCCCCTTTAAGGATGCTAATTGCTGCTTTTCTTGCACCCCTCACACGAGGCTCTTTGATTCATGGTCATAAAATTTTGTCAATGAAAATGGGGGGAAAACAAGTAAAACCACCCAAGTGACTGTTAGTTCCTTCCTGATTTAAACACATCATTGTTCATTTTATCCGTCTGCCTTGCCAAACCTTTGAACCCCCCCCCCCCCCCCCCCCCCCCCCCAGTTTTTCCTGTTTAATATTAATGCACTTAGGGCCCCCCAGGGGCGTTTTAAAGCGGTCCCTGGCACTATTTCCATAGCAGCATTAAAAAAATAAAATAAAAAAAAAAGGTTTAAGCAGGACATAAAAACCCACTTGGGTGTCATGACACCAGAAGGGGACAGGGACCGCCGGGCCTCCTTGAAATCCTCTTCACTTGGCCGCCTTCGTATAAACGGACAGTTCACACAATGTAAACAGACGGGAGAGAATCACAAGAAGCACTCGGTGAGCCCCATCAGTGTTAAACGTGCAGATAAGAGGGGAGGTCAAGAAGTGGATGCTGGAGCGAGGATGCAGCGTCTAAGATCGACAAAACATCAGCAGATGAAGTGCTGCCAAAGATCAGACGCTCACGAGGCTAAAAATAACCACCTGGTGAAACCACCGTTTCTAACTCTCCGATGGTGATTCTTGGCGGCGTTTTGGGCTCAACCAGCCCCCGGGCTGTTAGATATTTCACCATCTCCACCTGCTGTATGCTAACTTTATTAACCGTTTTTTTGTTTGAAGGCAGCAGCGGGAGCTTTCCTATCACTTATGTGATAGGCCACAGTGCAATAAGCGATTCACCTTTGACAACTGTCCTCGTTTCAAAGGAAATAGTAAATAAGATGTGTGCCACAGGACTAAACATTAAACCTGCTGTCGAGCAGGAAGGGCATGCGAGTTCATGTACAGACACACACCTCACTTGTCTGTATTACAGACAGGGACTTTTCTTTTAGCAAACCACGACCTGGAAAGCGAAAGGTTTCCTCAAAGAACTGGTCAGAGTACTTGGCATGACTCTGGTACATCTGCTCGGTTCAGACAACATTCAACGCAATCAGGTTTCACAAAACATTTAGGATACCTGTTGATACAGAAACTAAGATATCATGTAGGTGATGAACTAAGCACTCGTCAGACATGAGGGCTGTAATGTTGATGTTTCATTTATCGAGTTTAATTCAGACATCACTTTGGTTTTGAGGTTCCTCATAGTTCATTCAGACATGCCTTTGATAAGATTGAGACAATGTATGATGGGGATGTTTGCCACTGATCTGCGAATTGACAGTAAAATAAAGTGAGGTATAACACAACAACCTTGCATATAGCCATAATAATTCATTTTAGTGTGCAGTGGCTGTGGAAAACATAATGGTGGTGTATATAAGAACCATTTTTATAGAGATTTTAACAGCACAGGTGTCATCAACGCCAGACAAACATGATCTGTTACTTCAGAGAAGCCACTCCACCAAACAGAACCCTCTAAGTCCTTCTGGAGTTGGACTTTTTCATAGCAACATGTCGCTTATTCATGTAAGTTAAGTCAGCGGGGAACATCGTGTTAAACAAATCTGCTTTGAACAGGAGTAGCTTAAAATACCGACTTGCAGTTAAATCAGAAGGATAGCAGAAGGTTCAGGTGCAGCTCAAATGCTTCAACAGTTTTCTCTCATTTATTTGGCTCCTGTGCAGAGAAAGATGACATGTTCCTGAATCTAGCTGGGGCAGGTTGGACTGTGGAGTATGAAGTATGGACAGGATTTGCATATTCGTCATTTGCATGTCTGAAAAGAAGCTTTATAGGTGAACTCTCAGACCTACAATCTCTGTGTGGGCAAACTAATGTTCATGTTTTGTCCTGGAAGTCTGAGAAAGACGGAATGAAAGAGATTTGGTGCAAATGTAACAACTTCCAAACAAGATGTGCTCCAGGTACACGATCCATGCTAGTGCACAGCGTGTAAAAGACCGACCGATGCAATTATATGCAACTTTACTTGTATAGCGCCTATTATAATACAAATTGTCTCTAGGTGCTTTTCAGAGAGCCAGGGCATGACCCCCGAGCAAATATTAATAACTAAAGTAATATTATTGAATCCTAATTAAAGAAACAATGGCAGGTAAAAAAAAAAAAGGAAAGTAAAAAACTGCCCTAGCAGGAGAAAAACCTTAAAGCCGAACCGTGAAAAGGGAAAACTCCCCTTCAAGAGGGAAGAAACCTCGAGCAGGACCTGGGTCATAAGGGGGACCTTCCTGCTGAAGATCAGCCAGGTAAAGAAAGAAAAGAGGAGGGAGGGAGATAGGACAGAGAGGATGGAGGACAGGCAAAATATATTAATATTAATTATCCATTAGCTGGAGAACTAAGTATTTAATTTACTAATATTCTGACTGGTTGATTGCTAGTTGATGCACTACAGAGATGACTATATAAGCAGATGTGGGCAGCAACACTGAGGTGGTCAGAGGATCAGACTGCTGGTCAGTTGATATTCCAGATACATCTATGGTGGTCACAGGGTGGAACTGCAGGTCAGTATCTAGCTCTGGAAGCTCTGGTCTGAAAACATACAGAAAAGGAAAAAGGGTGCGCAGGACTGCACAGGAAAACTGAAGCACAGTTACATTTACGAGGTGTTCTTAATTAACTATGGATAAAGCTGAAGAAAGAAGAGGAAAGGTGGGGAGAGAAGAGGGGTGAGATTGGTTGGTGTCCCCCTGCAGCATAGACCTACAGCAGCATAGACCTACAGCAGCATAGACCTACAGCAGCATAGACCTACAGCAGCAGAGCTATGATGAGGCTATGTTTAAGGTGAGCTTGTCCTAGTCTCGGCTTCAGCCAGTCTTATACCTGTAGCCCTAACACACTACTGTTTAGATCAGTGTATAGATGCCAGACGATCATCTGGATTCATGTAGAAAGCCTGCTTTAGAGTGGTAATGTCAGCTGTAGAGAAAAACCAGAGCAACCTGGGGGATGGTAACACCTACATTTTTCTTCACTTACACTTCAAACTTCAGTCGGCTCCCCAAATCCACATCCCCTTTCTTTGAACGTCTGCCTTCTTTAATTTCCTCCCTAATTGTTCTTTTCCCCACTTCTGCCAAGCCAGAAACACCTTGACCCCACCTCGTTATTCCTCTGTCTGCATCACTGCACAATGTGGGGTGGCCACTCACCCACCATTGCATAACTTGAATTATACAAGTGAACCATAGCACCAAACTGTGTGTGTGTGTGCGCGCGCATGTGTGAGGAGGCATCTGTGAAGAGGACTGCCAGTGTAACTTGGCAACAAGCCGACTCCATTAAAGAGTCAAGGGAAGTAGCGGGAGGTTTACTGGTACGTGCTCCGTCTTCCTCATAACAAGACCTGTATGCAAGTTCGTCTGTCTCATAAACCTATCGAGAGTATTAAGTCCTGACTGGAAACACTTTCACTCTGTAAAACCAACGAGAACCTCAACTGAAAGCGTGCGGCTCAAACAGTCTCTTAAACGTCTCCCGGCAAGGTATCAAACCACACATTCTTCTGTCAGGGATTTGGAGAAGAAGCACAGCGGCCTGGTTAGCGCCTCATAGGCTGCTTCATAACAAGAAGGTTCCTGGTTCGAATCTCGGCTAGCCCCACAACCCCCCAGGTACTCCGGTTTCCTCCCACAGTTCAAAAACATGCATCAGGGGGGCTGCTTATAAGCATACATGGTGTTTTTTCCCTCATTTGTCTCCATGGCCACCCAACCTGACTAAACACACCAACGGGCAGTGTTGTACCTGAACGCTTTCACTGAACGAAAGTTCACGAACTAGTTCGTATTGTGCGAACGTGAACTGAACGCGCTCTATTTCCCCTTGACAAGCGTCGGGTGTGAACGAGTTCATTCAGACTGTGAATGATGCTCCCATTTAAAATACACCACAAACGAGCCGAATATGTATCTTCGGAAATCAATCAAATATGGCAACACGGGCTGCCGCTTCTGTCATGCTAACAATTGCGTCATCAAACATTGAAAACAAGCAGGAGGATGAAAGCTGCAGTCGCCCAGAGCCGGAATAAAGACCATTTGGCAGCAAGTTTTTCCTCATATTTTTAATCTGCTGTAGAGAGAATCTGAAAGGGAAACGACAGTTTTACATGGGCTGTCCCTTCAATGCTAACGTGAACCCTGGTTGGATAAAGTTTCTGAATTGGACTCAGTTTTCGACAAAATGGATAAAATAATTGCGGCTTGTGGTGGTGTAGTGCTGCTCGCAGCAACATTAAAAAAGAATTTAAAAAAAGAACTAAAAATGAACTATTTAGTTTATTTTTTGAAATGAACTGAACTAGTTCGTGTAGAAAGTGAACTTGCCCAACACTGCCAACGTGCGATGCCAGTGAGCGGACAGGCCAGCGTGAAACGCAACACAACCAGAAGCAAATGCAGCATTAAAAAAAAGAACGACCAGAACATATAAAGTGGTGACGTGACTTTCATCCAGAAACACATGGCACCTAGAGCTGAGCGATTTTAACGATTCTGCGATATATATCGATATTTTATTTCCCCAGAGAGTATCGATTTTTCAGCTACGGGTATCGATATTCTAAGCTTCTTTCAAAACCCCCGTGTCCCACCTTTAAAAGCTTGCAAACAACAATTAGCACTGTTTAAATGAATGAAACTATTTTTCTCAACAAATCTTTTATTCATTTTGTCCAGCATTTGCAAGCTGCCTGTCAGCCATATAATGTGTAATTGATGCTTTCAGTTCAATTAATTCAAACAAAGTCATTGGAACACTCAAAAGATGTCACCAAAATCACTTTGTCCCTTTAAAATCTTTCGGAAAATGATGTAAATGTATTGTAAGATGAATATCGATATATATAGTCTCGTTAGCCGAATATCGTGTATCGTATCGTGAGATTAGTGTATCGCTACAGCCCTAATGGCACCTACACCTGCTCTTGACAAAAACCAAACCTTCCGGGACGCATGAAAAGCATGTGAGCACTCCTGTTATCCGGCAACCAAGGAGGATTTCTGAGGAAACGTTATGAAATGCCAGACGCCGTGGGAGCTTCATCTAAACCGTGCTTTCCTTTTCCAGCACTTATTTTGGTGGGTAAAATGACGCAGCAGGATGCCGTGTTTTCTTACGTGCGGTACGAAGACTGGGTAAATAACGAGTGATGGATGAAGCTCCAATCACCGGACTCAAACCTTGTGCAACACACAGCGGTTTATCGCTCTCTAAATATACATGTTTGTGTTGCCCGTAGCGCAACCGCAGGCAGCATTTCCTGTCTCCGTGTGCCGTTTGAAGTCTTGTGGAGTCGACACGAACACAGATGCACTGACTGAGGCCGCCGCTAATCAAGAAGCCTTTCAGTCTTCTTTCCTCCCGCTGCCTACGGCTCTGTCCTGCCGAGACCAAACACGGAGCCCGGAGGAATGGACAACCGCTAATTAAATTTCCTCCCCGTCCCTCCCATGTTGTTTTCTTACCGGTTTTGGTCCTTTGTGATTCACAGGAAAATAAACAAGCTCTCCGACGAGGGACAAGAATACAACTCTTAAAGTGCATTTTGTCCACCTAGCGTCTAAACAGAAGTGGTTTGGTAAAGCCACCTGTTTTTCCTTTCCTGGAACATTTTTTTTTTCTTTTTAATCAAGGATCAAAATATTGACTGGTCAGCTGGATCATCTGTTGTGTTCAGTTTTTGTTAGGTCGAGACAGATGTAGAAGCATCCTAAATCTGTTTCAATGGTTTGGTTTTCATATATACACGTTAGAAGGAGGAGAAATGCCTCTCGACTGTGAATAAAACACTTGAAGATGGAGCAAACTTTTCCTAAAACAGAAAATTCTCAGTTAGCACATGTTTCGGTCATTATGAGCTGCCAGGAGAAGTTAAACTCTGGGGCAGCGACAGACAAGCAAAATACGAGACGAATGCTGACGAATGCTGACGTATAATTGATCAACTGTTTAGTGTTTTTCCTGTGATTTTTTTTTGTTGTTTTTTTTAGAAACATTGACTCATATTAAAAACACGAGGTCAAACAGGTTTTACTCCACTTAAAAAAAAAAAAAAAAAAAAACCTAAGTGGAGTTTATGTTCCCACTCAGTGCAGCTCGTTTCTTCTGGTCTGAGCACAGAAATCGCATTCGTTATGTTTTGTGTTGGCTTGGTTTTCTTTTTTTAAATTCCTATTTCTTAAGTTCTTTTATAAAAAAAAAAAAAAAAAAAGAATGTACATATTTTTCATTTATTTATATCTTGTATTTTTGAGAAAACTCAATAAACAAAGTTTAAAAAAAAAAAAATCGCATTCAGGTGAGAACTGAAGCCATCAAACCGAGACCCTCAGAACAGGTGGTACAGATTTAGATCGAGCAGCGAACTCATGCGCGGTCCTCCTGGTGAGAGAGCGCATTGAATCAAAACAGGATTAAAACCCCTCCCACCAAAAAAAGAAAAAAAAAAATCACGTAATTGGGCGTAGACTTGTTTCTGCGGGATCACCGCCGAGCTAAACCACTTGGCTTACATTCCTGCACGACTATCGCACACAGAAGCTTGTGCCATTTCGTGCTTTTGAAAGTTTCTCTCCAGTTGTAGTCGCACTTCACTTTCAAACTAATTTAAAGAAGCAGATGAATGAAAGCAACGCAGCAACGCAGCAACGCAGCAACGCAGCAACGCAGCAACGCAGCAACGCAGCAACGCCTTCGTCATAACGGAGACCACCATGAAATTTCCTTGATATTATCACAATATTGCAATATCACGATATATTGCGATATTCTACCCAGTTAATATCAAAATTAAAAGTAGAGATGAAAAATCAAGTTGCTGTATATGTTCATCAGATGATATTGAGCATTCAGAGGAAAAATTGAGTCAAAACTATTTGTTTCAAAACAACCTATTTATTGTTTATTATTAGTATTTTTGCAAATTTAAGTAACCATTACAACATACTGACAGCACTGTAAAAAAATCAATATTAGGAGCTGAAAAATCGATATCATATTGGGTGACCGAAAATCGTGACATATTGCCAAATCGATTTTTTTTCACACCCCTACTGCACATGTAAGCGACGTACCCCAACGTACGATTTCAGGTTACAGCATTAGCTGTATTCCCCATCAGTTCCTGGACGGTTTGAGCGAAAGGGGAATTAATTAACAGCTGCCTTTTTTAAAATAAAGATTTTGGCTTTAATTGAAAGACAGGAAATGGGGGCAGAAAGAGAGAAGGAAGACTAGCATAGGGCCGCAGGCAGGGACTTGAACCTGGCAGTTGGTCTAGCTGCCAGGTCTCTAACCCCCATATACGGTTCCCCTCAGATCAACCAAGCGAGCCATCCAGCACGTCCACGCCGGCCTGTATGCGACGGTTGATATAGCTGCGTGTTATTTTGAGGCCATGAAAACTTCCTTTTTAAGTCCTGAAGTTTTATCTTGGAAATAATCATCATGTCGCAACCTGACATCAACGTAATTATAGGATTTTGTTTGGTGCTGAGGAGCATCTACATGAGATCACTGGGACCAAAAATCCACAAGTACCAAAGCATTTTCTGGCTGTGTATCCCAACTGAACCCTGACCAAGAGTTTTGTAACATCTATCCCTAACAACTGGCGCGTGCCAGCAAAGTGGAAGAGGGAGAACTACGGGTAAAAGCAGAGGATGTCAGTGAAAGGAGAGTGGAAAGGCTGTCAGATCTTCATCTCTATGAGGTCTCTTTGAGGCCTCAGCGGTATAAACCTCAAATCAAAGAGTCAGAGGTGAAATGTCGCAGGTTGGCACCATTCATTTTTCAGCCTTTTTTTTTGTCAAACTGCAACATTTAGCGCCATGAACCAACATAGGTCTGTCACGTACGCAAATTAAAGCAGAGACATAAGAGTCGTCAAACGCACAGCAACAACCCGTTAGGCCTCCTGAGCTCACGAGACTCAGACCCACGAGTCCACCTGGCGGGCACGCTGAAGATATTACCCTCAAAAACCACAACAAAATGTCTCCATCGTTAGGAGTTCAGTGAAATGTAATACTTCTCTACAAACTGCAACATCTCACAGCAGTCGCGGTTTCCTCGCTGCAGACGCCAATCCTTCGAACATAAACTCTAATCCAAATGCTGACTGTTCACTTGAGGCATCCCACTGAAATGCCACTTCACCTTTTCTCTTAATTCATCTGAAGTCCTACGCCCCCCCCCCATCCCCATCTAATCTCTCTCTGCCTTAAAGCTGCATTAGGAGACTGTGTCCCTGCTTGCTTGAAAGCGAAGCTGTGGTTGTTGCTTCATTCTCTTCTAAAGCACCATCTCGGGTGGTGTTGTTGCTGCTGCCTGCTCGTTGTGGGCAAACAGCACAGCAGGTCAGGGCTCGGCCCCCGCCACCCCCACCTGGCCACCTTCATCGCTGCTCCTCCTCCCACGGTGTCAAACCTCCCAGCAGGGTCCAGGCGGACTTTACCTTTGGATATTTTTTGGGTCGCCCCCCCCATGTTGTTGGAAAAAGTGCTAAAGAAGCAAACTAGTAGAGATGTTCTGATACCATTTTTACCGATTCTTAAGCTACGGGTATCAGCCGACTACCGATACGAGCATGATATGATATAAAAAGCAGGATATAAAAAAAAAACTAAAATTGCACCATGCCTGATTGTAATATAATTATCATTAGGGGTGAGTATTGGCAAGGACCTCGCAATACGATATGTATCATGATACTTGGGTCACGTTATGATATTACAATATCACGATATATTGCGATATTCTATCCAGTTAATATCAAAATTAAAAGTAGAGATGAAAAATCAAAGTTGCTGTATATGTTCATCAGATGATATTGATCATTCAGAGGACAAATTAAGTCAAAACTATTTGCTACAAAACAACCGATTTATTGTTTATTATTAGTGTTTTTGCACATTACATTACAACATACTGACAGCATTGTAACCACTGTAAATTTTTTCCTAAAAAAAAATTGATATTAGGAGCTGAAAAATCTATATCAACAAATCAAGATATATCGCCAAATCGATTTTTTTTTCACTCCACTAATTGATAATCACACGGACATGGGTTTATACACTTTTCTACCAATGTCACGTCAACGTGAACCGCGAGAAATGTGATTGACAGATGTGTTCGTCTTCATCGCTGCTACTACTACCTTGTCGTTTTTACAAGTGGGGTGGAGCGATAGTTTGCTGCAGCGTCTGAAACAAAAGAAAACCCACTGATGCTCAACATTTAACAGCATCAACTCAAGGAACATATACTTATTTACTCCATTGCTCCATCTGAGCTGCACACAGTAAATAGTAAATAGTAAAAAAGTAATTAGAAGGAAACTCGGCGCTACAAGCGACAGCGCTGCAGAAATAAACCCGCACTGCCATCTAGTGGCAGGTGGCGTAATTACAGGGCGACGGATAGCTGCGGAGATGACGCCGGAGGCTGTGCGTAGCTGCTACGCAGAAGCAGCCAGAGGCTGGAAGAAAATAAAAATAAGAACGAATGTAGGTAAATGTATGTTGTGTTGTTCATGTGTACAAACTGCAGCAACCATTTTAAAAGTGGAAGCTGGTGACGCCACGGCAAGGCGGTGGTGGAAGTGACAGCATGTGTTTTTGGTTGGGAGGGAGGGATGGTTGACCGTGGCACGGTTTCTTTTTTCTGAAGCGGCAACAGAGCGGATCTGATTTGTTTTGTTCTTGGCAACACTTCCCGGAGGAGTCTTTAATGAACAGGTTCCAGTAAACGGAAGGCTGGAAGCTCGTGAATCTGAGCCACAAACGGGTCACGGGAGGAGATGTTGCGAAGGCAGTTTTCGTTAAGATTTCTGATCCACATCCACCAGAAATGACGCTGGTAAACAAGCACGACATGGACGCTCGTTATCACGTAGCCATGGACAACAGATCCACAGTTTATTGATCTCCAATAAAGCAAGTTCCCAGTGTCCGCCAGGTGCGTTTCCATTCTTCGTCTCCTCCCTATCTGCATGTTTCAGTTTCTCTTCTTCCATTACCTCACCGTCTCAGGGAATGACCAGCTCCAGTGTCGCCCTCACACACACACACACACACACACACACATACACGGGTTTATTCTTCCTCTCCTGGAGCTGTGGCCCAACCTCGCCTCCCTGGCAGAGCTTAAAAGAGAGCTGGGACCGCGAGAGCAGGATGCCATTTTCACCCCTGCTACAGTAACCCTCCATTCAAGCATCCGTGTGCAGCAGGGAGAAGCATCAGATTAGCTCGTATGGGAGCAGGAAGCTCCAGTTTCCAGCCTCGGTGCCAGGCCCGCGGGTCCGAGCCTCGCGGACGACGCTGGCCCGGGCGGCCGGGAGGAGGTGCGCGAGCGTTCCCGCGCACGCTAAGCGCGGGCTCGGATGGGGGGAAGAGAAAAGACGGGGCTTTGTTCGGCGTGGGTGGATATCCGTCTTATCCGGGGTTTACTTTTTCCACAGCTTCGCGTTTGATCCAGGGCCGGTCTGTGTTTTCTGGGTGATGTTTGGCAGACGGGGGAGGTTTATCTGAGGCTGGTTATTGACTGGGAAGAATAAAAAAAAGATCGAAACTGAACGTGAAAGGTGGAGGACTGGGCAGCAGAGGGGAAGCAACTCTCCAGCAGTGCTAAAAGAACTTTCCTCCTCTTCCCGTCACTTCCTCCGCTCTCCTCTCTTCCCTCTTTCTCCGTCTTCTGCCCTCGACTTCTACTTTCTCTCCCTCAATCTCTCCCTCTCATCTCGAGTCCCCGGGGCTCCTTTCTTCTCTCTTTAAATAGAGGCCCGAGCTGTGAAGTCTAATAATGGTCATTTGGCCTCCCATTGAAAGCTGGGTAATTCGGCCCAGGGACAGCTTACTTTGAGCCACATGACACAAAGAGCTTCCCAGTGACCATGGAAACAAGCGCAGTGGGATCCGAGATACCTCCAACTGCCGTGAATCGCGGTGAAGCAGTGAGTTAGGAGGGTTTTTTTTTTTTTGGAGGGGTCGGAGGGGGGGGGCATGGTCACAGTGGAAACCCTTCCCGACACCCCACCAGGAAGAGCGGCCAAGATAATATCAGCAAGTTGAGCCGTACACAAACATGAAGAGAGCCCCCCCCTCCCCTCCCCCCGAGTGCTCCGTTTTCTTTTCTTCCTCCTGCTCCTCCTCTCCTTTGGAGTTCCTCTTTCCATCCCTCCCTCCATGCTGCAGGCGTTTGAAAGCGTCCGGTTGGAGGAAGCCGAATGTCCCGCAGACACCGGACTTCATTTTCTTCCTGATTTGATCCTCGAGACAAGCAGGTGGTTTTTAGATCAGTCCTGAAGATGATGGGATGATGCTCCTCAAGACGGAGCGCAAAGATTAAAACGCACACCTGCTGGCCAGGTAGAACTTTGAAACAACATTATTTATATCATAGATATAGAAAAAAAGGAATGTGGGCAATACAAAGTACCCCCACCAGTAGAAATATCTAGAAGTAGCGGTTTCCTGTATGACTTCTTCAGTCTCTCACGTTGTTGTGGAAAACTTCTTTATGGCATTGCTTCTTCTGTCGCTGTTCTTTGCTGCGCTACAGCATTTTAGTTGGACAGATGACGCCACATTTACCGGAGTTCATGGTTTGACTCAGTGGCTACGAGGTGGCCAGGTCCTGCATTACAAACCCGTATTATGATGCTTCCGCCGCCGTGCTTTACTGTGGGAAACGAGCGTTTACTGATGAAATGCTAGTTTGGTTTCCGTCAAACGTAGCACTGGGCATCACGGCTGGAAAATGTTCCCTTTGGCCTCAGCTGTCGATGGAGCTTTGCTCCAGACGTCACGTGGATTGTTCAGATGCAGTTTTGTGAACCTCAAGTCTTCTACTTTTTTGCTTATCTCTAAAGACATAAGTGTACTTCTCCTTCTCAACTTTCACACCAGCTCAGTCGTCGCAGACTTAAACATTTAAGAAGCTTAGTGAGGCCTGTCCTGTCTTTGATTTTAGCCATTTCTCTTTGAACTGCTCAGCCTGACCTTCCTGTGGGTGATCTGATGGGAAGTCCACCCCCGGCGTCTCGAGTACCATCCTTGTGTGAATCATCTCTCTCACCGCTGAACACTGAACTCCAGTTCGTTTGAAAACCATTCCCAGACCGACGGCTTCTCTCAGACCACTGCTGATGTCTCTCCCTCTTGGCATTGTGCTAGCACACCCCTGAAAGCTCCGGAACAGTAAAACGGCCCGAACATCTGCTTTCATAGATGTCTGCAGACCTGATCGCTTCACCAAGGACCTTACTTATGACTTATGACTTATCAGGTTCTTCTTTTTATTTCTTTTCTCGGGAGAATAACGTAGAATAAGATGGGCTCCCAGCTTTTCTACACTGATGTATATTTTCAATCTCACAAAGAAGATGTTTACAATTGCGAGCTGTTTATCTGCCTTTATGAGACTTGACTGAGCAGTTGATTACATCATTAAGGTTTTACGCTCCCGTTTCCCGTTACAGCCGTCTGCGCTCTCTTTTTCTTTTAGATATTGACTTCGGTTCTTCAGCACCGGCTGAAAGGAAATGGGCCCAACCATTTTAGCACAAGACAGGAAAATTGTCCCATCAATATCCCGCATCTTCGCGGCTCCGCCACGAAGAAAAAGCCGGAGCCATGAATCAAAGCTGCTGCTTCTTTTTTTTTTTAAACAAAAGCTTTTGCTGTAAATCGATAACCGCAGGCGGGAAAGCAGATCGGCGGCGATTTTCTCGTCTTCGGCGGGTTTTTGCTCCCGCGACGGGGAGGGAAAAAGAGGGGTGAGAGGAGAGTGACGAGACGGAGACGGGGGGGGAACAGTGAATCATTCATTGACAAACACTCCCACTGACCAGACAGCGTTCCCGACCGCGGCGAGCAGTGTGTGCTGCGTTGCGAGCGGTCTGAAAAACAAGGTCAACCGCGGGCCACTCGGCCCGGCGCGGACGCTTCTTTTACAACAAGCCCCGCGGCGTTGACACCTCACTGGCATCGCCCCGGCCTCGGGACGACCTCTAACCCACACCTGAGTGTGCAGGACGGCTGACCTGCCCGCAGGCTGTGAGCCAGTCGCCAGTAATATCACACTCATCTGTCTCTCTTTTTAATATGTCTCTCTCCCTCTCTCTCTCTCTCTCTCTCTCCCTCTCTCTCTCTCTCTCCCTCTCTCTCTCCACACACACACAGAGAGCAGCTCTGGGCCGAGATGCCAGACGCAGCCTAAACCCAAAAGCCACTTTGCACTAAGACGCAGCAGCTGTTTGCTCTGGCCGGCTGTCCCGCAGAGCCAATTTGAGGGCCGCGGCAGAAAAAGACACACTCCTCCGCTCGCTTACATTGTCCCACGGCAACTGCGGCTTTCGGATCGCGTTCGTGTGTGCGTCAAAGTCAGAGCTTCCCACACAGGATACACTTTTTTTTTTTTTTTTTTTTTTTATGGTTGTGCGCCTCAGGCAAGAACTTTAAAAGTAGCTCGCTTTATTTCTGGGCGGATGTGTCAATAAGGATCTTGAAACTTTTCTCCAGTTATTTTTTTTTATCTTTTCTTAAAAAGCGAGCTGCGTAGTCACCGAGCCCGGGCCAGCGGTGCTGTTGTCTTTGGCCGGGAGTTTAAAGTGGTTCGGAGGCAGAACGGTCGAGGGCAGCGGCGGGCCACACACACAACAATCACATACCAGGGAGCTTTACATGCGACACCGGGCCGCGTGGTTGCGTGGGAGGAACGGTCGCATTTTTCTCCTTGTGGTGCGTAAGAATAAAAAAAAAAAAAAAAAAAGAGAAAGTTGCACGGCACAAATGCATTCTCGACCACGAACGTCCGGGCATGCGCGGGCCATAGCAACCAGGCCAAGGGGGAAAACAAACGCTCACTATTGCTAGCGAAGCCGATGCATTTTGCATTTTGCACCTGTTCTGTCTGATTTCGTGCAGTTTACGATAGGGGGAAAGATGGTGAAGAACTGTTGTGTGTTCAACTGCACCAACAATGTTGCTCACCAGCCATTTTATATGATTCCTAGCGAGGCTACTGAGCCTGAAAGAAGAAGAAAGTGGCTGCTCACTATTAACAGAGCAGACGAAAATACTCCAGGGAAATTATGGGTACCCAAATCAGACTACACATATGTTTGTTCAGCACACTTTGTAACAGGAAAGAAATCTGATTTTTTCAAGATATTTTAGTTTTTAATTTCTATGTTTAGATCTAATATTTTGACATGTCTGGGGAGGCCCCATTATAGATCGTTGAGGTCTGGTAAAAAAAATGCTAGGTCTGTCTGCTGGGGCTGCTGACCCAAGTGACTGTTGAGACACTCCATAATATATCTAGCCTATAATTATATACTTACGAGGAGTTTTTATGAGCTAATGGTACACATCTGGGTACCCCAAACGAGGCCATTGTTTGGGGTTATTCGTCTAAGATTCGGCTGTGTGCTTGTATGGACACAAATCTAGGCCGACTATGTCCAATTTTGCTTTATACCTCGCTAAAGCCTCTGGCTTCAACTCATCCTGATATTGGTAAGCCATGCTCGCCACCACAGGCACCAGTGACGATCGCCAAACTAAGTTAAGATACAATAAAGACGCTAAAATTAAAATAACTGAAGGAACTGTGAGTGAAAAACACCTGAATGCAAGTTTGTTTGCCCCCTCACGCTAAAACCGGAAGTGTAACCATGGCCGATCACACGCCGATATCGAGAATCAAACGCTGGCCTTTATCAACCCCCCCCCCCCAGATGTCCTCCAGGTCCAGCTGCTTCACCCCTCTGCCCTTCCACTCACTGTCACGAGAGCCCCGGCGGGATGGTGGGGGGGGGGGGGGGGGGGGGGCATGCTGGCACGCTGAGACCGACACCGCGGCCCTTGAAAGAAGAGACGTCTCCCTGGCGCAGCGTCAAAGAACCCGGCCCGTCTGGACCACCAATGAGAGCCAAGTGTCACGATTTCATGTTCCAGGGGAGCTGCCAAAACCCGCGGAGCATGTGCGCGAGGAGACCCGGGCGGAGAAAGGAGAGAGGCCAGTTCTGAGAAAGCCGAGCTCCGGGGAGGAAGTGACAACTAAGAATATGTTATTGACCGCAATAAATAGTTTAACCCGATACGTGCGTGCAGACGTGAGACGGTGATTTACAACATTTACAAAACACCCTCAGAGGAAGCGAAGCAGTCGACGGGCTGCAGCCGAAGATGAGCTAACCTGCCCCCCCCCCCCCCCCCCCCCCCCCCCCCCCCGGCGCCTGAATATTGGGGGGATCAAACCAGAAAGGACGTCTAAAAACAAATGGCTACAATGGAAACTGGTTTGCTGGTGGGTTTTTCCCAGCGGCGGGGGAGGAGCTACTGCTGTGGCACGGCGGGGTCAGAGGTTCAACAGTCCCGCGGCTCCGGCAGGAACCACACAGGAAGAGCAGGAAAAAACTGTGTACATATATGTGACACAGCAGCACATTATTGAGGCCTGCAGATGGACTTCAGAGGCTGGTACGACCGACCCCCGCTTCCTCGCCTTCCTCCACCGCCGATGCTTTACGTGCCGGAGCCGCTCAGGTGGACAGATGAACGCGGGCCGGAGAGGGAGTCCTGCGCGTAACCTCTTCAAACCGAGCGATGGTATGAAATATCCAAATATGAAAATATGATGAAGAACCTTCAGCAGCAGCAGGCTTTGTTACGGAGGGTCTTGATCTGAATGCTTTTAACCAACAGGAAGAAGAAAAGAAGAAAAAAAAAAAGCGTCTCCCTCAGATGCAGTCGACTCTAAACAGAAGAGGAAGTGCCCATCGCTACATCCTGATCATATCTGAAGCACAGCTGGGAGCCCTGCGTTCCCAGACGCTTCATGTTTGATTGGACATTGATTAAAGTAAACAGGGCCCCCCCCAACATCCCCCACCTCATACAGTTCTGTCCTGTGTGTATGCTGGGATTCTGTAACTGAATGGAATCTAAATTGACCAGACAAGCCCCCAACACTGTCGGTGGCAAAGTGGCAGCAAAGTGGAGTGGGCTCTCGGGTTCAGTCAGGGGCCAGTCGAGCAGGGTGGGAGGGGGGGCGGGGGCGCGGAGTGTAAGACCAGACCGGGCAGGGCGAGCGCGCTGGAGGGCGTAGTACCGAGAGCGCGGCCGGGCCTCCGTCGGTCTGGCCGGCCGGGCAGAGCGAGCCGACCGGCGGGGGGTCGACACTGTTCCGTCTGGCCTGGCAGCGGCGGCCGTGCCAACGTGAAGCGCCCAGCTATGTTTGGGCGAGATGCAACAATGGGCTTCCCCTCCTCCAATTATAGCGCTGGCTGAATAAACACAGAAGGAGCAGAGCGGTCAAGAGGTTCGTTCTGGACGGCCCGGAGCCGCGTGGTCGGGGCCGAGGTTCCCGCCGTCTTCACCACAACATCCGACTGACTGGTAAAATATATTCTCTTGTTCAGAAGATGCAGGTTCTTGCTGGCACATGTCACACATCTGCTGCATCTGTCCTGATTCAGGCCCGGTCGTATCAGCTCCCAGTCTGTGACAGAAGGAACGTATCTAATCTATAATAGAGAACATTTGAATAGAGCTGTAAGCAAAAGCTGTCCACTTTCTGGATGCTCAGAGGGCAAACCGAGACGGCGATACCGGGAACGCCGATACGCGTTTATCCTCATCAAGTGTGGACGGAGATCTTTCCTGACGCACGGTTCAAACGCTGCTGTGGACACGGATTGGTTTTGGATTGAAATGATGTCTGAAAGTCAAACTGCACCTGCGTGGATGCCGGCGGAGCTCCAGGGTGGACTGGGAAAGTTAAGCTAGTTCAGAACCTTACAAGGACTGCCGAACCAGGACGTGCGCTCCACTGTGCACGCGTGAGAACACGCTACGAGTCTGAACGCTGCTCTTCCACATAGGGGTGTAAAAAAAAATATCAATTTGGCGATATATCAGGATTTTTGGCCGCCCCATATAATATTGATTTTTCAGCTCCTAATATCGATTTTTTTAGGAAAATTCATTCATTCACTTAAATGTGCAAAAACACTAATAACAAACAATAAATAGGTTGTTTTGAAGCAAATAGTTTTGACTCAATTTGTCCTCTGAATGATCAATATCATCTGATGAACATACAGCAACTTAATTTTTTTTAATCTTTACTTTTAATTTTGATATCAACTAGGTGGAATATCGCAATATATCGTGATATCGCACCGTGACCCAAGTATCACAATACACATCGTATTGTGAGGTCCTTGCCAATACTCACCCCTACTTCCACACCCTGACAGCTATCCCTGTGGGACGGCTGGACATTTGAGCTGAGACCGCGTGGCGTGGCTGAGATGCTGGAAAACACTCGACCACTCGCAATAAGCCCCGCCCCCACGTCAGCCTGGTTTCTGATGGTGCAACTCGAGGGAAAAATTAAAAAAAAAAAAAGAATCCAAAGGAACGTAGTTCCAGGAAAAGTTCCTTGCTCGTGTCCGTCTTGCCATCCGGCGGGAAATCTGCAGGGATGCCAGTTCTCACAGCCGGACACGAGCAACTCCACCGAGGATCACTTACAGACGACCTGAGCCATCTCTTACAGCTCAGAAGGATTTGTGCTGAACATTATATCAGTTTCTGGGTCAAACACTCAGAATCAGCAAGGTAGCAGAAAATATCACCAAAAAAAAAAAAAAAAAAGGAATATACACAGAAGGGCTTCTTAAATCAGGGACGGCTGCTCTCTTTCTGTCACCAGTAATGCACCAGCATAAGTGATTCTGCAGCCCGGCCCTTCATCCTCAGGGGAATGTTGCTACATTCCTTTACGAGGAACACTTAATTAAAGCATGATAAAATATCACTCCGGAGGGGTCCGGGCACATTAGCGAGTCGGGGGGGAGGGGGGGGTCTGGGGGACCGGCGCTGCAGAGGGGAACGGTTCACTCTCCCGGCAATGGGAAGCAAGAAACAAAATAAAACAAAGGATTATCTGTGACTGCAGGAGATAAATTCTTTAAAAAAAAAAAAAAAAAGGGTTTAATTAAATACACAGAAAGAGAGAGTGAGTGCAGCAGAGCAGACAACTGAGACACCTGATAGCATCGATCTGCTCCTCCAAGAATGTTCACGCAGTCACCGGGATTTCAAGCGTTTTCATGTCCCACAACAGAAAAACCAGCTGTAAATTAGAACTCTCAGTTTCCCGGGTCAGTCTGGGAAACCGAACCTCTGAAAGAAGCAGATGAGCGTCCTCGCGCCGCATCTTACCGGACGACGCTCCGACACACGATCCTTCGAAAGCGGATCGTCTCAAGTTGGCATTAATGCCAGGAGTAGAGTCCGTTTACGCAGCTGATCGGATCCGAGGTGTGACGTGTGAAAACACGGAAAACCTTCCATTTAACCGCGCGAAGGGAACGTGAATGCGGATCCTGGAGCGCGGGAAGATCGTCTGTGCCGGGTCCAGCAAACCAACACAGCAAACCCGGAAACTGGAACCGACACAACGTGGCGTCACGAAGAAAAAAAAAAGAAAAGCACAGTGGGTTACCTTTCCCAGGACTGTGAGACAGCTGGGGTCCAGCTCCGGTTGCTCCAGCTTCACCACCCCGACCCAGCCGTACTCGTACAGGTCCTCCTCGTCGTTGTTGTTACATAGTCCCAAAGGATGCATCTGGAAAACCAGAGAGGACACGGTTAGAGCTCGACTTGGCATGGACGCTGAATTTCTCTTGAAGGGGAGGTGCACAAGCTCCAAGACCCTGCAGCCCCCCCACTGTATTTCACCTGAAGTCTGCAAACATGCATGTACCGATACACTAATCTCAGGATATGATACACGATATTCAGCTCACGATACGATATATATCGATATTCATCTTACAATACATTTACATCATTTTCCAAAAGATTTTAAAGGGACAAAGTGATCTTGGTGACACCTTGTGAGTGTTCCAATGACTTGGTTTGAATTAATTGAACTGAAAGCATCAATTACACATTATATGGCTGACAGGCAGCTTGCAAATACTGGACACAATGAATAAAAGATTTGTTGAGAAAAATAGTTTCATTTATTTAAACAGTGCAAATTGTTGCTTGCAAGCTTTTAAAAGGTGGGACACGGGGGTTTTGGAAGAAGCTGAAAAATCGATACTCTCTGGGGAAATAAAATATCGATATATATCGCAGAATCGATAAAATTGCTCAGCTTTATTTGCAAGGCACCTATTTTGAAAATGAGTCTCCCAGTCACGGCCGTTTCCACCAGTACAGACCAACCCGAGGAGGTGGAACCAGTCGTGATCGATCCCACCCACTAAAAACCAGCTGCTATGAACGGAGGCGTAAATACGTGACTGAGAAACAGCGAACGACGTCACAGACGTTTAATTAATGCTGCGTAAAGGTGTACCAGATGCGTCACCGTCCCCAGACGTGACGCAGCTCAACGAAAGACAACAGCTTAAGAGAATAAGACATCTACGGTACCAACCACGGGAGGCGAGTTCACCTGAGATCATCCGAGCAGGTTTCTACCTGAACCGTCACAAACGTGGGATTAACGAACCTGCAGACGATACAGACTTTTATAGTCTCCGGTCCGCCGTGATTCTTTCGCTTCAGGTGACTAACGTCAATGCCGTTACTGTCGCGCTCGAGCAACGTGCACAGAGGCTTCTTTGATAAGAAAGTGGCTGATGTTTCACACCGAAGAACCCTTAACGCCGTCGAGCAGACTTTCCTCAGATGTCCTCTTATTACACTTAACGCCATTAAGTCGGCCTACTTTTCTGCCAAGAAATTCTGCAGAGCCAGCGCCTAGAAGATGGCTCAGATGAGGATTAAAGGAGGGGAAAAAAAAAAGGATTGCAGACGTGACAAACACTGACTCACTCCTGCAACGAGAAAGAGGCGGCCTCTTTGATTTCAAACCAAAAGAAGCGTTTATCGGGACGCATTTTTCCTATTTTACACGCGTTGCCTTGACTGCGGGATGAAGGCAGGCGGGTCGGAGAAAGATGTCACGGAATAATGATGAAAGAAAAATCTTCACGAGAACTGTGCCGATGAAGTACCGCTCCGCTCAAACAAGTCTGGATTAAAACTGTAACCATGTGAGTCCCCAGATCCTGGATCAGTTCCACAGCCTGGCACCAGTGCAGAGACGAGCTTCTGTATTAGCATTAGAAACGGGCCAAACTGACCTGCAGGCCACTTATCCTATTAGCCCAGTGACCACAGAAGCCCGGCCGGGGAGGACGGCGGCGCCGAGCTCCCGGCTGCTCTGGCCCCTGATGACCCGAGATACCCTTCTCCCGGCTGCTGACCCCTCACCTTTGAACCCCAGTTCATCACGCTGGGAGCGGGTTCGCCGTGCGGCGGGGTTAGCTGAATGGATGGTCGGAGAGCGCCTAATAACTTCAGCGCTGCAAGGTTGGGGTTGGAGGGGGGAGGGGGGGTGTCACGCCCCTGACCTGGAGCGTTTTTTTTTTTTGGGAGAGCTTTAGCGAGCGAGGGGGGTCAAATGCAGATCAGGTGGCCTGCGGAAAAGTCATTGTGAAGGAATTTGGGCAACGTGCGAGAGCTCCAGTAGGGAGCATCTTTTCTTTCTTCCTCGAGGGCGAAATCTGACGAAGACGTATCAAGTTTTGACAGAGAATGTCATAAAAGCATATATGCATTTGAGGCATTAAAAGTTCAAATAACGTCTAAGCCGGGGGTGCACTGGACGCACCTGCAGGAACGCAAGATTTGCATGTCGTCTCTCTTAGATTTGAAACTGCATCTGTTCAGATTTAAAAATATATCTACAGTGGAGGAAGTAAGTATTTGATCCCCCGCTGATTTTGGCAGTTGTCATACTAAGAAATAAATGAACAGTCTCAGATTTTTATGGCAGCTTTATTTTAACAGTTATAGAAAGAAAATGACATAAAATGAAAAATAAAAATTAATTTGCAAGTCATTGAGGGAAATAAGTATTTGATCCCCGACCAACCTTGACCAGTGTTGGTTCCCACAGACCACTGGCATACTCCTAATCTCACTGAAGTAATTACCTGCATGAGAGACACCTGTTCCAAATAGTCACCTGTATAAAAAGCCATCTGCCCACAGACTCAGTAATACTCCACCATCTCCACCATGGGCAAGACTAAAGAGCTGTCAAAAGATGTCAGGGACAAAGTTGTTGAACTCCACAAGGCTGGAATGGGCTACAAAACCATAAGTAAGAAGCTGAATGAGAAGGTGACAACTGTTGGTGCAATTATTCAGAAGTGGAAGAAGTACAACATGACTGTTAATCAACCTAGGCTGGGGGCTCCATGGAAGATATCACCTGGTGGGGTCTCAGTGATCATGAGAAAGGTTAGAGATCAGCTGAGAACTACACGGGAGGAGCTAGTTAATGATCTCAAGGCAGCTGGGGCCACAGTCACCAAGAAAACTATTGGTAATACACTGAGACGCAATGGTTTAAAATCCTGCAGTGGTCCAAGGTCCCTCTGCTCCAGAAGGCTCACGTCCAGACCCGACTCAGGTTTGATAACGAACATATTAATGACTCAGAAAGAGACTGGGAGAAGGTGCTGTGGTCAGGTGAGACTAAAATTGAGCTCTTTGGCCTCAACTCAACTCGATGTGTTTGAAGGAAGAGAAATGCTGAATATGACCCCAGAAACACCATCCCTACTGTCAAGCATGGCGGTGGAAGCCTTATGCTTTGGAGGTGTTTCTCTTCTAAGAGGACAGGTCGACTTCACCGCATCGATGGGAAGATGAACGGGGCCATGTACCGCAGAATCTTGGGTGACAGCCTCCTTGCCTCCACAAGGACATTGAAAATGGGTCGTGGACGGGTCTTCCAGCAGGACAACGACCCAAAACATACAGCCAAGGAAACAAAGGAGTGGCTCCATAAGAAGCACATCAAGGTCATGGAGTGGCCTGGCCAGTCTCCTGACCTTAATCCTATTAAACATCTATGGAGAGAGCTGAAGCTGAGAGTTTCCAAGCACAAGCCTCAAAACCTTCAGGATTTGGAGATGATCTGCAGAGAGGAGTGGACGAAAATTACTCCTGATGTGTTTAAACCTAGTAAGCAACTACAAGAAACGTCTGACAGCTGTGCTGCCAACAAGGGTTTAACCACCAAGTATTAGATCATGTTTTGCTAGGGGATCAAATACTTATTTCCCTCAATGACTTGCAAATTAATTTTTATTTTTCATTTCGTGTAATTTTCTGTTCATTTATTTCTTAGTATGACAACTGCCAAAATCAGCGGGGATCAAATACTTATTTCCTCCACTGTATTGATCATGCAAGAATAATCCCCATGAGACCTCCCACGCAGACGTCAGCGTGAGTCTGATGAAACATGAAAGATTAACTTCCAATGCTTAATTACGATCCTTTGAAATAAATGGATCAGCTCTGGAACGGAGCAGAGGAAAGAGACGGGCGATATAGATCCTCTCAGTGGAAATGCCTTTTTCAAACAACGACAGGATGCAGACTGGGAGGACCTGAGGAGAGTCTCAGTCGGACTAAACGGGCTTGCTGTGTGATTGTGACCTCTCTCTCCCTCTCTCTCTCTCTCCTGCTTCCTCCAGCAGCTTGGATGGCGGTGGGGAGCGCCCGGGTCCCGAACACAAGCCCATTGTGCACGGGGGGCTCTTGCGCTCCAAATGGGACAGTGCTGTTGTTGTGGGCCGTGGTGTTATTTTAGAGGCTGGCCACCGCGCCATTATCTCCACCGCGGGCATCTCTCTCTCTCTCTCATACGCTGACGTAGGCGTTGATGGATGGCGAGCAGAAGGGGAAAGGAGCCGGGTTGGGACGAGAGCTGGAGATCTGGTGAAGTGGGTCAAAGCTGCTGGGCACGCGCGAGGAAGAGGGGATGGGCGCATATACAAACGTGCCCTCTCACACACACACATGCACACACAAAATAACAGACTGTTCTCTCTGGTGTTCCAACGGCGAGCTTCCCCAGCAGGCCCCAGACCGAGCTCTACCCTCCCGCATGGAAACACCCAGTCGCTCTGCTTTCGCTCCTCCGTACCCGCGGTGGTGGGCGGATGGGGGCATCTGGCGCCCCCTAAGTGCCACTGGAAGGCGGTTCCTGTCCGGGGCCCCCGTCTGCCCAGCCGTCGGGGGGGGGGAGGCTGCCTTTCACATGAATATCTCGTTACACAGACCGCACTCTCAATGAATTCCTGGCGGGGGATTTGGACTTCACCTGTCACTCAAGCTAGCCACGCCCCCAACAGACTTCCCACTACTCCCCTCTGGAAAACCACCTGTGGAGAAAGTGGCTGTTTTTACGTTAGCGCAATGATACGTCTTCACTCTATTACTGCTTCTTCCACTGACGCCCCCCCCCCTTTTTAGTTGTCCTTTGATGGTTTTGTTGAACAAACTTAGATTTGAGAGCAAAGTGTGACCATGAAGAAACCTTGCGGGGGACAGAGCTGGTCTCGTTTTTGGAGGGGCTTTGGTTTAGCTGAGAGAAGAAAAAAAAAAAAAAAGCCCTCCGTGGTCAAACAAGAGAGCCGATAACTGTTGGCAGAGGGATGAAAACAGGACCCCCCCCCCCCCCCCCCACACCACCACCACCCGTGAAGCCCCCTACCCCCACCCCCTGCCCCTCAAAGGAAATCAAAATGCAAGTCACACCCTGCAACGCAGTTCTTCTCTGTCCGTCTGTGACACAATTCGCCGAGCCTTTGATCACACAACAACCACTTCTAGCCCCCCCCCCCCCCCCCCTCCTCCTCCTCCTGCCACACCCCTTCTCCTCTTAAATTATTGGTGGCCCTGGACACCCCCTCCCCCAGCCCCCCCGAGAGCAAAGTCTTTGCACCTTTTCTTCCTTTTTCCCGGACCTTCCACTTCCACTTCATCACAAGGAGTCACAGCGATTTCCATAAAAACCAGGAATCGGCCTGCGCTCTTTCCACTTCAAGTGTTCGGAACTCTAAACCTCTTTATTAGCGCGTGAAAAATCCCCGCTGCCGAAGACAGCTCCCCCCCCTTTTGTGATGAAGCAGAAACTTCAGGAAGATTAAGCTCCGCTCCGGCCAGGAAAAGCCCGAACAACAACGGACGTGAGAATCTGCTGAGCTGCATGTCTATTTAAGACCCAGAACTTTCTGAAGGATGATGGAGCGCATGTTCTCGTCCCAGTCCAACCGGGAGCTGAAAACCGTCACGGGCGAGTGAGTGGACTGCTTGGATTTAATACAGCTACAGACTTGGATGCTCTTGAAACATCACGTATATAAAAAAGTTCTTTCAGAGCGCAGAAGCTGAGCTCCGAGACGTCACGCGACGGCAAGAAGCAGCGAGGTCAAGCTTCTATCTCAACCATCAAAGCTGCTTTGTTGTCTGAAGCTCATGCCAGACACACACATTTATTTATTTATTTATTTATTAACAAGATGGTCTCTGTTCAGCCGTCTGAACGATCTACCCGACTAATCTGTTGGCTGCTTTTATACGTTTTGGATGAAGAGCTGGCAGCTTATTTCACACGCACACAGAATCAAGAAGAAGAAGAAGAAGAAGAAGGAAGAAGAAGAAGGAGGAGGAAGAGGAGGAGGAGGAGGAGGAGGACCCGGGCACAGGGCCAGTCCTCGCACCCATCTGCCTCCCCGGCGCCACGCATGTGTTTGCGCATCTCTGTGTTTGACCGGCGAGAGGTCAGCGTGCAGCCTGCAACATGTCCCGGCCGGCCCGAGGGGGGTAACCCGCTGGCATCTCTCACCAGCGTTCTCCCGCCGTGAACCCGTTCACCCCGGCGGAGACGCATCCCGCCCACCTTCGAGGGGGTTTAAATGGACCGGGCCCTCCTGACCTCCTCTGATGTCCCCGGCCACCACCACCGGGCCTTTTCCCTCCCCAGCTTTGTTCCTGGGAAGGAAGGGATTATTATCGCTCATACTGGTGGTTACACCGATATTAATAATGATAATGATAATAGGAAGTACTACGATTCATTACTCCTTGATATCTGAAGAGGGAAAAAAAGTCACAAATGTCATCATGATCATCCATAAACCCTTTTAGATACAATAAATTTAAAAAGTAGCTAACATTGCACCAGGCTGGATAATCAGGAGCCTCCTTCATTCTGAAGGCGTCTGGCTGATCCTGATGCCCGTCTCTTCCTCATCCAAGAGCGAGGAGCGTTTAAGTCCTCGTCGCTCATATGGAGCTCGTACGGTGCTGACGCTCGCTCGTGTCATGAAAATCCTTTGAGAATCATCTTTATCTACGAATCACAGCTTTAACAGTTTCATCTCAGATGAACCTGAACAGCGTCGCCAACCTGCCGAGAACTTTCATCCTGGTCAGGAGCAACCGGCAGCGTCTTTGACGTCGCTCCTTCCCGCTTCCTGCCATCTCCTCTTCCCAACGTTTTCACGCTCCAGAGCGAAAGCTTTGACAGCTAATCATGCGGTTATTTACCGTACGTTACCGCTCCATCCAGTCGCAACGCACCGAACGCCGCTTCGTCTCAATCTCAACACACTCTGGAGGATTAGCATTCGTCACGGAGGAGCTCCCGGCTCACGAAGCTGCGCTCCATTTAGCGTTTTGGACCACCGTCTCTGCACGTGTGCGGCTTCCACCTTCTGTCTGGGAGGGGTGTCATTTCACGGGTGTTTGGGTGTGTGCGTGGGACCTTCATGAGGTTCGTTGGAAGAGCCGGTGTGGGACATCAAGGAAGGTTCCTCAATGCTGACAAAATGACTAATTACAAACGTGAGAACTAGAGCTGAGCGATTTTATCGATTCTGCGATATATATCAATATTTTATTTCCCTAGAGAGTATCGATTTTTCAGTATCAATATTCTAAGCTTCTTTTAAAACCCCCGTGTCCCACCTTTAAAAGCTTGCAAGCAACAATTTGCTCTGTTTAAATAAATAAAACTATTTTTCTCAACAAATCTTTTATTCATCTTGTCCAGCATTTACAAGCTGCCTGTCATCCATATAATGTGTCATTGATGCTTCCAGGTCAATAAATTCAAACAAAGTCATTGGGACGCTCACAAGATGTCACCAAAATCACTTTGTCCCTTTAAAATCTTTTGGAAAATGATGTAAATGTATTGTAAGTTGAATATTGATATATATTGTATCGTGAGGTGAATATCGTGTATCGTATCATATCGCGAGATTAGTGTATCGCTACAGCCCTAGTGAGAACGGCATGAACTAGGACGCCGCAGTCGCCATGATAAAGCTGTTTTCATTTCCAGTTACATTGTGTAGGACGTCTCCTGGACTGTTGTTGGTTGAAGACCGACAGTGTTCATACCAGAGTTCCAGTTATTCTTACTGGAAGCTGCCATCCGGAGCATTAATGCATCACATATGATGCTAGTTAATGTTTTACATGCAAGTGTTACAATAGCACATAAAACGGCACTGGGGCCAGTAGAGTACTCAGGCTGTCGTCTGCCTCCCCTCCCCTCCCCTCTCCCACCCACCCACAAAGCAAACATGGAAGCACACTTTAACCGATTGTAAACATACTGGTGCTTAACCCTTAGATTTTTTTTTTTTTTTTCCCACAGACGTGTTCATGCACACACGAACACGCAGGAAGTCTATGGGTACACGCAGCCCAGACAAGGTGAGGGGGCTCACTGGGACCCGACTGTCCTTGGGGGCTAAAGTGGCATCGTAACGTGGGGGGGCAAAAAAGGAAAGAAAGGAAAGAAATGTACTTTAGTACAAAACACACACAGACGCTTGGCTGTGGAAAAGGCTCAGCAGCTACTGCACCAATCCCTCATCTCCAGCCGCGTTTAATCAGTAACAACGTGGCTGCACACACGCACACACTCTTCATTCATAACTGTACACTTGCAGTCAAAAGGTCCGTCGCTTGCAAGGTCACACGAGCCATAAATACAGGATAAAAGCTTCTTCCCACCGGCCTGTTCTTTGAGAAGGCCTCTTCTAGCTTTCTGATCCTCCACATGTCCTTTAAAACCGCAGTAAAACTTTCTCCGTGACCTCAAACGCTCTGAACGAGTCATGGCCCTAGAAAGACGACAGAAGAAGATGTCAGCGCCGATCCGAAAGGCGACCACGAGAACAAAGAAAACTATGTGAGGCCAGCGAGGACGTGAATCTTTAAAGTTCAGGCCTCGGGAGGGTCGAGGTTCAGGCGAGGGCTTTGACGGGAATGTTGGAGAAACCTCCAGCATTCTCGGCTGCAGACAACACTTTCAAGATTGACCTTCAACTAGGGGTGCACGATAACTATCGACCCGATAACTATCGGACCGATAACAGGAAATGATGACGTCATTCCGATAAGTCCGATATCACGACGAATAGCCACGATAACATATATATTTTTGTCAACACGGCAGTGTCTCGCTCCCTCTGAGCCTTGAATAACCAGCAGTGAATGTTATGTTCAAGTTACGTCGGCATAATCAGAAAAACGATTACTCAATAAGGAAAATCAAGAATACCCCCTCATGCCAGAAAACAACTTGTTGCTAACTGGTAGTTGCTAACTTAAATTGATATTCACAGTATTTTCCAACATGTTACACATAAAAAAAGAAAAAAATAGAAAAGGCTAAAAGAACGACTAGCAAACGAGGGAACGTGGGAATTTAAGTTACACCTTGAATGCAGCATTGCAGCACAGCGTGCTTATCACAGCAAACATGGCGGCGATGGTATGGAACTTTGTTAAAGTTTAGAAGAAGATAGTTGGGTGATTATTTGTGACGAATCCTCCAAGCGAATTCCACGAGGAGAGAAGCACAAGCTTTAATACGTCAAACCTGATCAGCCACCTACAACATAACAATCACTTCCATGGAGTTTTGAAATCTTGTTAACGTGAGCTAACGCTAACATGAGCAAGCCAGCAGCAAGTGTCCCCTCCCCTCCCTCGTCTCTCTCATCTCAAGCTTCCAAGCTTTTTTTCCATTAAAACCCCCCCCAAAAAACTATTGAACCTCATTTACTTTAAAGGTATTAATTTAAATGGAACCACAGGTCAAAATCCTTTAAACATAAATCATTTTCAGCTTGTAATTTTGATGCATGTATTTCCATCAGTTCCGGGAGCCTTTATTTTTTTATATCAGTAAGTAATGAACCTTATTTAAGTTGATGTGAGATATCAAACAGGTTTGTTTGGTATCTTTACGAAAATGTTTGAGAGGCTTGCCAGTAGTTTTTCCATTGGAAAAAATAAATATCTGTTCATTTAAAGCAGGGGTCTCAAACTGATCCTTGAAAGGGCCGCATGGCTGCAGGTTTTTGTTCCAACCAGCAGAAACACAGCTGACTGGTTTCATTCAATCAACTGAACTGGTTTAGACCTTTAGTGAAGACAACTAGTTGATTGACTAAAACCAGTCAGCTGTGCTGCTGCATGGTTGGAACAAAAACCTGCAGCCACACGGCCCTTTAACGGATCAGTTCGACACATGTGATTTAAAGAGTCAAAACTATTTTTGGTTTTGTTCATAGTATTGATGTAATGATCTTAGATATATGTGTCTGTTATCGGTTATCGGCCTTTAAGAGCTGAAAGTTATCGGTATCGGTTTTAAAAAACAGTTTTTGTGCATCCCTACCTTCAACTCAAACTGGAGAGCTTGGTTGGAATCACTTTCTTGGAGTAAAGAAACTTGGGAATCATTTAAAAACACCACAGAGGAACTTTTTCCAATTTTTCGTCACCGCTAACGCTTCATGAGAGCGAGAAAATAACAAGAGCGAAAGTCCTTTGTGCCGCTTTGACCTTATATGGTTCCTGTGAGCCGTGTTTCACTTCAGATATGTGGAAACGTGCTATCCGTCTTTATTTTTATCAGGCTGAATCTCTGAAAAACTTGAGGTATTGGGTGGTGTTTTTTTTTCTTTTTTTTCTAGACGATAAATAATATGCCTTCAAGGCTCTTGGGTTAAATTCATGCCATTCACATCAGAGTACGCCAGAAGATCACTAAACAAAACTATCCATCTGGGAGTCTTATCTTCCAACCGAGGTTCAGAGTGAGAGGGGGAAAAAATGCACAAGAGTTTATAACTTTTACATACGAGAAGCACAGTTTTATACATCCAAACGCGTGCAATTATACGGGAGCACATGTGTGCAAACCTCTAATATTCACTTTCCTGATCGCTCTCTGCCCACTTTTTCCCAGCACTAGAAATAACTTCAAAGAGGGCTGGTAGCCTTGAGGAGAGAGGAAGCGGATCCAGTTACAGCGGAGCAGCTGGGAGGGCCCTACAGGTGGGGCCGATGCTCCACTCCTCCTGTAACACTATCAGGGATCCCTCCGCTTCACTTCTCAAATAATGAACACTTCCTCCCTTTTGTCTCCTCCGCCGGGACTAAAGGAACAATCGCCAAAGGCAGCTGGGCATCCACCTTTTATTTAGCCAAAATAGGCCAACTAAAACTAAAAGTGTGTAAAAAAACAAAGAGGCATTCGGACGGTTTGGGACGCTGCTTTTTTCTTTTTTGCGGTGACGGCGGAGTATTGTTTCTGCACGTTACGGGTAAATTCCCCGGATAAACGAGCCGGCTGTGCGGTGCCGGCGTCAAAGTCCTCATCGTCATCGCCCTCCCAAACACACACACACACCTCTCGCTCCCTGCCCCCTCTTTAACCTTCCTTGAAAATCACCTCCGCGCCATCTTTCTTAGCAACGGCAAAGCAAACAAGTGTCACGGTTTCAGCGGGAGCGGCGGACACCTTATACCATGTAAATGTCCTGATATGCGGGCACAAGTCAGTGGGGTTGACAGCTTTAACACAGAGCAGGACGCCGAGCTTGTGACTCTATTAACTCTCCGCGAGTGCATCCTGAAACCGTCAATGGCGTGTGTGTGTGTGTGTGTGTGTGGACGCGCACTCGAAAGTCTCTCTGGTGTCACTTTCAGCTCTTCAGTCCTTAAAACCCAGAGTGACACGAACAAAGGAAGGGCCGACAAAGGTCAGGGGTCAACACCTGGACGCCATCGTCTTTTTTTTTTTTTGGGTGGGGGAGTGGAAACGGCTTCGCCACTTCCTGAAGACCCCGCAGCATCGGGGGACTGGGAGCGTGCACGCTCACGGTGTCCCCGTGCAAGATGCTGCTGGCCTATATGAGGATGATTATACCACTGTGAATTCATTAGCATGACTGACAGTATATCGAGCGGGAGGAGATGCTGCTCATTAATAAACCATTAGAACCCGTTCCTTCACGGCCGCGCTACATGACCAGCGGCTTTTCTTCGCACTGCAACGAGTAAAACGAGACAAGCGCCGCTGTTCAGGAAGCGCAGATTCACCGTTTGGGTGGCGCCGACAGCGGTCCCGATCTAAATGTTCTCGAGTTGCTCATCTTCAAATCTCGCTGTAAAAGAAAAGTCAACGTCACTTCATAATGAGCTGTGATTAATGCTGCTACTGCGGTAGCGGCGGCGGTGGCGCGGCTGGAGGGGCAGGGCGCGCATACCTGGCGCGGCCCAGGCGCGCGCGCGGGTGCGCCGGTGTTAGGGGGCTGAGGTGGCTAAAAGTGGACCGAGGGGGGAGGATTGCAGTAATCAACACCTAGGCTCTGAGTGGCCTTTGATGTCGTGCGGCGTCTTTGATGGCCCCAGCCAGGAAGGAATGCCGCCCTCCTCCCCCCCAAAAGCCCCCAAAGCCGTGGAATGCGGTGCGAGCTGCTGCTCGGCCCGCTGCAATGGGATTAGACCGCAGGGCCCAGGCTGCCCCCTTCCTCTCTCCTCCGCCCCTCCCTCGTCTCTCCCTGACCCTGCCCTCTTAAAAAAGGACAGCATGGCAGCAACGCTGTCCTGAAACCAAAGTTTGGAGCAGCTGCTTCGTTTGGCGGTGCGTACCGTCCTCGGGCTGAAAACGAGATTCCCCCCAAACGAGCTGGCGGGGAAGGGTTTGAAGCTAGCAGTGACTTGATGAGTTGATTAACTGAAGTCACGTGGATTAAATACAAAAGACCAGACATTAGGTGAAGCTGACTAAGAGTGCATGTCCCCTGTACGTGCACCCCCCCCGTGTGGAGGCGTACACATCATTACAGCCACATCCGAGGTTTACTCCAACCTGGCTATTTTGTTGTAAAAACATAAATAGAAACAACTTCAACCAGACGGCCTCAGGAAATGAACGCAGCAGCCTTCTGAACTTCCTCCACCTTCACAGGAGGCGACGGTCAGGCAGTAAACCATCAGCTTCTCCTCCGTGGTTTTTAATAAAGACACAAGGTTTTTCACGTACTCTATTCTGATGCTACCACTAACGCACCGGACATAAGGAAAAGCTTTCCATGGACTGCAGCAAAGCAGAGAACGATGTCTACTTTAATTGCATAACGGCCTCATTTGCAGAAAGCTGAGCAAACATCAACTTTTTGACACCCTGCCTTCCCAAGATCCCCTGGATGGCTGATGAACACGCCTCCTGGCTTTGCAGAACAAAAAAAAAAAAAAGATTCGGGTCCGTGAGATGCGAACAATTCGTCAATTGTGATGGACATCGGACCCTAACCCTAACCCCTAACCCTAACCCGAACACTGTAATACCGCTGAAGGCTACTAGTGACGATCAGTCAACAGTCTCTCATTCAGAAAGAGGAAAAGTCAACTTCTCTAATTGAAAACCGAGCTAATCAACTTCTTATGGAAGTCATTACGATGCACTGGTGGTCATTCGTTTGCTTATCTTCTGAACTGTTAAGCCCGTTTCGGGGTCACAGGGTTTCTGGTGTCACTCTCAGTCATCAGGGCAAAACGTGCAGGTTTTGTGAGCATTGGCGGACGTAAGAGGACACAGAGAAACCGCGAAATACCTACAGAAAAGACCTGGTCAGGGCTCTAATATGGAACCTTCTCACTCGGAGGAAACGGTGCTAAAAAAAGTCCATAATCAGGTACTATTTTGGTCTCGAAGATAACACGTTTTCAGGTATCCCTCCTTAGTTCCATTTTCCCGCACTCAAGACTTCGGTGGATGATGTCACAAGTGCTGCTTCAACGATGCTTCTAATAAACTCAGGTCATGTGACTGTGAAGGAGCATCTCTGGACCCGGATACTGAACTGTTGGTTAGGAGTTTCAGTCCATGTTGTCTACTGACAGAATCCCTGGTGTCATCATCTCAGCTCATCTCAGCTGTTTCCAGACTACAAACACAAGTCCCCACGGGTTCATCGCGGTTTCGACTATGCCGTTTTTTTCTTTTTGTGCATTATTCTTGCTATTCATCTCAGTTTCCAAAAAGACAAACAATTTGCCGTTCTGTCACGTTGCTTACGCAAGACACTTTCTCAACCGTCTCTATGAAATCTGGCGTCAGTTAAAATCATCAGACCATGGAAAAACGATAATTCAAGTTATGAGAATAAGTAGAAAGTTCTGACTTCCATTTGGGCAGTGTCCACAGGAAAGTTTTGATTTGAAGGCCAAACTTGAAATCCGTGTGCAGGTGGCCCGCAGTGATCCGGCGTGTCCAAGAGGAGCCGCTGGCACAGAATCAAAAGCTGCAGCTAAACCCTGCTCTGAGATATCATTGAAAGAGATGGAAACACTTCAGATGACCAGTTGCCAACCATGCACACCAGCCCTGGTATATCAAAGGGAAGAGCCGAACATGAAATGAGGCTGTGTGTGTGGGAGGGTGTAACAGTTACAGCAGGAGATGAGTGTTGTAATCCTGCCACTCTCAGAGGACAGACAGACGGGGCTTTCTGCAAAAGGTCAGGTTCATTTTGTCCTCGCACACACTTAATGCAGCGAGTGACCTTCCTTGCGACAACTGCACAAACAAGCCACTTTGGCCTCGCATGCCGTCGTCCATCGGGGGGGCCGGACGAAGCCAACCTGAGCGCTGGCCCGCACCGAGCAACGTGTTTGCTGGAGGACTGTAGCTTCCTGCCAGCGAGAGCTGAGAGGAATGTGTTCTGGACTTACTGTACATGCACATGTTCACACACTTAAACGAAACCCCCCCACCCCCACCCCACCCTCCCGCCGCCAGTCTTCTTGTGGACAGAGGTTTGCAGGAGGGAGGGAGACAAGGTGGAGCAGAAGGCAACATAAGTGCCGGTTTCGGATTTCAGCCGCCTTTAACTTGTTTTCTTTAGGAAACACTTACTGGGGCTCCTGCTACACCAGAGGAAGCGCTCACCTGCAGCACTTCCGGGTCGAACGGTTAAGGTCACGCTGAGCTGGGAGGAAGGAGGCCGAGAGCTGGAGGGAGTGGGAGACGACTGAAAGCGCTCATGGGGGGGGTTTAAGTGAGACCGGCGATCAACTTCATGATTCTTTCTGAAATGTACTCGCTTGTAATCAGCGGCGAGGGCGCCGGAGAGGCTGATTTCCCTCGTGAAAACTGGCGCAAATAAAATCAAGTCTCTTCACGGCCTCCCGAGTCATTCCTTGGCTTCCTTGCATCTGCTTTTTGTTCCTCTCTCGGGTCTTTCTTTCGCTTGCTCTCTATCTGTGAATGGCTGTGTGATCACCTTTCACGGCGACCGGGGGGGGGGGGGTGGGGGTGGGGTGGTTGGGGGGGGGTCGGGAGGAAAAGCATGGCCTCAGAGCTCAAGGCCCTCCGAGGAGCTGGTGGTATTCCCGAAGAAATGGGGCTGTGACTGAATGAAAGTGGGGTCATCTTTCAGGTACAATAAGAAATGTAAAAAAATTAGGGCATCATGGCAGAGCCCACCAAGAGACCCAAGAATAGGGGTGTGAAAAAAAATTGATTTGGGCAATGTATCGCGATTTTTGGCTGCCCAGTATAATATTGATTTTTCAGTTCCTAATATTGATTTTTTTTTTACAATGCTGTCAGTATGTTGTAATGGTCACTTAAATGTGCAAAAACACTAATAATAAACAATAAATAGGTTGTTTTGAAGCAAATAGTTTTGACTCAATTTGTCCTCTGAATGATCAATATCATCTGATGAACATATACAGCAACTTGATTTTTCATACTTTTAATTTTGATATTAACCGGGTAGAATATCACAATATATTGTGATATCGCGATAATATCGTATTGTGACCCAAGTATCATGATACATATCGTATTGCGAGGTCCTTGCCAATACTTACCCCTACCCAAGAACTTAACCCGGCATAAATCTCTGACGATGTCATGAAAGCAATGTAACCTCCGCACCTACAGGGGGACCCTCTGAGCTTAACATCGCAAAAAGTTCATTCCAGTTGCTTTAAAGTATTTTAGAGGAAATGTAAAGTATCATCAAAGGGGATTTGCAGGTGTAGCTTTCAGCATTAGAAGATCAGGGTGTCCGAGACTTTAAGCCGTTAGTCAAAATGTGTGATCAATAATGTAATTTATAACATTTCTTAGAGCCAGTCAGTGTTGGGGGGCAACGCTCCGGCAACCAATCAAATTTGTTCCTGCTACGCGAACAAGCAGCGCTCTCTGAAGCAATCCCATCCCCGCGGCTAGCCTCAACGCAGGGGCGGGGCTGACGATGTTGTTGACAAGTGATTGGAGGTTTAAGGACGATGGGTTGAATAATGCAGGAACTAAGGGTGAGTATTGGCAAGGACCTTACAATACGATATGTATCATGATACTTGGGTCACGGTGCGATATTATCACAATATTGCGATATATTGAGATAATCTACCCAGTTAATCAAAATTAAAAGTAGAGATGAAAAATCAAGTTGTTGTCTATGTTCATTAGATGATATTGATCATTCAGAGGACAAATTGAGTCAAAACTATTTGCTGCAAAACAACCTATTTATTGTTTATTATTAGTGTTTTTGAAAAAAAATAGAAAAAAATCGATATTAGGAGCTGAAAAATTGATATTATATTGGGCGGCCGGAAATTGCGATATATTGCCAAATCGATTTGTTTCACACCCCTACCAGGAACCATCACACTGTTACACTTGAGCTTTTAGTACCATGTGCACAATAAACTGGGTGACACTAATGAACTGACTAATATTAGGGATCATAGCTTTGTGGCCGTATGCAGATATGACTTTGATTAAACGTCAAGTAAGAAGAGAGGCTTTCCACCAACTGCATAGTCAATTAATCTTTGCTCCAAAACAAGCGCATGTCTTACATTTGAAAAAGAGACATTTCTATTTAATGATACTCTTCATCTAAAGGCTTCATTTCAAGCACATAAAAGAAACCTTCACAAAAAAAAAAAAAAAAAAAAAGAAAGAAAAACCAGGGAGTTGTGCCAAAGGCATCAGGATGGATCAGTGGGCAGATTTATCCCACCTCTGAACTTGAAAGCAGCGGTGATCCCTGCGTGTATTTTCTGCCTCTCCCTGTGCTTATTCTGACCAGTGATCAGGTTAGACAAGTCCCTCTATTCAGAGCTACACAGCAATACCGATATCCCCCCCAAAAAGAGAGAGGGAGGAGGTGGAGGAGAAGAAGGGAGAGAGAAAAAAAAAAGAAAAAAAAAATCCTATCTGAGAGATTAAGTGTGAGCGCCCGGCCGAGCCAGCGCTGGGTTCACTGGCTCCCTCAGTCCTATCTACCTTCGTCTCTTATTCTCAACCAAAGCATGCCTTTGATACTCGGCTGAGAAGGAATCTGGAGGCGTAACAGGTTTCTTTTGTGCTTTGCACTGTGTGCGCCAAGGCTGGGATTTCTTTTCTTCACCCCCCCCCCCTCTCCCCCCCTCCACCCAAACCCTTCCCTCCTCCTTCACTTCTCTTCCTCGTCCCTCCGGCTTCATCTCCCGCTTCCCTTCCCCCCATCCCAAACACCGAATTAGTGAATCGTGCACAGTCCTCTCTATTTTGATTACCGTCATCTTTTTTTTTTTTTTCCTCTTCTTTCTGCTGCCTCATCCTACTTCTTTAGAAAGTTTCAGACCTGCACTTTCTCCTGATCAAAAGCGGCGTCGGGGTGTTGAGCGAAGGTGGTGTTGGATGAGAGGTGGATTCTGGACAGACGTGGCGGCGGGGGCTTCTGGGTGATGTCTGACTCCCCTCGGAGATTTTCTTAAACCCATTACATCAGCTTTTTTCTGCTTCACGGGCTCCAAGTCCCGGGCTATTGTGAGGGTAGAAAATGACCTAAATTGACATTCAGAGTGGTTGTGGTTGGTTAATTGTGGCCAAGCATTTTTTTTTTTTAGGCATAAATAAAACAAGAATCCAGAGCCCCCTTCTCCTTTAAGCCTTTTTATGGGCCCTGCTCCTTTGTAGCCACGGCTTCCAATAAATGTAAAGTGGTCATGCCTGAAATCATGTGAGCTTCCTCAAATATGGTTAAACGTCGAAGATCCGAGAAGAGCAGAATCAGGAGAAAAGTGTGAAACGAGAAATGATGCAGAACTGCTAAGCTCTACCCACACACGGGAAAAAAAAGGCTTTACAATAGCTGCCCCCCCCCTCTCCCCGCTCCTCAGAAAAAAAGAAAAAAAAATCAAAAGAGGCCACTTGCTGGTGTTGAGCAAACCGATCGGCCGCACAGAAACTGTCAGAAGCTAGCGGGATTGTCAGAAGCGCTGCTGATCTCTCTCTTTCTCCCCCGGTGTGATCAAACAGCGGGTCGTTCTCCGGAGGAGGTCAGAGAGAGGGAGGCTTCGGTGCGCCATAGGAACCGGGCCACCAGCAGCACCACCGAGCAGCGAGCACAAACACAAGGCGCCGTCTCTCGAGCCTTCTTTCAGCCCCGCGGGCAGACGTGGAGGGAGCGGTCGGGCCAACAGCGAGGGGTAAAGGCCTCAGAAGGGGGCCTGGTTGCCCGGGAGAGGGGAGCCCAGTCCTCCAACAATGTCTGCGCCAGCCGTCCGGCTGTGGGCCGGGCCCCGTAGAGGTGTGCTTTCAGCGCAGGTGGAGGTCAGCGGTACGGCCCGTAAGGGACTGGAAGGGCCTTACGGGCCCTCGAGGAGCAGCTGGGCGCTCCAACGGGCTTGAGATGAAGTGAAGTGGTCTTTCAGATGTCTCAGAGCCCGGCGCTACCTGAAGCCCTCTGGGGGGGCGGCCCACTTGGAGGGCGCAACCAATCACCGGTGCTGCTCGCCACAGAAGGGAAATGCTTTCCCTTCCTGGAAAAGCCCTTTAGCTTCCAAGGACATCATCGTGATAAAAAGTGGCTCTTTCACGTGCAGCCTGCCTGTGGTTCTTCGTCATAAACGAGACTTTAACTGAGCTAAGCTGCTCAGCTTGAAGTTCTGATGTGTTTCACAGCAAATAAAGAAAAGAAGTTCCACCTGGAGGACACCTGACACCATTTATCCAGACTTATTTCCAACAATCTCTGATACTCTGCATGACTCTTCCCGCTTAACAACTTTCAAAGCGGGCATCCACCTCAGGTTGCCATAACGATCCGGCCACACCTCCTTCTCGCTGCTCAAACAACAGTATGGACACACACACACAAACTCACTGTCCCTCCACATACACCAATAAATGGGGGGTGGGGCGGCAGTGGTGATCGGACAAACAGTGTTTTTGGACCTCTGCCGAGCGGGGCTATTGTGCAGACGGGCAGTAAAGAGGGAGAGAAAGGTTGGGGAGGGGCGGCGCTGGAACTGAGGTTGCTTCAATGGCCGGCTCCGTTGGTGGGTGGAAGGGAAGAAAAAGAAAAAAAAAAAAGGCAGAAAGGTGCCAACGTGTGGCCTGGTGAAAGTGGGGGAAGACGTGGTGGCAGGTGTGTCCGATGTTCGGGCTCAGATAGCATCAGTTTAATGTGAAATGGGTTTTATGAGCCGACTGATGACTTCACCGTTTACAACAGTGCATGTAAATATCTCTTTGCCACTTGATCCTTGTTGGTTAAAAGCTGAAAATGTGCTGCATCTGATTTTCTCTCGCAGCCACGTGACTTTAACGGCGACTTCAGCTTCAAAAACCTCGGTTTAGTGCAAAGCTCTCACTACACACCGAGTGCGTACAGCATTTATGAAAGAATCGCTCGACCTCAAAAGTGGCAGAAGACTCGCTGTGATGTCACGTTTATAGTATTTGTCACAGTGGTTCTCAAACTTTTAATGCTGCGTACCACCTGAGAAACAGCTCTCTGAGTACCACCATGATGACCAGTTTTAAAATATAGCCATGTATGCCTTCTCAATTAGCTTTAAATACAGAGATGTTTATTCCTTATTGTGGTTATTTATTGTTACCTGAATTGTTACTTTACTGAATCAGACATTTACAACTGTCCAGCTGTTCAACTGCCTGTCAGTCATATAATGTGTAATTGATGCTTTCAGTTCAGTTAATTCAAACAAAGTCATTGGAACACTCACAAGATGTCACCAAAATCACTTTGTCCCTTTAAAATCTTTTGGAAAATGATGTTAATGTATTGTAAGATGAGTATTGATATATATCGTATCGTGAGCCGAATATCGTGTATCGTATCTTATCGTAATAAGATTTATGTATTGCTACAGCCCTAATACTCATACAGAGCAAAATAAACACACTCAAAAGTTGTTACATCTGCACTGCAGCTAAATATGTGACTAATATTTTTTTAAAGCCAATTTTAATTATCTCAAGCTACGCATTTCGTTTGATTTTTTTTTTTTTTTAAGTGAAAATGTGGAAATAATGTGGAAAGTCGAGACATTCCCCCGCGTACCACCAGAGGGCGCGGTACACGTACCACAGTTTGCGCACCACTGATATATCAGAAAAGTCGTACAATGAACAGGTCTGGTTTGTTCAAGCGCTGCACAGCAGAGAGGAAAGCTGAAGTAACACAACAGCAAACCGTTGGATTCACATGAGCGAAACTTTATATTGCAGCTTTTCCTCCACTGCTAGTTCCTCCGTTCTACCGACGATGGATTCACCAAACAGTGGCGTGTGGGGATTTCTTTCTTCCTGCTGGAAAAAGAGGAACAGTAACAGGATGTCTGGATTCACTGTTGGGATATAAAATCTAGGCCAGCCAAACAAAGTGAAATGGTTCTTGAGCATGCAGTGTTTTTTTTCTTCTTTTCTTAAAAATAA
This sequence comes from Hirundichthys speculiger, assembly GCA_018398805.1. Lineage (NCBI taxonomy): Eukaryota > Metazoa > Chordata > Actinopteri > Beloniformes > Exocoetidae > Hirundichthys > Hirundichthys speculiger. Next base: position 436,171 of record JAGFBZ010000240.1, read on the forward strand.
TATCATCTCTTTAACACTGGCTTTGCTCAGCTCCACAGGAACTAAAGGTCTCATTGTGGATCCACATCATCTGATAAGTCTCAACGTCACACATTCCACCGTGGAACACCTTGAGATTCTGCTCTTTAACCGATTATTAATTCCCACGCTTTCAAACACATTTTCAAAGTGGGTTCTATAACAAAAATGTAAAAAAAATAAATAAAAAAACATGCATTTAAACGGGTGCTAATTCAAAGTGACTTACAAGTGAGGATAAATTGTGGAGCATCGTCGGGTTCAGTATGTTGCCTGAAGGCATTTCAACGTGCAAACTGGAAGCCGGGAATTAAAAATCAGCAACCCTCTAATTAAAAGGTTGCTTAAAAGCGCAGCAGCATCAGCTCCGCAATTTTTATTTAAGAGTGATTAAAAATTCCCTAATTACCCAGGCCAGGGACAGGACATGTAACCCACTCTGTCGGTATTACTGCAACGTCACTGGCAATTACAGGCAGAAGAAAATCTAAATAAGACCACAATGCCATATTCACCCCCCACCCCTTCGCAAATCCTGGATCTCCTGAAAAGTGCATGAGCGTGCTCTGGGCAACGGAACATTTCTCTTTCTGCAGCAAGAGCAAAATAAATAATCAACACGAGGGCAAGGGAGAGGAAAAGAAAGTTTTAATTGGTGTGGAAATAATTCCATTCCCATATAGCCACCATATAAAGGGTGATTTGTTCTTTGGATCTCTCCAGAGAGTATTTATGAAGTCACTGTGGGATCAGCCCGGGCCCAGGGGCAAGGCCAGCCACTAGAATTCCTCTGAACATTTGTTTAGCGGCAGGCCAAGTGGAGAACGGCGCACAATTACAGTATTGTTCTACCCATCTCGCTGGCTGTGCTACCGGCGGCACAAGCTGATGAGACCCTGAGAGGGAGAAGGGGACAGAGGGTTTGCAGGGGGAAAGAGTTGAGGGTTGGGAATAAGCAGACCCTGAGGACAACTGCTGCTCAGGAGTTAAACATCAAACCAAAAGCGTTTCCTCTCAGCAATGCAAGCGGGCGGCTTTGAACAGGCCAACATCTAAAGGCCGGGTCATTTCACAGTCGAGGGGACTGTTCCATCACTGAGCCCTTTATTTTCTCCTCCCCATCCCGCCACACTCTACTGTCCACGGCACGTTGCAATGCAAAGCCGATGCATTTGGAGATAATGTGGAAGAGGTTGATCTGCCCCAGAGTCCGTTGTGAAGTCGCTGGGGATCCTCATTATTTGAACTGGTTTTCCTTCAAAATGAGGAACCAGTTAGCCGGCTCTGATCTCTGGGGCTGTTGGCGCCGCTTCTGAGAAGACTGGAGGTTTCTAGCCACAACAAAGACTGCCTCTGCAGACAAGCGACTGAGGAAAACTACGGCAAAGCTACGATAATTCAAGCAGGATATCACAGAAATGCCAAGTAAAGCTCATATGGAAGCTAAACATTACATGCAGAACAATCTGTGGAGCTGGGCTCAACCTGTCCCCCCCCCCCCCCCCACCCCCCACCCCCCCCGGCTACTACCAATGGAAGAAACCAGTACACAGAGCAGAGCATCTCGTATCGGATTTGCATAACTGTAAACCATATAGCAGAGTTGTAAAGCTGTCCAACAACGATTTACCACAAGCTCAACTGTTGGTTGAAACAAGACAAGAACAATAATTCATTTAGTCGCAGTCCTTTGATATCCATCCACTGGTTTTAGCTTTAGACCCACTGTTAAAGCTCAACTCACATGCAAGAACACTGACTTGAGACGTTGGCTAACGTAGACCTGATGAAAACATCAAAATGATGAAGATGAAGGAGCAGGTGGGATTCGCTCGCCCAAAGGGAAAATCGTCTCACTGTGACACCTCAAGGGTTATACCCAATAGTGATGGAACGGTTACCGGTATTACGGTAAAGCGCGGTAAAATTTTACGCGATAACAATTACCGTTTATGTTTGACTTTATCTCATTATCGCGGTCGATTACCGGGATATGTAATATCAGCCTCATTCAAGTTTGCGCGCGACTCGTGACTGTGTCTTGTGTAAATATGTAGCTTGTAACATCGGCATCGTAACGTTAGCATGGCGTAAAGTGGTGATAGCACACAGGACATTTACCAACCCACTAAAAGGACAAAATACAAGGTCTGGGTTTTTGTTTTGTTTTGTTTTTTTTAAGAATGCAGAGGGACAACTGGTGGAGGACAGTTATCTTGTCTGCAGAGCATTTGTTTACATTTTATTGTAATTTGTAGAAGCAACTTGAAGGCGCTAATGCTTCAAGCTACTGAGATGTTTGACCAAGAATAACCCGGTTAACGCGCTTCGCTAACTCACATTTCGTAAACGTTTCCGTTCCGTGTTGATCGAAAAATGATCAGAACGATGTTCTTCTGATGCAGTTAAAATATTAATTCATTCCATTAAATGATCCGACAACCGTAACTCCGGCAGTTAGCGCCACAGCTGTCAAAAACCTTTTGCCCTTCCAGGTCCAACACCTAACCAATAACAGGCAGCTACCTTTGTACCTGACCCTCAGGTAACAACACAGCGACACCCACAGACACACAGAGTGAACTACAATTCAGAACAACATATTTGGCTCCTTTACAACTGTTTCTTTATTTGCACATTCATACTTATTTAAGGGTTCAGCTTAAAGTCCAAAGTTTATTTCATTTGAACTTCACTATAATTTCTGTTCCTGATAATTGTTTGCATATTTTGACCTACTATGGTTGTTAAAGTGTTTATTTAAATTTGCACCAGACAAATTAGCTTTGTTCCTGTTATTTATTTTGTTCATTTAAAATAAAATCTCTTTCTGTGCCAGTTGTTTGCCCTTTTAATGTGAAAGTTTCATTTTGATAAGATTTTGGCTTCGGGTGTTTTAGTTTGACAAGAAAATTACAGGATTTTGTGAAATTATTTAAATGTATGTCTTTTTTAGACATTTGTACAGCAATTAAGAATACAGCGATAATATCGTAAACCGTGATAATTTGGTCACTATAATCGAGATAACAAATTTTCCATATCGTTACATCCCTAATACTCACTTCTGTAGATCCAAACATAATGGATGCTGAAATGGGTTACGTGGACGTTCAAACATAGTGGCCTATTTTTGCATATGAAATTCCACTGCAGCTACGGGTCGAGACCTCCGGGTCCTTAGGAAAGAATGTGCGACTTGAAACGGGAGACCATGAGGGCTGCTTGCATCCCCGTGGCTTCCCAGCTGGGCGGACGGCATTTAGATCAAAGAGGGATCTTCAAGATGGGCAATCGGGGTGGGGTGGGGGGGGCATGTGAAAGGTCTCAGAGAGCTTTCACTCTTCATGAGTCACGTATGGAAGCCCCGTGTTCTCCTTGGATCGTTTACAGCCGCTGACATGAGCGGTCCGCAGCCAGCCTCGGTCATCACGCTCTCCGTGATTTAGCGCGCCGCCGGCACGCTAAAGCACAAGTCCCGCAGTCCAACGGGGAGCTGCGTTTGCTTCATGTTTGTCTTGGCCGACCGGCAGGATGCCGTGTCGTACGTGAAGCAGAATTCGAAGCAGGCGAAACGTCTCGTGAGAGCCACAGCAGCTCCTTCCCCTCCGAAACAGCCTCCTTTACTTCAGCGAGGAGGGCAACAGACCCAAAGGCAGTGAATAATAGTTTATGTAGTCTAGTTTGCAGGATCAATCCCCCCCAAACCCTGTGAAGTGCCAAAGAGTCCCTGGACAAGACACGAAACCCAGCAGTACTTTCTCCACTGCCCCAGCCTTCCCCAGAGAAATGGGGAGGGTTGTGTCATGAAGGGCAAAAAACAACAACAAGTGAAACCGGGTGATTCAGGTTCGTGACCCTGGCTAAAAGGAGAAGAAGTTGAAAGACCAAAAAAAAAAAAAAAAATGTTTTGGCAGGGTTACAGCCATCCAAGACGTTTGATACGGATCACTTGACCGTGGAGCCGGTGGCGAACCAGCAGCGCCATTAATCTCACCAGCTAACCGTGTGAAAACATCCACGCACTGGTGAGGACGCAGCTGGTCGCTGCGGGCTCTCAACTCCAAACCAAACCTGGCTGTAGTAGCGTAGCAAGCATGTCACAATAACAGGGGCCGGACCTGGCAGAGAACAGTGCGGCTTTTGTAGGGAGGACCGTAACCACCAGCATCTCCTGTCGGGCTTCTGCCCCCCCCCCCACACCGGAGGGTCTGAAGCCTCCAGACCGCCAGCACCTAGTCTGCCAGCCAGTCAGGGCCCAGCCCAGAGAAACCTGTCATCACCGCCACAGAGGCCTCTATTCATCCCCACAAAGACAAAGCCAAAAGTGTACAGCAGCCATCCAAAGCATCCCAAGTATCCAGATATCCACCGGCGATATCATTTTAGGCTTTTGTTGGGTCCATGTTTAACTTTACCTGCCAGCCTATCCCCTCATCCCCTCCTCCCCTCCTCCCCGCCTCCCTTCCCTCCTCGTCGAGGGTTTGTCCGCTTTGCTGCACAAGAATCTCACCTGAACAGAGGAAACTTCAAATGGAAAACCTGAACTCGTCCCGCCGAGTCCCAAACAGGCGGGACGACGACATGCAAGCTTTATTTCAGGACATTTTGGATTTACACCTGACGACTAGGGCTGTAGCGATACACTAATCTCACGATACGATACACGATATTCGGCTCGCGATACGATATATATTGATATTCATCTTACAATACATTAACATCATTTTCTGAAAGATTTTAAAGGGACAAAGTGATTTTGGTGACATCTTCTGAGTGTTCTAATGACTTTGTTTGAATTAACTGAACTGAAAGCATCAATTACACATTATATTAACCTTACACATAACAGCAGCAGCAATAATAAGAATCATGATATTAATATCTTTTTTAAAAAACGACCTCTGACATCACGCTGAGACTATTCAGAAATGACACCGCAGGTCAGACGCTTTCTGTCGGCCCCTGAACTCTTAGGCTGAAATCTCCACCTGCTGATAGCATCAGCCCGTCCAGTAACCCCCCCCCACCACCACCACCACCACCACCACCTCGTTTCTCTCGGGCATGTGTGGTGGTCACTGATAAAAGAGCTGCAGATAAGAGGAAACACAAGCTGTGATGATTGCCAACCAGGGGAACATCAGCCCGGTGAAATGGAAAGACAAGGAGAGGAGATAGAAAACGAGAAGGAGGGAGGTGCGGGAGAAGAAAATGACAAGGAGGGAAAGGCAGCATCTGAAAAGGATTATAGGAGAGCAGTGTATGGAAGTAGGCAAAAGTTGTGGAGTCTGAGAAGAGACCAGGATGTTGCATCATGAAAGTGAAAAATACTAAATATGAAAGGCTGGAGACTTGAAAGATCAGTTATTCCTGGAGGGGATTAGCCACAAACAGCATTAAGATATCTCTTGAAACAGACCAGCCACTTCTGATCGCTGGAATGCGTGCAGTTTGAAGGAAAAGCAAACAAACAGTAGCTGCAAACAGCAACTGTTAATACTGAAACATGAGGAGCTGCACAAAAGCACACGGAGATATTACTGTTGTTATCTGACTGAACAATGTCAGAGTTAGTGCAAGAAATACCTTAAATCATCATCATCATCAAAAATAAATAAATAATAATATCTCTGTCATCTGCCATTTCCAGTTCATAGCACTGGAGAAAACTGAAAACGGGGAATATAAATAAATCTGAGCTGCTGACAAGTATTGAGAGTGGAGGGGACAGGTGCCACAATGACTCCAGTGACCTCCAGGAGATGTATGCATCCCATAGCGGTGTCCACTTTCAAGATGGACACCGGCGGGACAAACCAGTTGGTCGGCTCTGGGGTGGGTCACCTCACTCGAGTCAAGGAATCGCCCGTGGCTTCGGCAACATTTGGACTGACACATCGGTGGGCATAAAAACCGTATTTCTGTCTACGTTACAGGTAACTTCCTCCGGTCCTGAAGTACTGAACCCAAAGCTCTCCGTTTGCAGGTCTACCATCAGGTCTTGCACGCCGCAGGTAGTCCCGGCATGCTTCACGTAAATTCCATGAATGCGCTTCAAAAAATAGTCCGCCGGCCCGGATTTAAGCGAACGCACCAGGCCGCCTCCCATTGGCGCGGAGTCCACGCAAAGTGTCCCGCTAATCCAACAGTTGTCCGGCCGCGCTGAAAGTCACCTCTGGTTGCAGCTCTAGCAGTCGCGTCAGGAATCCACATACCAAGCGGCCGGATATCCTCTAGTTAAAGAGGGTCTTCTAAGCCGGGGACATGTGTTGGATGACTGGGGAGGGTGACAGGCGATACCTCTTCCTCCTTTTATTTTTTTTGGAAGGCGTTGGTGGCAGGGATGTACAGGGGCTTTGCTAAAAAGGGCTTCGGGAGTGACATCACCATCACTTCAAGAACCGGCTCCCGTGGAAACCGATCCACTTTTCCGAAAAGTGCAGTCGCTCCCGTTTTTGGGCCCGCGAAACATGTGCGCCTGTGAATGGCTTTTGTGCTGCTGTCGGGGGCAGAACAAAGTGAGTTCAGGTTACTGCACTCCTCCCGTTATTGGCCCACATTGTCTCTAATTATTCCGGCAAACATTGACACAGCATGTGTGGTCTCAAGTCTATACACCCCACCCCACCCCCCTCCACTCCTATGCTTAATAGAAAAAAAGAAGAGAGGCCAAATAACTGGGGAAAGAAAGGAGGAAAGAAATGACAGGCAAAGAAACGTGTTTCCATTCGCCATTTTTGAGCCTCATTAATAAGATTGTATGTGAAACTGCTGTAAGGTGGAAGAAAATGTGACGTCTACAGTGTTTCCCGCATGTTCATGTATTCGTGGCGGGCCGCCACGAATATATTTAGGCCGCCATGAATCAAATTCTTCGGCTTTTGACTTGCCTTCGCCTCCAGACTGTTTACTCTGTGAACGTCGCACGTCGTTTCAGTTCTGCCGCACTGCGTGGCGCTATGTTTTGTGACGCCGCCTATAAATTCATAAGTCACAGAAGAAGAACTCGCGGTGGGGCTTTTATTTTTGAGAACGACGAGGCACAAAGCCGTTGCACACAACAACTTCACTTTACTTCCACAGGTGAGAGCAGCAACAACAACAACCAGATGAATGCACAGGCTAAACCAATCAAACTCCAAGTCACGCACGCATCACAACACAGACAAGGCACTAGAGTGGAGTGCAGCACAATCGATCATGTTAATAGACATGCATACACAAAACCTATAAATCGAGAAGACGCAGAAGAAGTCGTGGTGAAAGAGGCGTGATTCAAGCGACAAAGATACGGTCTATGCGAAGGTAAGACAGGTAAGCCCAGAGGAGGACCGAAAAACTCATCATGCTATACCAGCCCGTGTTTGTATCAACTCTAGATGCTCAACGTGTACAGAGACGTGTTATCCTGCTGTTAATGCACATTAGCTAACAGGCAGCTGTTGAGCTGCTGCCGTAGCGCCATAATGTCGCCTACATACATCGGCTCTGCTTCTGTTCACCCCTTTACACAGATGAGTACAGTAATTCCTCACATTTCTCGGTCTCAGTACATCGCGAAGGTTTCAAAAATAGTCATCGAAAAAAAAATATTAGAAAAAAAATTCAAACAAAGCGCGCGAGGCTGAAGCGAAACACATCACATCAAGAACGAGTCTCAGGAAGCAACAAGAGCTGACACGGGAGGCCCCATGAACGAAAATCGAGGCCTGTGATTGGCTGCTACGACAGGCATTACTGTGCAGTCGGTTGTCTGTTCGCTGATTGGCTGACACACATCTCCCATGTCTTGCTCCTGTGAGGCTAAGCTGAGTTTAACACTGATACACTTGTTGTTTCTGTTCATCAGTTCTGAATAGCGCTTGCTTATTTCAGTGATTTAGTGCCGTTTTAAACTTAACTCATTCACTGCCATTGACGTCTATAGACGTCAGTTGGGTCTAATATGTGTCACTGGAGTTGCTAGGCAGAGTGTCAAAATAAATATCAGAGTTTTTAAACATCGTAGATAGTGTTCTGATCCTCCAGATGGCAGCATCGCCACTCTCTATGAAGCCCCCCCCCCCCAGAGGATCTGCGAGCGAGAGAAAAGATGGCGCACCAAACCCAAACTTTTTTTTCAAAAAAGTGGAACTTCTCGATAAGTTGACGGGTACTCCACGTCACGGTTTTCACCATTCACGGGGGGTTACAGCCCCCATTAACCACAAAGTGTGAGGGTTCACTGTATAGAAAAATATTTTCTAAAGAAGAAAAGGCCTTGTCTTAAAGAGAAGGTTGGCTCCGTAACTGTATATAGTGTTTTCAATTTAAGCTTTGTATATGTGTGCGTGTATAGTGCTCACAATTACAACTTTGCAACAGTTCACAAATAGATCCTTGACCCGTGGCAAACCCTGCATCTAGCTCTGGATCCTCTGGAGGGGAACATCTCTGGGGGGGCCGACCCGTCTCACACGCTGCCTCAACTTCTGAGAATTAATGCACAACTCAAGCTTTTAAAAACTCATCAACAACCAAGACCAACGAAGACGGGGCCAAGCGAAAAAAATAAAAAAATAAATAAAAAAACGCCTGTGTTTTCCTGGACGCAAAAAAACTAAAAACAGACTCTCCACAACTCTGCACACTCTAATTTAAATTCTAAAGCTTCCTCGTTGCCTGGGCGATGCAAACTCCAGCCTCTGCAAAACAATAATTATAACAAATGTATGCATCAGTACCTTCCCATATTCCTCCGTCCGCCAGCTTAGCTCGAAGCAGAGCTGCAGAAAAGCTGATTTGAAAGAAACGGCAGCAGCGGCCTGGTTGGTGCAGAACCCACACACCGACCCACAGAGAGAACAGCCGGACAGACCGGTTAACTGAACGCTGCAACTTCCTGTGAAACCTGCTGCAATCACCACCATCCTGACGCTCATCATCTGGTCATGATGCCACAGAAAAACCACAAGGGACCGAGGATCCATTATGGCGTATTGACATAAAAGCCTTCCTGAGCAGACCCAATCCAGACTTTTACTGGAAGGCATTACGACAGACGGGCTGATTCATCTGCGAGGAAGTGCAGCATTTTAAATTTTCACAAATGGGGTCTGATGAGCACTAACTGGATAAAGAACTTCTGAAACTCCACAAATCTCCTTTTGAGAGCTCGCTGCCAAGTTGGAGGACGGCACTGAGATTGGAGCAGATGTGTGGAGGTCGTGGCTACACGAGCGCCGCGCGCCCGCGTGAGTCGAAGCGCAAGGACCGCCGTTCAAAAGTCACCACAAAGCATTTTACTGAGGCCTCTGGCGTGTGGGCTGTAAAACTGAATGCCACTGAATGATACTTTATTTATGACAAAAGGGAAATTACACTGTTGTCATATCTTAAGAGCACATAAAGAGAAATAATGAGTTGTCAAACAGTTTGACAGTAGCAGTAAAGCAGATGGAAAGGCATGGTTGACGTCTCCACGGATCACCATGAATGCATCTGGTTTGTTGTGTACTAACTGATTTACATACTGAAGAGGCTGTAAAAGCCAGTTCCAGTCCCGTTTACATGCAGGATTATCAGCTTCAATCGCCTCATCTGGGTGCGTTAGTCCTACTCTGAGACGTTCAGTCTAGTCTGTTTTCAGTCAGACTAACCTACCTTTCACATTCGTTTGTCAGGTAAACTTTTTTTTTCCCTCCCCTCCCTTGCTTTTGAAAACAAGTTTGACTGGCCACAAGCAGACAGCGTTCACATTCACAGGCTGCTGTGAACCCAACCTGCCATAATGCTTCACGCACTTTTATTGTTAGAAGGAAGACAGCATGCCTAATGGCTGGTTTAGGCCTCTTATTCCGTCTCCGTTTATAATTGCGCGTTATTGTTCGCGTCGCCCTGCAGTTACTCCTCCAGCCGCTGGGCGGCAGTGTGGGCTCTGTCTGCAGCGCTGAGTATCCTTTGGTTTACTTCCTGTATGTAGCTCAGACCCGGCAACGGAGCTAATAACATAACTTTACGTGAGTTGGCACTGATATTATATTTAATTATATATATTTTTACAGATATTGCAGCAAACTATCATTCTACCGGACATGCAGCCTGTTGACGCCCGTAGTTTGCACAGAGAGGCGGACGTCAGGGTCCGCCGTAACCAATTGTGACGGGTTCACACTTATGCTGTAGCTATGGTGCCACTTAAATCACCCAACATTGAATTGAACAATAACACATTTAGTTAATGTTCCTGAAGTCGCAATGATTAAACGGTGGCTTGACTACTATCATATTTAATATATCACATTAGTGCTGGGCGGTATGGAAAAAATCATATATTACGATATGGACTATTTTATATCACGATAACGATATATATCACGATATACCATAATTAATTAAATTAATTAATTCTCTGAAAAGTTTGACAAAAACTTCATTGCTTACTTTTCAACTTTATTTTGAAAGGACATTTAGCTGAACTGTCACAAACAGTGCAGCAAAAACAGGTAGGTACAGAGGTACAGTAGCTTTCACATTTTTTTTAAAAGTGCACAACAGTTTCTGAGAGGAAAAACACTTTTGCACTGAAGTTCAGCGATAAAAAATAAACACAAATAATTTTTCAACTTTCCGAAATCTGTAACCTTGTAGTGCAAAGTTTGCAAACCAATATAAAGTGTCTAAAGTAAACATCAGGGTTGAAGAGAACTCTGTTTAAGGCATTAACCATGAATAAAAGTGCAAACATAAAAGGTTACTTTGTAGACGTAGATATGATTCTATCAAATTTATCGTTGCAGGTTATTTAATTACATATTTGCTGTAATAATTGATAAAATTAGGTTAGAAACGATAGAAACGATAGAAGAGAAATGGCACGATATACACTTTTATATTGTCCCCACGATATATATCGTCATATTGCCCAGCACTATATCACATATTATATATATGACAGCAGATAACATAGTACACGTACAAGCCGCATTTTTGACTTTTCAGTCACAGTTATCTGTGGTGGAGCTACAAGTGAGCTTTGTATAAGGACAGGAGACAACTACAAGTCAGTCAACCTCCAAGCACACCATTAAACCAAAGTACTAAAAACACCAACCCAAAGTTTTGTTTTTCTCATTTAGTTTTGGACAGGAGAACATATCATCAAGATAAATATAATCCGAACGTACAAATTTCAGATTCTCCTGAATCCAGCAGAAGAACACGATGCTTCACACTGAACGGTCAGGCCACTGTCCAGATTTAAGACACACATTGTTTACTTGGAAATGGCTGTGGGATGCACGTTACCCTGAGGTGACAGTTTGAATTTGTCACATGCCTGTGGGATGTCGGTCTTTTTTCTGTCATTCCCCGTCCTCTCCCGCTGCATCTCTCCTTTCACTCAAAGCAGCGTAGGGACTGGATTCCCTGACATTTCAAAGCATAGCTTTCCCATTCTGGGCTCCAAATGTGTTTAGACAAACTGACCATGGAGTCACCAAAAATAACAAGGCTTGTTCTTTTTTCAAAAACTGCCAAAAATGCACTGTTTACTATGGCAGATGACAGAGGGATGGGTCTGGATAACTGGGAGATGGGGTCAGATTCAGAGTGCAGAGACACAAATTGCCCTCTTACACAATATACATTATGATATACACCAAATTATACATGACGGCTGCCGAGCAACTGCTTCACTGGTGGCAGCGACGTTGGTTGAGCTGCTTATTTAAACTGTCGCAGTCCGTTTCTATTACTCCACTCAACTACTTAGTAGCTGATTGTATTAAAGAGATGATGAACTGCATAGTTGGCAAGCTGCCTCCGTCTTGTCATCGCTCAGTTTAAAGTGTTGCCACACATCTGAAGTCTTCGGCATGTTGTCTTTCTTTTAACAGTCAAAGTGAAGCGAAGATTTACTGTGGGTGACGTTCATGGCTGTCAGTGAGTGAGCGCCGCTGTCTGTTCCTGGCCAAGTGGGGATTGTATTACATTATTAATCCACAATTTGATGGCGCCATAAAAGTTAGAACATGGTGAAAAATGTATTTCGCATTTTATGTGTTGGTGAAAGCAAAAAAAAACAGAGAGAAAGTATCTGGATATCCGACTATTGTGGCTCTACAGGTAACAGTTTGCTCACTTTTACTGCTCACATAAAAACGTGATGATTCCTTCCCGTTTTCACTCATCTTACTGATCTAGAGTTTGCGCCGGAATAAAAATGTTGACGCTTTTTTCTCGACAGCGACATGCAGAGTGAACAGATGGGCTGCAAGGACAAAGAAATGGACGCAGCTGGCCAGGAATAATTGTCCCGACCTTTTCACAGTCGGCCAGGTGAGTCGGAACGGATGGTAACAAGAGTATGAACTTGGTCTGCATGACGGTCCTCTTCTTCAAACCGACCAGTGTTCTGAGATACTGAAGACATTGACGACATCTCATCCGCTGTCAACACTTTCTCCAGAACCTGTTTCTTTGTCCCCACAGTCCTCAGGTGTTCGCGTATTACCCATCAGCATACAGGCATTTAGATTGGAGCTATCCATCAACGACGCCCCATGATATTTATTTTTTTGCCGAAGCCCAAGACGGTTGGCGAAACACTAGTGGCGGTTCGGACGGCTTTTCTTTTATCCTCATCGTAAATGTCAGCTGCAGTTTTCACTTAACAGTGGCATTTAAAAGATGCAGTGCAGCTGCAAACTGAAATGAAAGCAATGTGACAACAGTGGAGGTGAAGGCTCCAGTCAAAAAATTTTATTAAACATCTCTTTGAGTATACGATGCATAAGGAACAGTTTTAGCACGAGTCAAGAGAGAGAAAAAAAAAAAAAATCAGAGCTGCACTGGCTTTTAAGGCTGTCTGCAGAAATCACTGGGCTTTGTGCAGCTGTTTTGGTATTCTTCACAACGTTTTAAGGCTGAATAACTGCCTGAATGGTGGAAACGGAGGGGAACCACGCATGCGAGGCTCTGTGTGGATGCTCTGGCGTGAACCTTCGTCTGTGTCCGGTCCGCTACGCCACCCGGATGATCGTGTGGTCGTCAAGAACCCCTACGGGTTGGTGCTGCGTGGCCAACTTCCGAATCCCACTCAGGGCGCGGGAGTTGAGAGAGCTCGAACTTCGAATAAACAGAAGCGCAGGCTTTTCAACATCAAAAAGCGTCACGTCATCATCAAACGCAGATGAGGAAGGGAATTTCAGAGGCATGCAAATGGCCTTTGACAAAGTAAATCAACAACTGGGTTTGTGTTGCGCGCCTTCGACAACTCTCCTCTCCGGAGAGCACCTCTCTGCTGTCATGGGAGCTGTCAATGAGTTATCAGCCCGATGATCATGTGGGCATTTTGAAAAAAAGATCTGTGGCATTGCTTGGTTTAACACACATTACAAGGGAAGCACACACACACACAGACAGATAAACACATGCCCTGTATAAACTTTACAAAGAACACAGTTAAGTCCACCTGTTGTGTACTTTGGAAACGCCTAGTGGATCAAACCATCGACTGGAGTCGGTAAACCCATCTGAAACTTCTGCAGCGCAGCGGTTCAGCAGCCTCGCCCGCCAGCGCTTCGCCTCTCTGACTTCATTTAACACTCGAGGTATTTTTCTCATCATGCTTGAGCGAGGAAACACCTCCACCTTTATTTGTATGGGAGCGGGTTTAGCTCCAAGGCCTGCAATTACATCATCGTTCAGTTTTGCAGCGCCGCATATCAGGGCCGGCATTAGTCATGGAGGCCTTTGAAGAGTTTGGCCCTCCCCCTCCCCCTCCCCCCCTTCAGCTCTGCCTTTGAAGTTAGCAGGCGGAGAGTTGCGCCGAGCGCCATGGCCTCCCAGGCCTCCCCGCCTCGCCTGATCCTATCTGCTCAGGCGGCACATTCATGTGGTTTACACCCGCAGCATGACTCCCGGCAGCTATTCACCCAGACCTGCAGGCCCCTCCCCGTCCAGGGTCCAGGGGCCGGGGAGAGTGGCAGCATGGCCAGGGCTGCCGACGGGGATCAGGGGGAAGAAGAGGAGGAATTGTGCAGGATTTATCAAAGCCCCAGGCAGCGCTGTGAAGCTTTTTTTTTTTTTTTTTTTTTTTTCATTGGCGGGTGCATCAACGAGCATGCAATATTTGCAGGAACCGAGGAGCTGAATCTGAATTTGCTGGAAAAGACTGAACTAACAACCGCAGAGGTAGCGAGTCGCTACGCTTGGATGCAAATGCACCAAGCAAAGTTCCCTAAAAGCTATGTCAACAAAAACACACATGTAAATCTATATTCTTTTTGTTCGCTGTGCAGTGATCCCTTATTTTTCGCGGTTAATGGGGACTGGCGTCCCCCAGCGAAAATCAAAATCCGGAGCCCCCCGAGCCTAAATAATGTGTTTAAATTATGTTTAAAAACTGCAAAAAAGTAGCGAGGCACTGCAGTGAAACAAGACAAAGGCTCAACCGTGGTCTTTCTGTTACCTTCACAGCCTCTGGTCTCTGAACCGTAGTAAACAACCACTGGTATTGTGCTATTTTTGGCTCGTAATTAGCGGCTAACACGCTAACAACAAGAAAAGAAACAGTCCGGTTTCCTCTGCATGGAACGAGCACTTTATTCTGGCACTGCAGGAACTTGTAACATCACACAGGTTGTATTGTTGGGCTCCTGTCGGTTAACAGAGAATGTAAATCTATACACGCTGGGCTGCTGTTGATGCTCACTACACTTTTCATCTAACCCCGTTTTCTTTTGCCGTCCCACGACACACACACTACATTACCCATAAGGCCACACCATTACCCATAAGGCCACCTTCTTAAAGGGGCCACGCTGGCTCACAGCATTTATTCGCTGTGAGAGAACGTGCACAACATCCTGTGATGTTTCAGCAATTTTTGAAATTTTCTAAAATTATATATATTTCTGAAAAATCTGCGAATAACTAAAACCGCGAATTGGCGAGGGATCACTGTACTCTTGATACCGGGACACTTCAGAGCAGAAATCTAGGGCACATCACAAGAGCGGGATGGAGAAAAATGCAGCGACTCTGGAAGCACACAGCACTCCACAAGGAATAAAACAAATAAAAAAAATAAAAGTAATGCAGAAACAGCCCAGTTTATTCTCATCTGACCGAGCAAGTATAATCCATCATAACTCTGACCCCATTGTGTTCCAGCCTGGATCTTCAGAAGAGACTCCAGAAGCAGGTGAGAGCAGAAACCAACAGCCTGCACCTGAGATCAACGTGTCCCAATCAAAAACCCCATAAAACTGGATCTTTGTCACAGGAATCCATAAAGAGAAACAAGAAAAGACACTCATATCCTTAAGCCGAGCACGATCATGTGCACAAAGCTCGGAGAGGGTAGGATCTTCCTACATCAACAGCAACATTGTTTTTAAGATACATGAGGCAGATCATTATGCAAGGATGTGCACAAAAGACAGAACTTTGAACCCAGTGTTCTTGAACTTGGACGAGCGGGGAAGATCTTTGATAAGGACTCTTCTTTCATGAAAACAAACGCAAGTAGCACGAGGACCGGCGGGGGAGAAGATGCAGGGTCGAGGAGAACCGAACCCAAAGTGTGAAGTTAGGAGTGAAGCTGACTCCGTGCACCGCTACCTTGCTAGTCTTTTGGCTTAAAAAAAAAAAAAAGAAAAGTACAACAAAAGAGGAGGCTGGCGTTGTGGCCTTCCACGGTTAGTCAGCACATTCCTGATCAACAACAAAGGATGCCTATGCCTGGATGAGCTACTGCGAGCATTGTCATTTCATAACCCTCGACCCCGTAGCCTTTGTTTTGCAGGACCTATGTGTCAGTGCATAAAAATGTGGGATGTGCGGATGGACTGGGCCTTTCAGCACCATTTCATCAAATGCAGGCAGACAACCAGGGGCTATTCAGAAAATGAAAAAAAAACCCACTCAGGACCCCCCACCACCCCACCCCCTCCATCTTTAGCTTGTCATTCAAAGAGCTTCAAAAGTAACCTGAGTGACGACAGACAGGGGGAGAGGAAAAGCAAAGAGGTTTTTTTTTTTTTTTTTTTCACCTGCACAGTGGTGATAATCTCTTATGGTGCGTTTCCCAACAGCCGTCATAAAAGAAAGGGAAAAAAAGAAAAAAGAAAAGAAATCATAACCTCAGGGCAAAGCTGAACAAACATTTCCTCATCTGAGGAGTCCCACACGGATGACAAACGCAAGACATTTATACACATGAGCCCAGACACATAATCGATAGCAGATCAAGAGAGTGACAGGAGGGATCAGAGTTCCCCCGGGAGACGCCGGGATGCTGGGGAGCGTCAAACATCAGCTCAGACATTCGGCCCACCGGATACCGGCGGCGACTGGGACCACCGGTGCCACCGCGCACTCGTGACGGGTGCGGATCTGTGCCGATTTGAAGAGACAAGTGTTGGAGAAAGTGTTGGAGAAAGGAGAGGAGAGCAGGGACCGGGAGGAAGAAAACAGAAACTGGCATCATGTCGAAGAAGCTGCCCGAGCACCACGAAAATGCTGCCATTTTGTTCCGCTAGTTTGCGGCGTTTGTATGCATTTGGGGCTCTTTGCGGTCGCGACCACTTCCAGTAAAGAAAGCAACAAGCCGAAACAAGCGATACGGATCATTCATTCATTCATTTCATGCCTTCAGTACGGATTCGGTACAGTTTCAGACCACCCGCTACCCTAAACCTGCGATCGCAAGATACCGATGTTGCGGAAAGCGCAACTCGCATGTCGACGGGTAAAAGAGCACGTCCAAATGGCATAAATGTGCATCCACCTGGTCACATGTGGACGTGCACAAACGGCTCTACCTCTCGATTACGCATCACTGTATTACTTGCATATGTTTTATTCTCTTGAGGTCAGAGGTCGCTAGGTTGCGGCGCCGGTTGTGACGCGTTGCATTTGGGGCTCTTTGCAGACGAGACCACTTCCAGTAAAGAAAGCAACAAGCCGAAACAAGCGATACGGATCATTCATTCATTCATTTCATGCCTTCAAACGACCGTGGCTGAGACGATGTGGAGCTCCAAAGCAAAGAAGCTTCGCTTCTAGTCCTCCATGGCTGATGGGAAGGACAAAACAGGGAAGAATGTCTTCTCACTGAACCATATATATATATATATATATATATATATATATATAATATATATATATATATATATATATATATATATATATAAATTAAATTATTGCATGGCTTATATTGTTTAAGCCTGTTGTGGGAAGTGCAATCTCATCTGCATTCATCTGCTGTAGGAATACACAGCGTGACATCGGTATCTGCCGATAAAGACGACAAAAATGTTAACATCGGCATAGAACGCTGATGGTCCAATATGGAGCATGCCATGAGCACGCCGATGAGGAAAGGTTAAAAAGAAAAAAAGAAAGAAACAAGAGATGTAACATTATGTTGATGGGTGTAAAACAGCGAACAAATCAAAGATCTCTATTGAGTGGAGAGCGTTGACAAAGCGTTTGTGATAAATACTCAATGCTGGTCCTGCCAGGAGGATTTAAATCCACTCCTTCAACGCCACCTATTTAATAACTCGTCTTAAGAGCCGTCATACCAGTGAGCAGGAGGAATTTGTGAAGATCAAGCAAGAGAAAGAGAGTAATGTGAAAAATATAAACATCAGCAGTACGACCATGACAACCCCCCCCCCCCCCCCACCACCACCACCAGGGCGTCACTTTAACATCCTTGTCCAAGTCCAATTAACATGCCAGTTGCAGGAAACTGCAGTTTTGTTACGAGGATGTGTTTGCATCACAATTTAATCAAGTTAATGAAGTTCTGCATCAGAAGCATTGATGGATTATAGGTTCTTTTCCTGGTCAGAGCCAGAAAAAACAAAAAAACATAAATAAGTCATAAAGACAGCGGATGTGTTGTGCAGCTTTTGCACAGAAGGACGCCTCTAAAACTGGAACGAACCCCGAGCATCTTCACCACACGACGACTCAACAACAACAGCCCGCTACAGGAGATCCTTCCTGGTCACAGCTGGAACAGCCTACGGTGCATCTTTGAGGAGACTGGAGGAACAAACGTTACGGAAATATAACTCCCCTTTGGGGATAAATAAACTATTCTTGAACTGAATTGAATTATTCAGTTCAGAGACGTTTGGTACATACCGTGTTTTCAGTCGGACAAAACACCCAGAAGGTCAAAGCGGACGATGGGTTGATTATGTCACAGAATTATCTGACTGATTAATGGTATTAGAAAATAAAACTGGGACCGGCAGTGAATAAGAAGAAAATCTGAACTGGACAAGAAAACTGAAACTGGTTGATTTATGGGAATAAAAGCATACATTAGCAGGTTTGTTGTAACGTCTCTCTAAAGTGATGCTGAAGCCATTTGCAGTAAATAAACCAGTATTATTATTGAAAGATATCAGATATCAGACAACAATCATGCACTCACATGGAAAATAAATTTTTCTAGAGATACTCTGGAGGGGTGGCATGTAAAAACACAAACGTCTGCCAAAAAAAAAAAAAAGAAATCCCAGACTCTTTGCAGAGAGGTTCTGACCTACTCCAGAGTAAAAGTCTCTAGAAGAAACCAAACGAAACAAGAACTCCCAATTAAATTGTTCAGTGTTTAGGTGAATAGTTGGGAAATGTCTAACAGGAGGGAGATGGACGCGCGATATTACGATACCACAACACACCGCGGCCGCTAAGGCTTCTGGGACAGTCCATGAAGTCATTCACACGCCATCTAGGATGCGCCACATATTTCAGCTGCATCAAAAACACGGCGGCTGGAGCGAGTGGGGCTGGGTTTGTGCGCAGGACTGGGGGGGGGGGGGGGGTGCTGCTGCTGTTGGGCAACAGAAAGAGGAAAAACAGTTTAGTCCGTTTTATTCCAAAAAGACGGAGAAACGCAGCCTCAAATTACTTTGGCTGGGACATGAAAGCGAAGCGGGGTGGCGGTTAAGAGACGATAGCACTTAAAATACAGCTGCGACCGCCAAGCCAATAAATGGAAGAAAAAAAAGAAGAAAAAAAAAAAAAAAAAGAAGAAGAAGCAGGGAGCAGCGCTTTTAACCTTTATAAACCAGCGTTTGTGTGCCGCTACTGTTGCTTGGGCGCTGGGAGGGGCCCCCGGTCCCTGGCACCTACCGTCTGGACCGGCCCATTCTGGCCTCTTGGGGTTTCCAGGCTGCGGAGAAAGCACACTGGATGCCTTAAACCACTAAAGCTCTCATTATAGTCTAAATGCAGCGCGACACAACTCCTGCCAAGAGCAAGGTAGGAGCTCCAGTATTTAAGCACATTATTGTCCCCGCTGAAAACCGCCGCTTTCCCCCCGCACATGCACACGCACAGAGAAGAGATTCCTCTGTGAAACTGGCTGGGGGGGGGGATGCTGCACTGAGGATGCTCTGCTCTGCGTCCCCTCTGACAGGAAGCAGGCAGAAGCCACATCATTTCCCCCCCCGGCTCCAGCCGGCGACGCTATGACTTCCATCTGGTGCGCTCCGTTCCCCCTGCCACGTCCCGGCCCCGGCGCTCCCCGCTTGCTCGCTCGCACGCCGACGGCGGCGCCGGCCTGCTGGAAATCAGAGGCAGATGTGAGCCCGCCGCCCCTCGTGGCGTTTCGGGAGACAACGCAGGAACGGTGAGCGACGGATGCAGCCCCCCCTGCCGGCGTCGAGCCCGGACGGCGAAGGAGACCCGGACGTGACACGTCCGACTGTTGGGCGAACCCGGAGGCCGCACCTAGAACTGGCGTCTATCCTCACGGACGGTTGGCTCAATGGCGGAGGGTTTGTTTGTGCCGTCTTTGCTCGTAGCGAGGCTGTGGGGGGAGGACCATCACAGCTCCAAGGACGGGTCAAAGGTATATCGGCACGATGAGTCTCTCTAAAGCAGGCCCATTCTTTTTAGGGTGCGTTCAGACCTGCGGCCCGTTCGTTTTGTTCCGATTCAGCGGCTGAATCGATACAGTTGTCTCGTTTTCCGTTTGGGGCGTTTGTGTTGACGAGGCAACCGCGAACCGACTGTTCTCTCATTGGTCAGAAATGAACACGTACCCCGAGAAAAACAACAACTACCCACAACGTTATGAGCGAGTTGTACTGTACTGTCACTGCAAACGGACCGGTCCAGGCCACCTCTCCTAGGTGATCTCGGCTCGCTTGTTTTGTCCCGCATCCGAGCGCGATTGCTGTGTTCACATATACCAAACGAACCGATCTTTAGGACCAACTGGTCCAAACGGGACAGGTGTGAAGCTCCTTAATCAAGCAGTCGGATCACCACAAACGGAGGTCATACAGGTTTCCTCTCACACCGACAGTTCGATGCCTCGGTAGAAGGACTGGAGGAGACCGTCGTTACTCTGATTGGAGCTGGAAGAAGACCGGCTCCAGGAGCTGGAGGTTTGGCCCCCCCCCCCTCCGACACACACAAGAGAGCAAGAAGTAAATTAAGTTAACTTATTATTTCTGGCCCCGGCAGGCTGTGCCATGTTTCACACTCTTCAGCTGAAGCAGTGTTCACTTAAGGGAATTAGAAAAAAAAAAAAAAAGCGAACTGGGAGCGTACAAGCGGTGGTTGTGGTCGGGTCTTTGCTCAGGAACGGTGCCAAGCCCCCCCCCCCCCTCCCCCCCCTTTTCCCCTAGGTTTGAACCCGTACCTGCTGAGGTCTGGGGTCTGCTGAGCACACACACCAGAACCCTCCAGGGCTCTGATCAAACAGCAGCTAAGGACTGGAAGGCTCCATGAACCTCAGAGCTCCACGCTCGCCAGACTCCAAATACCTCGACGGGAGAACCGGACCAGCGCCAGAGCTGCAGAGGTCTCTGACAGGCGTCCGACCCCGTTCCAGCGGGAAACGCCACCCACAAATATCATTACTGCGCCACGTACAGAAAAAGGGGACTCAGAACCGGCCGTACGGTCGACTGTCAGCTTCAGTTCCCATGAGTCTTTGGGGGAACATATGGAATGAGAGGTTTCAGACGTCGCCCCGCGCTGGACGGGCCGCCGCTCATTACAGCCTAGCCGCCTCTGAGCGGTCAGGAGCCCTGTTTGCAAAGAAAGCAGACCTGAAATAGACGTGGTTTTTCGACGTAAAGCCGAGGTATGGCGCTGCCTCGCGGTAAACCCGGCGGCGCCGAGTGACCACCGAAGGGCTCGTTTTCGAGCTCCCCGCCGCCACCTTTGACCTTTTCTTTCTCGGGGCCTTTTTTTGTTTTCCAGAGAGCAAAAAGACTGCAGCTCGGCCGCGGATACCGGTGCCGGTCCGTCCTCGGGGGCATCCGCCAGCGCTAACGAGAGCAGAAATGTGCAAATGAGTGACGGCGCCTCTAATCGCTCGCTGACAGCTCACGGCGGTGCGGCGGCGGAAACGCACCGACAGGGCCGAGACTCCTTCGCATTTACCTCCGACCCTTCCATCTCCCGGCTCACAGAACAGCTCCAGCTCTCTGCAGAACTGACCTCTCACAGTCACGTGGCCTCGCGGATGTTCTGCTCCTGACCACCGATCCAACTGCCTAAATTAACTTCGTTACAGCGGATTAGATGCACTTTGGTTTCCACAGATAACGCCAAATCAGTGGAACTTCAAAGCCCGGACGCACGTATTACGCAAGAGGCTCGGAAAACACGCAGAACGAGAAATTAGCAGAAGGAGCCCCGCATCCCGGCATATCCCAGCATCCCCGGCAGGACACGCCGAAGGTCAGGAAACGCATCATCAAAGCACCGGCACATGACGGGAACAAAAACTGCCGCCTCGGCAAAGCAGATTAGGAACGATTTAGGCAATAAAACTTCACAACAACAAACACTTGGTGCTGAAGCAAAGCTTCGTTGTTGTTGTTGTTGTTGTTGTTGGTGGAAGTTTTACTCCTCTGAGCCTGACGGCTGGTCCAAGCTGAGCAGCTCCAGATGCACTTGTCACGTTTGGGGGTTCTGAGGAGTAAAAGGATGGATCAGGGAGGTTGTTGAAGGAGGTGTAAACCGGAAACGAGCTGGTGAACATCTGACGGCTCCCAAAAAAAAAAAAAAAAACAAAAAAAAAAAACCACGCTTTTCATGCGTCAAAGTTAACTTTTACGCATTAAATATCTGCAACCCGAAACACAGAGAGAGAAAGAAAAAAAATAGATAACAGCCTCGTTTCTGTTGCGAAACGCTCATAAGCCTGCTCGGTAAAAGTTTACCAACTTTGGGGAGGCGGCGTGTGCGCGTGCAGGAGGAGGAAGGGGGGGGGGGGGGGTTGGTTTGTAACCGCACACTGCAGGAAAACAGTTCCGCTAAAAAAGCGCGCATTTCTGTCCCGGGAGCGACAAACGCGCAGAGACGCAGCGGCCCAGACACCAACTCAGTAACCTGCGAGAGCATGTTCTTCCCCCCTGAATGAATTCCAGCAGATAGGAGCCATCTTGTGACCGCGTACGCTCGCGAGCTTAGTACCATCCTCACACACACATGCACGCACGCACGCACACACGCCTTGTCAACCCCCCCCCCCCCTCCTCCTCCTCCTCACAGCCCCGTTTGGAAAAAAAAAAAAAAAAGTTTTAAGGAGGGCAGCTTGGGTAAATTCCGCCGCTCGTCTAAAGGGAAATAAATTAAAAAAAAAAAACACTTTACACGTACTTGAACGATCTCCCCCTCCGCGCTGATGGTGGCTCCGGCTTTGGAGAAGCGTCCCTGCAAGCCGGTCGTGTATGTGGTATAATCTCCATTGGGACTGGACTCGAACAGCACCACTTCCACAAAGGCTGTATCCTTGGCGCAGACGGAACCGAGAGAGGCGGCGACCAGCAGGATCACCGAGACCACCGAGTCGGGCGCGCGGTCCGAGCCTCCCCGCGGTAGGATCATCATGTTGCCGGCTGGGTTCGCTCCGATCGGGACATAATTTCACACGGGTTAATGAATCGGGTGAAGGGAATTTAAAACCATTTAAAAAAAAAAAAAAAAAAAAAAAAAGCAACCCCCCCCCCCCCTAAAAAAAAAAAAAAAAAGCTTCAGGTGTCGCGCGCTGCGGGCGATGCGTCAGAAGGAGTCAGAATTGTGCAATAAAAGCGGAGCCTGAACTGAAGCGTGTTTATTTCACCACTGCGAGTCTTGTCAATTACACTGCCTCAAACGCTGCCTGCTCCCTCCCTCCTCTCTCTCTCTCTCTCTTTCTCACCCTCCTCCTCCTCCTTTACAAAGCGGATCTCCTTTGATCTCGAAACACGTGATTTTTTTTTTTTTTTTTTTTTTTAGTTTTTTTTTTTCTCCCTCTCCCAAAAGGGTTATATCCCCACCCACTCCTCTTTCTGACCCTCTCCTTCGCACTCCCCTCTCTGGAGTGCCAGCACTCAGTTAAGGAGGCACCGCGGACTTCAGTCCGCACTGAAAAGGAGGCTTTTTGTTTAGAAAAAAAAAAAAAAAAAAAAACTTCCGAGTTACACGTTAACTTTTGAGTTAATTGAGTTTTTTGACCTGAATGTGAAGTAGGTCCAGGACGTCCAGCCCCAGCGCTTTTACCACCTTCTGTCTGTCTTTTTTTTTTTTTTTTTTTTTTTAAGACAATACTACCTTAAAACACACAGGACCTTCCTCGGGACGCTTCATGATTTACCCGGGCTAATTTTTCAATCACATTCATGTTTGCTCACTTACCATCTCGGTTTCTAGCGTTTCTTGAGGCCCAGGGCACGTTTCTGTTTGGGGGGGCCCAATCTTACTTGTCAAGCTTAAGACCAGGGGCGGCGCTAGGGGGTAGCTTGCCCCGTTTTTTTTTTTCAGTCATTTGTAAGGTTGGGCATGTTTGGATTGTAATGATTCTGATTCTGATTCTGATTCCGATTCTCTGTTTCGATTCCTGTTCTACTGATGTTTTAACTTATCTTGCTTTTTATCTTGGTGCCGTCCTTCTTGTTCTTTTAGCCAAAGCACTGTCGTCACTTTATCGTTTTGGATTGTATGTATAATACGAGATGAATCACTCACTGTAAACCAAATTTACCCAAGGATACAATAAATAAATAATCTAATCTATCTAATCTAAAAAATGTAATCTGTTCAAAACGATTCTTGATTCCAATTCTTTGATGTGTAAGTCAACAGATCGTGACTTGTCTAACAGTAGAATTTTTTCATTAAAAACACATTTACACAGGCGACCAGCCATTTTCATTCTTACACATGCTTGCATGCACATATGCACACACAGAATTCACTTACAGCCTAAGTGGCCACGGTTACATAATGTTTTTTAATTCGGAATTATTTATTCTGAATTAAATAATTCAGAATTAAACTATTTTCCTTCGAGTTTACATGGAAATAGTAATTCCGAATTGAGGTTTACATTGAAAACACGGCTTTATCCAATCCCGTTAAAAGTCTGGGGGTTGGGAAGGGTACTGATTGGATAGGGGGGGCGTCTTTACGTATTTACGTCTACCGGAAAAAAAAAAACTTACTCGATTAGCAACAAGAGTGTCCACTTATTTTTGACCTGAGTATCGTCTCTTATCTGCGAAACCTCCTTCATTTAACCTAGCCGCTACAACTTTAAAGTTTCCTGCCATCTGTTCTTTTAATTATTTCCAGTTCCTCCAAGCTATTTATTAAATAAATCGTCTCTGCTCTTGACCACCGTTTACTGCGTGCCGCCATCTTGAAACTTTGTTTCGAAAACAAGCCCAGCGCGGAATATAAGCGTCATGGCGACAGACGGGCAAGAGAACGAGCATGCGCAGAAAGACAGGAATTAATTTAAAGCGGAATGAGTGTATACATGACCGCAGAATTATTCTATTCAGATTTAAAATCAGAATAAACCAGACACTTACTTCTACTTCGGAATTAAGTTTAATTCGGAATGGACATTTTCATTCAGAATTAGGTGTTTACATGGTAATTTTTAATCATTTTAAATCGGATTTAATATTTATTCTGAATTAAAGAGAAATTAAACTTACCATGTAAACGCACGGAATGCTAAACAACTTACAGTTGGCAGTTGGCCTCCAAAATACATTTTGCCCAACAAAAAACGAAATCAACAGTTTTTGTTTAGGAAGATGAACATATCTGCTCTTTCAGAATTCAAACGTGAACGTTCGACATAGATAGTGTTGTCTGCTGTGGAAAACACGCGTTCGCTAGGTGTGGAGGAGGCGAAGGTGTTTTGCCATATTAGTCGTGCACCCTCCTTTGGCAGTAACACGCTTCCCGCAGGTGTTTCACTGCGCCAGGTAGACGTCATTTCCTGGACTGAAATACAGCCAAACTCGGGAGCGGCGTCTCTTGGATCCATGTTGTGGCGAGTGAAGTCCCGTCGGTGTCGGACGTGACGTCGCCACTAGCGCGGAGTTGAGTACGCCGGGCGGAGTAACATCAACAAACTAGTGCAGTAAATAGCGCGGACATTTAGGAACGTAAAAAGGAATCGAAATTCAAAAATCTTCTAAACGATTCCAGAACCTGACGTTAGGAACCGATTCCTACTTGGAATCGTTTTTCGGTCACCAACCCTAGTCATTTGGGAGTCGGGGAATAATTAAGAATTTTCTCATAAAAGCATTTTTATCATAAAGGCCGATTCATACTTCTGCCTGAAAGCTTCGTCGTAGGTATGAACCCTACGTTGTAGGTATGAACCCTACGTCGTAGGTATGAACCCTACGTTGTAGGTACGTTGTAGGTATGAACCCTACGTCGTAGTATGAACCCTACGTGTAGGTATGAACCCTACGTCCCTACGTATGGTTGTAGGTATGAACCCTACGTCGTTGGTATGAACCCTACGTCGTAGGTATGAACCTACGTATGAACCCTAGTATGCGTTAGGTATGAACCCTACGTCGTAGGTATGAACCCTACGTCGTAGGTATGAACCCTACGTCGTTGGTATGAACCCTACGTCGTATGAACCTACGTCGTTGGTATGAACCCTACGTCGTACGTATGTACCCTACGTCGTAGGTATGAACCCTACGTTGTAGGTATGAACCCTAAGTCGTTGGTATGAACCCTACGTCGTAGGTATGAACCCTACGTTGGTACCCTACGTTATGAACCCTACGTCGTAGGTATGAACCCTACGTCGTAGGTATGAACCCTACGTCGTAGGTATGAACCCTACGTCGTTGGTATGAACCCTACGTCATAGGTATGAACCCTACGTCGTTGGTATGAACCCTACGTAGTAGGTATGAACCCTACGTCGTTGGTATGAACCCTACGTAGTAGGTATGAACCCTACGTAGTAGGTATGAACCCTACGTCGTTGGTATGAACCCTACGTAGTAGGTATGAACCCTACGTTGTAGGTATGAACCCTACGTCGTAGGTATGAACCCTACGTCGTAGGTATGAACCCTACGTAGTAGGTATGAACCCTACGTCGTTGGTATGAACCCTACGTCGTAGGTATGAACCCTACGTAGTAGGTATGAACCCTACGTCGTAGGTATGAACCCTACGTCGTTGGTATGAACCCTATGTCGTAGGTATGAACCCTTTGTCGTTGGTATGAACCCTACGTCGTTGGTATGAACCCTACGTCGTAGGTATGAACCCTACGTCGTTGGTATGAACCCTATGTCGTAGGTATGAACCCTTTGTCGTTGGTATGAACCCTACGTAGTAGGTATGAACCCTACGTAGTAGGTATGAACCCTACGTCGTTGGTATGAACCCTACGTAGTAGGTATGAACCCTACGTAGTAGGTATGAACCCTACGTCGTTGGTATGAACCCTACGTCGTAGGTATGAACCCTACGTCGTTGGTATGAACCCTACGTCGTTGGTATGAACCCTATGTCGTAGGTATGAACCCTTTGTCGTTGGTATGAACCCTACGTTGTAGGTATGAACCCTACGTCATAGGTATGAACCCTACATCGTAGGCTGCGGTGTAGCTCAGGACATGCGTTTCTCCAAATGAAACTACGAGTCGCATCAACGCAGACCGCTAGAAATGTCACTGGTGCGTCCATCCTTATCTTGACCAAAATTGCCAGAGCCAGGCTTGATGTTTTTGCAGACAAATGCCCTCACGTACGTAAAAACAGCGTTCTGGACACGAAAGCGCGACTTGACTTTGTCTGTGTGATATGTGATGTAACCCGTGGCGTGCACAGTCAAGACGAAACAGGAAAAATGTTGTCATTTACTTGGTGAAACGTCTTCTCTAATCGTTTCAGTTTGCTCGTAATCTGACCTGAATGAACGCGCGTTTCATCTTTCACTCTAAATTCTGGACCGCGACGTAGCGTCTGGGTTTATCTTCTGTTTTTGTTTCTCCCTAATACAACATTGTTAAGTTACTTTAGAGCGCGTAAAGAGAAATTCATGCAGATAAACGTGTCTGGTCTGTATTTGAAGTAGCATGTCATATTTATTTAAATGAGTTCTTCCCATTCAGGAGCGCGTTGTGCTTGAACGTTGAAGTGTTGTGTAGCCTGGTGCTCTATTCTGGAGTCACTGCGTGACGTACCTGGTGCAGCACATCACATGTCCAGGTGAAAATGGTGGATTTGAAGAGTAAGTACCAGCTTTTTACCTGCCATTATCCTTAATTTGGATTTAATATTATATTTTTAGTTAATGATATTTGCTCGGGGGTCATGCTCTGGGTCTCTGTAAAGACCTGGAGACAATTGACATTGTAACAGATGCTATACTAATAAAACTGAATTGAACTGAATTTAATTAATGCAGCTTTTTAAGTACAAACAAGCAGCAGCTCTGAAAATCAAGAGAAATAGATCAGTGGCGGATCAGTCTTGTATATTTTACAAAGGAAACAAGCTGGATTTTTAAAGATCAGGTTGAGCTAGAAAATTAAGCAAAAATGAGTTAAAAAATAATAATACGCTCACACAGATTTTAGCTCACAAAATTGAATTTCAAATTTCAGTCGAAGTGAACTGAAAAATATTAAAAAAAAATCTCAGAAACTTCTACATTAAAGACTTGTGAATTTATCCCAAGAAAACTTTGAAACTCTGACCTTATAAACTTCCAAATTAACAAGAGAAACAGAACATTTTGAATTTCTGACTTTATTTATTTATCGACACAAATTGAAAAAAATCATAAATTGTGACTGAAGTCTCAAAACGCATGACAAAACTCACAAATTATGACTACAAATGAACAAATTTTTGAAAAAATTTTGATATGAACTTGCAAAACTTAGAATCTCAGAAAAGAACAGTTAAAATTTTGACTTAAACTCATAAATCTGCGGGAGAAAACCCAAAATGCGTCTTTATAAACGTATACATTTGCAAAATTGAGACAGAAAGAGAAAGTAATTCTGACTTCATAAATCTGCAAATCACAGCACATATGGTTCTTGTCTGAGGCAGAGTTTAGGTGCTTCACATAAAATACTTAAATATTCTCAATTTTTGGCTCCAAGTTTAGTTTGCATGTAGCCATAAACAGTTCCAGGCCACAGCACAGTCGAGACTGGAAGAGTTTCACAGGAATAGGCATTTGAATTTAGTGTTTTACTTTTCAACATTTTAAGAGCATATGTTTGAATGTCTCATGTAGCTACAACTCAAAAACTTAGACGGCTCAACATTGTCACTTTACTTCGGATCCATTCACTCAGGTTTTCAGGGCTTTGTGACATCACAGACCCAGAGCAGAGGGAACAGCTTCTCCATCTTTATCTAAACACAACTTTAGGTCTTATTTCATTTCCTGTATCTCTGAAGTGAGCAGCACAAAGAAGTAACAACAGTTTGGGGGGAGGAGCACACCCCATAAAAGAGGGGGGTGGAGTTGAGTGGTTGACTCCACCCCCTAAAACAAGCTGCTATGAACCGAGCAGCAAAGACGTGGTTGATAGAGCTGGGCGATACTGGGAACTTTGGTATCGATCCAATACCAAGTAAATACAAGGCCAATATCGCCGATATCGATACCAATACCGATACTGATACTTTTTCATATTAAGCTTAATCTATCATGAACTTTTGTGATTTTTGTCTTTGGATTATTTTGTTAAAGCCAAGAATAGAGTTTCTTCAAACTTAATGTCTTCAACATTTTGTGTAAATATTCATTGGAGTTAAATTTCTGTTCATGTTTTTTTCTAGTCCACCTTTAATATTATATCTTTTAATACTTGTGTATTTTTTTTGCACTGTGCGCACTTTCCTGTAGCTTTAACTCTATAAATGTCCCTGTTGTGTGATAAATAAAGGATTATCTAATGTTATTTTATCTTAAATAGCACCTTTCAATGGGATACATGACATGTACTGGGTTATTTCAAGGTCTTAATTATGTTGAGTTGGTTCCGGTAGCATATGACTTAAGTAACATGAAAGTTGATAGAAACTAATGCTGAAGACGACCACTCTCATCTACCTGACTGCTCTCTGTTGGAAATTAAAAAGAAAAAAGAAGAAAAAGCTTGAGCATCGATCTTTTTACATGAGTATTGTTCGATATCAATACCAGCGTTGGTATCGATATTATCGATATTTGGATCGATCCGCCCACCTCTAGTGGTTGAACAGGGAACTGTGGTTTTATGACCAAAACACGCTAGATATGTTATCAAGACCTGAATAAACTGTCACTTTTATAAACAACATCAAATAAAAGACATATCTCTCCTTTAAAACAATCCAACCAATAAATTAGATTTCTTTCTTTGGCGTACTTTGGTAGAAGTTTTCCTCGTTTCCTGGGCTGGTGCACTTCTCAGGAGCTGACTGCGGTTGACTTGTGCTCGTGATCAAACCTCAGTCTTTAGACAGATGTACATCCAATTAAACGCTGCCTTTGAGCTTCAGAGCAGCTCTCCTCATCGAGACAACCTAATCATAGATCATTTCAGGCATTGTGCAAACCTCTAATTGTTTAAATGTAATTTGACATAATCACTTTCTGTGGAATGCCAGAATTACCGGCTGGATGCGACAGTTCAGAGAGGTTCAGTGCCACCGTGCACACGCTGAAAAAGCTTCGTTTATCTACACTTGAAGACACGCAGGCCCATCCTGCCGTTGTGAAACCAGCGGCTGCTGGTGTTTGTTGCAGACCATAACGGCTCTGTTGTGAAACGGCTTTCTCCTGCAGAGCATCTTCTGCCTTTTCTGTCAGCATGTGTGAAGCTTCATTGTGAGTCTGCAACTACGCGCTTGTGCGCCCTGACACAACACTGAAAGAATAGATAAACATGCATCCTCTCAGTCCCGTTATCAACATGAATTAAATCACTTGTGCAACTGAACAAATGATGAAAGGAGCTTATGGTACCATGGAAGCGATGATGACACGTACGCAGACGGCTCTTTTTTTTAAATTTCAGTCAACAATGCTGCATGCAACTGATTCATTCTGTTCTAGATTACATTTTTTTTTTTCATTTTTATTTTGACTTCTTTAAGAGAAAACTCCCAAAAGAAGTGTAAGCTCATGGTAATGATAACCCTTAAAAAAGGAGAAAAAAAATCTGCATGATGCTTTCAGCTGTGTGCAAGTGTGATTATGAAAACCAACTGTCAGGACTTTTTAGGTCAAGAATGCTGCCACCTCTGGAAGAAAGCATGATGGTCAACATGTGTTTGGGAAAAAAAAGGAGGGACAATGATTCAAAGCCAAAACTCTAGAAGTCCTTCAGTGCATCCACCACGAAAATAATTCACAGATCACATCAGACGTCACTCGGTTTTATGAATCCTGATCCACACCACATGTCCCACAGATGCCTTGTGACACTCTTCTGTGACTCGCAGCCTCCCCCACATTCACGGAGAACAGGCGCGGTATGACTCCCGATGAATAAATACATAACTGATGGGAAATTTGAAGGCTTGGAGCCTGCAGGCTGAGGGACAAAACTGAATCAGATTTACATTATCAGCTTCTAATGGACCACGGCATGCATTAGTTCAACAAGTTACTGGTGATCCCATTACTCACTGACAGACCAGGTCCTCTTTCACTGCAAGTCTGCCCTCTGCTGTTTGATGGCGGCTGTCAAAACACAATTACTTTTTAACACTGCAGCCTTGATTTGTGCTAAATATTTACTTTCAAAATGACTCGAGGAATCCAGAATATTTAAAATATGAAAGTTGTTTTTTTTTAAAAAACAGAAAAATGAACTTTATTTTATTGCATCTCTCTTGACAGATAGCCCAGTATTCAAACCACAGCAGCTGCGATTCTTCTCTCTGCGCTTCAGCTTCTCCAAACCAGAGTCTAAACTCAGGCCGTCCTGAGAAGAATCAGCTGCTTGAATGTTTAGGCTGAGAGAGCGTTGAGGAGGAGGAGGATCGCTCTGCAAAAGCTACTGCTGACTCAGCTCTGTGCATTACTGGGCCATTAAAACAACATAGTGCATGCTGCCCATGCAGCGTAATATAAAGCATGTACTGGTAACCGGTTTGGTGGTGATTGTTAGAACCTTATATGCCACCTTAAACATGAGTATGCTAATGGATTTAAAGCTGGTCACATGACGTCTGTGACGGGCTTTATGACAAAGGGGCAGTGGGCCGTTCAGTTAGCAGGACGCAGATGACCTCCAGCAATTTATCCAGCGATTCTGGCCTTTACTGTATTTTTCAAATAGGAAATAAAAGAAGACAGCTTTTGAAAGTTTCTGTCTTGCAAAAATCAAGAAGTGTTTTCATTGTAGAACTAGAAAAGGCCAAGGCCAAGAGTTCCCCTATATAGCGATTTACAGATTGCGATAAAATCCACCTTCTGGATCAGTTCCAGATCAGCCTTTGAAATTTGATAGAGGTTCCCATTGTCAATACCTGAGTCAAATTTCATGAGTTTTGGGCAATAATTAATGGAGATATTGAGAAACAAAATTTTCGGCCTCATTGACCGCAATGTTATTGAAAATTTGAAAGTGATCCAGAATCCAGGATTTCTTCTGGATCACATCCAAAATGAAATCAGTTCTTCCTTTTCACATTTTTGACAACTTCTGAAAATTTCATCAAAATCCATCCATAACTTTTTGAGTTATCTTGAACACAGACATACAAACAGACAGACGGCAAAAACATAACCTCCTTGGAGGAGACAACAAATGTTAATAGGTGTATTAGTCAAACTTTAATCCGTCTCTTAAACTGACAAATACAAAGGCAAAATGTTGTCCCGAATTTATGGACTGTTGGGAGAATGGTCTTTGAATTTTGATTTGTAAATCTGCAGATGCGTCAAGCTTGTGTGCTTATGTTTGATTTGAATTTGCTTGGGGAAAAAAAGTTTTTAACTAGACCATATAAACTGAATAATTTGGTTTTCTTTCTCTCAACAAAAAAGAAAATTGAAATACAGTGATCCCTCGCCAATTTGCGCTTTAAATTCCGCAGTTTTAGTTATTCGCGGATTTTTTTCAGAAATATATAATATTTTTAAAAAAATCAATAAAAAATTGCAGAAACATAACAGGATGTTGTGCGCGTTCTCTCGCAGCAAAGAAATGTTGTGAGCCACCCTGGCCCCTTTAAAAAGGTTGGCTTTATGGGTAATGGTGTGGCCTTATGGGTAATGTAGTGTGTGTGTCATAGGACGGCAGAATGAAAACGAGGTTAGATGAAAGAGCGGTTTGTTTACTACGGTTCAGAGACCAGAGGCTGTGAAGGTAACAGAAAGACCACAGTTGAGCCTTTGTCTTGTTTCACTGCAGTGCCTCGCTACTTTTTTGCGGTTTTTAAACATATTTCAAACACATTATTTAGGCTCGAGGGGCTCCGGCTCCAGTTTACAGATTTTGATTCTCACGGGGGGGTTGCGAAAAATAAGGGATCACTTTAGTCAAAAAGAAAAAAAAACATCTTGACATTTTTAAAAGTGCCACTGGAATCAAGTTTAAAGTTTAAAATCACACACTTTTGAAAAAGAAGAAAAGAAGTTGTGCTTGTGCTGCTTTCAGTTCATTGCATTTATATATCTTCACTTTTT
The DNA here is from genome assembly GCA_018398805.1 of Hirundichthys speculiger. Taxonomy (NCBI): domain Eukaryota; kingdom Metazoa; phylum Chordata; class Actinopteri; order Beloniformes; family Exocoetidae; genus Hirundichthys; species Hirundichthys speculiger. The sequence goes on from JAGFBZ010000240.1 coordinate 469,136, forward strand.
GAGTGTGGACTAACTTATACACGGCATCATTCATTTTCGATCAGCTGATTTTATATTTGGCAACACAAAGAGTTGGTACTGTTCTAAAATCTAAATGATCACATTGGTTCAAAATGTCATCGTTTTCTCACCACCTGTCAAGCACGTCGCTGTGAATGTAGCCTCAGCGGGCTAAATAAGTACGTACACAGCAAACACGAGATCACCAGTTTCTAATAATACCCGAAGGGAGGACTTGATGTCCTTCGGTAGAGCTCCCTGCACAACAAACAGACTCCCAGCCTCAGTGAATTGTTCCTTTGTTGGCACGTTGCTGACGTTATGTTTTAATGAAGAAAGGAAATGATGAGGAAAAAGGGAGGGGGAGGGAGGGAGGGGGTGCTTTTACATTCATGGCTGCAGAAAAGCGCATCACTTCAGCATGTTATTACATAAAGCAATTAAGGGGCCCCGCAGGCCCCCGGATTGTGGGAGATGCTTTACCCACGACAGCGCAGTATGTGGATGAGCGTTGACTTCGTCCCGTTCAGGGTTTGTTACATGTTCGCAATGATGTCACTGCACAAACCACAGTGGGAAACTCATGAAATAATCTGCGATGAATTATATGTTAAGAAAGCAGATGAGGGGAAATACCGGCACGGAGGGGCGGGAGGATAAAGAGTCCTTTCATAATAACAACTGTACAAACATTATTAATGTAGCGCCCTTCAAAACAAATTAGCTTCCAGAAAGATGTGAAGAAATGACAGATGTTTTTCTAGTAATGCTTCAAATGACTGGGTGGAAATAATGTGCTAGTTTCTGTGATTTAACCGTGGTGGTTCATGTCGTTGTGGCGTTGTTTTCAAATCATGGCGCAGGACATGTTTAGGAGTCAGATATTTTCCCAAAGAGGAAAAAATGTGAGGGTTGAAATTTGACGCCTTAAGGCTCCTAGGCACTGCACGATCTTTGGCCGTCGCAAACAAAAGGTTGTGAAAGAATTGTGAGGATGTGTTTGCTCAAAATCGTCCATCCGACATCCTACAATATCAGCGGTTTGATACAAATACAGATATACGGTGTGAGAGTTTATAATCTTATATGGCTCCAGAAATCGTGCAATGCATTGAAGCAAGAGGTCTTCGGAACAACCCGACTACCCAAAAAACCCGAGGTTCCGACCCGACCCGAATCGGGTCTTGGGTCCATTCAAAAGACGTGACTCCGGGTTCGGGTCGGAATCGGTACAGTTAGTCTCAGGTCCGGTCGGTGCTCTCTGACAGGCTGGGTCCGCGTTTACTAGAGAGACTTAAAGATATTGGCGGTGGCAGCCAGTGTCAGGACTCGGGGCAGTTAAATGATTATTAATTAATTATGTTTGTCATGAAACAATCGTGTTGCCGTAGCGTGTTATTAGCGGTTTGCCCGGCAGCTGTAAAACACAACGGATCGCCAACATGACAACGTTGGATGAGAGAACATATTCATGACACGTCCTGACCGGTGTAGGCTATTAGCGTTAGCAGTTGCTACCAATAGCATCTGTATCCACAAAGAAAATAACAACGTGGATTTATTGTTGTTTACATCACGTAGCCTATGTAGCAACTGAACCGGGTAGAAGACAACTTTAGGTAAGAAAATCAAGTTTTATTCAACGCTAGACAACTTTTAACATGAGCAACTTTGGGCTGGATTGTCTCGGTTCTATTCGGGTATCTCGGTTCGGTTCGTTCGTAAACTAAAGACTCGGGTCGGGTCGGTTCCGGGTCCAAATATTGCGGGTCCATTCGGGTTCAGACCCCCGGACTTATGATAATAGCTCAGGTCGGGTCGGTTTCAGGTCGAATTTTCACGGGTCCATTCAGGTTCAGGTCCATGAAAGAGGACCACCCGTGAAGACCTTTATTTGAAGCCCTTAATCTCAGCAGCCATAAAAGAGCCAAGACTGCCCTATTATAATAATTTACACTGTTGTAAAATAATTTTTTTAAGGTGTGGCTCTAGTGGCCTTTTATTGACATTAGCTCCTCATTTATTTCTAAATTATTTTAAGATTTGACTTTTATATTTTTAAATGGATTGGCGCAACCTGATTTATCAGATCTTCTGCAAATCCTCACCCTTGTTAGAGCTCTATGATCAACCAGTCAACTGCTTCTAGATGTTTCAAGAGCCAAATTAAAATATAGAGGGGACTGAACATTTGCTCTAGCTTCCCTTAAATTGTGAAACAGCTTTACCCTCGATATTCTTTGAGATTCACTTACACAGCAGCAGCAGTATCTCAAAGGCAAAACTTACAATTGTGAGTGTCTTCTTAGCTTGTTGATGCAACATGCATTTGGAATACTTTACTGTCTTAAATTTACGCAAGTCTCCAAAGGAGGCGTCCTCAAAAAATTGGTGGGAGCGAGAACACATCCAGCTGTATTTGGCTAAATGTTCACTTTGCATTATAGCAATACTTTGGGTGTAACTGATGACGTTTTACAAGTGTGGTGTAAAAACCACATAATAATATTTTCCCCAAATTCCTATTATGTTATTAAGAGTTGAGTTGTTTTACATTATGATTTTGTGTGCCTATTACTCTAGCTCCCCATTAAAATTCCTCCTTAGTTCTCCAAACTGAGAATGCTTTAAAAGCGCAGGTAAGACACGCCTTTAAGCCAAACTCCACTTTAAGAGGAAGAAACCTCGAGCAGGACCTGGCTCATAAGGGGGGACCTTCCTGCCGCAGACTAGCCGGGTAAAGGAAGAGGAGGGAGACAGGACAGAGAGAGGAGAGCACATACATCCTGGCGATACCATATTAGACAAAATCTATAAATTAATATCCCGAAGACATCTTCACACACAGGTGGAGGTAAATGGTGGGATGGTCAGAGGGCAGAACTGCAGGCTAATATGTAACTCTGGAAACTCTGGCCTCTAAACATACAGAAAAAAAAAGGGGGGGGGGGGGGGCAAAACAGCACAAAAAACTACAGGAACAATAGAGCGCAGTTACATTTATGAGGTGCTCCTAATTAACTATGGATTGAGTTGAAGGAAGGAGAGGAAAGGAGGGGAGAGAAGAGAGGTCGAGACACCACTCAGCAGATCATGTTGGTGTCTCCCTGCAGCGTAGACCTATACCAACATAGCTATGACAACGCTATGTTTAAGATGAGCCTGCTGTAGTATTGGCTCTTATAAATGTAGCTATGACTATTGGCCCAACACACTATTGTTTAGACTAACTATAGGCTTTACTAAACAGAAATGTTTTCAGTTTAGTTTTAAAGATTCAGCCTCCTGAACCCAAATAGGTAACTGGTTCCATAATAAAGGTGCCTGGTAACATCCGTCCTTCAATTAATTTCTGCTCATCCATATTTGGGTTGCAGCAGCCGAAGCGGACAGGCCCAGACCTCCCTATCCTCAGCCACCTCCTCCACTTCCCCTAAGGGAATCCCAAGGCGTCCCCAGGCCAGCGGAGAAGTATAATCTCTCCAGGCTGCCCTGGGGCCTCCTCCTGGTTGGACGTGCCCAAAACACAGCTTGAAAGAGGCGTCCAGATGCTGGAACCATCTCAACTGGCTCCTCTTGATATAGAGGAGCAGCATCTCTACCTTGAGTCTATCTCGAATTATGAAACCTTTCACCCTTTCATCTCTAAGGGATAGTCCAGCCACCCTACGGATAAAGCTAATTTGAGCTGCTTGAATCCACAATCTCATTCTTTCAGTCACTACCCACAGTTTGTGACAACAGGTGAGGATAGAGACAAAGATGGACTGGTAAACAGAGAGTCTTGCCTTTTGGCTCAACCCTCTCTTCAACTAAAACAAACTCAGATTTGGAGGTGCTGATTCTCATCCTTACCACTTCACACTTGGCTGTAAACAGCTACAGCAAAAGCTGAAGATCACGGCTTGATGAAGCCAACAGGACCACAGGATCTGCAAAAAACAGAGGTAACCCCCAGGTCACCAAACCAGAACCCCTCCACTCCTCAGCTGTACCTTGAAATTCTGTCCATAAAAGTTCTGAACAGAATCTGTTGCAAGGGGCAGCCCTGAATTCAACTCTTACTAGAAATTAGGGCTGGGTAAGATATGCGTTATTATTGCATTAACTCATTAATTTATTAACGCCGGCATTTATTTTATCTCACATTAACGCATGTTGCTCACATGCTTTTGTTTTGAAAAGTCTGTTACTGGCTGCTGCGGAACCGGAAGAGAATTGGTGGAAAAACATGTGGAAAAGCTAAAACAGACATGGAGAGCAGCAAAGTTACTGAACTTTTACATGGACATTTTTATTTTAAAGTTTTCCCAGACGGCTGATTCAACAGAAACAAGGTTATAACAACTGCGAAGTTGAACTTCCCATTAAAAGTTTCTGCTGTTCCCTCAGAAATTGCCTGTTTTAGTGATATGATTGTGGCTCAGAATTTTGTTGATAGACTTTTTTTTTTTTTAATTTTTCATAAAAAACAGGATGACATTAATGCCCTGTCAGTGGCAATAAGCTTTATTTTATTTTACATTTTTTAAGATGAGATTTACACTAAATATGTGTCATTGACAAGTGCTGATGTTAAAAGTGTTTGAACAACAAATGTTATGGCACTTTTGTTCATATGGCAGCAGAACATTTAAATAAAAGTGCACTTTACACTACTTCTGAAATCATTATTTGATTTTGCGTATACAATGCGATTAATCATGATTAATCAGGGAAATCATGCAATTAATCACGATTAAAAATTTTAATCGTTGCCCAGCCCTACCAGAAATAAATCCAACTTACAACCGGCAATGTGAACCAAATTCTTGTTTAGTTTGTACAGGGCCCATATAGCCCGTAGCAATGGACCCAGTACCCCATTCTCCTGGAGCAACCGCCATAGGACACCGTGGGGGACACGATCAAATGCCTTTTTCAAGTCTACAAACACATGTGGACTGGTTGGGCAAACTCCCATGCTACCAGGACTCCAGTGAGGGTATAAAGCTGATCCAGTGTTCCACAACCTTGACAGAATTGTTATTCCTGAATCTGAGGTTTTAACTATTGACTGGACTCTCTTCTCCTGCACAAACCTTACCAGGGAGACTGAGGAGTGTGATTTCTCTGTAATTAGAACACACCCTCTGGTCCGCCTTCTTAAAAAGGGTAACGACCAGCTCAGTCTGCCAGTCCAGAGGTACTCTCCCTGATATCCATGAGACGTTGCATCTACAGCATCCAGAGCCGTGAGGAACTCATGGTGGATCTCCATGAGTGGCCCTGCCTCTATGCAGTTTTTTAATTACCTCAGCGAGGTAGTCACATTATCATTACGGGTCATTTCCAAGCACCATCAATCCCACTTCCAGGATGTAACATAAAGTTATTTAAAGCAATAACATATATGGTGAGCAGCCAATCAAATAGCCAGATGCCATTTGATTGACAGTTAGCTACTGAATACGCCAGCTAGCCATCAGCATAGCAGTTGTTTCAGTAGCAACACTTGAAATGAAGATGTTTTGCTGAATAACCTTTGAAGGAAGAAATCACGTTTCATCGTACTTCTTTTTCCTTTTCTTTTCATTGTTAAGAAGCAGGAGGCAAGGTAGATACTGGACAAGTCACCAGCCCACCTCAGGACCATGCAGAAACAAACCGGACAAACAACCAAGCATGTTCACACTTGCACCTGCAGTCACCGTAGAATCACCACATAACCGAATGTGCATGTTTTTGGACTGTGGCAGGAAATAGGAGTCTTCAGTAGTAGCCATCTTTACAATGGATCTACAGTAGCATCAGGCTTCCTGCTTTTTCATATGTGTTCTCTGACTTTCAAAAAGCTCATATCTAAACAGTACAGACTTTGAAGTCTTAGCTATTCAGGGGGTGGGCCTGTAGCTGGCCGGACCACCCCCTGGGATTTGGCTGGAGGGTGAAAGTCGACTTTGAAGTGCAGACGAGACTAGAGGAGGTATTTCAATAGGCTTGTGGTTCAGTTTTTTGGGGTAAAGTTGCAGCCGTAAGCAGGAGGGAGAAAATGAGCGAGGACAAGAAGTGAGGGAGGAAAAAGAGAGGAGGGCTGTAGTCTTTTGAAATGAGGCACCTGCACATTTGAGGCTTGCAAGAACAGGTATGTTCCCAGGGGTTAGGGGCTTTGGAGAATTCAAAGTCATTTCAGTTAGCCCCAAACACTCATAATCTTTTCTAAGACGTGAAGGGGGATATGATGTTGATACACTCACTCAGGCTTGAACATGTTCACAGAGGACAGAATGGATGGATGGAATCTCACATGAGCACACACACACACACACACACACACACACACACCCACACACACACACACTCACACACACCTCAACAGTGTGATAGAAAATATAATTCTGGAAACTTTTATCCTGATGCGATATCTGTGAAGGTTGTAGAAACAAAATATTTTGTTGTTAAAAAAAATATTAACAACATTAATGAAAATAACAAAAAGAGTGTGGTGGTTTAATCGATGGGGAAAATGGTTAATAATATATAAATGGATATAAAAAATCAGGGTCTTAGTTCTTAGAGGGGAAAATAAATGGAAGCTTGTGTTAAAATCATGGAACGTTGAACTGAATTGCTCTGATTTCTTCCCACAGATGTTATGGTGATGGACTGGTTGCTAAACTGGACCCTGTCCAGGGTGCACCCCTGTCTTTCATCCAGAGACAGCAGGAATAGACCCCAAGTTGACCACCATGACCCTAAATGGGAAGAAGACAGTTTTGATGAAGGAAGAATTGAACTGAAGTAAATTATACTTTATTAATCCCCAAAGGCGAATTGTGTTGTTGCAGGATTTAATATTATGGTTGATCTGATAGATACTGTAGATCATTTTTTCAAATTGTTTTTACCATTTATGAGAAAAATGATGCCTTTTATTTTCAGATCTAAGAATGTTTCGAACTTTTGAAAAAATATAAACTCCAATTTCATTTGAAGGAATATAATTACTTTTAGGAAGCATTGTTCAACTCCAGCAGTCTCCTGTCTTCATTAGCAAAAACTATAAACTAAAATTTCTGGACAAGACCTCTTTGACATCACCCATAGGTTCTCTACAGAATGATTTCAAAGCAAAGTGATTTCCATAAGAATTACTAGTTTACTACTTATTGTAGGCTTTTTTGAGGGGTCAATAGGGATTAGCTCTGGTTTGGAGCCAGCCCCTAGTGGTCAGTTAAAGTATTGCAGTTTTTGTTACTTCTGAGCTTGCTTCACCCTGGAAGTGCAGGTGATGGCGCTTGGAGAAAAGTATCTAAAGTAACTCTGGACTCCTGTTGCCTCTTGCTATATTTTTCTATCACTTTAAAACACATTTCACACATCAGCAGTGATAGTCAATGATGGTTATTAGATTAATCTAGTTAAACTGCAGGAGGACACCAAAGCAGGAGTAATTATAACATATAATATAATATGTCTTTTATTTCTAACAATGAGAAAGGCAGAATATCATCAGTATGGATGTCAAGGCAGAATATCGAAAGAGAGACAATGAGACACAAGACAGCAATCATGAGAGACAGCGCATGACAGGTGACAACAATCAGGGTGACAACGAGACACGGGTGACAACAATCAGGGGCGACAGCAAGACACAGGTGACAATGAGACATGGGTGACAACAATCAGAAGAGACAACAAGACAAGTGATAACAATCAGGAGAGACAACAATATACAGGTGACAACAGTCAGGAGAGACAACAAGACATAGGTGACAACAGTCAGGAGAGACAACAAGACACGGGTGACAACGAGACGGGTGACAACAATCAGAAGAGACAACAAGACAAGTGACAACAATCAGGAGAGACAACAAGACACAGGTGACAACAGTCAGGGCGAAAACAAGACACAGGTGACAACAGTCAGGGCGAAAACAAGACACAGGTGACAACAATCAGAAAAGACAATGAGACACAGGTGACAACAGTCAGGGCGAAAATGAGACACCGGCAACAACAACTGGGAAGAAGACAGGAGGAACAGGAAAAAAGGCGGGAAGGTTAGCCACTTGGTAAGTACAACAGGAAGCTGAACAAAGGTTAAACTAAATGAAACAAAAACAGAGGCTTTACAAAGGCAACAAAAGAAAATCAACATTAATCTGATAAAATTCAAAAGATTAGAAATTCATCCAGAAACTGAATTTGACAGAGCCAAGACAGGATTCAGTTTTTGTGCAAAACTAAGCTAAATGGCTGAGTTTGTGAACTTATTGCCTGTTGAATTTCATCAGCAAATAGTCTTCTTTCTCATAGATAGAATAACAGACACTTTTTTTTGGTTGTTTTCTTTGGTTGTTTCCTTTTTTCCATATGTGAAAAAAAGTACAGCATTGTTGTACTCATTCACTTTAAATTTGCAACGTAAATTATTCCAATATTATTCCAATATTTTACATCTCTAACCGACTGGTGATAGAACTTAGACAGTTTGTGAAAAATATAAGCAGAAAGTTGCCTCCAAACATGATTATACAATTACAGACACCAGATTAACAAGGCTCAGTCACTCAGTCTCATTTTCAGTCAGCATCTCTATCATCGTCTCCTCTAACGACCTCTCAGTCCCTCTAGTGGTTTGACATCCCCAGCCGTCTATTCCACTGCTCCCTGACTGCACAGATCACCACTCTGAGGAGGAAAACAATGCGTCACAGAGCCAAATCCCAAACATCCAAATCCCCAAATGAAAAGCCATTCTGCACATCAGTCATGCTGGTCTGAAAGAAGGAATTTGCGTGAGATAACATGCTGACATAGTACAACAGTTTCACCACATGTGCCATCCAGCGGTTGGATGGCAGTCGGGATGGAAAGATGGTGGTTGGAGTGAGGGATGACAGCAGAAAAATGGTCAGGGAAAGAAATTACTCTCCATTCTGGGCCTCTTTCATGTTTGTGAGACTTATTTTTCCTGCTGATCTTTTGGTAATTAGTGTACACACTCAAGTGCTCACAGACTGACACATCCATGTTGGATCATGCCGAAGGAGACATCAAAGGGGAGTCTATTGAGACTCGTACCGCAAAATCAGTTTTCCTTAAGACTCAGATCTTTCAGTGAAGGAGTGGGCCGTTTCCTTAGTGGACTGAAATCACTGCATTGGAACAGTTCAAAGTCACATGTAGGTCAAACCTTTTGAGTTTTTTTTTTTTCAAATAAGTGAAAAAGCATACAAAAATCATTGTGTTTGAAATATAATCTTTAACCTCAGAACTCAAGACAGTTCAAAGTCCTTAAAGCATAAGAGTCCTCAGCTTAGACTGAAATACTTTCAGTTATTTTAGCTTCAAGTCTCTCACAGGTCCTTCGGCATGCGTATTGGGTTGTAGTTGGTTAGCTAACAAAGGATAGTTTTCCAATTATATGAACAAAAAATGTTTCAGAAAGCAACTTTTTAATCCTCTATGGAAAGTCCACTGTCGTTTATGATGTGTACTTTTCCAAAACCATCCATTCACCCATGATTCTGAAGTTACTCAGTCCATAACATCCCGAAGCTCCTCCAGAGGAATCCCTGCCGGACCAAATGGGATGTAGTCCATCAAGTGAATCCTGGATCGCCTCGTGGGTCTCACCAGTGTTCGGTCAGCTTCTAAATGGTGCTCAACTCCTGCGACTGCAAAACAACCTCAAATCATCGCCCCTCCACTGCTGTGTTTGTCAGTTGGTGTGAGGTGTTTCTGCTCAAAAGCTGCATTTGGGAATTTTCCAAAGATGCTGCCAAAAAGGCCCCAGATAGATAGATAGATAGATGGATAGATAGATAGATAGATAGATAGATAGATAGATAGATAGATAGATAGATAGATAGATAGATAGATAGATAGATAGATAGATGTACTTTATTGATCCCAAACTGGGAAATTGCAGTGTAGCAGCAGCAGGACATGAAAAAACACAATATTAAATAGCAATATAAAAAATATAAAAAACAGAAAGTATTCCTATTTAAAATATAATTATAAGACACGTAAGAAACACAAACAAGAGCAATATGACAAGTGTACATACAACAAATAGCGCAATGAGCTGCAAGTTGCAGTGAGCTGAAGTGTACATTGAACTAAGTTGTTGAACTTGTGTTGTTCTGTCTTTAGGATATTGTTCTGGAAATCTTGTGGTTTGTTCAGATGCAGTTTTGCAAACCTCAGTCATGCCTCCATGTTATTCTTAAACAGAAGGGGCTTTCTCCTTCGCTTCCGCACAAACCGTACTTGTTCAGTCTTCTAATTGTGTTTTCATTTAACATGAGATGTAGCTCTTGTTTTTTTTTTTTTTTTTTTTCCTTTTTATTCTTTGAGCATCGCACAATCTGGCCCTCAGCTAAACAGGGCAGATAGGAAAGTGCCTGAATGCTCTCCACTTAAGAAAAAAAAAACGTTCTTACTGTAGAATGTTAAACTCCAGATTGTTTGGAGGTTGTTTGATGTGCACCAACAGCTGCTTCTCTAAAACCATCGCTTATGTCTTTCCTTCTTGGCATTACGTTTATACATGCCTGAATGCCTCAGATCAGCAAACTATCAAAACGCCTGCTTTCAATTGAAGAAAAGCCGATGATGAGCAGCACCCGGCTGCAGCTTCATATAACAACAACTTTAATTTAGGTGAAAGAAAATGTTGAAAACTAAATTAACTCGTATGAACAAGGCTGACTTTCTATGAGATAAATAGTGCTCTTTTAAAGACTGGATGAAGAGGCACCCATCTGCCCATGATTTCTGTTTTCACTTTGTTTTTTGTTTTTTTTTGCACATGCTTTCAAAGAGCACACAGAGATGACCTCACTGTACTTACCTCTTAAAGTTTTCAGAAACCTTTTCAAAAACTCACATTAGCATCAAAACTCCTGATGTAAATTCAGTTTCTTCCTGTTGATACATGCTAGACTGTGAGCCGCTGCTGTGAGCCATATCAAGGGAGCGGCGGAGCTTTAATCTGAATTATGTATCTCTGCAGAGCTGAATCAGGTCGTTCCAGGCTATAAATGTCAGCCGCATCATTAGAGTCTCATTGTTGTATAACGTATGTACAGCTACAGGGGGAGAATTTTAAGACAGCGTGGTCAGCAGTGCCTTGATCACGCTGGAAAAACATTCATCCATCCTTTCATTCTCTATACCTGCTTTATCCAGTTCTGGGTGATGGGGGGGCTGGAATGGAAAAATGGGAACCTTTTAATGCACTTTTTGGAGAAAAGCATCCTCAGAAGGCTACAGTGAAATCTAATAACCTTATATTTGATTATGTATAATATTAATCAGAAAATATTGTTGTTATTTAATCATGGGTTCTGTCAAACTGTAATAATACATGTAGGTTTGGGGAAAAAGCAGCTTGTTGGATGTTTCTCTGCAGTGTGTATAAAATTGTCTATACTGTTTTATTATTATTTTTCCATCCATCCATCCATCCATTATGCTCGCTTAATCCTCTGCAGGGTCACAGGGATCTGCTGGAGTCTATCCCAGATCTCTTCAGGTGAAGGGCAGGGGTCCACCTGGACAGGTCACCAGTCCAGCGCAGGGCCACATATACAGTCATGGAAAAAATTATTAGATCACCCTTGTTTTCTTCAGTTTCTCGTTCATTTTAATGCCTGGTACAACTAAAGGTACATTTGTTTGGACAAACATAACGATAACCACAAAGATTGCTCATAAGAGTTTTATTTAAGAGCTGATATCTTACCATTTTAAATCAATAGCTATGGCGTTGTACTGCCAAAAACACTGCTTTTATGCATTCAGTGTTTTCTTTTCTGTCTGTTTTAGTCACATGATGATGTTTAGTGGTACAAGGTATTAAAATGAACAAGAAAGTGAAGAAAAAATGGTGGTCTAATAATTTTTTCCATGACTGTAGACAAACAACCACGCACACTCATAATCACTCCTACGGGCAACATAGAACCACCAGTTAACCTGAATTAATCTTTGGACTGTGGGAGGAAACCGGACCCGGAGGAAACCCACACAAGCAGAGGGAGAACATGGAAACACCACACAGAAAGACCCCTGATGAGGTTCGAACAGCAACAGTGCTGATCACCAAGCCACCGTGCTGCCCTTTATTAGCTTTTATTACTGTAAAACAACTTTGTTTATGAAGAATATTGATTAAAAGAGAATATATCAAAGAGAAAGTTGTAAATTCTCCCAGTAAAAACTCAAAAAGGGTTGTAATGTGCTCTTCTGTACAGCAGGTGGCACAAGAGCACATGTTCTGCCCAGGGACGCTTCAACCAGACAGGAACCTGCAGTGAGATCAAAAATACGGGTGAATGATAATGTTCTGCTTTACAAAATTCTTGTTGCGGTCTGTTTGCACTTGTCACCACTTTTGTATGAGTTTGACGCTACTAAAGGAAGAGGAAGCCATGACAAAAGAGGCAGGCTGTGATGAATGTAAGATTAAGGCAGATTTCATCATTTATGTGGCTTGACAACTCTTGCCTCAGTGTTGCAACAGACAGGCGTTGCATCACGCTGGAGTCAATAAGATCTGTTCAGACATGGAGGAAATTAATCATGTTAGTGTTAGAGGCACACATTTTTCACCTGCTTCAGTATGCTTTTATACTCTTTATACTCTTTCCCATGAAAATGCCTGGGCAGGCGGATGAGGCAAAACAAGGCAACTGTCAGCTTCGGGTGTAAAACAGTCCCATGCACCAGTGGCTCTGTTATTCGCCCGATCCAACAGAAAACTGTGTCTGCTGGCGGCAGAAGTGCTCAGTTTTGCTCTCCTGTGGCAGGACGTTACAGTGTTGTTGTGGCAGTTGCTGTTGTTGTTAGTAGGCGAGCGCAGGGGGAGCTCAGTAAATGTTGCCCGTCAAACAAAAAGAGTGCCATGTCAGCTCTGCTCCAACAAAGCACGGCCTATCCGCACAGACAAAATGCTCGCAGAGACTCCAAGACAATTACGGAGGCGAAGAACAACAAGCACCGCTCCACCTGTTCGATGACTGGAGGAGATAGTTTTTGCTAGGATGATGTATCCTCGTGAGCACTAGAAACGCTGTTTGCGTTGCGGACGACTGGTAGTGTCACGTTCGCCTTTATCACCTGTACATGCAAAGTGGGGGTCACTTTATCTGTAGAACTGTTAGCATAAACGTAGCTGCTCTCACACACGCTCAGATATGCAGCCAACTGCTGGCAGATATATCAAACAGCCGAATATGCTGCTGGATGGGTAAAGGAGAGGGTTGCGCTTCGGTGCTGACATGAAATAAAAGTGCTACCTGTCGCAGCTTTGGTAGGGTTGTGAACATACGCGGAGATGCAAGAGGAAAAATAACAGCTTCCCTCTCATGAGTAAAGTGGCCACCCCTTTTACCGGTCCACTGGTACAGAATGTACAGAACCAGTTGTGAAGGGGGATGGGTGGGCTTTAGACTCATGCAAGAGTGTCTAAAGGCCTCTTAAACTTCTCTGACTCTGTAAGTGACGTACTGACTAGAACGTAACTTACGTTACCTACAATTTCTTCGTTGCTTGGCGAGCGCTGCAAAGCAATTCACCGCCAGAACAATAAGGGCCATGATGTTTTCCTGAAGCCCAACCTTCAACAGCAACATTGTCTTCTTCTATAGTATGGATTCGAGATCTTCGGAACAACCCGTCAACCCAAAAACCCGGAGGTTCCGACCCGAATCGGGTCTCAGGTCCATTCACAAGATGTCACTCCAGGTTCGGGTCGGAATCGGTACAGTTAATCTCGGGTCTGGTCGGTGCTCTCTGACAGACTGGGTCCACGTTTACCCGAGAGAGGTAAAGATATTGGCGGTGGCAGTTGTCACTCAGCCCCCCCCCCCTCCATCCAATAGGCTGCGAAATGTCAGGTGACAGGTCAAGCAAAAGTAAACAAACAAACAGTAGTTTGGGTTAGCCAATGTCAGGACTCGGGGCAGTTAAATGATTATTCATTAATGTGGCGTGTTTGTCATGAAACAATCGTGTTGCCGAAGCGTGTTATTAGCGGTTTGCCCGCCAGCTGTAAAGCACAACGGATCGCCAACATGGATGAGAGAATGTGTTCCCGACACGTCCTGACCGGTGTAGGCTATTAGCATTAGCAGTTGCTACAAATAGTATACGTATCCACAAAGAAAATAATGACGTGGATTTATTGTTGTTTACATCAACTAGCCTATGCAGCAACTGAACCGGGTTCTGTTCGTGGTCAGAAACTAAAGACTCAGGTCGGGTCGGTTTCCGGGTCCAAATATTGCAGGTCCATTCGGGTTTGGAACCTGGACTTATGATAATAGCTTGGGTCGGGTCGGTTTCGGGTCGAATCTTCACGGGTCCGTTTGGGTTCGGGTCCATGAAAGTGAACCCGTGAGGACCTCTACTATGGATTGTTTATTTGCACCCCGGCTGCCACAGAAAGATATGCAGCTCGTCTTCGACCTCTGAGGGAAACTGACAAAGAGATGCATTTCAGTTATTAAACGTTAAATATGGCGTTGTTGTTATGATGGGAGATGGGAATAGTGATTCCAAGGAAATGATGTAGCTAGTGGACCAATCAGAGGCTGGCACTATCTCCGTCATTTTCAACAGATAGTTAAAAAATTGAGCATGTCTCTGCCATCCATTGGAGAGCTGGTCAGAGAGGAGCTGTGATGTCAGAGAGGAGTCTGTGTGTCGACGGATACAGAGAAGAAATATTAGACTTAAGAACCACTATTCAAAACAACCAAGACTGGTGTAGAATCGCTACCAACACCTTGGATCAACACGTTTTGTCTCTTTAAAACCAACAAGTCATTTACTCGTGTTCCTCCTCCATTTCGAATGTCTTTTGTTGATCCTCGTCTGGTTGTTTCTCTGCCTACGTCCCAAGGTTCATTTCTCTAATTGGTTGTGTGCCCATCCAATGGCGTCCAGAGGCAGTCTGTTGGTTCTGCCCCCTGGACATCCAAGACCATTAGTCTGGTTCCAGAGGAACCAGACTAATGGTCTTGAAGAGGAAGTAGAATGACGACAGCTGTCCAGCCAAGGTATATAGAAAAAAAAACCTCCAGCTCACATAAACACCCCAGTGAACTGTGGGTAAGAGGTGATATGTGCAGTGGGATGGAGGTATATGCAAACACACTGGTGAAACGCCCCCTGCAGCTGCCGTCTGTCCCAGGGTGTGACCCCACTCACCCCTATTGTGCAGCAACCATAGCACCACTGTTTACCCTGAAGCCCGGTCCAGCGAGCACACACGGGCGTGCATGTTTACCCTGCATGCCTTACCTTCGCTACAGGAACCAGGCCTTTCCTACAAAATAAAGAGACAAATCTAAAAATGATCAAATGATATTGCTTTTAAATGGGATTATAATAAAGAGAGTATATGAACTTTAGCAATATCAAATTATTTCTTCAAAAATGAGCCTCATATGTAAATATCTTTAACTTGTTTGCAAGTTCAATAGCACAAAGTGTCAACAATCCACAGAAAGCTGCGAATGAATTTTCATAGATAAACTATCCATTAGAACAAAAGAATAAAACGTCTTCTGGGGTGATAAAAGGGTTTTTGCGACTGGAAAAATGTGTTGGCTCACACCACAAAGCTTCTTTTAATTAGCATAATTGGTTTCATCTGCAAATGAACTGACATTTGTTTCTAAACAAGAGGCAGCTTTTATTTAGCTGAAAGAATCAGGGGAAAAAAATAAAGCCACGTATTGGAGACTAGTTAGTTGTGTTCGTTGTCGATGTTTTAACATCACAGTTCAGGTTAATCCAGCTGTTAGGAAGATGTGCAGCTCGTCCAAAAAACACAGTTGGTAGAAACTGTAAATACTGACAAGAGTGTCCGTAACAGCCAGAGCACTGAATAACAGTGTACCCTCAAAAGAGACGCACATGCGTCAAGTTAGCCACCCAACAACACAGCACAACGTGCCTGGACAGATGTTTAAGAGCGGCCTCACCCAGCGTGACAGTTTGAGTACCAGAGGGTGTTGTTTTATTCTGAGAGGCCCAGTCATGTATTACATCTCAGTTCTGTCCTCGTCTGGAACAAATAAAACTGCATCCTACACCCTGAGATGCTCTTTTGGTGCTTTTGGGATTCTCTCATTTGAACTGGTGGTTTTCAGGCTACACCCACCTTAATCACAGAGTCCATTACTGAGCTCCAGGGAGGATCCCCCACTTCTGAATTTGCGAGTATATCTGTGTTTGCGTTTGTGTGAATGTGTTTTAAGTGCTGGCTGGAGTTTAGCTGTGCACACAGTCCCCCCCTCCGCCATTTGAGCCTCCAGGGAAGATTAGCCGAATCCAGGTTGTGTAACCAATGATTTAAGGCTGGGAATAATATTAGTCAGGTAGCATTAACACTCCAGACAATTTCACAATGGCAGGTTCAAGTGACTTTACTTACCGTGTCAAACTGAATTATAATGAGATTCTTCAACCCAAATCTTTACTATTTTAAACAAGAAAGAAATTAGAAAAGCACTCGGAGAGCGCAGACCTCCGCCAAGCACAACAGTTCCCCCATATAGCAATTTATAGACTGCGATAAAATCCACGTTCTGGATCAGATCCGGATCAGCCTTTGAAATTTGATAGAGGTTTCCATTGTCAATCCCTGAGTCAAATTTCATGAGTTTTGGGCAATAATTAATGGAGATATTGAGCAACAAAATTTTTGCCTCCATTGACTGCAATGAAATTTGAAAGTGGTCCAGAATCCAGGATTTCTTCCGGATCACAGCCAAAATGAAATTAGTTTTTCCTTTTCACATTTCTGACAACTCCTGAAAATTTCATCAAAATACATCCATAACTTTTTGAGTTATCTTGAACACAGACAGACAGACAGACAAACCTCCTTGGCGGAGGTAAAAAGCAGGTCAGTGGTATGAATGAAACTGGAGTATGTCGCTAGTACCATTATTTTTTCCCGGATGATACATTTCTTAAGTATGTTTTCACTTGAAACCAGATTTATTCACAATAGAAATAAGTCCCTTTTGAATCACAGTCAAGCCCGGACCAGGAAAGCACAAATCAGAATAATAAATAAATAAATTAAAGTCTGGAAAATAAATAAAAGCAGCACTATGAAGCCAATGAGGTCAATGTTTCCCATAATTCTTTTTACCACTCAATAACTTCGTCTAGACGGTTGGCATTTATAAAAGCTGCAGTCAGTATTTGCGAGTGCTGATCTGAGACCGGAAACTGCTTCATGAATGCCAGTAGGCGATATTACAGGACAACACGTACGGCGACAAAGTGCCCGTTGCACTGTGGCTGTTAAAAAGAAACACAAAACAAACTTGGTGTAACTTCACACAGGCTAAATCAATACTGAAATCAGTGTGTACGCTAACGGAAGGATACGGGGTGGGTATTGAGATTCGTTGCTGAACTGGTAGCACCGACAGACGCCGGGGCGAATGGCTTCACTGCGTGTTCACATCCAGTCATGGCCAAACTCTCTGAAACGAGGCCAAACTCCACTTACAAAGATAATATTGTATAAGTAAAGACGACTATGTTAGCAAGGTGGTGATGTCTACGGTAGATCCTCCTTTTGGCTGTGGGGCAGTCAAGCTTTGGTGACATGGATACGAACCGCCCCAGACTTGTCACATTTAACTGACTCTTTCTGTCGTTACAAAAATGTTTGCTGAATAAACAACTGGTGGACATGTTCCTTTGAAACTCTGCTAATTCATGCTTCAAAACGATCAGTTAGCCGCTGTAGTTTCGATCATAAGTCAGACCCCGAACATTCTCCACCGCAAAACAAGGAACAAAAACAGCAGAACGTCAGAGTTTTACTTTATGCTGAGAGTTGTTCGTTCCTTGACTCCAGTGGAGGTGAGCCAGTTCAACTATGCTCTGAGGCCAAATCTAAATGATTGCTCAGGGCAAAGTCATGAGCCCATATTTGAATGTACTGTGACAGCTGCCTTAACAACCACAGATAACTGAGTATTTGCATTCCTGCTGAAGAATGTTTTAGCTGCAGGAGGACGTCTGTTTGGCCGTTAATTCAATTTCAATTCAGTTCAATTTTATTTGTATAGCATTATACCATTTCTATTGTCTATAGGTGCTTCACAGAGACCCAGAGCATGACCCCTGAGAAAATATCATTAACTAAAATTATAATATTGAATCCTAGACAAGGATAATGGCAAGTAAAAAACTCCCACAGAGGGAGAAAAAAAACCTTTAAGCCAAACAGAGGCAAGAAAAAAACTCCACTTTCAGAGGAAGAAACCTTGAGCAGGACCTGGATCATATGGGGGGACCTTCCTGATGAAGACCAGCTGGGTAAAGACAGAAAAAGAGAGGAGAGACAGGACAGAGAGAGTGTGGAGGACAGAGAGAGTGTGGAGGACAGAGAGATGATGGAGGACAGAGAGAGGAGAGCACACAAATGACTGAATGAAAGGACCATATAAACCACATGTGTCAAACACAAGGCCCGCGGGCCAAATGTGGCCCGTCGCGTCATTTTATGTGGCCCTCGAGAACTTGGGCATTATTGGCTTAAATTTTAAATCAATATTTTAAGACTTAAAATAAGCCTACACCGCTTTAAAGCGCATATTGACAATAAACGACATCTCCCATCATGCATTTCGTCATTACCCACAATGATAATGAGCAAGACGATTTTTCAGAACTGATGGACTTAAGAAAAACCTCTACAAACTAACCCCAACATGTCCAAGAAAAGAGAAATTGATGCACAGGGAAGGAAATTTCATGAATGATGGGAAAACAAATACAAGTTTGTATGTCAAAGTGAAATAACAATATCTCTTTTCTGTTATTAGGCGGGTGTCAGTCGTGAAAGAGCTTAATATACGTTGGCATTTTGACAACAAACACGGAGCTAAGTATGCTAAATTTAGCCTGCAAGAAAAACAAAGAACCGCTTCTAAAACCAAGGTAATGGATACTCTCAGTGATGTTTACCACAAACCATGAGTTTAATATAATAATGACTTAAATATTTGAAACTTGAATACATAATAAATACAGAGGCCATTATTTAACAATATTATAATGTGTAGTTTAATTTATTTTGATTTTCATTGCATTTTGTTACATTCATGCTGTCAATCTGGCCCTTTGAGGGCCATGACAGCCATGACACCTCTGGAATAAACAGATGCAGGTAGCAGCACTGAGGTGAGATGGTCAGAGGACTAGATCACCGGTCACCACGGCAACCGTCACCCTGAACACATCTACACACACAGGTGGAGGTAAACGCTGGGATGGACAGAGGAGGGAACTGCAAGTCAGCATGCTTTTGTTGCAGTAATGTCCTGCGCATCTGCATTCATGAAGCTGCAGCAGGAGATGACAAGCTGAACACACGAGGCTTGTGAAATAATGACAGCGGCTCACATAGTAGTGTCGATTCATGTGAACAGAAAATTGCAAAGTACGGTAAGGAACACAGTCAATGCTGCTTTCAAGTCAGTATGTTAAAAATAAGCTTTAATAACGTGGAGCAGTCAGTGTGTCTGAGGTTTAGTATTTTGACTTATGGAACTCTGCAGTCATGTAAAGAGTTAGACATGGTTAGAGAGAAACACGGGGAACCTGGATGATAGTGTGCTCATCTGTAGCCATGAATCTAAATATCTACGTTCCTGTTTGGAAGTTTCAACAAGATCCGGATTCCAGCTCAGAAAGTTGCAGGAGACGAACTAAAGGTTCTGTACAAACTCAGCATAAACAGAGAAGTTAGTTCTCCCTCCCAGGGCCCTGCTTCGGGAGTTTTCACAGCTTGTTCTCGACACATCATCTGGGCAGAACTTTCTCCTCGCGTGGTGTCCGACAGCTAATGTGTGATAGGCCAGGAATGTGAAGTGGGCGTGGTTAGCACAATAACGAGCTAACGTTCTTGTTCTTGACAACTCAAGAAAACCAACAAATTTTAGAATTCACCATGGCTGCTACGAGCATCAACTAAGGAAACACTTGGCTAGATTTACTGCTTATAACAGTAGCACAATGTGGACACCATCACTGTGGTCTTGTGACCGAAGACTACCTGATATAATTTTCTGGCAGCGTCAAAGATCCTACAACTCCGTCTCCTTACGAGCCAGTTAACAACCCAGCGCCATTCTAAGTTGGCCTCCTCCCCCTCATCATGACCGGGAATACTTTCTTCCGTCTCTGCTTTTTTTAAGGCATTTTGTCGCACGTAAACGCTACGACATCGCGGTTTATTTTCACGTGTTGTTTGTTAACTGTTGGTGCATGATGTGGATTACTTAATTCTACATCCACCTGCATCAGTCATTGTAAAAAATTCTTTCAAAAAATTTTTTTTTTTATAAAAAAAATTAGTTCTGAGCTTTTCTGTCAAACTTTCACTCCAGCTATACAAGGTATTAATACTATCATGGACCCATTTATTTTTAAAGCTTTGGTACTCCTTTTTCATTCATGTAGCAGCATTAAGATGAATATTTACTTTACTATGCACTTATTAGCAGTTATAACATTTACATATCAGCTAAATACAAAGTTAACGTTGATCATCAGTAGCCGCCACAGGCTACTGGTTACACCAAAGCAAATAAGACTGTTGAACATTTTACTGCCTATGAGTAGTCTTCATTTGTTTGAAGAACAATGTTCAGAAGTTACAATCTGATACTTTTGTTTTCCAATGCTATTCTTAAAATTTAAAGGCTTAGAGTCAATGAACCAGATCCTGGTTCACTTCGGGATATATTTTCTGACCAGGATTGTGTCTTGTACTCTTTGTACAGAGCTGTGACAGAAGAACACAGTTTTCAGTCTCTTTGAGGAAGCCGACACACAGAAAATAAAGGAACTTTACTGAGTTTCTGTTTGCAGGCATTTGTTCATTGGAAGAGTTACGTTTAATGAATAAAACGTTTCAAACCATCAGGTATAAACATTCAGTATAGGATCTTCCTCTTATATCCTTTAAATGCTCTTTAATTCTCTTAAAACACTTACAGAAACAAAGACCTTTACATTTTAACTAGTTCTAACCTCCTTGTCACTGAGCGGTAACTGTGCTTACATCATGTCGTTACACTCATGTAAGTAAATCATGTAGGCCTATTAAGAGGATATTCATTAAGTACTTAAAACTCTGCGTCCCATAGGCTGAAACAAAGGGATGAGCTCATTGGGGCATTCTACTTTGAAGTGGAAGGAAACACCGCAGACCTGATTTGCATTTCAGACGCAAAGTGGAACCATTGTAAAAGCTGCTCAACTGTTAGCTGACACTTTTTTTTTTATAATAGTTTTATTGGTTTCAGCACGCAGGCAGAAATAGAAAAACTGAAATCAGATATACAAGAAGAAAAACCCCTGACATTTTTGTACTTCCTCAGGTTTTCATGCCTCCATCCCACCGTGGCTTTAACGTGACATAAATATAGCAGGTCATTTCCCTCAAGCTATATATGACACTTGTGTCACTCATGATAGGAATATCCCCAACTAACTTTCCAAGGCAGAAATAACTGTGTGAACAGCCTCTTCTACCAGGGAGAAGGATACAGTATCTTACTTTTCTTTTGCATCTTGGTGTATGTTTCTGGACATACATAAAAAAGGGAAGTTTATAGCACATATTTTCTCTTTGCAAAAGACATCCTCAAGGACAACCTAACATCTGTATGTGGGGCTCATCAGAGATATAGACTGGCTGAATAATGGGCCTCCATCTTGAATGGTCTGCCGGTTCTATATAGGGGCAACCTGACAACCGCGGAAGATGACGTGTGAGGGGGCAGAACCCACATTTATCCGGGGCTCGGCGGTCTTTCTCTCCGCTATGTCTTCCTGCAGTTATTCCAGGCAAAGTAGGCAGGATCACCGCTCGTCTCGCCGTCAGCGTTTCATCTGTTCCTCGCCGAATAGACGGGAACATATCCTGGAATTTCTTGTGAGGTTTAGCATGTCAATATTCTTCCCCATTTTGTCCTCACCCTCTCGCTGAATCGCTGCCTTTCAGGTCAGTCAGAGTTTGCAAAGTTGCTTCAAAACCGGAAGTCTACGTGACACACAAAAGCCCCAAATGCAGCGGAAAAAAGCGGCTTTGACTGGGGCTCAGCCAGTGGATACATTTTTTGCGATACTCAGGTTTCCTCTATTGACCCCAGTGAATAGCCCTCATGGGTTCGCTTGTGAAGTTGGTCCAAGTGGGACCTAGCCTGGCCAGCCATCCTAACTTCTATTTCTCTTCAAATCAAAGAGTTAGGACCAATTCCAGTTCCATCCTTAAACCCTCACCTTTAACCCTCTATCTTTGGCCCTTAATCTTGGCCCTCCAAAGTAAGTGTCAGGGCTATCTTGTGACTTAGAAATGGGACACCCCTTGAGTGCAGTTACGTCTTCAGACTGTGGGGGGCGGCCTTACGCCAAAGCTATGTTCAGTCTGTCAAGAAGACAACAACGAAGAAGAATATGATGAAGACATTAAGATGGTTTTGTAACATTACATCTTTAATAACTACAAAAATACTTACATTCGTAGCTAGCTTTTTTCAGCACAATCCTTTTCGAAGATGTCCTGGCGAAAACAGCTTAACCCTCTGGGCTACCCAGAAGGCTAACCTTCTGGGTAGCTCTTTCTCCCAAGGGTGGTTCTGGAGAATCTCAATATTGAGGGCAGTACAGTCCTCAAACTCGTCCCTCAACTTGACGTTCTAAGAATCAGGACAGCACTTGCACTTCATGGGATCACGCATTTTTGAGATTGAGGGTTGAGATTGAGGGTTAAGGGAGGAAATGGAATTCACACTTTGTCTGGTTCCTCTGGATTCAATTTTGATTTTTTGGGGCCAGTACGAAAAAGAAGAAATACCCATGACAAAGTGATGCTAAAAATGCTTTTTAAAGTAAGTTTGGACAGCCAATCAGAAAAACAACGCATGTGACATAAGCAGAGCAACAATCAGATGAGTATCAACAAAAGAACTCCAAAGAGGCTTGTGATGGAGTAGGAACGCTAGTAATGACTTTTGCAGTTAAAACTTATTGATCCAGGGTGTTAATAGCAATTCTGCAGCCGTATTAATTTCAGGTAGTGGCTCGCAGATGCACCTGTATGAGTCATCACATTAAAGCCCGCCCCCTACCCTGTTGTGATTGGGTCGGTATGTTCTGTACCGGTGGAAATAGTTGCGAAATGAATAGATACTAGCTTCATTTCACAAGAGAGATGTTTTTCTAATTGAATGGGTATGGTGGGCCAGACAAAGTGGGACCCACATGATAGACCCATTTTGGACCAATGCCCATCACCTGTCTACCTGAGCGGATCCACCGTGAACAATGCACACGGGACCATGGAACCCATGGACCATCCCATACAGAGACACATATTTCAGCCTATTTATATCTGACATAGACTCCACGTGCAAATGTTATCTGGGCTGTTTTTTTCTTTATTTGGTGTTATACACACCATCATAAACAAAGGCTCTCACTTTTTTTTTTTTTTTCTGATGTTGACTCTGTAGTGCCAGTAAAGCTTTGCAAACAGACCGTTGTTTGCTCTCACTGCTGCTGAGATGACACACTGTGGGGGCAAAGAGCAACAAGCTGTAAACGGTAACTGCGGCCAGATGCCGTAAAAATGTGAATTCCTGTTTGAAGGCAAATAGGAGCTCCAGGAAGAGAGTGTGCTCATGAACTTGTTTGATGTGTTGCACTCTTTGACTCAGACCTGTCCAGATTAGTTTCACCTGTAAGAATGTGCAGCCCTTTGGTGACACAATACAGAAAGTCAGCTGAGAAGTTGTATGGGTTATAAATGATGATTTATCTCAATTATTCTGGAGCTTGCCTCTTGTGTTATTCATATTTGAGCAACTGCGTAGTTGCTGACTTATCTGTTGTTACTGCCACCACATCCGCTGCCTTTGTTATGTTCTAAAGAAACCCTTTTTATCTTCTGAAATTCTTAACTCACTGAAGGGTGAGCAAGAAAATTACTTTCTGTACTATTAATACTACTTTGCATTCATTATATATAAATGGGAACAATGGCGAACTTTTCAATTATTTACTATTTGAGCTAAATACAATACATAAGATGTGCATTTGAAAACATCAGATACCCATCACAAAGTGATACTAAAAATGCTTTAAATTTTTTTCCCTCAAAGGTAAACAAAGGAAAAGGGAAACGAGTGTTTCAGGGAATCAGTGGTAGAGCTTGTTGTACCAGTTTGATTTTAAACTTCCTTCAAAGAAGAGGAAAAATGAGGAAACTGTCATAATCTGCAAAAGGATGAGAATACTTGTCAAAGAGCGAAAAAAAAATAGTCAATTTTCTATGATAGCACTGTTAAAATACGGCTAAAAATGACTATTTTCTTCCTAGAAACAAAAACTATTCATTTTGTACCAGCATTCATGTTCTTGGTATCAGCTGCTACTAAAGCTAAAGCCTTTGGCCTTTAACGCAATAATGAAGTAGCCAGTGCTGTTAATCATTGTTAGATACAGCAGTTATAAACACTACAAGTGTTAAATTAATGTCACAGTTTGACACTAGTCTGGCATTAGTTCAGGTAAAGGGAAAGGGAGAGAACAGATTTGCTTGAGTTCACTTCACTAAACAGAGTGAAACTTAAAATGCAAAATTACATCAGCTCGACGACCAATCAGAGGCCGTAAACTGATTGCGTCAGAGCCTCCGGAGCCAATGAGCTGCCACCACGATAGTAGAAAAGATCGCCGTCGCAGCCCACTGTAAGAAGCAGCCGAGGAGAGTCGGGGTTCGGGCGAACTGAGAAACCTTCAGGTTTCGGCTCCATTTTATCGCGGATACCCGATTATTTCTGATTTCAGCCAGCGCCAGCGGGATTAGCAAACATGGTGGTGGTAGCACCGGGAACCGGCGGAGCTCACAAGGTGCTCCTGATATCCGGGAAGCAGAGCGGCTCCCCGGCGGCCTTCAGCCGGCCCATCTCTGTCGTTCTGCCGTCAACGGCCAGCCAGATGTCGTCGGATTCAGAGTCCAACTCGTCCACGGGGCCGCCGGTACGAAAAAGACAGAGGCTCACGCACTTAAGTCCGGAGGAAAAAGCACTTCGCAGGTTGGTTTCCTCCCACCAAGAAAAAAAAAAATAATTAAAAAGAAGTCTTATTAAATATGGACGTTAACAGCTTTTCAAACCGAGTCGTTATTTCTGGCATTTCGATAGACACGCCCGAGAACGGAATTAAAGCCCCCTCAACGCGCAAATAAACTCCAAACATGTCTAATTTAACAGAATAGAAACGTACGTATGTCGCAGTTAAGCTGATTTATAGATTATCTGATCACCTTCGTTCTTTGAACACTGTGTGTGTGTCGCCTGATCCCCCCCACACCCCCTCCGCCCCGCACCGGTCATTCACGTCCACGCATGCCTGCGTGGCAGGAACATGGCCGGTGATTGCGCAGCACTGTGAACCCAGGAGTCATGAAAGTCTGAGTCAGCATCAGTGGAAAAGATGTTAATGCGCCCCCCCCCCTTCCCCCCTTCATGTGTTTTTCCCAGGAAACTCAAGAACAGAGTGGCAGCTCAGACCGCCAGAGACAGGAAGAAGGCCAAGATGGGGGAGCTGGAGCAACAAGTCCTAGAGTTGGAGCTGGAGGTATATAGATTTTATTTTCTCTTCATGAAGCTGGCTGTGGATGAAATGCATGTTGGGAGTACAGTGTTTAAAATACCCATGACCCCAGATCACCAGCTCATCACCAGATGTTCAGTTAAACCCCGTATCCTCCCTGAGCTCAATCCATCATATTTTCATAACGGCATCATGAAACTGCAACTCTCTCATACTTTAGTTTTGCACAAGGCACAGACTTGTTTTTTTCCTTCTCACTTCCAGTTTTGACTTGTCACCCAACACCCATGACTTCTCATGAAACTGCCAAGTTTCACCAACTTCTGTTCCTTTTTTTTTTCCTTCCACAGAATCAGAAACTTCACATTGAAAACAGGCTGCTTCGGGAAAAAGCAAGCGGCTTGCTGACAGAAAATGAGGAACTAAGACAGAGACTTGGGTTGGACACCCTTGACTCAAAAACAAAGGTGGGATTGTACAGCTGAGTTGTTTGGAGGAGGGGGGGGGGGGGTTCTGGATAGCAGAGATTAGCAGATATGATTGAGTCTTGCGTGGCATTTAAATTGATTTCTTCTTCTCCCTGGAGGTTCAGGCTCTTTTGTCCACTGGGAACGAAGCAGGTTTGGGGATCGGGTCTTCTGAGTCCGCAGCACTCAGGCTACGTGTGCCTCCGCAGCAGGTGCAGGCCCAGCAGTCCCTAAGTCTGAAGACTTCCCAATGGATCCAGATGGTCCTGATTCTACAGACAATGAGGTGACTGATGAGAGAATTTTAAATGATTCCAGGAAGACTCCATGGTTACTGGACTAACCGCGTTTCTCTCCTTCCTACCAGTCTGATATGCTACTGGGCATTCTGGACATCCTTGACCCAGAGCTGTTCCTCAAGTCTTGTGAACAGGCCTGCCAGGAGCCGCAGGTGCTGCTGGTTGGAGGGGGGGACCCAGTACCTGCCGCCACACCTGCGCCTCTGGGGGCCTCACCAGTTAAGCTGGAGACCCTTAATGAACTGATCCACTTCGACCACATCTACACCAAGCCCGTGGAGGAGGTGAGCAGCGGGCAGTGCAGCGACCCGGAGAGCGGCGTAGACGAGAGGACCGAGCAGGCCGCCTTCCCCGTTGCTGAGGTGGTGGTGGTGGAGGAGGAGACGGTCTGCGTCAAAGACGAGCCGGAGGAAGTGGTCATCCCCGGCTGTGACGGCCACAGTCGGGTGGATGACCTCTTCTCCGGGGTCTCCTGCCCCGCCCTCAGCAACGTGGAGAAGGAGGCCTGCCTGGCGGACACCTACAGTGACTCCGGATATGAAGGGTCTCCTTCCCCGTTTAGCGACATGTCGTCGTCCCCCCTGTGCTCCGACAGCTCCTGGGAGGACATGTTTGCTAACGAACTCTTTCCCCAGCTTATCAGCGTCTGAATCCAACTTTCCTGCTAAGCAGTTATGACGTATTAACATACTATATATACACATCAGAGCAAATGTGTAGCTTCATCTATGAATAATCGCCCAAAGAATCGGTTGCATAGAGCACCTCTATGGTACATAATCTCTACTACAGCAGGTCTGTACCACTGCTGGTCCTGCACTCGAGTGCAGCAGATGGAGTTGATCACGGCTTATTTTGGCATAACTCCGTTATTCACATGATTCAAGGTTGCCAACAAATCTCACCTCATTCTGAATTGAATGTGGGTGGAGTCCAGTATTTGTACAAATGTTTTTGTTTTTTTTTTCTTTTGGGGGGATGGGGACCCATCATTTAAATATTACACTTTATTTATTTGTGTATTATGCTTCGGAGTCTAATGTACGCATGTTCATGTCTTCTAATTTGACTGCTCTCCCTGTAGTTTAATTACTGCATTAAAACCTTTTTGCATTGCATCCAGTCTGCTCCTTTTATCCGTCTGGGGAAACACTTCTGGCACTCTTTACTATAAATCAACTCTGATCATTGGCACTGAAAGTGCTGCACGGTCTTTTTGAGGGGGAATGAAGACTGGTTTTCCACCAGATCACTCCATGTGAGGTGATGGAGGGCTAGAAGATCCAGTTGACATGTTGCAGAACTAAAGGAGAGAAGATCTGAACTACAATAAAAACAGACCAGTATTAAACTGTCAAAGGTTGGAAACCATTGAACTAAACTGGATTTTTTTTTTTTAACATATTTGGTTTGGTTTATTCAGTCATGACACCAAATATTCCACACAGTATTGACATTTCACAGAATCACTAAACCATGTGTTGAATATTGACTGAAAAGGCAGCAGACTGCTTATAAAGTCTCCTATAATTAACTTTTTTAGGCTACCAACTTCCAAAAAAGCAAAACAGTTAAATATTTATAAGCTTCAAAGATACCTTTACAAACCATTTTTTTTAAAACCAAAAAGGAATGACATGTTTTTAAATGTAACATGTATTTGTTACGTTTTAAATGTGTTGTCATTACAGAATTTTAAATGTGTTGTCATTACAGAATTTAATGGAGATACATCTCCTTTCATACTTTTTTAGCCTTTTGTACAGTGAACTTGCATCACCTCTGAGATTATCAGGACTGTCCTGAATTGAAAACAACCTCTGGATTGAGTCTGGGAGCATTTTTGATTTTGCTCTAAACCTAATTTGCATGACTTTATAATAACTTTCAAATTAAATTCAAAAACAAGGCTCCTATTAAGTCGAAGTGCTTGAAGCGTTTGCATCTAAGCTGCAGTTAAACTGTCACCACTCTGTTTGATTGTAAGCGATCAATATCGCTGCTGAATTACCTCAGAGGCTTATGTAATTAGTACTTTTCAGGCAGGTTTATCAAGTTGTCAGTTATCCTAAAGTCAATGCACACTAACCTCATGGTTTCATTTTTTTCCCTTTCCACAGGTATTTTTATTTTTACTTAGAGAAACAAACATTTTTGACATTTGATGCTCTTGTGCTGCAGAACTGACCTCTTTCTGAAAGAGGCTCACTTTCACAACATGCTTCCAAATGAATGTGGGAGTTTCTCAGGAGGCGAACCAAAGACGGGCTTTATTTACCAACACAAAATGGATCAGTGGAAGCGTTGTTCTGATGAAAACAGGCCTTCCCCTCCAGGCCTTTCCTCAAATTACAATGAGGCGTAAATCTATACGTTAGAGGAGATGGTTGCCTCTTTAGGTTCCTGAGATTGTAATAAAAGCTCCCGATTGGATCAGGTTCTCAGGTGCAACACTGCCGTCGCTGATCGTTACTCGGTAAGGACCCGCCGTCCATCTCCATCAGCGCGGCGTTTCTGAGGTCCTCCCTTCTGCCTTGCAGCAATTTTCAATTTGACGAAACCCAAAACGAATAGCTTGGAGTTTTTCATCACAAACAGACCTTCATCTGTGACTTAAGGTTGAGGGAAACCACAGCGGCCTCTGACACGGTTGGGCCTCAGCTGCCTGAGAAGTGTGGTGACAAACTCAGAGTTTCCTGTCTCGTAAATGCAGCCACAGCAAAGACTAAATAAGCCCCACATCTGTGGAGGTGAAACTGAAAAACATCGCACAGGGGAGCGTGTTTCACTCTCAGGCTGTCAATTTTTGGTTTAATTTGGGACGACGGACTAATTTCTGTTTCTGCTCGCTTGCATACGTGCAGAGAGAAGGCAACTTGAGGCGCTTCCGCATTAAAAGGAAAATTAGTTATTGAGTCTGGTGTCAAGCTGATGTTGGCGTCTCGGTGTTTTGCCTGCGGGAAAGTTGTGCGAGGACATTGAGGACATCCAGCGCAAAGGCTCAAACCGTCGTGATTTATCTCAGGGAGAGGCGACGGAGCTAATCACCCTGCCTTTCACTGCTTTTATCTTTGCCCTTTTGTATCAAGGAATTCCTGCTAATTCAAGGTTCCTGCCAAAGTTCCTGCCTAACGGCCAGATAAGTGACGTTATCTCAATCAGAGACGTACGTGACCTAAAAATGACATGCTTGCTCTGAAATGCCACAGACATTTCCTGCTCCACGAAAAAAGACAGCACAGCTAAGAATTTACATCTGTATCATCAAGGACGTTCATAAGTGCGTGCTGCTTCAAATGTGTGCAGGCGTGAGGGAGGAAATGCTGTGACGGGACTTTAGTGCCGTCATAAATATGTATACAGGTGTTGGGAAACTAGGGCACACTGATGAGGAGTGGGCTACGGAAAAAAGGCACTCATTGTGGAGAACAGTATTACTGGAGCGCTGCTACACCAGCATCCCCAGAGGGAGGGGGTCCATGTAGGGGAGGTCCCAGGGTCAAGATGGAAGATGCCTCCAGTGGTGGTTATTTATAGCTATAACTATATTACACCTTGCTAGTGTGACAGTGTGGGGTCCTGTCACTATGCCTCCGATTAATCATGCGTCCTGGCTACTTGACCAACAGGATATCCCTTTGGTCGTAGTGTCCCTTGCCACACTAGTACCGGGTTAGACCCCCCTTTTGTCTTCAGAGCTGCCTTGATTCTTCGTGGCACCGCTTCAACGCAGCGTTTGAAACATTTCTCAGAGATGTTGGTCCATAGTGACGTGACAGCATCACATCCATGATGCAAATCTCCCGTTTCGCGACATCTGCCACACCGGAGTACAGTGAACCCACTGTCCTGTTCAACAAAGATGGTCTGATCTCCGTGACGTGGCGCATCGTCCCGCTGGAAGGAGCCAAGAGAACATGGGTTCACTGTGTTTCATAAAGGGACAGAATCACCTATTTCTGCGCTTTGGCTTTCTCTGGTTGTTCCGGACGAACCAGGCCGGATCAGCAGTCGCGCTGCCGCCAGTGTCGATCTTTTTCTTGCTGAACTGACGGAAACAAAACATGGAATTTCTTGGGAGGTTCAACACGTTGACATTCTTCTCTGTTTTGTCCTCACTCTTACGCTACATCCGTGCCTTCTGAATCAGTGAGAGTTTCATATTCTTTTCATTTATTTATTTATTTTCTTATCTTCCAAAAGCCCCAGATGCAGTAGCAACGACTGGTTTCAAACAGTGCTGCCACCTAGAGGATACCATTGTCATGGTACTCGGGTACCCCTAACAGGGTAAAACAGTACTTTGGGTACTAAGAGACCCAAAAGTTGTGTTTCCACTAACGGGGGTTCCAGGGTAAAAACACCTCCACCTTCGTTCTTTTGTCTCCACTTACCACCATAAGTGGAGACACAGCTGGTTGCATGCAAACTACCAAAACCACCTGGCGGACCACTTTTGCTGTTTGTCAACCGCCGAAAAAAGAATAGAAAACGGTGTTGGGGGGAAAAACAAGGATGAGATAAATATTGGAGGAGCTAAAGTTGATTGTTGCATTTCTGTTTCCTCACCTGTCAACACCTCTCCCCCATCCAGAAATGTCACCGGGCGGCTCTGAGTTCTCATCCCTCCTCCACGGGTACATTTCCCGGCCCCTTGGAGGTTCCTGAAAGCTTTTTTACCATCCCTGGTAACGGAGACACGCGTCAGCATGTCCTGAAAAACTACCCTGGAACCCCCACTAGTGGAAACGCACCTAAAGCGTGCCAAGAAAATATCCCCCTGCCATCACACCACCAGCAGCCTGAGCGGTTGATACAAGGCAGGATGGATCCAAGCCTTCATGTCATTTACACCAAGTTCTGACCCGACCATCTGAATGTCACAGATGAAACCGACTCGTCAGACCAGGCAGCATTTTTCCAATCTTCCAC
The DNA here is from genome assembly GCA_018398805.1 of Hirundichthys speculiger. Classification (NCBI taxonomy): domain Eukaryota; kingdom Metazoa; phylum Chordata; class Actinopteri; order Beloniformes; family Exocoetidae; genus Hirundichthys; species Hirundichthys speculiger. The sequence goes on from JAGFBZ010000240.1 coordinate 500,493, forward strand.
CGTCCAGGTTTGCTGATCCCGTGTGAATCTATGTCTCAGTTCCCTGAATTCTCATGTTGTTGCATTCTTCGGTACGGATCGTGCTCGTTGCCTTGTTAGCCTCCACTTAGCTTGCTACGCAATGTGGGTGCACGACCATCTGGATCAAAACTGTGTGTGCTTATCAGGTGATCGATTCCTAACTTTGCCTCCTGAAGCGACTCCAGACAAGTACGAAACCAACTTTGTTCTGGATGTCAAAGTTCGCTCTTAAATTAGAGTCCGACTTGTCATGCAAACATGACACTGTTGTCACTTATGCACGGATTTGGATAAACCTCACAGCAGGTCTCGAGTTACCACGCTCAGCAGTATTATAAAGAGGATTGCTAAACCCGCACCTGCAGCTGCCACTTCAACGTATATATACGCAGGTTTACAGCTGGAGCTTTCAATCCCTTCATTAAAGAGTGCCGTGAAAATGGACATTTAACATTCAAAAAAGCGAGGTATGTTTGCTCTGGTAGCACCAGGTGCGCTCTTTTCAGGACCGAGCTATCTTAAATTGGCTTTAGGTTTCTATTTCTGGGAGATGAAGAAAAAGAAGTGTTCCAGCTGATCAAACACAATTTAGAGACCAAATGAGTCATGTGTAAAGCAAACAAGAGGTCAAGGCAGCTCGGGGCGCCGACTGTGGCTCATGTGATAGTTTTCTCATGTGAGGCGGAGGAGGGGGGGGGGGAATGTTAATGTTGCTGGTTGGGGGTCACTCTCCAAGCAAAGAGTTCAGTCACCTGATCCAAATGAGGATTGAAAACTGCTCAAATGCTCCCCTTGTTCCTCCTCATTCAGAGTTTAATGGGTAGTTGATCACAAGCTTTGGCATTGAGAACCCTTTCTGAATGATTTAACTGAGTGAAACAATCATCGCCTCTCTGATCGCCAACAAATGTTATTAATGTGTCTCTGTTCGTGGACATGAAGGGATACATTTTCTCATCATGTTCCAAGTCAGCGCGACTGCACTCAGTCACCCGTTGATACGACTAAAGGCTTGTTAACCCTGTTTTCCGGCTCCAGAAAGGCGTGTTTCTCTTCTGTCATCGGAACATTAAGCATGATAATTGCATGTAGCCTGCTTTTCTTGATTTTCATCGGTTCAAACAGTTGCATAACATAAGCGTGAGTTGTCAGAGAGAAATCAGCCATCAATCATGGGTCCTCTGTCCGCATCATCCCCCGGAGCTGCTCTTTTTGCTCGCAGGAGACAAAAATAATCGTACCTTCTTGAAATTCCTGTCTTCACAGGATGACGTTAACCATTTCTATTTGAGTCATGAATTCAAAGTACAGTGGGACCTCTACTTAAAAAATTAACTGGTTCTGGAACTAGTTTCATAACCTGAAAATTTCATAGAGACGCGTTTTCCACGTTCCAAACCCCCAAAATTCCAACATAAATTTTTTATAAATCATAAAAATGCATCAAAACGTAACAAATACATGTTACAATTAGATTACTGCACAATAAACATTAAATCAGAGTTGTACATAATAAAAATAAAGAATAAAGTAAAGAATAAAAATTATGTTCATTTACCTTTTAACTGCTATCGTCGTCACCTTTTCTCTCTCAGCAGTGGTTTTTGCCTGACGTTTTGTAAAGAACCGATCCAAGGACGTTTTGTCGGCTTTTAACAATCCTTCGAAAATGTGCAAGGACATCAAACATCATCATAGTGAGCGATAGCCCGACTAGTGAACACTTTTTCTGGGTGATTCTTTTCAACAAATTCCGAAACTTCATGGAATTTTCCTAAAATGTCAAAGGGATGCCAGGAAGATGCTAGCTGATAGCCAATAGCAGAGCAGCTACGAGTATGTTTACGTTCGGTAAACTCTGGGAGCTGCGAGTAGCAGCGCTACTGTATTTTTGCCTTTCGTATCCTGAAATTTCTTTTGTAACAAGAGACAATATTTTCCCATTGAAGCATTTTGTAACCTGAAAATTTCGAATGTAGAGATGTTCGTAAGTAGAGGTACCACTGTATAGGCCCAGACAGGCAAGCGGCCACTTAAGTATTTAAACAAGGACGGTTTTTGTGTAACCTTTAAACCTGCACCTCCAGAGTGAATCTGAAACGACGCAAAGAAAGTGTCATTGACGCACAGCTTAAATATACACCTTAAATTCAAAGAGTTCTGGAAAGTTAAGAAAAAGAATTTGCGTTGAAAGTTTAAAAGAGACCTTTGTTTTTTGTTTTTGTTTTCTCAAAAGTTAAAACAATTTTCTGACATCTTAATGACATATCTGAGACGTTTTTTGGTCAAAAACCCACAAAGACACAGTACAACAGCTCCTTTTTCCTACATGTGTTCACTTCTCTGTTCATCGAAGTTGTTTTTTTGGGGGCGGAGTCAGACTCTTGGCTCCTCCTTTTTGCTTGGCTGCTCTCCAGTCAGAATGTTGCTGGATTGATTGATGACCCAGTCCTGTCCTAAAGTCACAAGACACTGGACCCTACATTCCCTCCATTGCCCCAGCTACCTCATAACCGGTCCCAAACTCGGATAAATGGGGGGAGAATTATATCAGGAGGGCATTTCACGTAAAACCCTGTGACATGTCAATATATGGAACATGACGCCCCGCTGTGGGGCGACACGTGCGACATACGCTGAAGCTGCCAACACACAAATAAATGCTGTTAATGTTGCTGCCAGAGTGTCTCTAGGAAGGAGATTGAAACCTGCGCTGCCCCCATTGTCCCAACCACCCTTGGTACTGGTCCCAAGGAAGGGCATCTGATGTAAAAACCCACGTGGAACACAGTCGGCTGTGGCGACTCCTGCAAATGGGAAAAGCTGTAGAAAGTTACAGTCGCATGTCCAGAGGAGAGGCTCGGACAAATCTGTTGACAGTATTGTCACCACCTGTAGCACATGTTGCACATCACAGCTGGGGGAGGTAGAGAGAGAGAGAGAGAGAGAGAGAGACCATGTTTGTTAAATCTCAATGAATGAAATGAATCGATGCACATGTTTTAAGTAACTCGTTTAAGTCTTCCGGTTTTGAGTAAAATAGTTTTTAAGTCAACAGACTCAAGTCTAAGTGAAGTCAAAAGTCATTAGTGTAAAAGTCCAACTCAAGTTGCAAGAATTTTGACGTTTCGTCAAGTCTAAAGTCATCAAATTAACGACTCGAGTCAAAGTGATGTGAATCGAGTCCACACCTCTGACCTTTACAGTTAAGATGCTCATCCTTGGCAGTGAATGACTGAAGACCGGAACCCATGCCACATGACCAAATATCAAGTTCCCTCACTCACCAAACTCTGCCAAGACTTCACCGCAGCCGTCTTCAGTTGCTGCTTGCTTGTGCGTCTTCCTGCCTTCAGGCTCATCTTCGTGTGATAAAAAGCATGCTCGCTAAGGTTGAACTCAAGTAACAGTCGTAGCAGGTCAGAAGAGTTTAACAGTTAATATTTTTGCATCAAGAAGCTCCTTTCTCACTGTCTTGCTCTGTTTTGATCCATTCTTGGCCTGTTTGCATTGTGTAGCGCCGTTGCATTATTTTTACGGCACCGAACAAGCAGGAAGGGCAGCGCTGCACGCTTTATAATTCATCTTTGAGCAGTCGTGCCATCAAACACCAGCGACCCAGATGACAGCACTGCAGGGCTGTTCTCCTTTCAGTTGTTATACGACTCTAATCTGGCCTCATCAATCTTGTTATCGGTTGTTTGCTTCTTGCAGTACAGCCTCTGTAATCATATTCGTTATGATGTCTCTGGACTGTAGACTTTGACAAGCATGCACCTACAGGTGCCTCCTCCACAGAGTTTATGACTTATCTGGATGCTGTGGTGATGCTTTTCTAGAAATGTGTACAAAACCGACGCTGTACGAACATGAATGCATGTATGTAAATGCTGCTCCTAAGTTTTATAATGTGCTTTAGAGCAGTGGTCCCCAACCCCTGGGTCTGTGGACTGGTACCGGGCCGTGCAAGAAAAAATTAGCTATTTAAGTTTTATTTATTATATAAATCTGGACAAGCTTTTATTTTGAAAAATATTTTAATTTGAAAAATGCTCTCGGTTACATCTCAGTCACTTGAGTGCCAAAATTTAACCCAGCTAGCAAAATGAGTAAGAAACAGACATCTTTGGAAAGTTTCCTTGTGAAGGAGAAAATGCACAGTGAAGAGAAAGAAGAACAGCCTACGACTTCCAAGAAAAAGAAAGCTGTTAATAGACAATACCAGGAGTCCTACTGAAATATGGATTTATCAAGACAGGTGATTCCCAGATACCAAGCCTGATCTCTGTGAGTTTTTTTTTTTTTTGTGTGTGTTATTTATTTAATGGGTACAGAGGATGGCCCTGCGATGGATTGGCGATCTGTCCAGGATGAACCCCTACCTTTCACCCGTAGACGGCTGGGATAGGCTCCAGCAGATCCCCGTGACCCTTCAGAGGATGAAACGGGTATAGAAAATGGATGGATGGATGGATGGATGGGTACAGAGGATGTTACCAGAGACTTTGATGTTATACCAATGTTATGATATTGCCATAATGTAACGAGGAAGCCCCTCCTCCCGGATCCGCGGTAAAATTGTGAAGTATTGACCGGTCCGCACAGCGTTGCCAGGTGTACGATAATTATCGTATTTGTACGATAATTTGGCCCTCTGTACGATGTATGATCAATAATCCAAAAAAAGGCCAAATGTACGATAATCTGACTATTTCAAATTACTGCCTGCCGCAACTGTCTGCCAGAGAGTTTTTTTTTGTGAACCCTGAAGGCATCTGTTCCCATGTGACACGTTTCCAGCCAATCGTGCTTTGCTGACCGTGAAATACGAGCGTTTGTCTTGGAACAACGAGCATGATAGACTGAATGGTCAGCTGCCCGCCCTTCGGGACGCTCACAGTCAGGACCAGATCAGGAAGTCGAGTGAGTTTAAGCAGAAGAGAAAAGAAAGGGAAAAAATTAGTCTCCAAAATCGCCTCCAGACCTCATAATTTGGCTCCTAGTTCCTACCTCTAATTTGTTTTTAAGCCGTTAACCCATTCCGTACTGACGCCATGAAGCTGTGAGTGCATGTGGGACGCTATTTAACATTAGAGTGATTATACTTGACTATAGCGCATCATTGGGGTTGTTATTTTGGTTATGACAGATGTACAATAATATCCCTCAAAATATGATAATTTTGAGTTTCTGGTACGATAATCCTACATTTCCCACCTGGCAACACTGGGTCCGCAGTTACAAACAGGTTGGGGACCACTGCTTTAGAAGACCGTCTTCATTTGTATCCATACGTCTTTTGACGTAAAAAAAAAAAAATGTAACTCTAGACCTCTGATCTCCTTGAATTGTGATAAAACACTTTCCAGTTCGTCTCTTGACTCGTCATTAAAGCGACAGAGCTTCAGCGTGACGGTCTGTGGAAGGAAATCTATGGTAACCGCGTCCTCGTCCGTGTACAGGAACGACTGTGAGCGTGAGACCAGTGACGCACATGCACCAGCACACGCTCACTAACAGACGCACATCTGCAACCTTGTGCTCAGTCGAGGCGACCCGCTCGAGCCGAGGAAGAATCTCCGGTTCCCACTGGCAACCAGGCACAGAAGTCGAGTGTTTTGATGCTTGCATGATGCGCGTCGCTGAGCTGAAACCCCCCGGGGGACCGCTGAGGGTGCTTCTGGGAGTTAGGCGTCCTCTTGAAAGCCGGGAGCATGCAGCTGCAATTAAGAGTCAGGCTGCACAGCAGCGCCGCGTGCTCGTGCACGTGCATCTACAAATGCGTCTCTTGCTGAAGCTGATTTGGAAGCGCTGCGCATTTCATATTCCGCATTAAACTTCCACGACAGGTCGTGATTTGTGCTGAACACATCGAGACACCAGAAAATCCTACTTCTGTGCAAATGCATTATGCAAAATGCAAATAGGGTAAAAACAAACCCTTACTTCATCTAAAGAACCGCAGTCATGTCATTCTACACAGTGAAGGCCAAACATTCCTCCTAGCTGATAATTAGCATTAGTGCATTCTTTGAGCAGATGAAGCCTACAGTGTGTTGGATCATGGCCAAAAGCTTTGACAGTGATACAAATATTGCTTTTTTGAAACTTTGTTGCTTTGGTACTCTTAGATCTTGTTTTTCACTTGTTTCTGTGGTATGCTCCAGAATATTTATGAGTGTTTCATACGTTTCCACGTCTTCATCTTCTATTGGTGAAAACATCAGTCATATTCAGAGAGGTGAGTAATATTTACAGTGTTGACCTTTCTGCAAGCTGCTCTGGCATCCTGGAATTCAGTTCCAGTCTCTTGCTTTTCCACCTGTTTTTTTTTTCTTTCAGTGTTGACGACATGATCTACGTGGGATTAAAATCGTGGAAGTCTTCTGGCTGCAGATCAAAAACTTCATGATCTTTCATGATGTGGTGCTTGATCCTGTTTCAAAATCCTGGAGTGTTGGGACAAACACACACACACACACACACACATTTCTATGCCGTTGGTTATTCATGGAAGTGTTTTTGGTGAATTTTTATGTACCTCAATATGTAAAGCTAGGTGTGCACGATAATTATCGGCCCAATAACTATCGGGAAATTAGGAATCAGGAAGTCCGATATCATGATGAATAGCCCAGGTAAAACATATATATTTTTGTCAACACGGCAGTGCCTCGCTCCCACTGGGACCCGAATGACCAGCAGTGAATGTTATGTTCAAGTGACGTCGGCATAATCAGAAAAACGAGTTCTCAATAAGGAAAATCAAGAATAGCCCCTCATGCCAGAAAACAACTTGTTAACTCGGTAATAATTTTGGTAGTTTCTGACTTGAATTGATATTAGCAGTATTTTCCCACATGTTACACATAAAAAATAGAAAAGGCCAACAGAACGACTAGCAAACAAGGGAATGTGGGAATTTATGTTACGCCTTGAATGCAGCCTGCAGCACAGCGTGCTGATAAAAACAAACATGGCGGGGATTGTAAGGAACTTAATTAAAGTTTCTGAGGAAGATAGTTCGCTGGTTATTTGTGACAAAAGCTCCAAGCGAACTCCACGGGGAGAGAAAAAAAGCACAAGTTTTAATACGTCAAACCCGATTAACCACCTGAAATTTAACCATCGCTTTTGAAAGTTTTGAAATTGCGCAAACATGAGCTAACGTGAGCTAATATGAGCTAATGTGAGCTAACATGAGCAAGCCAGCAGCAAAGAATTCACCAGGACTTATGTACATCGGTGAGGCTTTTGAAAAATCCAATAAATTTTCCAAAGATGACTCATGGACAAAGATGAAATGGGTAGAAGGGAGAAATGTTTGAATCTAACTTGTGTCAGTGAGTTAATTTTCTATGCTTATTTATTTTTATTTAAACTTCTGGACTTTTTCAGTTTGTAATTTTGATGCATGTATTTCCATCAGTTCAAGGAGCCTTTATTTTTATATCAGTCAGAAATTAACTTTATTTAAGCTGATGTGAGATATCAAATAGGTTTGTTTGATAGCTTTAAGAAAATGTTTGAGAGGCTCGCCAATAGTTTTTCATTGGAAAAAATAAATATCTGTTCTTTCAAAGAGTCAAAACTGTTTTTAGTTTTGTTCATAGTATTGATGTAATGATCTTAGGTTTATGTGTGTGTTATCGGTTATCGGTATCAGCCTTTAGGAGCTGAAAGTTATCGGTTTTAAAAAACAGTTATCGTGCATCCCTATGTAAAGCCACAAATGTGTCATGTATAAACCAATATGATCACTACACAGACTTCTGTTTTAGAAGAACTCAAGTTAGATGTTTATAAGTTAGAGGATGAACGTCAGCAGCAAACCTCGTGTCAGTTCTGTGGAATAAATGAAGCAGTGTGTTCTGCAGAAAGGATGGCAGCAGGTTGGCTGAGGCTTCCTGGAAAGCTCTTTAATTTAACAGGTACAGGCCGAAGCATGCTGCGCGAGAACTGGCGTCACGCATTACGCAAGACCTCGTCGCCATGGCTACGCTTCCTGTACATGTGGCAGGTCTGAGAGAGTCAGCCTGTCGGCTGAAAGAGAGCCGTGTGTCCCTCAGAGACCTACTCTACTCTGCATGCCTGATTCTTCCTTGAAATCTCCGTCAAAGGCACCAAAAACCCACAAAATAAAGATCCCGCACAGGCCAAAGGGGCTTTAAACAACAAATCATGAACTATCCGTTGATTTTATTCACCAGTTCAACTCCAACCATGACTTTTTTTGTGTATTTTATTTGATTTGTAAGCGACTGCAGACTCCAAACAGCCTCGGACTTCTCACCGCTGTCAGAGGGGAGCTGTGGCAGCGCTGCACACCAGAACGTTTGGCCGGGCCTTTCAGCGCCTGCTACGTCTGAGCCCCGAGGTTAAAGCCTCATTCGCTCGCCAGCAACAGTCTATTTAAACATGATCACAGAGCACAGACAGACAGGCCGCGCACACGCACGTGAAAGCCAAGCGCGGTAATTCCTGTTTGGAATTTCACCTTTGGTATGATTTCATCAGGACCACCCGAGACACTGAAGACCGTAAACAGTCACAGCTTGTACGGAGTCTGTCGTAATATCAAACAGTCCCACAGTGAACAACTTTAAGAGTCATTTATCAGTCATGTTGCTGACAGATTCAACTTTTGTACACTATTCGAGTGCTTTGGCTACAATGACACATTTCTAAACACGATTAAGAATGCGCAAGCTCGCCAGAGGCTTTCCCTTTGTTTTAGCCATAAAATAACTGATATTTGTAAGCACATAACGGATCATCAAAGTCTTGGAAAATTGACATTAATTCATGTAATCTGTTCAATAGATGGAGAAATATTCCAGACCAAAGTGAAGGATCAACCGATATCAGACACAGAGCCACATCACAAGTGTGGATAAAAGTGTGTCAGATAACATTTATGGTCAATTGATTGATTGACAGATGCCTTCATAGGTTTATATGGACAGTTAAATCAAACACAGTCATGGCCTGATGAGAATGGTTAATGGTTTGCACTTAAATAGTGTCTTTTATCCTTGAATACGCTCAATAAGGAGCTGTCTGGGGATTTTCTAAGCAAGTTGCCACATTTGTCACAGATGATCTAAAGATCTAAAGAACATCCTTCTGCACGATCCGTTTGTTTGGCCTTCTTCAATCACTTCATGGAAATAAAAAAAAAAGCTTCAGTCTTCTTAAGGTGTTAATGTTTGTCATATTAGCAGTTTATGCTGGTCTGTTGTCATTTGTGTCATTTGTTGCTGTGCTTCTTTTTGATTTAGACTTAGACTTTCTTTATTGTCATTGCACAAAAAAACACACGGCAGTGAGGTTTTTCGTCAACGAAATGTTGTTGCTTGGCTTTCCGTATTACAGCTTAAAGAATTACGATACAATACTGTAGTGCTATAGACCTAAAAAACCTAAAGGTTGTGGTGAGTGCAGTGTAGAAAATAAATAGATAAAACCAGGATGTAAAACAGCAGAATCCGGTGTAAACAGCAGGATTTACTTCCTATATGTTGCTCAGACATCGTCACGGATCAAATAAAGGAATATCTTATGTGAGTTGGAGCAGGTAAATGTTGAGCAACAGCAGTTCTACTGATGCAGCAATCGATCACACTGCCCCGTAGTGGCGGGAAATACAAAAACAAAAAAGAACGAGGCTACGAAGCAGACCAGTCGCAACATTTCGAGGGAAATGCACCATCAGGGTACGATGTAGCTTACAACGCAGGGTTCCCCACTACGATGTAGATACGGTTTGGTGCTGAAGCATAAACCAGGCTGATACGTTTTGGTGTGGAATTGCATCCATAGTCTGACAAGGGCACTGATTTCACGTGGGACCAATGCTCCTGTGGCCCCGCCCCTAGAAATGATCAAAGATTCAAGGCTCTTTGACAGCTGGCAGGGTCAGGGATCCATCCAACTGAGTTCCTGACTGGAGGACAACAAAGCACCAACACCTGCACTCCTGGGTTGAAAGGATCCAGAAAGTAGCAAAAACTGCAGTTCCTCAGCTGTCCACTAGGTGCTGCTAGCTCCGAAACAAGATTCAAGATTCTCTTTATTGTCATTGTCACAAGTACAACGAAAAGTAAGAAAACAAGCAGGACGTACATAACGAACAATAAAACAAAGAAAACAAAGCACTGAAGGTGAGAGCACCGAGCCGCTGCGTCTATGCGCGCCGCCATCTTCCTACCCGAAACAGAGCAGAAATAAACATACTTTTAGCCTGGTCCAAAAAAAAAAAAAAAACACTTTTTATCTTAAATTTTACATCCATGACAAATGTATGTGGGGATGAATTTTATTTTATTTATTTATTTTTGTTGCACCACATCAGGTTAAACTTATATAAAGCAACAAAAACCAAACAGAACATATTTTGCTGTGCTTGCGTGTTGTATTCATCGTACCAACAGACTGGCTGGTAGGTTGGGCTTGAAGGGTCTGAGGACGGAGCTTAACGAAGCAGCTGTGCTAACATCTGCGCCAGCTACATGCAGCTGTAACTTCTCATGTCGGCAAAAACGACATTTTAAATGGGAGGTCCGGTTGCTGATGTCCGCCGGCCGCTCTGAGAGTTCTGCTAGTCCTTATTCCAGCCCTGGCAGCACCTGTTCTGGTAGTGACGTATGAAATGATGATTAACAGGGTTAACATAAGCTAAGCCCGCCGAGCTAAAATAACTAGCTGTAAGTGAACTGAGGTGGGCCTGGTCCAGCTACTAGCTCTGTTTGTTCAGCCCTTTGGCTTTTCAAAAATCAATTTTTTCAATACAATTTTATTTGTATAGCGTCTGTTACAATGTCAATTGTCTCTAGGCGAGCGAATATCATTAACTAAAAATATAATACTGAATCCTTAACAAGGATAATGGCAGGTGAAAAACTCCCACAGCGGGAGAAAAAAAAACTTTACGCCAAACAGTGGCAAGAAAAAACTCCACTTTAAGAGGAAGAAACCTTCAGCAGGACCTGGATCATATGGAGGGACCTTCCTGATGAAGACCAGCTGGGTAGAGAAAGAAAAACAGAGAGAAGAAAGGACAGAGAGAGGATGTAGGACAGAGAGGAGGAGAGCACACAGATGACTGAATATAATGACTACATAAACAGATGCATGTAGCAGCACTGAGTAGAACGAGGAAAAAGATCCTTCAAAAGCACTTTGTAGAAAACGTATGAGTGATGCTACAGGAGGGTTTGTCCAGTAACGTGATATACAGTCTAGGAGGACAGCTTACTTCTCTGCACCCATCCACAGCCCCAGGAAGCCAGCGTGGACAGGATTACACAGTTTAATCAGTCAACTCAACTTATTCTGGTGCACAAACACCAGAGGAGAATCCGTAGAGCCAAGCACACCTGATCCCACTGTGACAGGTGGTGACAAGTTCCCTTTAAAGTATAGTATTAGACTTTTTCTCGGCAGACCTATTAAGTTGTCATGTAGAGATACTGACATGCTGCACAGACGGAAAGAAATTCATTCCTGCCAATGATGCTCCACCATTACATGTTTATGACAATTACAACTTGAAACAGTGACAGTAGAGAGTCATTTTCGGCTCTACCAAGAAAAAGTTCTTTCACAATTGACTTCGGGCCGGCTCTACAAAGCTGTTGTGTTTGGCGAAGGCAGCCTCGTCTGCGTGGCACGCTGACAAGTCACTCCGAACTTTTGGAAAAACAACATTTGTCACAGTGACACAGAGACACTTTGAATGGCAAGCGTCTGCCCTGATAAATGTCTGAGGAAACTAAAGGGATGGAAGCTCGGAGCGCGTCTGTGTGGCTCTCAGAGCAGTGTCAGTGTCCTTAACTGTTTGAGCAGCGATAAGAGAGTGCAAAGAGCCAGCTGCCAGGAATTTATCTGCAGGACAAAGGGCTAACTAAGGGAACACGCTGCAGCAGGAAGATATAATTTAGAAATAATTAAAGCGTATAAAATAGCAGCTAAAACATTTCCATTTGACCTTTCACTCTGCAACCATCCTACAATGAACGTAACAGGCAGCAGTGGAGGTTAGAGGCCAAACTGCACGCTCATTCATAATTGCAGAAGCGTTGCTGCAAACTAAACGCCAACCTGACTTTGCATTTCACAACACCTAACGTCCTAATTTAACGTTAATTTAACCGCAAAGCAGTTGTTGTTTTTTTTGTTCTTCTTTTTTTTGCATAATAACTTCAAGTTCCAGCTTTTGGTTGCACAACTCCTCACAGCTAATCAAACAGCACAAGCAGTCAGATTCACTTACGCAAGCGCCGCTTAGGGGGTGGGGGGTGTTGTGTTTTTGATACCATGTGGGTTTAAAGCTCCAAACTGTTCTGTTAAGGAAACATATTTTTTTAATTGACTGAACTGAAATACAGTCACATTTTGTGGGCAGATTTTATTTTTTTGGCTGAAACGAATAACAGCTAAACCTGGTCACAGCTGGTGCCAGAAACAAATGAGCTCCCCGTCAGGGCTCTGCCCTTTCTCTGCCCACGTGTCCTCTTTGTCTTCTGCAATCTTTCAACAGTTTGGAACAAGGTGCATAAAATCTCACTGTGCCTGAAAACGTTCCAGTCGGTGGAAACTGAAATGTTCGAAATGCATCTCTTATTGGCGTCATCCCGCCTTGTAAATTTGAAATTCGAAGTGCATAAAACTCCGCTCACATCAGATCATCAGTGTCGTTTTCTCCCTCCAGAGCCAAAGAAAACCAACAGTCATTTTTTTTCCTCTCTCAGCTGAATGAAAAGTGGTGCGACAGCTCTTCCCGCAGTCATCTGTGTTGGATTTGGTCTCAAATCTCCGGTTTGAGGACAAAACCATTTTAGCACTGAACGGAATATTCCACGCAACCCCGATTGATTTGTGAATCAAATGTTTGTTTTTTTTTAAATAAACATCAGACCCAGTCATATATTCTGCTTACGTGTGTAATTACAGTGATCCCTTATTTTTCGCGGTTAATGGGGACTGGTGCCCCCCCCCGCGAGAATCAAAATCCGCGAACTGGAGCTGGAGCCCCCCGAGCCTAAATAATGTGTTTAAAATATGTTTAAAAACCGCAAAAAAGTAGAGAGACACTGCAGCGACACAAGACTGAGGCTCAACTGTGGTCTTTCTGTTACCTTCACAGCCTCTGGTCTCTGAACCGTAGTAAACAGTGTTGCCAGATTTGGTTGAGCCATTTCCGCCCAATCGCGTTCCAAAACCCGCCCACTTCAGGAAAAAACCGCCCAATACGTGTTTTCATACGAAAACCACTTTGAGTTTAGAGAGAGCGGGCTTCTGCCTCAGACGTCTGCATCGGCGCACTAGGTTTGTTGAGGTGACGTCATGATAGCGCGTTGTTACAGCGACTCAATAACTCACTGCAATTAAATATTTTTTAAATTGGATGACCACAATACAAGTGAGCAAAGTAAACTGAATTTTGTATTTGTACTGTTTTTAAACCATAGAATAACAGTTTGTTGTGCTGTTTTCACTATATTAAAAAAACCGCCAGATGTTGGTAAAAGCAGCCCAAATTGTGTATACCCGCCTAATGCATTTCTTCCCCGCCAGCTGTAATCAAAAGTAGCCCAATTGGGCGGAAAACCGCCCAATCTGGCAACACTGGTAGTAAACAAACCGCTCTTTCATCTAACCCCGTTTTCATTCTGCCGTCCCACGACACACACACTACATTACCCATAAGGCCACATTCTTAAAGGGGCCAGGCTGGCTCACAACATTTCTTTGCTGCGAGAGAACGCGCACAACATCCTGTGATGTTTCTGCAATTTTTTTCTTGATTTTTTAAAAAAATATTATATAGTTCTGAAAAAAATCTGCGAATAACTGAAACCGCGGAACTTAAAGCGCTAATTGGCGAGGGATCACTGTATTTAAAGTTCAGACCCCTGCAGCTACATTCATTCTTATTTCAGTTTCCAGTTCTTCCTCTTCCCCTCTTCTCAGCTTCGTCGCCTCGGAGCACGAGCCTTAAAACAGAGTGAGACATGAGATGATTTCCCATTGATGCCCCCCCCATCCCCCCGTCCAGGGCTGAGTGGAGGGTGTGGGGGTGGGCTGACTTCACACTTTGTGGCATTCTAGAAATGTGTGCTGGCTTGCTGCTGCCCTCATTCCTTGGAGGTAGAGGGGTGGGATGTTCCCTCCCTCGTCTCTGTTCGTGAACAGATCCGGGACTACAACTTACTGGGAGCTCTCCTCTTCTCTCCTCCTCTCTTCTCTCCGTTCTGGCTTGTTTCGTTTTCGTCAGGCCTTTTTGTTGTCATGATGAAAAATGATTTTAACTGCACGGTGCACAGCTCTGAGACAAGCAACCATCAGCAGGAGGGCAGCACAGCTGCATGACAAATTCCAGTTGTACGATATAGCAGTAAAGCATTGGATCTTTAATCTTTGATCTTTGGCCATGAGCTCCTCTGAATGCAAAAATGATTCCAGAGGCCAAAGTCTGGCATATAAGATGGGTCAAGTAACAAGAGGAGCTGGTGTGGGAGGAGCTTCAGTGGTTAAAGAAGTGAACTAAAACTAAAGAAGAGAGGGTCAAACTTCCTCCACAACAATGTGACTGATTACAAGGTCACACAGGAAATGAGTCCTTCAGGCTGATTTTAGCTGGAACCACTGTTACTGCTACTTTTTTTTTTTTACACAAGTAGACGAGAGCCTCGAAGCTCTTTGCAGATGAGTAACCCACGGTGGTGACGGTCAGACTAGCGGTTCTGATGAACATCTTTTTTTGTGTGTTTTTGAAACAGGAAGGCGTGGGTTCCCAGTGAGTTGCACGTTCGACGGCGTCTGCGGCGGTTTGTTTGGGATCAGACTCGTTGGCCGGCGTGAGCTGCAGTGTCACTCAATCCCAGACGTCCCAGCGGGGAGCCAGATCATAGACGGCCCCAGAAAACTGAGAACTTTACCAAATTAGAACATAAAGTGTTTGGAGTTGATTCAGGACTTTAACCTTTAAAAGCAACTGAAGTTGGGGGAACCTGTTGGAGCGCTAAGAAGATTATAAACACCACCTGCATGAAGGGAAAGAGGAATTTTAGAGAATGGCTCATCAGAAATGTTTCCCTTCATCGCGTCCCTCTCCACCCTTCCGTCACCGACGCCGTCCCAGGTGTCCTGCTGAGGAAACGACCAACACACCGTCCTACGGGCGAGCACAGAGAGAAAATCGCCCGTGACCCTCCCGCCCCGCTGACCCTCTAAACCGGTGAGCCATCTGCGCCGTCTCCAGGCGTCATTAACCATCCTGCTTCCTGCCGTTATGAACCATCCAGCATCTCGTCTGGGGTCTGGAGGGCCTCCTGCCCGACAGGTAAAGGTGTGTTCGGAGGGCTCAGAGTCTGCTCTTCGATCCCTAACTGATGGTTTGGTGGGAGTGACCAAGTTTAACCTCGGGCTCAAATTTGGACAAAGATTAAAGGAGCCTCCTAAAGCAACCGAAACCCGTGAAAATAAATAACAAGGGTCCCTTTTCAAGAATGAGGTTGTTACAGCGCTGCGTTAGTTTACGCGTCTCGACCTGGTTAGGATTTGAGGATTAGGAGGATTCTGGTTTCAATAATTAAACTATAATCCAGGTCACTGAAACGGCTACAGCTAATCTGCTTGAACTCAATGCCACAAGTTAGCATTACAGTGATCCCTTGCTAATTCGCGCTTTAAGTTCCGTGGTTTTAGTTATTCATGAATTTTTCAGAAATATATAATATAATAAAAAATCAAGAAAAAATTGCGGAAACATCACAGGATGATCACAGGAAGGTGGCCTTATGGGTAATGGTGTGGCCTTATGGGTAATGTAGTGTTTGTGTCGTGGGACGGCAGAATGAAAACGGGGTTAGATGAAAAGTGTAGTGAGCATCAACAGCAGCCCAGCGTGTATAGATTTACATTCTCTGTTAACCAACAGGAGCCCAACAATACAACCTGTGTGATCAGAATCAGAATCAGAATCAGAATCAGAATCGTTTTTAATCGCCAAGTACGTTCGCACATACAAGGAATTTTGTTCCGGCAGGTGGTAACACTCTCAGAATAAGAAGAAAAAAAAAAGAAAAACAGGATATGTACATCTATATACAAAAGTAAAAAAGTAAGTTAAAAAATAGAATAAAATAAAATAAATAAGTAAGCAAGTAAAATAGTATGTACAAGGGTATGTTACAAGTATGTTACAAGTTCCTGCAGTGCCAGAATAAAGTGCTCATTCCATGCAGAGAAAACCAGACTGTTTGTTTTGTTGTTGTTAGCATGTTAGCCGCTAATTATGAGCCAAAAATAGCACAATACCAGTGGTTTGTTTACTACGGTTCAGAGACCAGAGGCTGTGAAGGTAACAGAAAGACCACAGTTGAGCCATTGTCTTGTTTCGCTGCAGTAACTCGCTACTTTTTTTGGGGTTTTTAAACATATTTTAAACACATTATTTAGGCTCGGGGGGCTCCGGCTCCAGTTTGTAGATTTTGAGTTTCGCGGGGGGGCGCCAGTCCCCATTAACCGCGAAAAATAAGGGATCACTGTATTATTATTTTTGATGTTCAGAAAACTCATGTCGATGTTAAAGAGAACAGCACCGGCGTGCTGATGTTGAATTCAGAGTTCCAGGCAGAGCTGATATACGGGACGCTGCTAAATCACTCATTTTCTTCTACACCTGAGACAGACTCACCTCATGGTAACGCTGCACATCAGGCAGCAACAAAGAGGAGTACGGCGCTTATCAAACCCACACAAGCATTCCTCATGTCTGGTCTCCGTCTGCCTCAATAAATCACTTCATCCTCGAACCCAAACCACATTCCCCCCGCCGTAATGTCTTCACCAGGCTGCGTGGCGCTGTTACCGCTGCCTGAGGCCTCTGCCTCTGAGGGATTACGGGTCTCATGATGAGGAGGATGGTTGGACTTTGTCATGAGATACAAGTTTGACATCCCTGGAGACCGTTGTTGGGCCTCTCTCTGGATGGATTAAAAAGTAAAACAGTGAAAGATACAGAAATATATTCAGCACTCGGTTACATATCTATTTTAAACTCTATTCGCAGATTAATATAACCATTCTTTTATGTTGTAGCACCAGTCTGAAGGGGATTAAAGCTCAGAGCAGAGCAGACAGTGGGTGGGTTGAAGTCTGTGACGATATAACAGTGAAGGATTAGAAACCTCAGGAATTTAAACTCCGTTAACCCTTAAATGGGAGCGACCATAAACAGTCAAACACACCTGCAACCAGACGTTTACAGAACGTTTAGAAACAGATAAACTTTTCCTCCATGTCTGACCGTTGAGTTCAGAAAACCTCACTGTCAGAGAAATCAGAGAATTTCTTCAAAGCCTGAAGTTTACATGAACTTGAGTTGTATTTGGTAGAAGTGACTTGAAAGCAGCATTGACTGTGTTCCTTACTGTACTTTGCAATTTTCTGTTCACATGAATCGACACTACTATGTGAGCCGCTGTCATTATTTCACAAGCCTCGTGTGTTCAGCTTGTCATCTCCTGCTGCAGCTTCATGAATGCAGATGCGCTGGACATTACTGCAACGAAAGCATGCTGACCTGCAGTTCCCTCTGTCCATCCCAGCGTTTACCTCCACCTGTGTGTGTAGATGTGTTCAGGGTGCTGACTGACCATCTCACCTCAGTGCTGCTACCTGCATCTGTTTATGTAGTCATTTCATTCAGTCATTTGTGTCTCTCCTCTCTCTGTCCTCCATCCTCTCTCTGTCCTGTCAGCCCTCTTTTCTTTCTTTATCCAGCTGGTCTTCATCAGGAAGGTCCCTCCATATGATCCAGGTCCTGCTCAAGGATTCTTCTTCTTAAAGTGGAGTTTTTTCTTGCTTCTGTTTGGCTTAAAGGTTTTTTCTCCTGCTGTGGGAGTTTTTTTTACTTGCCATTATCCTTGATTTGGATTTAATATTATAATTTTAGTTAATGATATTTGCTCGGGGGTCATGATCTGGGTCTCTGTAAAACGCCTAGAGACAACTGACATTATAACAGATGCTATATAAATAAAATTGAATTGAATTGAATTGTAGAAGTGCACCAGTAAAGCACGACATGATCCAGCCAGCCCCACACCTCACAGCTGACTTGAGGTTATGTAGTTGACAAGAACCCCCCCCCCCCCCCCCCCCCCCCCCCCCCCCCCCCCCCACACACACACACACACCATTTTTGCCCTGAAAATAGAGAAAGCTCATCATGACCAAACAGTTCAGTCATAATTCCATCTGACTCCAGGAAATTTCTCCAAAAGTTAAGATCTTTGTTGTCGTGTGCAGCTGTAAACTACAATCAGACTTTTTTTTTTTAATGGCAGTTTTGGAGCAGTGGCTTTCTCCTTGCCGTGTGGACCATCAGCTCATGTTGGCACAGTCACATTTTACTTTGAGGAATGATGCTCTCCTCCTGGTTTCATCCAGCATCTTTACAAGCTGATCTGTTCTGTGGTTCATTTACACACTGTCCTCCACAGCCCGTCTTTGAATACCAGCAACATTTGAGATGACATGCAAGGATATCACCAGGGACACAAAAAATGGTTGAAAAATGTCAAAAATGTTTGAAACTGCACCTCAGATCATCTGCAGTAGCATGCAGTATGAGATCTGTCACCCACAGACATCAACGGGAACTTCATGTTGCAACAACAGGAGGTATAAATCCATCTGAGGATATAAATGAGCTAAAGCAGCCATTCCCAAACTTCAGAATACCAAGGCCCAATTTGAAATGTGAAAAATCTCCGTGGCCCACCCAGACCTTTAATCGAAACATACAGGACTAGAAGCTATGTTCCAATATTAATGTAAGGGGTCAACAAATAAGGGGACACTTGTCATATTAGGTTAAGATGACAGTAGAATAACGCTTAACTGGTTTGTTTAATTACTTCTTAATGATTTTTTTAAATAATGTCATGGATATTTTACAGTAATTAAAAAAATATTTAAAAAAGATTGAGGATTTAAAACATATTTGTTTAATTTTAATGGCCTCTCGCGGCCCACCTGCAGTACCACAAAGGCCCACCAGGGGGCTGCGCCCCACACTTTGGGAATCACTGAGCTAAAAAGATGGTGCCCCATGTAGGAAGTCCACTGGTTCCATGCCCACTTGGGTTCGCTTATGTGGCTTATGAGACACCCATTTTGGGCCCATGCCCGTTCACCAACCATGCATCTGAGCACAATCGGCACCAGTAATTCACACGGGGGCCACGATGGAACCCATATGGGGCCCCATTTTTCAGCCCCCATGCAGATGTTGGGTGGGACCCAGTGTGCAGCGGTGTGTTACTTATCGGTTAGTTGTAAAACATGCAGTAAGGTGGATAAGTGGACCCAAGGAAGCTCAGGGTTCAGGTGAAATGCTTTGCTCTCAAACCTGCTGGACCACAGACGACACCTTTCTCTCAGCCCAACCCGGCACACGTGAGTTTTCTTTTATTCCTACTATCATCACGGCAGTAAACAGCAGTAAACGCGCTGAAGTCGCATCAGTCCTCCAGCGCCGCTGCTTCGGTGCAGCTAATGTGGCCGGATGACTCCTCATGGAGGTACTCTGTCATACTCATAAACTGTATAAAAACACAGTAAACCGTTGAAATGGCTGGAATATACAAAGCATGTTACAAAGAGAAAGAAAAGGGGTCACGTATCATTTGCTATATAAGTAATTAGAGATGCTTTCAGGCATTATAGGTGTGGTTGCATTTCTTACAGGGATGTGTTTACAGCCTGGGGGCCGGTTTGGTCGCCCCGCTGTGGGTAAAGAACTCATCTTAAGCTCCAACGATAACAACCTGGGCAAGAAGACAATTACAACAAGTAAAACCTGAAAGGGGAAGACGTTTTGAAAGAGAGGTTAGTCATTTCTGAACTCTGAACTCCTTATTTGAAACCTGCTGACTTACTTCAACATTCAAATGTCTTCAGGTGGATTCAAGAGGGCTGTTCATTAGTTCGGTGGTTTATCGAGTATCGATATTCTAAGTTTCTTTCTAAAACCCTGTGTCCCACCTTTAAAAGCTTGCAAGCAACAATTTGCACTGTTTAAATAAATGAAACTATTCTTCTCAACAAATCTTTTATTCATTTTGTCCAGCATTTGCAAGCTGCCTGTCAGCCATATAATGTGGAATTGATGCTAGCAGTTCAGTTAATTCAAACAAAGTCATTGGAACACTCACAAGATGTCACCAAAATCACTTTGTCCCTTTAAAATCTTTCAGAAAATGATGTAAATGTATTGTAAGAAGAATATCGACATATATCGTATCGTGAGCCGAATATCGTGTATCGTATCGTGAGATTAGTGTATCGCTACAGCCCTAGTTTCTATGCATGACTTTGTGCTATTATATTTGTATGTTTTTGCGTGTTCATTACAACGTAAGCATCTGGGCCACATGAAGAAAGCAAAAAAGCACCAGGAGTGATAATAGAGTTTGACCTATTTCATTTCATCTTATTGATTCATTCCAGACATGTCAAAACAATCTTTTAAAGCATAGACAATTTTAACACTATCATGAATCATGAATCTATGTATCTATTCACGCTCACATTTTAAGCCAAACATTGTCGCAGGCATTCATGATTAGAGACTGCACTGCTCGCTGAGAAGCAAATGCAATCAGTCACTGAAAGGTTGTAATCATGTGATCGCGCTGGTCTGAGTAAATATCAGGAAGCAGAAGGGACTGATGAAATGTCCGTGATAACATTTTACAACGTGCACTTTGGTTCAGTACTGACGATGCGTCCTGCTTGCATGCATCCCGCTTTACAACCGATTCCCGGCAAAGCCTCTCAGATCACAGCCTTTAAAAGCAAAAGCAGGACAGAGGAGGGGGGGGGGCGGGCTAAAAAAAGATCCCCTAATTAAAGGCTGTCTCCTCAGAGGGGTACACTCTGAGCTATCATTTGTGGCTTTGTTGTTCTTACTCGAGTTTTTTTTCTTTTTTTTTACACAATCTTTCCATGGTCACGACAGTAATCTGCTCACAACTCAGAGCAGTTATTTCTAAATCTCACCGTTAACTGATGGAAACTGTTTTACAGTCAGAGTCCCTCTGAAAGCTTGAACGTCCAGTGGTGAGCTGGGAAATCTTTGTGTTTGTATCTTCCTGTATTTCTCTTCTTTCCTGAAAGTGTTTTTGCATCAGGTTCATTCATAATTTTTCGATGAATTTGCGGATCGCTACATTTAATACTGTCCAGGATTGCGTTGTAAATTCTGCGTTACCTTGTGCTGATGATGGCAGAGTCGGACCACATCTGGGGTCGAGGTCTGGACTGTGGTGGACAACCCATGTGTGAGAACGACGTCTCCACCAGCTGATGAAAACCTGGTCATTCTGTATATTCATGCGGTCACCTGACCTTATTTTTTCCTGAGCTGAGACAAACTGAAGCGACCCCATACAATGATACTGCCACCACAGGCTTGTTCAGTATGCGTTAGATACGATGGGTGCATAGAAGCAGAAGCATATCAGTGAACACCTGGAACGTGGTTAGTTCAGGTGTGACCCGCGGCTGCTGCCCTCCACTTAATTGCCATAAAGGCCACTGAGCAACTACTAAGCAACTGAGCAATGGAGAGAGGTCAAAAATCATTGGCTAGCTGTTGGTTAGTGATCTTGCTGGTCAAGTTGGAAGAGTTCTGAAGTGGACTGGTGGACGCTGCTGCCTACGAGCTTGAAGCTGATCAGCTGGCCAAGAGTTGTGAGCTTGGTCATGCTCTGAGCTCCTGATCCACAGCTCTGATGTCAAGGTCACCAAAAATGGAAAGCGCTGAATAGCTAAAGTGATGACGGCCTGCTGCATAGACTGCTATCACTCAAAGTCACACCCATAATTATACGTACAGTCATGGAAAAAATTATTAGACCACCATTTTTTCTTCACTTTCTTGTTCATTTTAATACCTGGTACCACTAAACGTCATCATGTGACTAAAACAGACAGAAAAGAAAACACTGAATGCATAAAAGCAGTGTTTTTGGCAGTACAACGCCATAGCTATTGATGTAAAAACTTAAGTGATTTAGGTTATAATCAAGAAAACCATGGAAAATGGTAAGATATCAGCTCTTAAATAAAACTTTTATGAGCAATCTTTGTGGTTATCCTTATGTTTGTCCAAACAAATGTACCTTTAGTTGTACCAGGCTGGTGCTCTTTTGGGGTTAGCCCCTTGTGGTCATTCAAGTACCTGCACATTTTCTTGGATTGTGCCACTTCAACAAGCCAGACGTAGCACTTTTGTGTACTTTCACCTAATGAAAGGAAACTTAAAATATCCCATTTGGTCTAGGGTGCCATCACTACATAGTGTACTTTTAAAGTGATCTGCGCTCACTCTTTAAAGAAAATTACTTCACTACTCTGCTTCCACGTTATTTTACCTGCTCAATAAAGTGCCCCGTTTAAAACCGAGTAGCATCATTTCCACAACAACAGAATGTGTCTTCTGACTGCTTCTGACTGCTGCATTGTCTGCTGAGCACTGGCTTTCTTTTCTGACTTTATGGTGAACATCAGATGGTCTGCTGAGACCTGTGATGTTTCACGGGTTAATCAATAATTACCTCCAGCTTTAATTTTCTAATTGTGATTAAAGTGTTTTGCAGAGAAAAAGGCCTATTCAATCTATTTGAATATATTTTCACACCAACACGAGTTACTTCTGTTGTCCCTCCTTTTCTGTTTGAAATGCAATCCTGGAGCTTGTCCTCCTGCATCTGTCTGGACAGAACAAATGAAAATAAACAGGACTGCAAGAATCTGTAGAAAAACATTTAATTTAAATACGACCGGTCCTGTGAGATGGATACCAGAAGGTACAAGTTTTAATTCAGCTCAGAGTGTAAATGTCTCCGAGGCGGTTTAATGTGTGGTGCTATCGCTCCCTCTGGTGTTCACAGCTGGTTACTACACCATTAAATTGGGAAAAGTTTATCCCTGGTATGTAATCCTTTAAAGCAGCCGCCTGTGCCACTTTACATATGAAAGCCGTATGCAGAGATGCTGCAATAAATCTTCCCTAGAATATAAAGCGTTCATTAAAATGTTAAATACCAGCCTAAATGATTCAACTTCTCTATGAGCTGTGACAAAATTAATCACAGTGTGGAAAATCAGGGATGTGACGTGCTTATTAAAATGTGCAGCATGATTTCTCAGGAGAAATAGCTATAAAAACCTGAAGCCAAATTTATAATAGCCAATAACTTTTGCAAATTGGCAGGCTTTAAGTTGAAAAAAATGGTGTTCTTATTTTAATTACGCCAAATGAATGCGGCGGATTAACTGCTGCTAAAAACTACAGCAGGAGGCATTCAAATGCAAAGATAACCCTCATAATTATACAAGTTTTACAATTCTGTTTTTTTTGCATCAAAGAGTTTGAAAACTACATCTTTTTTTTTTTTTGTCAGAGTACTTCTTTCAACTTCATTCATCAGGCAAAACAATGTGATGCGGGCAGAGCCGCGCATCTCCAGCGGCCAATTTCTGGATTTGAGACATAACGCTGGGGATTAACCGGAACAGCGGTTAATTGCTTTAAACCAATGAATTAATCCTTTGATTTTTTTGGGGGAGTGTTTTTATGATTAGAGAGCAAAGAAGAAGGGGGGGGGGGGGGGGGGGGGGGGGGAAAAAAAGCATGACAGAGACAGTAGAGGAGGAAAAAAAAACAAAACAAACAGAAACAGCAATTTGACTCGACTCAGGAAGTGAAGGGGAGACGAGCAGCCTTTCATCAGAGGGTATTGAAATGAGACCTGCAATTTACAGGCGGTGGTGATGGTGGCAAAATCAGACGACTAATTATACGCCAGTGTGAAGACTGAAGGAGCGCGTCAGCGTCCTGGTGGAAAGACTCCAGGGCTCATTATCGCGCCACCGAGGCCGAGTTTGTCCTGCTGTATTGTGTGACCGTGCTGGTAAAAGAAAGTCAGGCGAGCATTCAGACTTAATCTCTACGGCCAATTGGCCGGCTGAGCGGAGGGTCACGTGATTACGCGTGACCTCTCGAACCCAGATGCACCGTCATTCGCGCCTCTGGCGACGTCCAGACCCTGGATGTTCACCGGTGCAGGTTGAGGTCGTTTCCTCCTGAAGTTGATCACCACTTCCTTTCTCTTGCCAGCGTTGGTTTTTAGGTGGTTTTGTTTGCACCAGACTACAACGTTGATGATGACCTTCCTGTCCTCCAGATTCCCTCAGACACACATCCAATGATGGCTGTGTCATCTGAGGACGTCTGGAGGTGGCAGCTGAAGTCAGATGTGAAGAGTAATGGGGAGAGCATTGTACCCTGCGGAGCTCCTGTACTGAAGAATGCTGGTTAGGGAAGTCGGTGGTCCACGCAGTCAGGTGGACCATCCAGCTCCCTCCAGCTTCCCCCTGAGCAGTGCTGGCTGGATAGTGTTGAAAGCACCAGAGAAGTCAAAGAACATGACTCTCATGTTGCTCCCGCTGCCCTCCAGGTGCGAAAGTGACCAGTGCAGCAGGTAGATGACAGCGTCATCCACATCAATGCCCTGCCCAGTAAGCAAACTGCAGGTGGTCCATCTTGCTGCTCACCAGGTGTCAGAGGTGGGAGAGAACAATCCTCTCCAAGGTCAAAGCCACTGGCCTTAAGTGGTTGGGCTCCCTGGGGTGCAAGGTCTTGGGAACAGGAACTACACATGATGTTTCCCGAAGTGGCATCCTCTCAAGACTGAGACTCAGATTAAAGATAACCTCATTACCTACCCGTGTGTCATGATCTGCCGGTAATAGAGGGAGGACCCAGAAGCAGGAGTTCAAAAACAAGGAAGTTTATTTCACAAGGAAACACAAAAATCCACAACCCAGAAATCCAAAAACACAAAAACTGCAAACTTAACTGAAAGTCCAGGGAGATGACAAGTGGGGAAACAGGCAGAAGACTAATGCATCCATGCAGACAAGGAGAACGACAAGACTTAAATATACAGGGGAACAAACGAGAGGCAGGTGCAGGGAATCAAGCTAACAAGAGGGAGGAAGCAAAGCGGAAAACAATGAAGACAAGACAGACCTTTCAAAGTAAAACAGGAACCACTAAAGACAGGGAGAGACGCCAACTGGACAGACACACACAGGGCTGCCATGGCCGACCAGGCCATGACACTGTGTTTTCTTTACAAATGTAGCCTTGAGACCAGGTTGAGTGACCCGGTCGCTGTTAGATCCTACAGCATGCTCAACAGTCGTGTAGCGTCATCAGCACAACATCAAGAATCCCAATTAGTGTACAGCGAGTCACGTAGTCTGAAACCTGCTGCAACTGGCAATCTCTATCGCCCAACACTTAAGTCGTGCAAATACGAGAGTGTCTTTGGCCCCATGCTAACCAAGAGTACAACAGCTTTCATCACGTTAAATGGAGAACACCTGCGTCATCAACATGACAGTGAATGAGCCTTCAAGCAGCTTCACATCCAGGTTAGCTTTGCTAAATATTTCAGTTTTGACTATTTACGACCTCTGGTGTTGCTCTGTTTCCACCTCAGCGGCCGGAACCACAAGACACTTATTACACTCAGCGTGAGGAGGTTTAACGAGTCTACGAAATCCCAGCGTGTCGAAGTCAAGGCTGGAAACCGCCGTTGGATGCATGTGACCTTCAAGCCCCGACACAGCCCTGAATGAGACAGTGTCACGCCGCTGTGATCATTACAGCTACACCGTCACTCAGCGTAGCGCAGCATCCAGAGACGTTCCCGTTATCTGACATCCAGATTGCACACTTTCATTTTTTAAAGCCTGCACAATATGTGACACCTTGTGTTAATATACACATTAACCTTCTGGAAGGTAATTACCTCCACACACGGATGATATTTCAGGCATAAAAACAGTTCACTATAAGAGGAGCACCGTTGGGAAAATCTAGCAGTAAGATGTTGGGTGTTACTGTGGCAACTGCTGCCTCACTACCTTGTCTTTCACCTTCTTTCTTACTTTTCCCCGGGGGTTCATCACGCTCTCTCCTCCTCCTCCTGCATCCACTCCAAAGACGGGTTTGTGTAATCTGTTACCGTTGATGTTTAGATTATTCATAGGATTAAAAAGCATCATAGCGAGCCATTTTTCTGGAGGCCAACAGCAAACTCAAATTTTCTTGACTTGCTTTAGCGATTATTTGATTTTCAAATCTGCAGAAACACACACACACACACACACACACACACGCCGTGTCAGCTTGGCACAGACTGTAGGTTGACCGTTTTCTAAACCGATGATGACATGAGCAAGAGGAAGGAGTCAAACATGTCTGTCCCTCCCACGTCCTCTCCTTCACGTCCGTCCCGCTCCTGTCTGCCTGTCAGAAGACGGCGAGTCGCTAAGCGTGTGTGACACGTCCATCAGCCTAATTACCAGGCTGGAAGGAAGTGAAACTCTCCAGCAGCAGCTCTCTAAATGCCCTCTGCTGCCACGACTCCTCCGTCTTTTACAGACCAAATGTGAGCGAGAGTGAAGATGCTTTTTGTGCGAGTTGATCCGCAGAGTGATGCGGGTGCGTCCAATCAAGGCTTACACTCTGCTGTAGCAAAAAAAAAAAAAAAGAGCTCTTGAATACATAACACCCAGATTCTCATTTTGTGGATTTTCATTTGTGCCCCCGCCACAGAGCAAGCTTTTCTTTTCTGTTTCTGCAGAGAGGGGCAAGTTGTTAGCTCTCAGAGATTAGTTGTGGACAAACTCTGACCTCCCGCTGAGGTTGGCCTTCACTCAGAGCTCAGAAGTATGGCGGCGGCAGACAGAGGGGAACTTAAACCTGTCAAGGCCAATTAGCATGTGAAACGTCTCCAGCTATGAACAATGGATCAGGATGCTGCTGCTAAAGAAGGTGTTCCACCTGATTTAGAAATCTCACTTCAGGGATTTGTTGCCGTCAGCTGCAGGAGGGTTAGAGCGTTCACAACAAGTCTATTCCACACGTGTGGGATGGGTTTGAGGATCAAAGCTTTATAGGAATCGCTTCAAGAGGGTTTATTGGGAGTGAACATTGAAACCTCAGAATTTGGCTTCAGGTCATCTCCATCTAAATTTTTTTGGAGAAGGAAATGACCAACCGGTGGAACTGGTGAGAAATACACAAAATCTGACTTGCCACACATCTCTTCAGCTTTGATATTAATGCTTTTGGACAGTGATTCCCAAAGTGTGGGCCGCGGCCCCCTGGTGGGCCGTCGCGGTACTGCAGGTGGGCCGTGAGAGGTCACTAAAATTAAACAAATATGTTTTAAATTCTCCATCTTTTTTAAATATGTTTTTAATTACTGTAAAATATTAATGACATGGTTTAAAAACATTAAGAAGTAACCAAACAAACCAGTTAAGTTTTATTCTACCATCATCTTAACTTAATATGACAAGTCTCACCTTATTTGTTGACCCCTTACATTAATGTCAGAACATAGCTTCTAGTCTTGTATGTTGATCACAGTTGTGATTAAAGGTTTAAAGGCCACAGAGATTTTTCACATTTCAAATTGGGCCTTAGTATTCTGAAGTTTGGGAATGGCTGCTGTTGGGGAATAATCAGGATTTAAGTTAGTTCCTGCTAAAGTTAGATGGAGACTGTTCTGCAATCGTTTCTGACACTACGGATTATCTCTGAGTTAGCTTCCACCGCCAGTAGTAAAATGTGGGTCGGGAAGAAATTCAGTGTCGTTGTTAGTGAAGGCAAGTGTTTGGGCCCACTTAGGATTGTGCAGTGTTCAGGGGAGGAAGGAGCCAGAGGTGAAAGGAAAGTCAAGTATGTTGGGAACACCACAAAACTCTGGGCTCAAAACATCTGCCATTCGAGTGTTTTTTTTTCCTTCTTTTGTCAAAGAAGTCTACAAAAGAACTTGTCATAGCTATGCTGCTATAGGCCTACACTGCAGGGGGACGCCAACATTATCTGCTGAACGGTCTCCACCATTCTTCTCCCTTTCCTCCTCCCTTCCTCCTCCTCCAGCTCAATCCATAGTTAATTAGGAGCACCTTGTTATTGTAACTGTGCTCCATTTTCTTTCCTGTGAATTGAATTGAAGTTGAAGTTGACTGAAATAGATCTCCATCTCCTGACCGAAACAAACTGCTGCATTACCAATTCACCGGTGAATTGTGAATGTGTAGAAAGACAGAGCAAAACAAAAACCTGGAACTCTTTTCTCTCAAGACCCACACCTGTGCAGCAGAGCTGACAACAAAGGACTTGATTCAGGCGATCCACAATCGTTGACTGACTGTTTTACCATTCTGTCATTATTAAACTCTGCTACAGCCGGACAGAGACAAAAGAGATAAAGGTTGATGAACTCTTTGTCTAGGATTTTGATTTTAATTTGGAATAAAGTTGGGCCTCCATTCTTCGTTACAGCAGACGCTGAAGTACTTGAGGTAACTGTCTCACACTCTGGGTTGGCCTGAAGGAATCAGGGGACAAAGGCGGCTCACCTGGAGGCTGCTAGCTCCTGCTAGCCAGCTTCAGCTGCCGGCTCAACCAGGGCAACCAGTGGCTGCGGAGGAAGCCTTTGGATGAGCATGGCATACACTGACTGGCCAAGGCCTGGTAGCCGTAGGGCTGGGCATCAAAAATCAGAACCTTTCCAGCATCCATCAAAATCGGCATTTGGCAGGGGGCAAAGACCATCAACCACCTGCGGTCTGACCACGACGGCCGCCTGCTGCCGTGACCGGGCCAGGCCACGTAGCCGGAGGGGCCTTGGTCAGAGCGGCAGGCGACAGTTGTCTCTGGCGGAGCTCAGCTTCTGCTCTGGCAGTCCTCGTTTCAGCCGCCTCTGATTAGTGGGACAGACATTTGTAGACCTTGAAGGACCTGGATTGAAGAACACTGATATAATCTGTGGATTAAACAGAGAGGAATACACATTTTGCAACCAACATCTCCCATTTTCCCTCAGCAGGCCTCTCCTTTGTGAGCTTGTATCGCAGACACGCCTCTGCTTGCATTTGTGCACAGAGGAAAGCTGTTGTTATGTATTTATCACCCTGGCGGACTGATGCATTTTGCCAGGGCGAGAAATCAGACTTCCAGGAAGTGGCAGCCTCAGAGTCGCGCTGGCTGTAATCAAAATCATAATTCATTAAAAGAGAAAGAAGAAAAAAGGCTGCATTTTAAATGAAAAGCCTAACACTGAAGCTTGCTGGGCTGCTGGTGGGCCCAGAGGTGTCGTAAACCTCTGATAATGTGGAGTTTCATTTCATCCTTTGCTCTTCTTTAACCGTTGAGCCTCAGTCTGGATCATAAAACGTAATACTTTTATTTCAGAC
Organism: Hirundichthys speculiger; assembly: GCA_018398805.1. Taxonomy (NCBI): domain Eukaryota; kingdom Metazoa; phylum Chordata; class Actinopteri; order Beloniformes; family Exocoetidae; genus Hirundichthys; species Hirundichthys speculiger. Next base: position 529,878 of record JAGFBZ010000240.1, read on the forward strand.
GGGGTTTGGAGCCTTCAGGGATCCAGCGTTATATTGCTTGGGCAAATTTTTTTGCTCCCTTTCCTTCCACTCTTGACACTCTTTTTTCGTGTTTTCTTCAATTATTCAGATCTTACATCGGTGTGGAGTAATATTCCTGCGCTGCATTCTAAGTACGACTCGGAGATGCTGTTAAACTTTACGATTTCATCTATTCTCCCAGTCCAGGTCTCCTGGCGCTCGAGGAAGGCGTAGCATTAAAATGATAAGGTTGCCTGTCTCTGGTATTATTACCTTGAAAAGCAACGGAAACAAAAAGGAAGTCAACAGAATGAGTGAAGCGGGAGATAATAAATTTGATCATAGACCGATATCAGGGTTACAGAAAGAAAAATGAGAGAGGTAAAGAGACAACCTTGGAAAGAAGTGCCTTTAAGGAATTTCAACAGGACAAGGATGAAATGCAAACAACGTCGCAGAGCTCCTTCTTCTGCTCTCCCCTCCTCCATTTCCTTATTTCTGACCGCTTCTGGTGGTTCAGTATCACAGGAGCTCAAGGGCAGCGCTAAGATGGAAGAATGTAATCTCCCCGCTAAGCCGGGACCCCCTCCGGAGCTCCAGACTTCATATTTCATCCAGCGCAGTCAGGCTGCGCCTGCGGCCCCTCGTCACCGCCACCCTTCATCTCGGAGGCCGCTCTGCGCCGCAGATACGCTGTCTCTTTGGGCGGCTCGTGTAAAAACAGAGAGGATTTCACGGGAGTTACTCATCGGTCAGCGTGCAGTCGTGTCAGCCAGTCGCTCTCGGCTGTGTCAGGCAGAGCTACGGAGCTTTCGTCCTTTACGCCGGAGCTCAAGGCGGCAGAATCGCTCCTCAATGACAATCCACGGCGTTTCATGTATTATGCATGGCGCCGGGTGTTGGTGCTTTTGTGCTTCATTGGTCTCTGTGAGCGAACATTTAGCTTGTCACATAGGGATACTAGCCAATACCTACATTTATTCACTGTCCATACCAGCCTCGTCTTTTTCAGGTTGGCGGGAATCCCAGCAGCCATTGTGAAGGGGATAAATGGACCCTGAACAGGTAAGAACAGCCGGCTGTGAATGAGTCAGCAGTCTGACGTGCTCCGTGTGTCCTTCAGTCTTTGGCTTTTTGGAGAAGAATCTCCGTTGTGAAACCAAACGAGAAAGACGGTCGAGAAAAAGAGAAAAAAGTTCAAAAACTGAAAAATGCTAGAATGTTGGAAATACTTCCACCCACACGTCGAGAACAAGCAGCGCTCTCACCTTCAGAGTCACGGCAGCCTCACGCTGACGTCACTGGACGACTTTCTGGCAGTGGAGATTTCTGGTCTTTCAAACAGGGGAAGCTCATAGCTGGAGTACATCATACATTTATTTATATGCAAATTCTGCCCTTCCCTCCCTTCCCCACAGTGAGGGTGATCTATTTACAGAGTAAGAAATGAAGTATTTCGCTGTAGAAATGCCAACAAATGGTCACTGCATGTCATTCGACTTCGCATGCAAAATCCGTGACTGACTGAAATCATGCGTGAGACGTGATAGTATACAGTCATGGAAAAAATTATTAGACCACCCTTGTTTTCTTCAGTTTCTTGTTCATTTTAATGCCTGGTACAACTAAAGGTACATTTGTTTGGACAAACATAACGATAACCACAAAGATTGCTCATAAGAGTTTTATTTAAGAGCTGATATCTTACCATTTTCCATGGTTTTCTTGATTATAACCTAAATCACTTAAGTTTTTACATCAATAGCTATGGCCTTGTACTGCCAAAAACACTGCTTTTATGCATTCAGTGTTTTTTTTAGTCTGTTTTGTGTCTGTTTTAGTCACATGATGACGTTTAGTGGTACCAGGTATTAAAATGAACAAGAAAGCGAAGAAAAAATGGTGGTCTAATAATTTTTTCCATGACTATATATATATATCTCGGAAACCTGTCAGTCAAAACTGCATTCAGCTTTTCCTCCAATCACCATGCGGACTGATCAGCGTCCAGTCCAGGCTAGTCCAGGCTAGTCCAGGCCAGTCCAGGCTAGTCCAGGCCAGTCCAGGCTAGTCCAGGCCAACCCACAGCTCCATTCACTCCCAGAGACGCTGAGAGTCGGGGGGGAAGGATATCGTTGGCATTTAAAGGAGCCGTATGTAAGAAGTAAAATAAAAAGAATCAAAAAATGACCCCGATATGTCAACAGACATTTAAAAATCATGTTCATTTCAAATACTTATGTCACTGACAACAGCACTCAAGCCAGGATATTCCCGTTTAAAAAGAGGAGTTGCAGCCCTCAACTGATGTTGATGTTGTCATTTTTTGTTTTGGCCTGAAGCGCCACCCTCCACCTATCTCCCAATCACGAAGTCAGTAGTGTTTCGGCATCCGGGTTGCCAGTTCGGCTCTAATTATCGCAGCAGCCGCTACGAACGTGTTGGATGAAAAAATGTCTAGCTTTCCAAAACCTAAAAGACCTCGTTATGAATCCGAGTTACGTCGTGACAAGGTCCGAAATAAAACAAGGATTTGTATAGGAGATGCTTTTGATAGATGGAGACGGCTGAAAGCGGAGAAGAATTTGAAGACAGACGCCAACGTTGCTGATTTTCTCCTGGACAGGTAAGATTCATAGCTAAATGTTTGGCTAACGCTAATTTACTTGGACAAGGTAACAGTGGTATACAGTGGTACCTCTACTTACGAACGCCTCTACATACGAAACTTTCAGGTTACGAAACGCCTCAACGGGAAAATATTTCCTCTAGTTACGAAAGAAATTTCAGTATTCACTACGTCGTAGTATTCACTAGTTAAACAAAGTTATGCTTTGTTGCGCTAGCATAGTAACGCTAGCGCATAACGTTATGGAGCAGGTGGGTCATCGAATTGAAAAGGTAAATAATTATTATTTAGAATATAAAAACTGTGACTGATATTGCTAACACTAGCAATGTAACGTTAGGCTAATAAGCGGAGCCCGTCAGTCATCATGCCGTGGAAAACATTAGCATGGCCATGGTAATGTGAAACCTAATTGAGACAGTAGCCTAACGTTACCACGGTAAAACGATTTCTTATTCATTCTTTGCATATATTGTGTATTACACGTGCTGCAAATTGACCCATATGACCATTGTTAACGTTAGTTATTAGTGTCAGTCTTTTCTGATGGAACTGATAAAAAACGTTAGCCATTGATGACGAATGCAGACGTAATTTTCCCCGCATTATCTTTGATTAGACACTAGTCTGTGGTAAATGTGTTGGTTGTTGCATATTATGGTAAATGTGTAGTGTTCCATAATTATGACAAAAACGCTTGTCTCTTCAGCTGTTATGTCCCAAGCACTTCAACCCCAAGTAAAAGACAGTGGAAGAAGCACCACCTGACTGCACCATCACTTTCCAGTATTGGACATGCATCGTCTGAAACGCTTTCAAATCGGTCAGTGATTAGTGCCACGTTGTTTTCATTTTCATTTCATATTCATCATATTTCATATATCCCAGGCTTCACAGGTGAAGGGTCAGTCCAGTTTGAGCTGTTGGCTAAAAGATATTGTCAACCACTTTTGGTAGTGCTGCAAAACAGCTGATTCGTGCCAAGAGTTTCTTTTAAGTTGTTATAGTTTGAAAAATAGTTGTCAATAATGTATGAAACTAACATGCAAGATGTTACCTTGATGTTGGATATTAGCTTATTGATTACCATAAGTACCTATCCAGAGGTGTCATTGTGGTCAATCAGATGACCCACTTACATTACTAACAATCATCATCATTAGCAGTGAATAATGTTCAATTGCCATTGTGTTTGTCCATTATATTTCTGTATTATTTTGTAGGAGCTGTGGCTTGGGCTCCTACACCATGTCACGAATGAACACAGGTGGGTACTGGGAGGCTGCCAGCATGCAGACTTGGAATCAGGGGGAACTCAAGAGTGGCTTGAGCGAGGCTCCATGGCATACGAGGCCCTGAAGAGTATTGTGCGAAACAAGCAATGGCTCAACAAAGTTCACAAATACCTGAACTTCAGGTAATTTAATGAGTGTGTACACATACTGTACCTAGAAAGTGATTTTCAAAAAAATCAAAAATTGTCTCTATGTCCCACCCCCACAGGTCCACTGCTGATCTGGAGTCCTTCCAAAACCATATTTTAATGTATGCCAGCAAGCGCTCAGCATTTAGCCCTCCTGTCTTTGAGGCCAGGATGCTCCTCGCAGCGATGGATTATAACTACCAGGACCGCCCAGAGTTGTGCAAGTCTGATGGAAGCAAGCAGTAAGTGACATGCTCATTTCTACATGTTGGATGTTGGGAACCATTTTACCTGATTACACCATTGAAACTCTATATAAAACATTGTACTGTAAAACAATCTATTTTCTCTGCTTTTATTTTAGGTACAGGAGGCTGTACAAGAAAAATGCCCAAAGGTATATGCTGTACACCAAGAAGACATCGAAGACCTATGGCTACATCCCAGAACTGCAAACAAAGATTCTACAGTAGAGGCTAGCTGGCAAGGGAATGGCCAGGTGGAGGAGTCTTCGGCCCGATGACCCCAGAAAGTACGGCCCTCTTCCCCCTGTGTCGGCACCAACCAAGGAGGAACTCCTGCGCACCCAAGTCAGGAGAAGTCTTGGTAGGTAGAATACTAGTTTATTTCTTTTGCATCTGCGGCTACATACCACACACCAAGTTAGATGTAATGCATATTACATTTAATTTTAAAATAATCTAATTTCTGTTTTTATTTTGCTCTCCTCAGTGTCAGCATTCCAGAGTGAAGACCAGTGAAACCAGTTTCCAGAGCCTCTCAGCCCTTGTCATTTCCATTTTCTGCCACAAGCTGCTTTTAAACCATTTCATAAAGTTTCCACAGTACAGAGCAGCTAATTGTTCAATAGTTATTTATACTATTTATACTGTTTATCCCTCATTTTATTTATTTATTTATTTTTTACTGTTACTCTATATCGTAAATAGCTAAGCATTGTTATTATAAATAAACTTTTTTTATTGAACAAGGAAGAAGGCTCTTTACAAACTTGGAACAAAACAATTTGTAAAAACAAAGTATATACAACAAGTAACTTCAAGTAAACTGGAGTCGGTAAAGTTTGTTCAAGTTGTGGGTAGAAAGCCAGTGTACTGGCCTTGAGGGTCAGGGTATTTGTCCCTTATTCTCCAAATGCAGCAGCTGGGGATAACACGACGGTTACCCTGGCCCAGTGATCCATGCTCCCTGGTGTACTGGCGATAAGCAGCATATCTAAACTGCCTATTATCATCACCTGGCTCTGTAACTTCTGCTACCACCAACACATCATTCCTGTAGTCTCTGTGTATACGCAAATAGCCATCTTCCAAGCAGTAAAGCTCAAAATGTGGCAGTTTGCTGATGCAGTGCTCAGGCCCCTGGCCACAGCATTTCCTTTCTGCATCTGTGGCCATCTCCCTGCAGTTCCCACAGGTACACCATGGAAGAGCAGCTGCAGGTGGGAGAGTGGTGCTGTCCAATGGAGGCAGGGCATCAAAAACCAATCCAGGGTTCCGGGAGAAGATCCGGGTTGCTAGTGCTCGTAGCCCCATTTCACTCATGTTTTGAATGAGTTCCTAAGTAAACAAACAACAAAATAGCATTTGGCATTTACATTTGATTAAAACTACATAAGATGCTGACATAGAAACAGATGGTGATATTACAAGTCATAATTTTACTGCCCAGCTCTCATCAGCCTCAAGAGAGGGTACCTCAAAAGTGAGGTCTAAATCAGGCTGAAACAAGTGAGAGCAGTACAAGCAAAGATCATCTGGTACAAGTGCTAGGCTACCTTGACATAAACGTGTATTCTAAGCATATTCTATCTTTTAGCCTGTGCAATAATTTAGTGTTAGTTTGGAAGTATCAGGCGTAATTCCACGGCAACATCCTCAATACCAAAAGCGCATAATTTGGTCCACATACATGGAACTTTTGGACGTGTTTTTGATTCAAATTCTACACGTCATGTAATTTTTCATATAGCCTGATGTATTTTAGGAAAATTACCCTCGACTTTACATGTGGTATTGGCGACGTTACAACAAGTTACCATCGATATGAGCCTATAGTGTTTCCAACCAAACAATAAATTACTGCATAGCCCAAAATTAGAATTTGCATGGATTTTTCAAATGCGTTCATAAAAAGCTTTACATCGCAACACTAGCTTAATAAAGACATTTTTAACAGGGTAACTAACTGAAAACTTATGCTCCGACTGAAATGTGGTAACATTTACGATTCTATTTGGCTAATCGCCATTAGTAAATTTTGCAGTACATTATTACTTCGCAAAAGATCTTTCATAAAGCATTAAATATAATTAACAGAAAATAAACTTACTGTGTAGGACTCGTCGCTTGCCATGGCAGCCTACGTTCCTGCTGCATTCTGCAGCCGACCTGGCAACCTCTGGTCGGGGAGGAGGGGGAGGGTACACGCCGCTCAACAGTATTTTGAAAGTGACTGCAGTACCAGTTTTGGCCATAATCTTACACACGGCTCCTTTAAGACAACGCCCGTCGAGTTTCGCAGCAATGAAAAAAAATGCTCCATGCAGTCCCAGAGACTCTCAGCTTCTATGAGGACATGCATTGACCAGAAAGCATTATGGGAATGTATGTAACTGGTGCAGAAGTAGCTGATTCTGAATCAACTCGTCTTCATGTTTAACGTGGCCTAACACATTTATAGTCAATGAAATGTTGACACAACTGCACATATGAGGTCATTTCTTTTTTTTGACATTATAGGGCAGGGTCAGAGGAATCCCCTCTGCTTTCTGGGATCAGGAGCAGTTATGACTTTTACACGACGAACGCTGAACAAAACCGAGCTGATAATAAGGCTGAAGTCGAGCGAATCCCAGATGTGAACGCTCATCTGGGCTGAATCTGGCCCACGTGCATCGTGCATGCTCCACGGTTCCCGCCCCGGGCTTTGACCTGGAGGTGTAGAATTAAAATCGTCAGCATTGTGACTGTGACATGGTTCTGCTTGGATCACAACCTTTGAGGATTCATGTTTTCTGCAACTTCCCATTCGTGACGCATTGAAATTACGTGCCCGTTCCCGGCGTTCCATCGCACAGTCAGAACAAATAAGCTTGGCTTCCGTTTCCATTTTCCTGTCTTGTTTTTAAAATCAGAAAAGGCGGTTCCAGTATTCCATTTTGGTTTCAGAGCAGAAGAAAATTAAAAACACCTCTCTGGGTTTCTGATTCGGCTCTGAAACAGAAAAATCAAAGAATGAAAAATACATTTTTCATGTTTTTTTTTTGGACTGTGGGAGGAAGCTGGAGAGAACGTAACAAAGAGACCCCTGACCAGATCTGAAACAGGAGCCTTCTGACTGTAAGGCGACAGCAGAAACCACCACACCACCTTCTGATACACAGAACAAATTCAAAAATGTTAAAGCATTTAGAGGAACTGCTGACAACTTAAGCATCATTACCAATACTGGCCAATAAAACCTGTTCAAAGTAGCTGTCACTGAACTTTAATCGTTAATAAAGTATCAATAACAACATCTTTAACCTCAATATAACCAGGATCACTGTGTTATCAAATGAAATATGATGTTGTGAGCATGTTTGTGGGGAGGGTTAATATCTCTGTGTGTTCAACTCCCACAGATAAAAAGTTATTTAAGCACAAACTGACAACAAAGTTGCATCACAGCCAAGTTCCAAGAATATGAATCATTTACAAGGACGTATTAACTAATGACAAAAAAAGACATACTTTAGATAAATGAAATCTGCTTCACCCCTTAAAGAGAACAGGATAGAAGTGAATAACAAAGAACTGTATTTGGTAATTGTGTACCTTTCTTACATAAACCAAAATAATGTACAAAGTTAAGTAGGTCAGAGCCTCCCATTGGATAATTACTGCATTGATGATCATGTTTCAGTTGGCTGATGCAGTAAGTAGCATCTCACTACTTAAACAACCATGTCAGAAGACACATCCTGTGGCCGTGGTAAAAGATGTTCATCTGTTTCAGGAGGGTCAAGTTACTGGCATGAATCAAGAAAACATCTAAGGAGACTGCTGAAACTGCTACAGTTGGGTTAAGAACTGTCCACCGCATTATTACAAACCAGGAGGATGGTGAGGAACCAGCGTCTTTAGGAAGAAACCTAGTTGGAAAAGAAAAATCTTGAATGATCGTGATTGGCGATCACTTAAATGTTGAATGTTTAATAGTGAAAGTTCCACACACACGATGTGAAGAGAACTGAAGGGATCGAGACTGAACAGCTGTGTAGCCTCAAGGAAACCACTCATCTGTGAGGCTTAAAGGCTTCAATTTGCTGGGGAGCATAAAGATTGGACTCTGGATCAATGGAAGAAGGTCATGTGGTCTGATGAGTCCAGATTGATCCTGTTCCAGAGTGATGGGAGCATCAGGGTCAGAAGAGAGGCAGATGAAGTGATGCTCCCATCATGCCTAGTGCCTACTGTACCAGCCTGTGGGGGCAGTGTTCTGATCTGGGGTTGCTGCAGTTGGTCAGGTCCAGGTTCAGCAACAGTATGAGCTCAAAGAATGAGGTCAGCTGACTACCTGAATATACTGAATGACCAGCTTATTCCATCAATGGAGTTTTTCTTCCCTGATGGGACGAGCATATTCCAAGATGACAATACCAGGATTCATCAGGCTCAAATTGTGAAAGACTCGTTCAGGGAGCATGAGACATCATTTTCACACATGGATTGGCCACCACAGAGTCCAGATCTGAACCCCACTGAGAATCTTCGGGATGTGCTGGAGAAGGACTCTACCATCATCAATGCAAGATCTAGATGAAAAATAATGCATTTTTAGACAGAAATAAATGTTGTGACACTGCAGAAGCTTGTTGAAATGATGCCATGACAAATGCGTGGGATAATCAGAGCTGAAGGCAGTCCATCGAAATATTAGAGTGACTTTTTTTGGACGGGCAGCGTGTGTTGGTATGTTCTCAAATGTCTGTTCTTCTCATGGGTTGAAAGTAGGGCTTGGCAAGTTAACGCATTATTATCGCGTTAATTCATTAATTTATTAACGCCGACATTTATTTTATCGCCCGTTAACGCATGTTGCTCACGTGCTTTTGTTTTGAAAAGTCTGTTACTGGCTGCTGCGGAACCAGAAGAGAATTGGCAGGAAAAAGTAAAACAGACATGGAGAACGGTAAAAATCTGTACTTTACAGTTCGGGTATCAACTCAGGTAGCAATATTAACAATTCTGTCTGAAAAAAAAACTTTCAAACCCCTTTGTTCAAGACGATTGCGTCATTCCTCCATGTTCCATCAGATCTGCTCCATGTGTTCACTGTCCTGCTGTTCTCTAGCTGGTTACTGCAGTGCGGCTCCATCTAGTGGCACAGATGTGTAATGACAACAGAAAATCTATTCCTTGATTATGAAACGACCCCCATTTTTGAGAAAATGACTTCTAGATTAAAATATCGTCCTATATTCGGGCCAGTACGGTAGTTTGATCAATGACTGATTCAGCAGCAGATGGGTGTCCTGCAATGCTGGAAATGAGCATCAGAAGATTTTGTGCTCATCATGATCTGAGGAGAAATAGACTGATGTCAGACGCAGAGCTGGAGAGGCTTTGGCTCATCTATATATGAGCTGAGTTTTCATTCATATTTTCACAATATTGCAAATATGATAGTATGTGATTCCAGCGCTGCCATGCTACCTGAACTGCTGCACAAAGACATTGCTGGGTCACTAAACCGGACAGTTAAATATTAAAAACAAATTCAGTCCCGTGGCCTGTTTTCTATTTTGTGTGTTAGATTAAAAAAACAAAAAACAAAATGAAAAGTCACTTTTCATTTTTTCAAATTTTTGATTGACAATTGAATATGTTAAAAAACCAAATGATACATGGATAATTACGGATTGATAAAGTTACAGAACATTTACATGGAGATATTATTTTAAAGTTCTCTCAGATGGAGGATTCAACAGAAACAAGGTTATTTGTAACAACTGACAAGTTGAACTCCCCGTTAAAAGTTTCTGCTGTTACCTCAGAAATTACCTGTTTTAATGTTCTGATTGTGGTCTCTAGATTGTTAGGATTCTGTTGATAGACTTTTTATTTTTTTATAAAAACAGGATGACATTAATGCCCTGGCAGTGGCAATAAGCTTTATTTTATTTTACATTTTGTAAGATGAGATTTACACAAAATATGTGTTACTGACAAGTGCTGATGTTAAAAGTGTTTGAACAACAAATGTTATGGCACTTAAGTTCATGTGGCAGCAGAACATTTAAATAAAAGTACACTTTACACTACTTTTGAGTTCATTATTTGATTTTGCGTATACAATGCGATTAATCAAGATTAATCAGGGAAATAATGCGATTAAAAATTCTAATCGTTGCCCAGCCCTAGTTGAAAGTATCTCAGTGCTCTGAGGTGAAGCCAGAAATGTGAGCAACTCGGTTCATCCTGTACATTCATCACTGCTGCAGGTTCAGCTCACCAAGGTCGCTGTGGCGACAGCAGCAATTCCTTTTAATACTTCAGAACGGACTGATTGAGGAAAATTACACAGTGGAATTTTAGAAAAGTATCTCGAAATATTTTTTCTGTGGACGGCGGCTGATTACACGGGCTCTTGATTTTCCTTCATTTCTTTATTTCTGAGAACAGAAGCTGGTAACCTCTCTTTTAATCATATGGATTTGATTCTGGTGGGTCTTGGTATTTGGCAAATATGACAATTAAAAAGATATGTTTTCCACTTTGCTGTTATTCATTCAACAAAAATGGAGCCAAAAACGAACTTCTTTCCACAGGATTCAAGAGGGTAAGTTGCAGGCAGGTGCTGCTGATCTTCAGCCATTGATGAACTGATCATCAGCAGGGTTGTGGGAGTGTCTTAACACTGTGCCAAGAGGGAAAGACATAAGCGTTTGTGTTAGAGCAGCAGCTGTTACTGCACATCAGTCTGGAAATGGTCTAAAGACCTCAGCAGTACTGAAATGTGAACCACAGCTATGGTTAATCTTAAAGGGATTACGCAATGATCAGTTAATATCATTTCTACTCCTCAACAGTAAAAACACAAAACATAAAATATTGTGATCTTGACAAAGACAAGCCGATAAAATTGGGTTTCAGAATGTATTTGGCTTCTGTCTCCATGATGTGAATCCTTTTGTCGTCACTGTGTTTTATGAAACGTTTGCTACATAAAACTAGTGTTGTACTGCGTGTCGTCATGGTGCAGAGCGCCCTCCTGTGGCCTAAATCAGCCACCACAGAACGCACTGGGCCTGCCGTGCCTTTTTTTTCCCCATTCAAGTCTTCTTTTAAAGCAGGCGTCTTCAACTCCAGAGCTGCAACCCTGAATGTCTTAGACCAGTGGTTCTCAAACTTTTAATACTGCGTACCACCTGAGAAACTGTTCAGCTCTCCGAGCACCACCATGATGACCAGTTTTAAAATATAGCCATATATGCCCTCTCAATTAGCTTTAAACACACAGAGATGTTCCTTATTGTGGTTATTTTTTACCTGAATTATTATTATTAATTGTTATTACCGCAGAGCTTCGTCTATCCCGACCAACGGTCCCGGTGCATCAAACACAACATGATTCCCGCCTCTGTCCCCGTCACGTGCACAAGAGTCGCTTCCCCCAGTCGCTCCGAGCTCGTCTCGTTATCAGCCAGGCTGTTCGCCTGTCAGTCGAGCGGCCCGTCAGATTAGGATCTGTCACGGTGTCAGGAAACAGCGTTCCAGCAGGGTTGTTATATTCACAGCTCTCACACGAAAACAAGGCCCGATTCTGGTAATGACTGTAAAGCAGCAGCGGAGGAAAATGTGAGTTGGGTTTGGGGTTTGTTTCATAAAGACAGGATGTAGAATGAAGATTTGTCTCTGTGGAACAACCTACAGAAAAATATAAAACACGGAGGATCCTGAACACCTAGAAGAAGGAGCATCTGATCAGGAACTAAATTATGGTAAATTTCTGATAACAAGCCAAGACTGTGGGTTTTTTTTTTATTTTGTGAATGGCATCACTAACTGAATTCATGTCTTCACTTGCTCTTTTTTCCCCCACGAGGCCACTCTTTTCTGCTTTATACGCTTTTATGACTATACTTTTCGACAACTAAACGCTGTCAAAAAAAAAAATCACTTGAAATTAAAATCATGGTTTTAATGATTTCTTGGAAAGTATAAATGGAAAAAAAATGAATAGAAATGTAGCTGTAAAAGGATGCTGAAACCATAATATCCAAGGAGAAATGTAAAAGTCTTGCAGATAAGCTGAAATTGTCCATTTCAAAAAGAAGAAAGTGCTTGTTTTATCTTTCAAAGCAAACACTGTTAAATCATTTTAGTTATGTTTCAGCTTCACTTATTGATGGAAAAAAGAAAAATTAACTTCTACATTTCCACTGCGATGAGACAACTCCATCTGCGGATGAAGATTGTCCAATACTGAATGGTCTTTGTTCTCAGTTCTCATTTTTGAAGTGTGTAGATGTGAACACTGTTGTGGTTTGTAAGATAAGCCCTCTGCAACAACTGGTAAATACCCTTTTTTCCTGATTTACTGCTTTGTTTTACTTGTGCTCTAAATGCAGCTGCTAATGGATAGCTTAAACTTCAGTTTAGATTAACTGTTGCAAACTACAGTACAGATACAGAAAATCTACATTATAGGCGAGACCAAGACATCCGGCTTTCCAAACTGATGCTAGTAAGCGGGCAGATCCTCGACCACGACAGACTCCACTGACCACCATGTTAAAATGTTTAACTCTACAGCAGAAATAAACACATTTACAACCTGGTACCAAAAAAAAAAAAAACTGTTCTGGTGTCCACAGCAAGATTTCACATCCTATAAATACATTTTGCCTCATATTTATCCATAATTAGGAGATTTTGTTTTTGAGTAACTGCTTCATGTTAGCCATTTCACAGAACCGGCAGAACTGCGTTAGTTTGGTTTAAGTTATTTTTATCTGATTGATTCCAGTTTAGTTTGTGTGAATGAAGAATCTTCCTCATACACCAGAGTCAGTCACGGAGTTCCACAGGTTTCTATACTGGGGCCGTTACTTTTCACTCTATATGTGCTTCCATTAGGTACCAATATTAGGCAGCATGGCATAAACTTTCATTGTGATGCTGATGACACCCAGCTATACCCATCCATGAAGGCAGATGTGACCAGTGAGGTAGCTGGACTACAAACATGCCTTAATGACGTCACTGAACCTGATTGATGATCACTTTCATGCTCAAGAAACCAGTTTCAGATGATTTGATCTTTGTGACATGGTGCATCATCCTGATGGAAGTAGCCATCAGAAGATGGGTTCACTGTGGTCATAAAGGGATGGACGAGGTCAGCAACAACAATCAGGTAGGGTTTGGCATTTAAACCATGATCAGTTGGTTCTAATGGGCCCAAAATGTGCCAGGAAAATATCCTCCCCAGTATTACAATACCACCAGCAGCCTGAACTGTTAATGCAAGGCAGGATGGATCCACGCTAAACTCTGAGCCTCCCATCAGAGTGATGCAGCTGAAATCGAGACCAACAACCATGCCACATTCAAAGTCACTTAAAATCCCTTTCTTCACCATTCTGATGTTGGGTTTGGACTTCAAGTCCTCACGTTGTCTTGGCCACGTCTACACGACTGAATGCACTGAGCTGCTGCCATGTGATTGGTTGATTAGCTAGATCCCCTTTTAGTCAGTTCAAGCGCTTTCAAGGAATGCAAGCTATTTATTGCCCACATCGTTACACTGAACTTCACATGTACATCTAACAACCAGACTGTATTTCTTATGCGCCATCATTGGTCCACACCACAGTCCACAAGTCCAACCCCCCGCCATCCGAGGCCTGTTCTCTAACCCTCTTCCTTGGCCCTGGCAAACTGAGGCCCATTTAATTGTTTTCGGACACTTGACACAACATTATGTGTGACATAAACAGCCCTTCTGATCTTTACAATCTTCTACTTGTGGATAGGAGGCAGCTCTGCCATCAACACTTCAATGCCAGATCAAAGCCCCGCACTTACAAAGCTGAGACCACAGAACGTCGCTTCTGTGAACACAGAATCTGCTTGTGTTGACTGTCAGCCAACGCCGGGTGTCTAACAAGGCGGATTTGTCAGAGAAAGGTATTTCGACATGAATTTCACAAAGGTTAGCTCTTCTTCCTGCAGCATCAAAGGAGTCTGCCACATGAAAGCAATAAAAGAGGAAAGCAAGTCATTGTCAGATGTTCTGCATTAAATATTCAGGAATCTTTCCTGTTTGTCTTGCCGGGTTTACTGAGGTACCGTAACACATCTGTTGGACACAAATCAAATGAATCCAACTCTTTCCCTCTATGTGTTATAGGATGTGATTCATCTGAAAAATACATGAAAACCTGTTTTCTCTGTTGGATATTTGCATGGATGCTAAAAGTGAAGATCAGACGTTCATTTCCAGTCATTTTTGTCTAATCTAAGGTACTTCTACATTCTCTTCTTACCCATCAGACTCCTCGTTGGTAACAGTTGGTAATTGCTTTCGAATGATATAGAAAAAACAAATCAGGTAACCCTGTTCTCTTAAATGAGATTGTGTTCGCCAAATTAGGAGTTCTAGTGAGGCAACTGTACAAAACTTAAACTCTCGACTGGACAATCGGACAGAGGGTGCAAGTAAAATGTAATCTCCATTGTATACAGCAGAGATGGTCAGGTACTCACAGCAGCATACGAGACAACTGGTTGTCAGTACAAGACAACGAAGTGAGCAAAACACATTTAACCACTTGTTATCAACATCTGAACCTTGAGCTACATTCTTCTCAGCCCGCCGTGGCGCCTGGGTCCAGAGTGGTTAGATGTCCTACATAAGATACTCAAAAAACAGGTCACAGTGACCTGATGCAATTTTAAACCAACACAGCAATACAACTTCTGACCACATGAGGGCAGCATTGTACAAAAAGGTTGACGGGTCAGCTCCTGGTATGATGTGCAACGAAGTGCGCCTCTCTGGGGCAACTTGGTAATACAAGACGAGGTCATTAACACACTATTTTCAGGGGCAGAGCTATATGCCCCCTTGTGGTCAGAAGTGGTAGAGAAGCTTCAACTGTCCTCTGATTGGTCAAATTTTTGTAAGCTTTCCAGAGGGGGAGAGAGTATCTCATTGATGCACACAAGTTTTGTTGCTGAACAGGAACAGAGCAAACAACTCCAAACCAAGTCCAGAACTCCAATCAAACATTTGAGCCAGAGCTGGAGTCGGTCGTGTGAAAGTTGTCAACTGGAGGGACGACAGCAATGAAAGGTTACACAATAAACATCTCTGCTCGGGACGGCTGTAAAAGCAATGCATGATGGAAGATGTTTTCTGCGGCCCCGCCACTAAATACACTTTCAAGGCGTTTTGGAAAGAAAAACAAAACAGTTTGAACAACGTAAAAGGTGATCGCTCCTCCCTTGGTAAGCTGTTGAAAACATTTGCTTTTAAAATAAGAACTGTGTCCATATACATAAATATGTCTACATCACAGTGGCTGGAAAAAAAAAATAAGAATGGCCACGCAAAAAGCTGTGCACAATGAACTGAAGCAATGTTGTACGTAAAAAAGAACCAAAATTCCTCCCCAACAACATATGAGAATGATAAAAATCTTACAGGAAATGGCTGTTGCTGCTGAATGTATATCTAGAAGTTATTGAATCATGGGGATACTTAGTGTTGCCCCGTTTCTTAATTTATTTATTTTCAATCTTTTGGGCTCCTTTCTTGTGAAATAAATGGTTAAAAAAGATTGTATGTTGTTCAGATGATGTTCACTTATGTTTATTATGTTTTTAAACAAAATTCATAGAATGAAAAGAGTGGATGCTTTTGTGCAACTATACAGTGTAGAACTACTACTTTTCCTTTTGGCTTTTCCCTTCTGGGCTGGCCTCAGTGAATCATCCACCTCCATCTATCTCTATCTTCTACATCCTCTTTCTCTACATCCATAAATCTCCTCTCTGCTCTTCCTCTAGGTCTCCTGTCTGGCAGTTCCAGCCTCATCATCCTTCTACTGATATATTCATTATCCCTCCTCTGTTCATGTCCAAACCATCTCAGTCTGACCTCTCTGACTTTCTCTCCAAACATCTAACATGTGCTGTCCCTCTGATGTTCTCATTCCTGATCCCATCCATCCCTGTCACTCTTTTATTACAGAGTACCTGGCACTTTCCCCCACCCATTCCAAACCCAGTCATTCTTTTCCACTTTCTTCTTTGACCCCAAGTACTTAAAGTCCTCCACCTTCTTCGTCTCTGCTCCCTGTAGCCTCACCGTCTCATTTGGGTTCCTCTCATTCACACATGGATTCTGGCTTTCTGCAGCTAACCTTCATTCTTCTCCTTTCCAGGTCATACCTCCACCTCTCTAGATTTTCCTCCACCTGCTCCCTGCTCTCGCTACAGATATCAGTGTCTTCGCCAGACATCATAGTCCATGGAGATTCCTGTCTAACCTCATCTGTCAGTCTGTCCATCACCATAGAAACCGAGGAGGGGCTCAGAGCTGATCCTTGATGCAGTCCCACCTCCACCTTGAACTTCTCTGTCACACCTACAGCACACCTCACCACCGTCTTCCAGCTCTCATACATGTGCTGCACCACTCTGACATCCTTCTCTGCTGCTCCAGACCTCCTCATCAATACCACACCTCCTCTCTCAGCATCCTGCCATCTGCTTTCTCAAGGTCTACAAAGACACAATGCAGCTCCCTCTGACCTTCTCTGTTCTTCTCTTTCAGCATCCTCAAAGCAAGTCCTGCATTTGTAGTACTCTTCTTTGGCATGAAACCATCAAGATCTTGTTTGATGTACCAGTCAGAAACTCCACTGCCACCTCTGGTAGATACTTCCATACCTTCACAGGTGTATCATCAGGACCAACAGTCTTTCAACTCTTCATCCTCTTCAGTGTTCTCCTCACTTCAGCCTTACTGACCTTTGTTACCTCCTGGTCCATGACAGCCACCTCTCTCCATCTCTATCCCTATAATCTCCATAGCCTGCTGCATGCCCTTCTCACCTCCATCTCTCTGCCTCTCTAACCTGTATGTCAGTCTCTCTCTCTCTTTGCTGTCCAACCAGCATACAAATCATCCATCCCTTGTTTGGCCTTTACCACCTCTACCTTCACCTTACGCTGCATCTCCTTGTCCTCCTGTCTTCTCTCTTCAGTCCTCTCAGTGTCCCACTTCTTCTTAGTTAATCTCTTTTTCTGTTCATACTCCTGCACTTCCTCATTCTACCACCAAGTCTCCTTGTCTCCTTGCTCCTTCCTCCGCTCTTATAAGTCACCACATGTTCCTGCCTCTTCTGGAAGAAATTACTCACTACAGCCATTTCCGTCCTTTTTGCAAAGTCAATCACCATCTGTCCTTCTGTTTTCCTATCCTGGATACCAAACCTGCACAACACTTCCTCACCAGCTCTGCTGCCTTCTCCAACATGACCACTGAAGTCTGCACCAATCACAGTGTAGATCTACTACCGTGGTTTATTTGACAGTGATTGTGTAACGGTATTAGTCCATGGTGGAATCAGACCAGTGAAGGCAATCCCCTCCTCATAACGGTGTTAGTTGAAGTCCTGAAATAAGATCATATGCAACTTTTTTTTCTAGCTGATGATGATGTCTAAGATAAGAGTTAATTGCTGCAACACTTTAAAGAGGTCCAAGAATTCAATTCAATTCAATTCAATTCAGTTTTATTTGTATAGCGTCTGTTACAATCCCAGTTGTCTCTATATTCTTTACAGAGACCCAGATCATGACCCCCGAGTAATATCATTGATTAAAATTATAATATGAAATCCAAATCAAGGATAATGGCAAGTAAAAAAACTCCCACAGCAGGAGAAAAAAACATTTAAGCCAAACAGTGGCAAGGAAAAAGTCCACTTTAAGAGGAAGAAACCTTGAGCAGGACCTGGATCATATGGAGGGACCTTCCTGATGAAGACCAGCCGGGTAAAGAAAGAAAAAGAGAAGAGAGAGGACAGAGAGAGGAGAGCACACAAATGACTGAATGAAATGACTATACAGGGATCCCTCGCCAATTCGCGCTTTAAGTTTTAGTTATTCGTTGATTTTTCAGAAATATATGATATTTTTAAAAAAATCAAGAAAAAATCGCAGAAACATCACAGGATGTTGTACGCGTTCTCTCACAGCAAAGAAGTGTTGTGAGCCAGCCTGGCCCCTTTAAGAAGGCGGCCTTATGGGTAATGGTGTGGTCTTATGGGTAATGTAGTGTGTGTCAAGCGTACTTCAAACGCTATGGTTTCCCCACGCTTGAAAAGGGAAGGACTCAACTGGACACTGGACTTCACTTGTTTTTGCTTTATTTTCCAATATTCAGGAAGCTTCAAGAAGGTGAAAAACCTTTAAACACAAATGAGTAAAGCAAATGGTCGTGGGATGGCAGAATGAAAACAGGGTTAGATGAAAAGTGGAGTGAGCATCAACAGCAGCCCCAGCGGGTATAGATTTACATTCTCTGTTAACTGACAGGAGCCCAACAATACAACCTGTGTTATGTTACAAGTTCCTGCAGTACCAGAATAAAGTTCCCGTTCCATGCAGAGAAAACCAGACTTTTTCTTTTGTTGTTTATAGCATGTTAGCCGCTAATTACGAGCCAAAAATAGCACAATACCAGCGGTTTCTTTACTGGTTCAGAGACCAGAGGCTGTGAAGGTAAACAGAAACACCACAGTTTAGCCTTTGTCTTGTTTTGCTGCAGTGCCTCGATACTTTTTTGGGGGTTTTAAACATATTTTAAATACATTATTTAGCTTCACTGAACAATGTAAGAGTGGCTGACAAACACACCCTCATTACGGCTGTTTCACCTGAACAGCTGTCTCCTGCTGGCAGACGAATCTGAACACAGCAGAGACAAGTGCCATCTAATAAGGAGGAAGCATTCTCGCTCTAATGACAAGCATGCAATTTATGTAATTAAGGAGGATTTTTTTTAAAGCCGATTTCCAACATAAAGATTTCAGTTTTAAAAGATGCATCACATCAGATCTACGACTGAGTTTTGAGGATAGAGTTGTAAAATTACGAGAATAAGGTTGCATTTTACATGAGGTGTAATTCTTGATGAAGCCATCATTTTACATACATGAACCTTGCATCTAAGCTGGTAAACTAGCCCAAAGGGTAAAACCCGTTGCCTCGCCTCTCTGAGTCAGCGTCTGGATCAGAGAAGAAACAGCGAGGTCATGGCTCTGCTCTCTGCATCTCCTCCCCCATCATCCTCCACATCCTGCCCCTCCCGTTCCTCTTTTTTCTTTTTCTTTTTCAGGAGGTAGAAGTTGATGCGAGCCTGCTTAAATCGCTGATGCCAAATGCCTGGAAAGCAGAAACAGACAAACAAGAGCCATAAATACCTGCTGCCAATGCCGTGCTTTAATTATGAGATATGTTGAAGATAAATAAAGTACATCACACACAAACCCCCAGCCAACATATAAATCTCTGTAATCTCCACAAAGCCAGTGAGTTATAGTAAAGAGTTTGGGTTCGCCATTGAAATAATCCCCCACAAGCGTACGTGCACGTACGGTAAATCATCCGTGCACATCGAAGTCTTAGGCAGACACAAATAACACCTAACTAGAGCATTAAGGGGGAAACGCGCCACGTCTGGCTGGATTAATGACCTAATTATGGTGCTTTCGCTCCCGACCGTAACCTTTCCTCAAATATTGTTAGCTTGTTTTTCCTCATACAGCACGTGTAATTACCTTTGCAGGTGGGAAATTAAAAGACGCAGCAGCGAAGCAACTGTCGAGGTGACTTTGCGGGGAGGCCGGTCAAAGGCGGAGCAGCTTTGTGCTTCCTCATCATTTCACACGAGCAGTTTGCCTTCACGCGGGTGAACGAAGCTACGGACAGCAGGTTAGAGTCCAAGCCGCTACGCAGCCTCTCATACTGGGCCGGATTAGAGAGTCAAGGAGACCAACGCCACATTTGTCTTAGTTACTGGACTCAGCTGGGCTTCAAAAGGGAACATAGACAAAGGTTGCATGTGATTTAAGAAGGAAACAAAAGCTGTGATCCAGCTCGTATTAATGCTGTTAACCCTCATCGGGAGCAGGCACCAAATAAAACAGGGGGAAGTTATTTATCCACAGCTAAAACGAGCCCAGATCTACTGGTAGATGGTCAAGATGACATGAGAGGAAGCAGCTGAGGGAGAACTGAAGATACGGGTCCTGACAGAAAACTCAACTAATTTAACTTTGTTAGTGCACAGATATGTATAAAAAGGACACTTGTGTCTTCTTCTGGTCTCTGCCACCTTGTTTTTAAGTCTGTACAAACTGACCACCGATATCACACACACATCAGGTGAACACTCCACTCGTCCATAAGTGAGTGATTCTTTTAGAGGTCACGTTGGTGTTTCTGGCCAAAAAGGTTTAAGGGATTTTTTTTGTGAGCAACTCAACCAGCATTTGCTGGAAATTAATGAATCGTTATTTATTCAGACTGAAATTCATATAGTCTACAATCTAAATTTACTGTGAAAATTTTAGCTTTGCTGTGTTAAGCTTGATAAATGCAACATATCTCAATAGTCACCGGATAATCGTTATAATGATTCCAGTGTTCATTAAAAATAATGATTATGATTGTTCTTTTCTCAATAAGCCAAGCCAAGAAAGGTGTATTTGGATAGCAGGTTTCATAGGGGCAGAGGCAACTCAAAGTTCTTCACAAAGGCAAAAAAGATGAAACAAACAAAGAAAAGAAATAAAATAGAGCTTAAAAAAGTGGCTAGATTTGAGGCACATTTAATATCACCAGGAAGTTTATATTTCATCTGTGTGCAGCTTAGCAGCTAAATGTATTTTTCCACCATGTTTGGTTTCAACTCCGGGTTCTTTTTCTTCTGTTTCCTAAAGATCTCAGAGCTCTACTGGTTTATATTCTACAAGGAGATTAGAAATCTATTCTGGCCACATATTATAAATTGATTGTAAACTAACCAGTGTGAGGATCTCAGAATAGAAGAGATGAGCTCAGTTGTCCTGGTTCTGGTCAGAACTGGTCTGGATGAGCTGACGAAGTCACAGAAGAGCTTTACAGTAGTCAAGTCTGCTGGAGATGAAGGCTGGATCAGCTTCTCTAAATCTGCCATTGATATCTGTTAGAGGTGATAAAAAGTTACAGCCTTGATGTGGCTGCTGAAGCTCAGACATCTCAGGAGTTTTAATAGACTCAGACCTAACGTGGGTCTTTGTCTTGAGCCCTCTGGATTCAGATACTTTTATTCTTTCCATTTTGTTACCAAGCTGTCTCATCTTGACTTAATTGAAGGAAACTTGATTGCATCCAGCTACTCACCTGCTCCAAACACTACAAGCTACTACAAGCAGTCTGATTTCGACTTCTGCGTCAAAGCAACGGCGTACCTACGTTTTTAGGTGTGAACCGTCTGCCATAAGCCATGTCAGACCCTGAAATGAAGGCTTAGCTGCGTATCCACCACAATAAATGTGATAGGTCTGCTTGGTAGATTTGCTCTTCTTCGTCTTCATATTTCCCGCTGCTACGTCTTCTTTGTTGTTTTCAAGTCAAGTAGAGCGATAGCTCGCTGCAGTTCCAGTAACAATTTATCAGCGTTAATTCAAACAAGATACATTACTTGTTATGTTGCCATGTCTGAGCTACATACAGGAAGCTCAGCATTGCAGGCTGCCATGCTGTAGAAAAGAGCCAGCACTGCCCTCTAGTGGTTGATGGTTTAATTACAGGGTGATGCAAACAACACCCCACAAGTACAAATGCCAAAGATGCACGAATTAGGCTTGAGTTTGTCAAGTCACTGGATCCTACTGGGTCCATCACCAAAATGGAAACAGCAGCAAAACCAAGGAGGAGGTTGGCCCTGTTACAACTCAGGTCTCCCAGGTTTTACCCAGAATCCCTGGTAATAAATAAATCCACCTCAAGTGTTTGGTTTGTCCATTTATTTTTGACCACAGTGGTAACAGGATGGTACAACAACAATATAGAACAGATGCAGCCTCTGGTGTTTTTAGATTTTAATTGCTTGTTGAAATATAATTAAAACACTCAAATCTACACAAACAAACAAATGAAAAAAACAAAAAAAACAGTTATGCTACACATACCAGCATTTTCTCCTGGGAAACTGATGAACAAGACAAGAAACCAAACCCAGATGAGTGAAGCTCTGAGCCAGAGCAACCTTGCAAAATCCTCGTGACCTCCGTATGACCTCCTTTGTCAGGCGCTACACTTATTTTTCAAGAGCGAAAACAGGCACAGAAAAGCACAAACACCTGCATATGCTCCAACCCTCTGCTCCTCCAGTTCTTATTTGTTGTCTCGCAAGCAGCTGGCTGCTAATATTCCCCCACAAGTGGAGCAAGTGGAGCCAAGCACTTGAGCCCGGGAGGGAGGCGCCCGGCGCTTGCGCTTCAGCATGCTAATTTGGCTCCGCTCTCTGCGCTACAGCAAGTGCACCAGTTTAGCTCGGAGGCATGTCTGTTCTATTTGCACGCCGCCACACCCCCCTGACATTACTTACTAATCTTCAGATGAGACTTGGAAGTCCACAATACAGCAGTCTTAATTACAACGCGATTCTATCAGCGTGGCTAATGACTTGTAGCTTGAGAATGTGCAAAAAGTTTCTCCCCAGAGTAGCTGCAGCCTGCTGCTCCAGGAAAGTGTGGGAGGCGTGGGAGGAGGCTCAGTGACCTTGCCTCACACATTACTAATTTTGTTTGCTTTTACTTTAACTTGGCTCATGCTTTTCACATTGGTCTATATCTGTTCGGTGCACGGCGCGCACATGCGCGGCAGCAAAACGGGGTGTTTTTGAGTCCAGTATGAAAGCTGAGCAGTTACATGCTGAAAGCGGAGGGACGGGATAATGGAGCTGGAGTGACAACAAGCAATATATCAACAGCACACGATGAAACCTGAAACTTTGAAGTAGAGCTGGGCAGATCGGTCCAAATATCGATAATATCGATACCAACACTGGTATTGATATCGAATGATACTCGTGTGAAAAGATCAATACTCAAGCTTTTTTTCTTCAGTCCAACAGAGAGTATCAGGTAGATCAGAGTGGTCAATTTCAGCATCAACTCATATTAACTTTCAAAGTACATGTTACTTAAGTCATATGCTACTGGAACCAACTCAAAAAACATAATTAAGACCTTGAAATAACCCAGTACATGTCATGTATCCCATTAAAAGGTGTTATCTAAGATAAAATAACCTTAGATAATCCTTTATTTATCCCACAATGGGGAAATTTATAGTTAAAGCAACAGGAAAGTGCACACAGTGCAAACAAAATTACACAAGTATTGAAAGATATAAGAGGTATAAAAAACATTATGAGCAGAACAATTCAAATTCAAAGAATATTTACAGAAAAATGTTAATTGTGACAATAAAGTATTTTGCTGTCACCTATAAAGTTTGCTGAAATTGTATTCTAGGTTTTAACAAAATAATCCAGAGACAAAAATCACAAAAACACTAAAAGGTCAGCTGTTTCTCGATAGATCAAGCTCAATATGAAAAAGTATTGGTATTGGTATCGGCTGGGGCGCCGAAAAGGGGGGGTAAAGGATACGGATTATAGGGGCCCATGATTGAGGGGGGCCCAGAGAGGCCCCTCATGATGATCAAAAACAGCATCAACAAATTTTGCCGCTGTGTTGGGGGGCCCGGTAAAGATTCTTTTCATGGGGCCCAAAATCCCTAGCGGCGCCCCTGGGTATCGGTATTGGTGATACTGGCACTGTATTTACTTGGTATTGGATCGATACCAAAATTCCCAGTATCGCCCACATTTATTTTTAAGATCAAGACGCTCTGGAGAGAGAAATACACCCGCCACCCTCTTTTTCCCCATTATGACAGTGGTCCCCAACCCCCGGGCTGCGGACCGGTACCGGGCCGTGGATCAATTGGTACCGGGCCGCGCAAGAAAAAATTAACTATTTAAGTTTTATTTATTATACGAGTCTGAACGAGCTTTTATTTTGAAAAATGCCCGGATTCTCTCCGTTACATCTCGGTCACTTGAGCGCCAAAATTTAACCCAGCTAGCAAGATGAGTAAGAAACAGACGTCTTTGAAAAGTTTCCTTGTGAAGGAGAAAATGCACAGTGAAGAGAAAGAAGTACAACCTACGACTTGTAAGAAAAAAAAAAAGCTTTTAACAGCCAATACCAGGAGTCCTACTGAAATATGGATTTATCACGACAGGTGATTCTACGTACCAAGCCCACTCTGCATGAGTTTTTTTTTTTTTGTTATTTATTTAATGGGTAGAGAGGATGTTACCAGAGACTTTGATGTTATACTCATGTGATGTTATTGGCGTAATGTAACGAGGAAGCCCCCCCCCCTTTGTGAGACTGGATCATTACCACAGATCAGAGGTCGGCTTGACGAGCTTTCTCAAGATGACATCGGACAGACGGAGGACTTGACAGCTGAGCAGAAAAAAAAAGAGCTGAAATGTGAATTTGTGCCTGGTGGCAGGCTGGTGGCAGGCTGGTGGCAGGCTGGTGGCGGCGAAGCGGGACAGGTTTTTAAAACAGATCAGATCACTGTGAGCCTTTGTGCTGCAACATGTTGCCAAGCAACAAAAGAGACAGGGTTTGTGGCAGGTGAGGGGATCTTTATGGTGATTAGTCCAGCTGGAGGTGTTGGACTGTACTCCGCTTCTGCTCCTCACAAAGTGAAAAAGTCCAGTTTGTGGTTCTTTTAGTATCGGCGTGGTGAATTTTGCTTCACATGATTTATTTATTTATATTCATATCCTTTATTCAACCAGGTGTGAGTCTCATTAACATTAAAAATCTCTTTTTCAAGAGAGACTGGCAGCACTTAGTTAAAAAGACATCAGAAAAACAAATCAACAAACAATGATGCTCAAACCACAGAATTGCAGGGTATTCACATGGTCAAGTGCGTTTCTTGATTTAATCTTTTTTTTTTTTCAAAATCTTCTGTTTTGGCAGCATCCTCCGTCAGCGACAGCGTGACAGAAAACAGCACTCGCAGATGTGCTGAAAAGATGGGATGGGATGTCTCATGTCAACATCGCTGGTGACAAATGGCAGACCGTGACAATACAAGCTGCTGCAGTCACAAATGACAGTCTAAAAACCAGAGTGGCTTCCTTCCAACTTTTGTTGTGTCGACTCGTACAAAATGGCAAGAAAGAGCAGGGAATATAAAAAAAAACTTGACTCTCATGAAGGTTGCGCACATCGTTTTGTAGAGAATCAGAGTTATCCTTGTTGTGACTAAATAAATGCTCAGGTAAAAGACGGTGGATGGGTTTGTAAACCAGTCAAAATAAAGGAATAGGCTGGCTTTGGTTCTGAATGTTTTGAATCTAGAGTATTACTGTTGTGGTCTTGGTGTGGTGGATCAGTGCCGGGAGAGAGGCTACCGATGCACAGCTGTACAACAGCTCTCATTAGTTTTCTCCACGCATGGACGCTGTGAGCATGCTGGAACTATAGACGGCATAAACAGAACTGGACAAACCCTCTGTGATGTCACATGTAAGTTTCTGAAGATTAACTCTGAAGTAGAGGTCTTCGGAACAACCCGAAAACCCTACAACCCGAGGTTCCGATCCGACCCAAATTGAGTCTCAGGTCCATTCAAAAGACGTGACTCCGGGTTTGGGTTGGAATCGGTACAGTTAGTCTTGGCTCCGGTCGCTGCTCTCTGACAGGCTGGGTCCACGTTTGCTCGAGAGAAGTAAAGATATTGGCGGTGGCGGTTGAGAGAACATATTCATGACACGTCCTGACCGGTGTAGGCTATTAGCGTTAGCAGTTGCTACAAATAGCATCTGTATCCACAAAGAAAATAACGACGTGGATTTATTGTTGTTTACATCACGTAGCCTATGGAGCAACTGAACCGGGTAGAAGAAGACAACTTTAGGTAAGAAAATCAAGTTTTATTCAACGCTGGACAACTTTTACCATGAGCAACTGTGGGCTGGATTGTCTCGGTTCTATTCGGGTAACCCGGTTTGGTTCGTTCGGAAACTGAAAACTCGGGTCAGATCAGTTCCGGGTCCAAATATTCGGGTCCGGACCCCAGGACTTATGATAATAGCTCGTGGTCGTATCGGTTTCGGGTTGAATTTTCCACGGGTCCATTCGGGTTCGGGTCCATAAGAGTGGACCCTTGAAGACCTCTACTCTGAAGCTATTTTTTTTAAAAACCACCATCAAACCCTGCTGAATTCAAAAATGGGCTAATGTGTGGAAAACAAATGAGCTTCGTATTCAGATGAAATATACCTAATGTAACTCCATTACCACAAGCTACATATTTTAGCCTCATTTAGCTCATGTTTCCCTATGACGCCAACTCAGGTTACCTTACTTTCATTCTTATTAAATTCGTCCTTGTTTGATATGAGATTTTGGGAGCTGCACCTGACAAGACAACAACCGGAACTCTGGCCAGAGTCCATCAAAGCTACGGCTTTTTCAGCCATCCGGTGTTAGCCTAGCCCCACCCCCCCACAGCGAGGTGGACTCGGCAACACTCAGCAGAGACTGGACTGCAGCCTCGGCTCGGAGCCGTCCAGGTTGGTGTTGAATGGCGTGAGGCGGCTCAGTTGGAGCAGGTTGCTGCAGAGATGATCAGCTCAGCCCAGGGCTGATGACTCTGCTCGTGACTGCTGACCTGGACCCGGGCTACAGGCCAGCCGGTTGTCAGCCGCCGCCCCGACGGAGGGCCGATTAGGCTGCCTTCTCCCCAAAACGATTCACGGCCAACCCAGACTGGGCTGCTACGGTCTGTTGGTACAGTTAACAGCACAGGCCATATCTCTAAAATAAGAGGGATGATCTTCTCTTAGTCCTTATTTCACAGCTCAAATGTCATTGTATCTCATTGTGCAATGACAATTAAGCTTCTTATCTTATCTAAATGCGGTGAAAACGTGAAGTGCTGAGCAGCTAAAGTGGTGACAGCTAACCGCTAACGTCATAGACTGCAATGCAGCAAAAGTCCATGTGTCTACTTATGGATAAATTTGCAACGTTATATAATTTTACCAGATGAAGTACATAAAAAACGTGTGCGTGTTGCATGATTTGGCTAACTCAGGGCTACTTTTCGTTGATGAGCTTCACTCGACCGGCCTCGTTTCCTCAGAGAAGCAGGGAGATGAATGAGGCTTCAGCCTGTGAGAATGGGCTGCCATTTCACTCAAAAGCCATCACAATCTCCAATCATTACCACTGTATTTACTTGCAGGCACAAACGGCGACAGCTCAGCTGAAGGCCGGTTTCTCCTGTTAAAATGCCAGCCTTTCTCCATCACACCTGTATGAATAATTCAGCACTCTGGGCTCCATCAGAGGCTGTCAGAAATGTCAGCCGGTTGGACGTACCCTTGGCTGGCCTCGGAGGGTGTTGTCTCTACACCCAGAGGTTAGAGGCTAGCATGCACGCGCGGATGCACGCACACACACACGCACGCACGCGCCAACCAAATGCCAGAGCTTTTTCAGTGCCAGGACTCCCCCAGCCTGCTGGGCACAGAAGTGCTAAACGTTCAGCGTACATGCACTGATTCATTCGGTCATTGATTACACATTGCTCATATCTTTCTAAGGGGGAAGACTTGGCGTCTGACCCCCTGATCTTCTGCTTCAAACTCGTTTTTTTTTTTTTTTTTTGTATAGTGCTGAGTCATCTTCAGGGCACGTTCGATCCAATCTTTATAATGCCATTTGATATAGAACAGCCGAACGAAGGAACTCGATTAATTGGATGGAATATTTACTTAACACGTACGAGGCAACAGTGGGGAGGGAGGGAGGTCTGGAGAGAGGGGGTAAGAGAGAGAGAGGGAGGCAGACAGAGAGAGAGAGAAAGAGAGAGAGGGAGACAGGGATGCCACGAAAGAGAGAGAAAGGGAGGCCAAGAGAGGGGGAGACAAGGAGAGTGATTAAGGGGATAGAGAGAGAGAGAAAGGAAGGCAGAGAGCGAGAGAGAGAGACAGAGAGTGAGAGAGAGAAAGGGAGAGAGACAGAGAGAGAGAAAGGAAGGCAGAGAGAGAGACAGAGAGAGAGTGTGTGTGTGTGAGAGAGAGAAAGGGAGGCCAAGAGAGGGAGAGACAAGGAGAGTGAGAAAGGAAGGCAGAGAGAGAGAGACAGTGAGAGAGAGAGAGAGTGAGAGAAAGGGGGGAGAGTGAGAGAGAGACAGTGAGAGAGAGAGAATGAGAGTGAGAGAGAGAAAGGGGGAGAGAGAAAGAGAGGAGAGAGAGAGAAAGAAAGGGGAGAGAGAGAGAGAAAGGAGAAAGAAAGGCAGAGAGAGAGAGAGAGGCCAAGAGAGAGGGAGACAAGGAGAGCGAGAAAGGAAGGCAGAGAGAGAGAGAGACAGTGAGAGAGAGAGAGTGAGTGAGAGCGAGAGAGAGAAAGGGAGGGAGAGAGAGAGAGAGGAGAGCGAGAGAGAAAGAAAGAAAGGGGAGACAGAGAGAGAAAGGAGAAAGAAAGGCAGAGAGAGAGAGAGAGAGAGAGAGAAGGGGGGGGAGCATGGGAGAGAGAGAGAGAGAGAGAGAGAGAGAAAGAGAAAGAGAGAGAGAGGCCAAGAGAGAGGAAGACGTGGAGAGAGAGAGAGAGAGAGAGAGAGAGAGAAATTCCACAGCCTTGACTTGTTAAATATAATAATTAGCGTCGCCTGCATGATTGTCCTCCAAGGTTATGCTGTTTTAAAAGCCGAAGTGAAAAGTGCGTAACAAGTGTTAAAAAAAAACCAAACAAACAAAAGTAACAGTTATGTTTTTTCTTCTGCTCAGAAGCTCAGAGCTCAGCTGCGTCCTCATGAGACTTCTCTGGCAACGTAAACCGTTTTGTTTTTACAGTGTAAATGAGAAAATCGAGAGCGAGCGGTGAGGTTTTAACGACCAGCAGCCTCACCTTACTTCCCTCCGTCTGAGGAATCTGAGGGGCAGCTGTGAACGGAGCGCTCAGCTATCTGCTGCCGTCTATGAATAGATGACCAGGACCCACTCCAACAGGCATTATCTTCAGCTGGACTACAAGGAATCACATGTAAATGTGAGGTGGCTTTACAGCGTCATTTCAGGATGTTAAACCGTCAATACCGTCACAGTTTAACTTCAAAATGCTAAAACGCGACTGACCGCTCCCAAAAGGCCTTTGATAAGTGATCACCTAATTAGAGTTTGGAGAAGCACCTCCTTCCAACTTGGATCGTCTCCCCGTACTGAAGCAGCAGGCTATTAGCATTATTAAAAGAGGAATTTATAGACTCAGAGAGAAATATAATTAAAGTGTTTTATCATGTCCTGCTCAAAAACATATTCAGAATCAGAGTTTATAAGTGAGGATCGGCTTTATTGCCACCAACGTCTCTGCCACAGACTCCTCGTTACCTGAGTTTCCTACGTTTAATGAAAAGTCCACCTGGCTACGGACAACCTGAGGTTAACGCAGCTAAAACTGCTAATGTCATGCCTTTCATTCACATGGCCGGTCCTCAGACGACCTTGACGAGAGGGGATCTTCTAAACAGCTACATCTAAAAAGGTCAAGAGGTGTTTCAGGGTGTGGAAATGCCACATCTGTCACATTTCACCGCAGGGCTACTCCAGGAGCGTTCGGGGCCTCAGCCCCGCCCCGCCGCCTCTCTTCGTCCTCCTCCAGGCCCCCTCCTCCTCCTCCTCTCTTCATCGTCGTCATCATCCCCCCTGTCCCCTACGTGTGTCTGCTGATGGATGAGCTCATTTGCTGCAAATCTCTTTTCGAGTCAAAGCGGGACATTGTTGCCGGCTTTCTGGTACTCCGGCAGGCACGGCTAAAAGCGATGTCGCCAGCGTGAGCGCCGTTAGCGCACGTAGAAATCGTGGAAAAGAAAAAGCTCTTTCAGTTCTGATGTTTGCACAGCTGAATATGATGTCTCTATATAGCAGACGCCACATCAAGAAGCAGCGGCGGCAGCAGCAGCGTGTTCAGGAGCTGCAGAAGCTCCTTTATGAGTCACAGTTTTCTGTTTGATGCTATCAGTCTTAGCGTGGTTCTGGAGGAGTTTTAGGCTGCTCTTCTCTGCAGCCTGGCTTTAGTTCGGTGCTTCTCAATTATTTTCTGCTGCGCCCCCCCAGGAAGAAGAAAATGTTTCACGCCCCCCCCCCCCCCCCCCCCCCCCCCCCCCCCCCCACCCCACCCCTACCTCTGCATAACACTGTTTGCTTATTAACATTAAGGGAAAAAAAAAAGAAAGAATAGTTTTTAGTCTGTAAAGATATAAAGTAGAGGTGGGCGGATCGATCCAAATATTGATAATATCGATACCGACGCTGGTATTGATATCGAATGATACTCGTGTAAAAAGATCGATACTCAAGCTTTTTTCTCTCCCACAACACTGACTGAGTAAGAATTCATTGAAGTCTGTGTCCTCCTCCCCCTCTCCTCTCGTCTCGTCTTTTGATGTTGCATCATCACGCGGCTCAGCGGTGTCGGCCAAACAAGCATGCAGGTAGACTCAGTCTGGCCCCTCCCCCCAGGCCCGCCCACTCAGAAAAACTGTTATGAACAGTTCAACTCCAAGGAATATTTACACAAAAATGTCAGCTGTGATAATAAAGTTTTTTTTTTTTTGTCAACTATAAAGTTTGCCAAAATTCTATCCTGGGTTTTAACAAAATAATCCAAATAAGATAACACCAAGACACCAAAAGGTCTGCAGTCTCATGATAGATTAAGCTTAATATGAAAAAGTATCGGTATTGGTATATGTGCAGTTACACTTTATTCCAGTACAGCAATAGAAAAGGATGTTCCCTGTACCCCCTCCCCTCCCCCCAAGGGGTTGCACATCCCAGTATTTTAGAAGGACTGCTTTGGTTCATGGAGCACCTGTTGATACGGGTTAGGGTTAGGCCCGTGTTCTCACAGCGCCAGCCCCAGGCCCAGACTAAAAGGGAAGGTTTGTGTCAGGAGGGCCACCAGCGAACTCAATGATCTGAAGTCGCGACGACCCTGAAGGGGAAAATCCAAAAGAGGCCGCTTGCTTTGCTTCTCTCGAGTCCTGTCGCGGCATTTCAATCTGGTCGAGGCCCGGACGTTGGCTGAAAGGGAAAATAATCGTTTCCTTTCTGTCCTGTTGTTGATTTGCTCGTGAGCTTTGGATCATTGTCCCTTTTGCATGACCCATTTTCAGCCGAGCTGTAAAGATGTCGGCCAGATACCTTGACATCTGACTTGAGAAAGATACGGAGGAGTTCAGGGTCAATTTACTGTGTGTGTGTGGCTATAAAAGCAAGCCCAGACCATTACGCTGTGTTTGCTCTGCTGTGCACTATGACCGGACGACTCCACCGTGGAAAAGAAAAACGGCAGCTCCTCCTCACCGCCCTTCCACATAAAACTCATTTATGCAGTAATTTTCTACACTTTGACATGTTCAAAACTTTTAACATGGTTAGGCCCTGCAGTGTGAGAGGTTTTTGATCACAGGACTTGACTTCGTGGTCAACTTGCTGGGATGTCCACTCCTGGGAAGAGTTTCCTCCTCATGAATGATTTTTCTCACCGTGTAGCGTTAAATGATGCAGAATGACTCAAAGTTGTTTGAAGATAACCTTCCCAGACACACGGGCAGCGACATTAGCTTTTCTTTAAGGATAAATGCTAATGTATTTTCTTCTGTGCATGATACCTGATCACTCCAGATCTTCAATGACGTGCCTTTGTCTTTGGTTTTATGGAGTCGCTCAGACCTGCGTATGATCAGGACATGGCTACCGTTTACCTTCTTACTTCCCCTGGAGGAAGTGAAAGCTCGATTTATGCCTCTACATAGCAGCTGTGCTGCTGGTCCCGTGTCGTAGCTGCCTTTTGCATTCGTCCGTTGTCGTCTGTGCTGCTCTGTAGCTACACCACCACGACCAGATTCGAGTTATTTCCAGCAGCTCCGCGGCTTCCTTTTGTTCACTCCCTTTACGTACTCAGTCATTTCGACGGTCTTATGTGTCCAACATCACAGCTCCCACTCATGCGTTTTCATCGGTACCGAACATACCAGAGGCTACTGAGCAGGGTCACACGCTGATGGACAAGTGCTGCCGGTCTGAGGCAGTACTTTTACTGGTTTTACTTACTCTTTTACCTTGGTTCATGTGAAGTAAATGATTGGACGGTATAATATAAGTGTCAATCCTTGAGGTTGGATTTAGCTACTTTGAAGACATGATAAGTCAAATGTCCTCCTACAGTAAACCTCAGAGCAGTGGTTCTTAACCTGGGTTCAATCGAACCCCAGGGGTTCGGTGGAGGTCTCAGGAGCAATCGTTTTCAAGGATGCTGGACATAAAAACAAAGAAAAGGAAACAAAGAAAACCACACATTTCTGAACTGGTCTCTCAAAGGCAACAGCAGACGTCACACTGATTTGCAGTAAATATTCATTATTATTGTAGCCTGATGGAAATTAGGTGATGAGTGTGTGTTAGTCTCCAGGCTGGGATAGACTCCAGCGACCCTCGTGACCCCAGTGAGGATAAAGCCGGTTCAGAAAATGAATAATACATACAATAATTTATACGTAAGGTAAGTCATTCATGCAGTTCATGCATTGTTTTGGCTTTGTTCTTTGAACACAGTGATGTTAATGTACGGTTCGTTTTGTGCACCAATAAAACATATACCTATGGATTGAATTTGAAGTAAAAATTTATTTTTCAACAAAGAAGGGTTCGGTGAACGTGCCTCTGAAACTGATGGAGTTCAGTACCTCCATCAAGGTTAAGGACCACTGACTTAGAGGAAAAGAGGGGCGACTCTTTTCCCCACCTGTTGTGTTCAGAAATTTAGTTTCATCAAGTGGCTCTTGGTGTATTTAACACCAAGCACAAACACATCTTAAACTGCCAATGGCTTAACAGGGCTGAAAAAAAAACAATAACAAGCAATAACAGAATATGAAATTGTCTTGCTGATTACAGTGCATTCACTCTGTAATTAAAGACAATGGATTGGCAGAAGGCGTGGCCAAATCAATTCAATTCAAATCAATTATCTGACACATATCTGGTGTCAAAAAATATAAGAATATAAAATACAGTGATCCCTTATTGACCCCTTAGTGAACTGGAGCTGGAGCCCAGACCTGGGTACATGTATCTATGTATCTTGTTAAAACCTGGATGTTAAAGCCTGAAGTTTTCGGCTTTCCCCCCAAGTTCGTTGATTTGAGATGAGAGCAAAAAGACAAGGTTAAACTAGTTTATACAGAAGCTTCTGGAGATCCACACAGTTACAGAAAGACATGCTCTAGTCTGCTACTAAGTGAGATCTGAGGGTGTGTCCCGTGGTCAGTGTCTTTATAAGATTAGATCATCTTTTGAAGCTTGTTTTTCTGTACCTGCTCGTCCCTGGTACTTACCTAAGGTCCTCCTGGCATTACCTCAGAGATTCAGAGAGGCTATCTATTTCCCTTAGATGGAAGTGTTCTCAAGGCCTTCAGCTTATAATGATCATGGCAGCTGCATGCACACAGTGATACATTAAAGTACTGATACTCACAATCTATAAAAAGTTTTTTTCTTATCTTTTGTTATTCTTTCTTAATGTATCTCACTGTCGATTCATTAAGTCCGTAATGGCGTCTCACAGCGGCATACGTACGTTTCGGCCAATCAGCGCACAGATTCTAGAGTCACGAGTAAACTCGAACAGATCCGGGAGCATCAGCCAATCAGATCGCTCGGGGTAAGCGGTTGCTGGGCCGTCTGCGTTTCTCCTGTTGCTTACAGGAGGCTGTGAGTCATCGTTTGGCGTTTCGCCGGCAGCTGCGGCCTCTCGTCTGCTGTGGGGTGGACTTTCATGGAATTCCCGTGATTTTTTTCTCAATTTTTTTATTAGGGGTGTGCCAAAAAAATCGATTCGCATAAGAATCGTGATTTTCATTTGCTACAATTCAGAATCGAAATAAAATGTCTCAAAATCGATTTTAAATAGTAATAATTAAAAAGAAAAAAAAACTCAGCTGGCTGTCTGCCTCCATTTTGTAACTACACGGGACGTCCTGACGCCACCACGCAGCCGGTTCTGGAAAGTGCACACGCTCGGAAAGCACCAAAACAAAGAGGAAACAACAAACATGGGGGAAAGGAGATCCAACCGGCCCCGTCTTCGCTAAAGGCTAAAATTTGGCGTCATTTCGTTTTTTACCGAATGCCCGGAAACACCGAGCTGGATATGAAGCCACAGTGTGAAAGCATTGCAAAACTAAGATCAAGCACAAGCACTTCAGCAACACAACAAATGCGCGGGCTCATGTTACGAGAAATCACCCGGAGATCTAAGACACGGAGCAGAGTCAGCCGCCAGCTGCAGACCAACACACACTGCAGTGCTTCACGAAGTTCTCTGCCAGCTCTAAGCGGGCAAAAAAAAAAAAAAAACTCGGTCTATCGCCTGCTTCATCACCAGAGACCTACGGCCTTACAGTGTGGTGGAGAACGAGAGGTTTACCTGCATGTTGCAGACAGCGGAGCCAAGGTACGCCATACCGTCCTGTAAGTTTTTCACTGAGACAGCTGAGTCTCAGGTTTACCAGGAGACTAAAAGAAAGGTGGCCAGTGCCCAAACCAGAACCACCAGTGGCACTAACATGTGATGCATGGACGTCGAGAGCAACCCAGTCTTCTGTGACCTTCACTGCTCACTACACAACTGATACGTGGCTGCTTGAATCCCATGTTTTGCAAACTTATTTCATAGCTAGCTACTTAGCTAGCAGTTAAGGACCACACACTGTTTTTGGTAAAGGCACTTTTCTCAGAATTTAAAAAGCAGCATGTTATCTGCAGTATTTTTTTTTAAATAAAGAGGCATTTTGTTTTTATTTTTGTTACTTTAGCAGTATGTGATATTGCTTTAATGTAACAGTTGCAACAATTCCATCTAAGCATGGATAAATGTTGACTCCTTTTTCGGAGTCATCCAATGCTGATTTACAGTCTGTCCCATGAACACAGAGATTTCTTCAGATTCTGAGAATCCTGTGATGCCCAAATATTTAAAACGTAATAAATGTGGGAAAAGACACTTTGACGTCTCCATTTGTCATTCTGTCTTGCAAAGCAGATTGCAGTACAGTGATCACTTATTTTCTGCGGTGAATGGGCACCGGCGCCCCCCGTGAAGATCAAAATCCGCGAACGGGAGCCGGAGTCCCCCAGCCTAAATAATGTGTTTAAAATATGTTTAAAAACCGCAAAAAAGTAGCGAGTTACTGCAGCAGAACAAGACAAAGGCTCAACTGTGGTCTTTCTGTTACCTTCACAGCCTCTGGTCTCTGAACCGTAGTAAACAAACTGCTGGTATTGTGCTATTTTTGGCTCGTAATTAGCTGCTAACACGCTAACAACAACAAAAGAAAAAGTCAGGTTTTCTCTGCATGGAACGAGCACTTTATTCTGGCACTGCAGGAACTTGTAACATCACACAGGTTGTATTGTTGGGCTCCTGTCGGTTAACAGAGAATGTAAATCTATACACGCTGGGCTTCTGTTGATGCTCACTACACTTTTCATCTAACCCTGTTTTCATTCTGCCGTCCCACGACACACACACTACATTACCCATAAGGCCACATCATTACCCATAAGGCCACCTTCTTAAAGGGGCCAGGTTGGCTCACAACATTTCTTCTCTGTGAGAGAATGTGCACAACATCCTGTGATGTTTCTGCGATTTTTTCTTGATTTTTTTTTTTCTCTATTATATATTTCTGAAAAATCCACGAATAACTAAACTTAAAGCGCGAATTGGCGAGGGATCCCTGCATCAGTCGTTTGGTTCTGATGTGTCACCTCTGATACAGGCCACGTCTCTCTCTGCTCTCCGGCTAGACGGCAGCACGGCCAGCCTCGCCATAACTGTGATGAATGCAGCGTCCGCAGGAACAAACCAGCCATTTGACACTTCATCCTCCTTGATGCATTATCGGCTAATGTCCCATGGGTCGGCGTCTGGCCGCGTGGAGCTTTGTGATTCGGAGTGACTGGCCTTTCTCTGATCCCTCCCGTGAGCGTAGGTGACTGTAATCATTTCACAAACGGCAGCGTCTCGCTTTAAATGCTTTGTTAGGGCGCGGAGGCTTCGGCGGATCAGAGACAGGATCTGCGCGAGTGATTAGGAAAACCGACTCTGCCCGGCCGACCTTCAAAGCTATCGCCAAGATGCTCTCCGAGTCAAATCACACGGAAAGCCGTTTCAAAGCAAACCGTGCGCGTGCGTGCGTGCGTGCTTTCCCCGTCATTTGACTGCAAGTCCGAAACATCTCTTTCATCCGAGTGAGAAATTTTCATTTTTTGCGACTCACTTGATGTCCTTGAGCGCGGAAGGAAGCTCAGTGTCTGTTGAAAGGACATGAAGTGACAGGTCTGGATGAGACTGCGCTGTGAACGGAGGGGTAAACTGATGACGGAGAGATAGAAATGAAAGAGATGACAGGCACGGACAGACATCAAAATATCACCACAGAGATGGGTATTAGCAGTTCAAGGGAGGAAAATGGGAGCAACCATTGAGACGTTCTGATATTCAGCAGCTGCCAGATGGGATGGGAGAAATCAGATATCAGAGGGAAAAAAAGAAAAAAAAAAGATCAGCAGAGAGGAAAAGAGAGAATACGAGTTCCTTCAGAAGAGAAGTTTCTTTTTTAAAATTCTATTTGGGGAGAGATAAATAAACTGCCGCAGATGTTTGAAGTTAATCCTGATTCAGAAACATCAAAATGACTTGGTGATGATGTGTTTACAGGGGGGGGGCATCGTCTGACAGAAGTTTCTCAGTTTCCTTTACGCTCGCAGACACAAAACTACTGCAGATTATGGAGGAGAGCAGCAGAAATGCTTCTGTGTTACTGCTCTATACTCATCATTACTGGTTTGATTTTCCAGATGTGAGAGAGTCTTTCACTGGCTTTGCTTTAACGCTAGAACTGATCTGGTGATCCTGCAGCCTTGACACGTCTGTGCACTTGGAGCCGTCGTTCTGCTGGGACGTCCAGGACTGGGACATCCAGGACTGGGACGTCCAGGACTGGGACATCCAGGACTGGGACGTCCAGGACTGGACATCCAGGACTGGGACGTCCAGGACTGGACATCCAGGACTGGGACGTCCAGGACTGGGACGTCCAGGACTGGGACATCCAGGACTGGGACTCCAGGACTGGGACGTCCAGGACTGGACATCCAGGACTGGGACGTCCAGGACTGGGACATCCAGGACTGGGACATCCAGGACTGGACATCCAGGACTGGGACGTCCAGGACTGGGACATCCAGGACTGGGACGTCCAGGACTGGACATCCAGGACTGGGACGTCCAGGACTGGGACATCCAGGACTGGGACGTCCAGGACTGGACATCCAGGACTGGGATATTAACAGGCAGGTGATGGAGGCAGAGGCTTCTGACATGAACCCTGCCTTCCTGTCTCGGTCCTCGTATCTACTGACCTGCATGTTCCAGATGTTTCCCTGCTTTGACAGGCCCGATGCAGATGACTGGATCGCCACGTCAGCGTGTCATCGAGTCTGTTGACGACCCGTTGATTTGAGTCAAGAGAGACGAAGCTGAGAAAGATCTAAATCACACTCAGAGCAGTGGAACCTGAGAACCAGGACTGGAAACGCTGCTTTAACTTCACTGAGGTTTAAAAGGCATTTGCTTCGACGCAACTCTCTCGCTCGCTTTCCTAGCCTCCCTTTCTTCTCTCTCTCTCTCTCTCCTGGCTTCCCATTCTAACTCTCTCTCTCTTTCCTGGCCTCCCTGTCTCTCTCTTTCTCAGTCTCCCTTTCTCTCTCTCTCTTTCCTGGCCTCCCTTTCTAACTCTCTTTATCTCTCTCCTGGTCTCTCTTTCCCCTCCTGTCTCTCTCTCCTGGCCTCCCTGTCTCTCTCTCTCTTGGCCTCCCTTTCTCTCTCTCTCTCTCTCTTTCCTGGCCTCCCTTTCTAACTCTCTCTCTCTCTCTCTCAGCCTCCCTTTCTAACTCTCTATCTCTCTCTCTCTGCCTCCCTTTCTCTCCCTCTCTCTCTTTCCTGGCCTCCCTTTCTAACTCTCTTTCTCTCTCTACTGGTCTCTCTTTCCCCTCCTCTCTCTCTCTCTCTTTCTCTCTCTCCTGGCCTCCCTTTCCCCGCCTCTCTCTCTCTCCTAGCCTCCCTTTCTCTCTCTCTCTCAGCCTCCCTTGCTAATGCTCTCTCTCTCTCTCTCTGCCCCCCCCTCTCTCAGCCTGCCTTTCTATCTCTCTCTCTCTCTCTCTCTCTCTCTCTCCTCTTCTCTCTCTCAGCCTCCCGTTCTATCTCTCTCTCTCTCCTGGCCTCCCTTTCTCTCTCTCTCTCTCTCTCTCTCTCTCTGCCCCCCTCTCTCTCAGTCTCCATTTCTAACTCTCTCTCTCTCTCTCTCTCTATCTCCTGCCCCCCTCTCTCTCAGTCTCCAGTCTCCCCCCCTTATTTGACTTGTTTGATGTCTGGCTAGAAGACAGGCCTGAGCCTTCAGCGCCTCCATGACTGAACTCAATAACTGGGAGGATGCGTTTTTGTGCCGGACAGCTGAGTTTGCTGTTTGCGCTGTTGCCGACCATCTCTGCTCTTTGTTCTCATCCGTTTCACCCACACTGCTCCAGAAGAAGCGCTCTGATGCAAACTTTGGCAGAACAATCTTGAAAACCTTCCCTGATTCACGGCAGCAGCAGTTAGTTCTGCAGAACCAGAGGCGGTTTTCCTCCTGGATGCTCCGGTCCAGCCAGCTGTCTAAATGAGGGCTTTCATGGAAACGTTTAGTGCTGCTGAAGATCAGTTAATCAAGTGCATTTGATTAGCAGCACCTGACTAGAGGAACATTACAACTGAAGAAACATGCAGTAATAAAGGGACACTATGAATGAAGTCGTCTTCATTTTATGATTCACTTGCACTCTAAGTCAGTTTGCTGTCTCGCTTTCTCTCAATAGTTTTCCATCTGCATCATTTCAGCATCACATGGCAGACGATCCAGTCTGCTGATTATAAATGTCACACTCAAATTATTTACTTTTATATGAAGACAAAGAAACGCAGACGCCAGAGTTTATCCTGCTGGGCTGCATCGACCTGACCGGCTGCCATTAATTAACAAAGGGGAAGTAATCAGCGAAAAACAGCTGCTGGTGTTTGGCCGCAGCCCACGTACGGACACGCTGCCAGCAAGTGGTTAAATATTGTTTTCCGTTAACATACATGCAAAGCTCAGACAATCAGCACATTAGAGCAGAAAAATAACCTCACTCAGCACAGAGAAAGGCTGAGATGTGGAAAAAGACGACACGGGTAATAATCAAATCGTGGAATACAAATTGCTACATTAAGTATTCGGTTCATTTAGGAGGCTGATCGGCAACGTCACGGCTGAGTGGACTGAAAGAAAATAAGGAAAACTTTAACAGGAGAACAAAATCACAGGAAATATAATCTGCCAAACAAGAAGAGAGAAACTGAGGAGAGGATGTAGAGGAACTGATGAAAACAGGTGTGTGGAGGGACCCAGCTGGGAGCTCATCAGCGCCAATTCAAAACAGGTGTGGAGCCGGAAAACGAATAAAACTGCACAGGAACAAAAAAAAAAAACACAGCAAAACCTGCTTCTCACAGAAAAACAGCACTCATGTGGTTTTTACTGCATTTTATGCTCTGGCATTGTAACAGGTGCTATACAAATAGAATAGAATTGAATTAACTCCTATTTCTGCTGCCACACGGACCACCATTATCTTTCACTGAAAAAGATAAAGGATTGTCTGCAAAGAGTCATTGCAAGCTTCGTTTCTCAGGCCGTGTTGACAGATTTGTGGAATCATCCACGATTCAAAGCTTTAGATGACCAGCGTGACCTTTGACGTGACCCTACAGTATGTCCAGGGGTGACAGCGGACCGGACCAGATTCTTCGAGTCAAAACGAGAAGAAACCGCCTTTCACTTTCAGCAGGAAAACACATCGTCTTCAGTGGCACCTCGCCTCTTTATTAAGCGGTTCTGAATTAGCCCTGAATGATCCGGCCCCTGTGACCTGGTCCTACCGCAGCCCGCTGAAGTGATTGCTGTGTTTTGACCCGTTGGAGCTAGTTAGTTCAGTGACACGGTGCTGTGAGAACCTCCCCAGCCCCCAAACAGCTGCTGACCAACAGGAACTCGATGACCAGTCTCACAGTTACCTCAAGACATTTGCAGATATTCTGCAGGTGGACGAGATTAATGTGCGTCCTGGTGCAAACCATCTAACCTGTTTGGTGTGTCAAGTGATGCGTAGATGCTAAATGAAGAAAATAATTATTTCCAAAGGGGGAGCGATCACACGCTACAAATCTATGGCTTCCCTCCAACCTTTATGGAGGAATAATTCAAAGTGGCAAAATTACTGTAGAAACTTTTTAAAGTCCTCAACCTTTCATATTTTCCCTCAATTGCTAAGTTCATTCTTTGCCCCCCCCGAGCTAATTCTAGTGACAAGATTGAACACCACGGTAGAGATGGATTATCTTTAATAAAGGCTGAAACTGAAAAAACCCATTCTTCATACGGCATATCCTAAGGACACAATCTGTGGGTGAGGAGTCGCACCAAGTGCCAGAAACATCAGAAACATCAGTTCAATCTATTTTATGCTCCAGTGGACATGTGCCAACTTATCCGGGCGCAGAGGTCCAAAAGTGAAGCACTGACAGATGTGTCCCTCCTGATAAAACAGGGAACAGCGGCGAATCTGTTGAAGCTGCCCAGATAAAGGAAAGTTGAGTGGAAGGCAACTTCGTGCAGTCGGTGCACACACATGCTAGTCATTCAGCCGCTAAAAAGGGGCCACTGTGTGTCTCTTTAAGCCCCTGGCAGAGGTATTTCATGGGCCAGGCGCACCCGGGCCGCGCCGTCCTCTGGGAGCGCGGCTCCGTGACTGGATCGTCTCAGGACTGAGGAGCCCGGTCACCGCTGACAGAATAGAGTTCACTGAGATGTGAGAAGAGCGGCCTTCTGGTAACAGACGCAACAGTTCAAACACAACTCAGCCGTGGCCAACTGCTCGCTATTTGCCATCACGCCTTTAAAAGTTATAAATATCTCTAATTAGCCTGCTCGTGTCGTCGGGCCGGCGAGAGGTAACGGCCTCCGCTCCACACCCATCACCCCATACCCTCACACGCCCTTCTCATGGGAGCGGCATGAGCGCCGA
Organism: Hirundichthys speculiger; assembly: GCA_018398805.1. Taxonomy (NCBI): domain Eukaryota; kingdom Metazoa; phylum Chordata; class Actinopteri; order Beloniformes; family Exocoetidae; genus Hirundichthys; species Hirundichthys speculiger. The sequence goes on from JAGFBZ010000240.1 coordinate 571,337, forward strand.
ATAAGTGCTGAATCAGACAGGAGCGGTATATAAAGCCCCTCTGAGATTTATCTGCCACTCAGCTTTGGGTGGATTTCTTTAACCGTCCACCAGGTCCAGATCCAGGCGCCCGAAAGACACTCGGGGCTTTTCGACAGGACTGCTGCTTTTATTGCATTCTGATTCCATGGACATGAGCGAGCAGGCCAGAGCAGAGATGTCGTGCGGTGACCAGGACAAGGGCGCCACTTGGTACCCGCTGAGAAAGTGGTGGCTGCCCAGCCGGCCCGTCGGTCGGGATCTCGGCCTGCCGCCTTTCCTGGAGCCCGGAGACGCTCGATGGGTGGATGTGGAGCGGCTCCAGAGGAGTTTGGCGTTCTGCTCGTGGCCGGGCTACGCGCCCGCCCCGCTGTTTGTGCCCTACATCTCCGAGTCGATGCCCCAACCCGGCCAGAAGATCAGCAAGTGGAGGGTCAGCCTGGATGTGGCCCACTTCTCCTCCTCAGAGATTTTTCTCAGCGTCAGAGATGGATTCCTGGAGGTTGGAGGTACAGCTCCGTTCACTTTTAACAACTTAAAAAAAACTACTTCTACACACAGTCTTGATAAAGTATAAACAGGCTTGTATGTGTAATATTATCTCAGAGAGTAGCAGAGACATCTAAACAGACATTTTCATACAGTTAAGAGAATAAACCCCATAAAAACGAAACAGTGGCTGAATGTTACAAAATTAGAAAGCTGTTTAAATAGTGTGCTGTGGGGAAATTAAATCTCCGCTCTGTGCCAGAAATTAATATGTGTGCCGAGTGTTTCGTCCATGTTTCCTGATTCACGCTCCTCCTTATAAACCATAATCCATCCCCAGGAAGACACGAGGAGAGGCCCGACGAGCACGGATCCATCGCCAGATGTTTCACGAGGAAATACAGGTAGGCCGAGAGGAAATGAGCAAACGAGATTAGGCTTGGGTAAACATCAGTCAGCAGCCAAGCGTTTGGCACCGAGAGGATGATTTGGACCGCATCCGATGTCCCCAGTGTTCTCCGAGCTGACAAAATAGATGACAAACCATGTTGTTTCAGTATTTGCACTGTTTTGTTACTGAGCTGTAAACACGTCGTTTTTTTTCAGGCTACCCGCCGAAGTGGACGTGACTAAGATTGTGTCCACGCTCTCCGTGGACGGCATCCTGACCCTGGAAGCTCCCGTTCCTGAAACCGCATTCCCTGCTGCCATCATCATTCCAATAAAGGTGATCACCTCTGGGAGATTTATTTGCATGGATGGTGTATAATTTGGCTGATATGCTGAAGTCTGAATTCAGGAGAAAGCAGTTAATTTGCCAGGATAAGACCGAAAACAGGTATCTAATTAAAACCCAGCCTGTTAAATCATCCAAACTACAACAGTATCAACAATCTTGCCATGAACAACCTCTGGTCACATGATCTGAGAGGCTGAGGAGTAGAGTAGGGGTCTGAGATGGACTAAGCAGCTTGACCACACAGGTTTTGAAGGTTAGAATAGGCTGTAAAGAAAGACCTGGACAAGCCCTCCGTGACATCACCCATCAGTTATTGTTATTATGATAACAATAACTTAAATATGAATATATAAATATATTGAATATAATATATATAATATATATATATAATATATATATATATATATATATATATATATTAAATATAATATAATATATATTAGATATATTAAATATATAAATTATATCATTTGTTATTTATTTAAAACAAAAAAAAAAGAGCCCTAATTCTACAGTATTGAATTTCCCTTTATGGGATAAATAAAGTATTTTTCATTTTCATTTTCATTTTCAGTTTCTGAAGAGTGGTTTTGAGTAGAGCTGGGCAGATCGATCCAAATATCGATAATATCGATACTAACATTGATATTCATATCAAATGATACTCGTGTCAAGCTTTTTTTCTTTCCCACTGCTGTAAAGTGCGAATTCATTGAAGTCTGTGTCTGACACGCTGTCGCTGTGTCCTCCTCCAGTCCAACAGAGAGTATCAGGTAGATAAGAATAGTCAATTTCAGCATCAATTCATATTAACTTTCAAAGTACATGTTACTTAAGTCATATAATACTGGAGCCAACTCAAAAAAAAAACATAAAAAAGACCTTGAAATAACCCAGTACATGTCATGTATCCCATTGAAAGGTGTTATCTAAGATAAAATAACATTAGATAATCCTTTATTTATCACAATGGAGAAATGTATAGTTAAAGCAACAGGAAAGTTCACACAGTGCAAACAAAATTACACAAGTATTGAAAGATATAATTTAAGAGGTGGACTAGAAAAAACATTATGAGCAAAACAGTTCAACTCTAAAGAATATTTACAAAAAAAGTTATTTTGATTATAAAGTATTTTGCTGTCACCTATAAAGCATGCTGAAATTGTATTCTAGGTTTTGATAAAATAATCCAGAGACAAAAATCATGAAAACACCAAAAGGTCAGCAGTTTCACGATAGATCAAGCTTAATATGAAAAAGTATCGGTATTGGTATTGGTATCTATGATACTGGCCCTGTATTTACTTGGTATGGGATCGATACCAAAATTCCCAGTATCGCCCACCTCTAGTTTTGAAGCCCATTTTTCAGTTTATTTCTGCTGTTAAGTTGAGGATTTTAACATGGAGGTCTTTTTGGAGCAGAAGTGGAAGTGTTGGTGTCAGTTTAGGGAAACTTTAAAATAAATTCTGAGATAAACTGGCAACCAGCGAAGAGATGATAAAACTTAGCTCTATTTTCTCCGGTTGTACACGAGCACCACATGGGTACGGCACAAGAACGGGGCGGTATGTCCTGCATGGCTGAAGTCTGGTCAGTCCCTGACTGGATTACTAAACAGAAAAGTGTTCATGGGCTCAAAATAGGCAGCACACAAAGGACCCATTTGGGCTTAACGAATGAGTGGAGAGGCTAATTAAGCCCACCCGGCTTTATCCCGCATCATTTCCACGATTAACATTTGGGTCCCTTTTTCAGTCCATTTGGTAAAAATATTGGCCTCACATCCAAACGTTGGCTGAGCTACACAGCTACACACCTTACAAAGCTAACAGCAAGTGAAACCTTTTCCCTTTTAAAGGCAAACATATTAAAGAGTTGGGTTAAGATGTTTTAAGATGAGACAGAAAACAGAAACTGCTCAGTTTTTTTTTTTCTTTTCTTACTTTTTTTTTGCATTTTTAAACAAATGCAGGTGGAGATTGAGAGCACTGAAGAACAGGGGGTGCAAGAAGATCAAGCGGAAGAGTCTCAATCGGAGGCTCGTGATGACCCGGTCCAGCCTGCCGGACAGGAGGATGCAGAAACCTCCGGAGAGCCAGCCGGAGAGCCCGAGCCTTCAGTTCCCACAGACGAGGAGAGCACAGAGAGCCTGCAAAAGTCTCAGCAGCAGGAGACTCTGCAGAGCCAAGAGATAATGGATGCACCCGAGCAGCTGGAACACCCGGAGCCGGCGGTGGATGCAGAGATCCAGGTAAAGCCGGAGGGAGCCGAGGAGCCCGCCCAGCCTGAGGAGCAGGAGCAGGAGCCGGCCAAGAGTCCACCGAGCCAAGAGCTGGAGGTTCCTGCTGTGGAGCAAGAGCACACCGAGTAAACAGAAGCACATGAGCCCGCGTAGCTTTGCCGTCCATGAATGCATTTTAGCTGCTAGCTGAAACAGCCGTATAACCCCGGTGGCTTTGGAGCTCCAATAAAGCATTACTGTGTTCAAACGTCTGCCGTGCTCATTTTTAGTTTTATGTGTGTGTTAACATGCTTTTATATCCTCAGACTCCTACTCACATGAGAATTTACAACATTTTAAATATTTAAAACAAACAAACTAAACCAAACAACAGTCACTGTGAGTTAAAAGTCTGAAGTTTTTCATTTCCACACTACAGTTCCACTTTGGAAACTTTTTTTTTTTTTTTTTTTTTACACTGATTATCCCCCTTGATTCCAAAACACAGAGCAGATTACATTATTTTGCACAACATGCAGTGGAACTGCCCCAGTTTTAACAATGACTTTCAGCAGCTCTGGCAGGGCCGCTGAAAGTCAGTTGTGGTCCATCCTGCAGCCAGCGTGCAACGCCGCCAATCTCAGCCAGCGTAAGCCCTCCGCTAAGCCGCCGTCCAATTCCCTCCGTTTTTCTGCATCCCTGGAACCGGGCCCGAGAGCGGCGCAGTTTTCAATGAAAGACCCAGATGTTGAGACACACTGAGAGATTGACTGGACTTTCTTTTTCTTTCTTTTTTTTTATTTTTTTTATTATTGCATCAGTCAGTACAAAAACATTACTGAAAAGACAGCAGGATATAAATGTCTTTGGCAAACAAGTTCGTCTGTCTGCTCCAATGATCTTGCAAATGCAGTGCTGAAAATACAAAACCATGTAGCAAAATGTGTTGTATAAAGATTTGGCATATATGAAGTGATTTTTTTTTTTTTTTTTTTTTTTGCTCAACTGAATTTTTGCATATGTGGGTTCTTCCTCCGGTCGTTTTGTGATTTCACCAGAGAGAGAATCCACATATGCATTTTTATGCATGTACGTGTGCACGTGGGTTACACACAGAGCTTTCCAAAAGTCTTGGGCGCCTCCAGTCTTCTTGTTTCATCAGCGTTATAGAGACCGTCTGGCTTCATTTATTTAATGTTATTTAAGTCCAGTCAGTAAATACAGTGATAATATTCGAGGCCGAGTGATTAATAATTGGCATCAGCCATGGAAAACGTATATTGGTCGGCTAAAGATATTATTTACAGAAAATAAAACCACATAATGTTTAGAACAAAACAACTCTAAAAAAACAAAAGTGCCTCCCCAGAACCAATCTGAGACTGAATGATTTTTAAGGAGACTATCCCATGCACATGTTTGCATTGACATTAAATACAATTCCCTTTTATTAAGGCTTAACAGGGCAGGTTTCCTGGATTTTCTGACTGGATTATATGAATACAATGCTGTCCAAGATGCTGTTTGATGAAAACGTAATCCATTTAATCCGTTTCCTATACTCATTTCTTTTTTTGTATGTCCTGTGTGTATTTCAGAAAATAGTCAGACCCAGTTAAGTTCACTGTTAATAATAATTATTGTAGAAACCAAACATAAAAATCTCCTCAAAGATGCTTAAATAGTTAATGAATGCTCTACAACATGATAGGCTATAGCATGATCTAAAATATCATTATGTCCTCTGTTATTTCAGCTAGGTTAATATTCTGTTATATTTCTGACCACATGGGGGCGCACATGACAGGAAAGCCCATGTGTCAGCCCCAAGTGGCAGACACAACGAAGAGTACCTCTAGTGTGACAAAGTGGCATTACAAGACATGCTAGCCCATCCTCACTCATTAGTGCATTATTGCCGGTGGCGGATCTGTGCGCCCCCGTGTGGTCAGAAGTGGAATTGCTGCAGACAGTATCTTTAAATAGTTAAAGATATTACGCTTGACAACCGGAAATGTTTTTCTCGCCAGATGATTCCTTCTCACTGGGGGTCAGTGTCCTGCCAAAGGACACATGGCGGGGGCTGGAGATCGGTTCACCAACCTTCCTGCTGGAGGATGACCCACTGGAGCCACGGTTGCCCTCTGTTAAGGCAATGTCATTAATGATCTCAGAGAAGCAGTCGTTGCTTCTCACCAATTGGGGGAAAGGTCATAAGGTCATTTTCAAACCAATTAGTTTGTTATTCTGCAGCGAGAAAGGGAGGAAATCAATGAAGACAGTAGTTTTATTTTAAGAAAGAATGGATAGTCCAGTAATTTCAGACCGTGCCATGCCTCAAACTTGACTCTCCTATTGAAACTGCAAAGGCAACAGAGCTGGAACTGGAGCGCTCTGCACAGACCTCTCAGCTCCCACCGCTTTGACTCAGAAGTTCTGGATAAGCTGATACAGAGCAACACAGAAGAAGAAATTAAAACCCAAACCAAATGCACACAGGAATGTAAAGAGTTGTAGGTCCGTCCACCATAGTTCCAGTTTGTTGCTACAGGTCAACCAGAAAGTTCCCACTTTCACCGTGTTACCACTGAACCTATCGCCAGCTATCTTGGAGTAGTGTGACATAGAGTGGAATTCCAATTCCTCCCTTAGCCCTCAATCTCAACCCTCAATCTCAAAAATGTGCGCTCCCGTAAAGTGTCCCGATTCTCAGAACGTCAAGTTGAGGGACAAGTTTGAGGGCTGTATCGCCCTCAATATTAAGATTCTCCGACACCACCCTTGGGGCTACCCAGAAGGCATTGCATATTTTCACCAAGACATCTTCGAAAAGGATGCCTCAGAAAAAAGCGAGCTACAAATGTAAGTATTTTCGTAGCTAATAAAGGATATAAATGTGACAAAACCATCTTATTGTCTTTGTTTTATATATATAAAATATTTTTCCTCTACTTCTTCATCGTTGTAGTTTTCTTGACAGACTGGACGTAGCTTTGACGTAAGGCCGCCCCCCACAGTCTGAAGACGTAACTGCACTCAAGGGTTGTCCTACTTCTAGGTCGTGAGATAGCCCTGACACTTACTTTAGAAGGCCAAGATTGAGGGTTAAGGGAGAAATTGGAATTGGCCCATACTCTGGTAATCCCAGTGTAGAATGTTGGCGGTTTGATTCCTGGCCTTGTACACGCTGAACCGCACATTGCCTCCCATCCGTTCATGGGAGGGATTTTTTTTTATAAAAAGGGAGGGGGGGTGGCTTTCTCGTTACATTACATAACTTACATCAGTATAACATCAAAGTCTCTGGTAACATCCTCTGTACCCATTAAATAAATAACAAAGAAAATTTTTTCTTGCGCGGCCTGGTACCAATTGATCCATGGCCCGGTACCGGTCCGCGGCCCGGGGATTGTGGACCACTGCATTAGATGAAACTGCATGTGAGTGTTAATGGGTGAATGTCACTTATAGTGTCAACGCACTTTATGTGGTCAACAAGTGTTAAACATTCACCATTTATATATCAGGACAAAGAACGGAGTCCAGTTAAATGGCTGAGTCGAGCTAAAGTTGTAATGAACCCGACCTACGGATGTTAACAGTGATCGTGTGCATAGTTTGACAGTAAAAAAAAACAAAAAAAAAAAAAACACACACTGTAATATCTCAAGTGTTTGTGTACCTGATTTTGAACCCTGCATGTTTCAGATGTTTGATGGTCGATTCAAATGACGTGAACATTAACAGACCTTCACGACAAGCTGATGGAGATCCACTGGCTTGAATCAGGCACGTTGGAGCAGGGAAACATCTGAAACCTGCAGGGCAGCGGCCCCCCAGGGCCTCGACTGGGGAACCAAGACGCCAGACAGGATTTCAAACGCAAAATAAAAGACATTAGAATCAAGAATTACCACACAGTTCAAATTAAAAAAAAAAAATCTTTATAATGAAATTAAATCAGTGCCAACATTACAGTCATATCAAAGCGGCTGGTTTTCAACTTAAAAAACAAAACAACAAAAAAACAAACAAACATCTAAATAGTTTGTTATAAAGAGCAATGTGGGGAGGAAGAACAAGTTTCAAAAATAAGAGCCCTGATTAATTAGATTCATATATTACAATATAAATTAAATGAGACGTAGAACTGAACATAAATCAGCAACTATTCAGAAAGTCAATTAGTTTTAAAAGTGAAGCTTAATATGTAAAAACAATCAGATTTGGTTTCTCCTTCTGTTAGTACATGACTGTCTATTATGTTTCCATTTAACATTTTTATTCCAATGAGAGCAAAACAAACGAACAGGACAAACCAGGAGAACATTGTGGATTTTGGGAAGCCGTGATAATGCCTTTTTACAATTTTTATGGACAAAGATAGAAAATAATTAATCATTTTAGCTTGTCTAAGAACCGAAGTGTAATAAAATTTTGTAACATGGTACATTAGTTAGTGGGAGGGGAAGGCTTTTCTGTAAAAAACAAAAAAAAAACAACATGGACATAATATGAACATCAAATAGAGCCCGCCTCTCCTGACGTGAGGGATTTTCCTTTCAGTTCTCAGACAACATGAAGCTGAAAGCTACACATTTTACACCAAACTCCAAACTGATTTTGCAGGATCGACGCGCTGCACAGAGACTTCTGCCTAGGCCACGGGGGCTTCCTGGGGTCTGGGGGCCTCCACCTCCTGCATTTCACCTGCCTGGCAGCCCTCGCCGCTCACCAGGTAGTAGGGAGGCGTCTGCCTGGCCTCGATGATAAGGACGCCCTCGGGGGACAGGGAGGCGAAGACCGTCAGGGGGTCCACGTCTGTGGGGATCCTGGTGAAACACAGAAGAGGAGGCAGCGTGAGCGTCTGAATGCAGCTTAGTGGCAGACGTGCACATGTGTGTGTAGGAGGCTCAAAAAGAAGGGAATGTTGAGGAGGAACGGCCGCGAAAAATAGTTCAGCTTCATCGAAGTTGCACAAAAATTCAGTGTTACTTCCTTCCTGCTGCTGTGCAAACATTAATGCATGTTTTTTTTTTTTTTTTTAATTGAAACGTTGTCGGGTGATTTTTGCGCTGCCTCGGGTAAAGTATCACCCCGTTTTCCGTGGCTAACACCCGTGTTGTGAAATTTCTTCCTACTCATAATATCTTCCTACCCGAGTTGACTGCGCATGCGTATAGCAGCAACTTCAGAAGACCATAATATTCTGCTGCCTGACCGTTATCGCAGAAGAGAAAAGGTTAGTTTCTTGTATTTTTGATACTTTGTATGGCCAGTATTTAATGCATATACCAGTGATTCCCAAAGTGTGGGCCGCGGCCCCCTGATAGGCCGTCACGGTACTGCAGTTGGGCCGCGAAAGGTCATTAAAATTAAACAAATATGTTTTAAATCCTCAATTTTTTAAAAATACGTTTTTAATTACTGTATATTGATCATAAGATGATTTAAAAAACATTAAGAAGTAATAAAACAAACCAGTTAAGTGTTATCCTACTGCTGTCTTAACTTAATATGACAAGTGTCATCTCATTTGTTGACCCCTTATATTAATATCAGACCATAGCTTCTAGTCCTGGCTGTTGATCACGGTTGTGATTAAAGGTTTGGTTGGGCCGCAGAGATTTTTCACATTTCAAATTGGGCCTTGTGAAGGGAAAAATATATTTTTGTGTCCTGAAATGCCCTGAATTCAACTTTTCATATCAATTATGCTCATGTATTATTAATTATGTTCATGTATTACTGCTGATTATGCACCTTTTTGGATTGGAACCTTTTTAGGCCAGAGGTGGCTGTGTCCTTGGGATGTCCTGATTTAACTCTTTCATATCAATTCTGTACCTGCTTAGTATTTATCAACAAATGTAACTAGGGAGAGATGCCCCCCCCCCCGTGGATCTGGGTTCCCGTGGAATCGGGCTCCATGGCGGGAGGCCAAGACTTAGTGTGTGAGCTTGCGTGGGGGGGGGACGGGCCCTTCCCCCCCTTCGCAGGCTAGAGTGTTGCTAAAGGCTATAAAGTCGGAGACACCCGGAAGTTCTGGTAGAGTCAGCTGCGGGTCTTCGTGCATGGGTTTTTGGCCACTCTGCCCAGGACTGTTCAGCTCTCCAGTCTTTTTGTGTGTCAAAGGTAAGAGTGATTATAAGGCCTAACCCTGATGAACTGTCAGTGATGCTACTTTTGTGGGGAATAAACCGACACATTTATTCTAGCAAAAGAGCAATTGTGTGTCTTCTATGTGCAATGCTTGCTATCTGTGGGGAATAAATATATACATATATTATTCTAGCAAAAAAGCGAGTGTGTGTGTGTGTGTTTCATTTTGTGCAGCCGACCACTCCAGACCTTGATAGATTTTCTCACAAAACACCTTGGTATTCTGAAGTTTGGGAACGGCTGGCATATACGTTTGACGGACAAATCAAATGCTCCGAATGCCTAACATTTAATACTTTGTATGCACAGTATTTATATTTCATAGGTTTGACAGACAAATCACATGCACGTCTTTATGATGCATCTGCCTGTGTGTGAGTGAATGTGCTTTGTCAGCTGTGTTAAACCTTGTTCAGGAGGAGAGCAGATATATTTGCTGGTAGGATATTGTTACAATGTAGGAAAAAATTACAGATGAGGCTATAATTTTCCTTTACGGTAGGAAAAAAAATTAGGTAGGAAGAAATTTCAGAACAGTGGATCAAGACTGGCTCCAATCAATGTGATACCCTTCCGGCACAGAGAAGCTTCATACATGCAGGAGGATACGAAGCATTGACAGAAACCATGGCAACCAACGCAGTTAATCCCATTTAACTGTTAACAAATTTAGAAACAATGACATCATGTCGCCTTGAATCACTGAGCAGACTGAGGTTTGACTGGGAATTTAGTTTTCAACCTCACTGTCAAAACCGTCCTTCTAATTTTGGAATAAAAGCACCGTTGTAGCTGATGCCCACACACACACATACACATACATGCTCACACACACACACACACACACACACACACACACACACACACGTAAACTTTGTTCTTCATCAGACAGCGTGACCAAATACGGCCATCACTGGATTTCTGTGGGAGCAGCCAAGTGTTTCAGGGAGTTCATATAAACACCAGGCTGCCATGTACAGAGGAGGAGGAGGGGAAGGAGGGGGGGGGGGGGGGGGGGGGGGAGGCCGGCCCACCCTCCGTTTAATTAGAGCCGACCCTCCACCGGCTTCCCGCTCCGATGCGAAATGCAGAGCGGACGCAGGAACGCTGGAGAAGAGGGCGGGCGGGTGTCGCGTCAGGCCTGTTTGTGCTTCTATAACTTCGCTCAGCTCACAGTAACATGTTCGATGAAGAGTTTAACAACTAACAGGTTGAGCAGAAGCCTTTGCTCTGAGCCATCTTTTGGTATAAATGGCCTCTTCTAAGAGATAATTGCGCCTGGCCTGCAGAAAAATACTGGAAAATAACATCCATATTATTTCATTAATTCAGGATGCAAGATCTTCCTGTCAGATGTTGCACATTACAACAAAACCAGATGAGGATCCATCGCTGTTTTTAAATTTGATGGCTGATTTGTGTGTTGTTGTTCATTTGACATGAACTCAGTCACTATATTAAGTCAAAACTGAGTAATTAATTTCAAATGATCTTCATCAGCCTACATTAATCGCTGGCCTCGTCTTCGTTCAATAAACCAATTTCTGCAAAACAAAGCTGCCCCTTCTGACAAAAAGGTCAATCCCCCTGGCCGACACCCACGTGGGGCCGGAGCAGGAACCTTATCTGCTCAGCTCGGCTCAGCTCAGTTCATCTCAGGCATTGATTTTGCACGGCTGCCAGGAAACTGTCCGATGTTCTTTCTCCCGTCCCGCGGAGGTCCTGAAGTACGGAGATGCAAGACGCGGAAAAACGCGGCGTCGTAAACCGCTGAACCACTCAGCCATGACAACCTCTCACACTTACGCGGACGGACTGATAAGGGTTGTAGTCGTGCTGCAGCCGGACATACTTGCTGTTTGTTTAAGCTGCAGCGGCTCTTTGATCTATTTGAGACTTTAAGCACTCTAACAACGTTTTTATTTTAATTGTTAGTGTTACACACGCCTGAGCAACCAGTCCTGGTATTTAATTTGAGAAAAAGTGTGAAATGTAACTGCGCTCCACTGGCTGATCTGACCTTCAGCAGGAAGGTCCCCCCTCATGATCCAGGTCCTGCTCAAGGTTTCTTCCTCTTAAAGGGGAGTTTTTCCTAACCCCTGCTGGTTAAAGGTTTTTCTCCTACTTGGGGAGTTTTTTTTTTTTACTTGCTGTTGTTTCTTTACTTTTTACTTTTATAATATTACTAATAGTTAATAATACTGGTCTCTGAAAACCACCTACAGACTATTTGTATTGTAATACAATCGATACTATATCAGTGCTTCTCAATTATTTTTCTGCTGCGCCCCCCCCCCCAGGAAGAAGAAAACCCTCCACCGCGACTATAAATAGTATAATTTGTCTATAAAAACTGTTATAAGTACACCTCTGCATAACACTGAATCCTTATTAAGATTAAGGGAAACACAAAAGAAAGAAATATAGATCAACTTACAACAAAGAATAACTTTATTAAAATAGTTTTTCAGTCTGTAAAGATTAAAAGTGCATCAATCCCACCGTAGTCACAGTGAAGCCAAGCGCTACATCAGCATCGTCATATTTCCTCGTCTTAACTTTCTGCTGACTTTCGTTTGTCTCATTGTCTTCGTCTTTCTTTACATCCCTGTTAAACATTTTTCCGTGGTGTCTCTTGAGGCTTTGTTTACTTTGTATCTCCTGCTCTGGGCTGTGTGCGTGCATGTCCGTGCAAAAAAACTCTGACACGATATAGCTAATACTCCCTGTGCACACTCTGACAATGAGAACGCCACTGCCCTCTACTGGAGTATATGTGTAATTAGACTTTATTCCAGTACAGCAAAAAAAAAAAAAAAAAAAAAAAAAAAAAAAAAAAGGATGTTTCCTGGGTTCACATGCACCCCCCAGGGGGTCCCGCCCCAATATTTGAGAAGGACTGTACCATATAAATAAAGCTAAATTAAAATGGATTGACTAGCTAAATTAAATTAATTAATTTTGCAGCTACTGCAGACAGAAAGAGGTCACTGACTGTAAACAGCTGCAGCAGGTTAAGTTAGAATTACATTTAAAGTTGTATTTGTACATATAAAAAAGGTTTGTTGCCTTCTACCTCCATCGATATGTCACATTGCCAGTGGAGTTGTGTAACCAGGGGCAGTTATTTTTATATGACCTGTTACCACCAGCCCCTCCACACATACACACACACACACACACACACACACACCTGTCACTGTGTGGTTTTGATTACCTCTGAGGAAACTATCTGATGGCTTCCCAATTAAACTGCTTTGAATACGAACAGCGCCGTACTACAGGGCACCTGCTTGCTAATTAGCAGAACCTGACTGGCTGCGCCTGCGAGGGGCCATTTCACACCAGCGATTAGCTGCTGTTTGAAGTCTTCCCATTGTCCAATTAAATGTTCTGAGGCGCAGAGACGGGCAGGCTGTGGAAACTCCTGTCCTGCCCGTTTGACTTGGATGAGTTACAGCTAAAGTGCTGTCAGGAGCACATTCCTCTGCACGCCAAAGCTTTCCGTAGGTGGAGGAAGAGTTTGTCGCGTTGCGACTGAGTTTGTTTGTGGTTTTGCGTGACCCTTTTGTGCGGCTCAGTTCAATCACTGCACTGTTGTGCTGTTGTGGGGAGGGACAATAAACCGTTGTCATCATCTGACGAGCTCGTCCTGTCTCTTGTGCCTTCATTCCAAGTCCCTTGAAGTCAACTCCAATCCTTCCAGCTCTTATCCAAATCTAATCGTACATCTCTAAGAGTAGACTCAGGATGTTCTCCATACTCAGACCTACAGGAGACACCATTAAGCACTGAGACTGCTATAATTACACGTTTACAACAGTAAATGTAGAAAAGCTTCATGTCTTACATCATCAACAAACTGTCTCTCCGAACCCAACTTTGTTCTTTGTGTTGCTTTCCACAGTAAAACGTGACACATACATAATATTTTTACTTTTCTTTTAATAATAATGTCTGTTTCATGGATTATATTTTTTCCAGTGAGAAGTGGCGACCTAGCTGGTATAATGCTGATATACAGTGGTACCTCTACTCATGAACGTCTCTACATACGAAATTTTCAGGTTACGAAACGCCTCAACAGGAAAATATTGCCTCTTCTTACGAGTGCTTTTCTAGTTCTAAAATGTATTTCTTACAGGTTTTTATGTCATTTCATGTATTATTTATAATTCATAAAAAATTGATGTTCGAAATTTGGGGGGCTTGAAACGGATTAGGGCATTTACATGGAAAATGCGTCTCTACTTACGAAATTTTCAGATTACGAAACTACTTCCAGAACCAATTAATTTCGTAAGAAGAGGTACCACTGTAGATGAAAACCACATTTACGATAAAGTGATTTGATCAGCCTCTGCTTCCCCACAATGCCTTGGAATGAGATTTAAAACCAGCTCAGATGCTGACTAGAACATGTGTGGCTGGATCTCTGAACTAGTCGCCGTTAAACACAAGTAACCTCTCGGTTTTGTTTGCCGTAGCTACTTTTGGAGTTCTGCCACGTGCATCACCATCTACCAGGACGACACAAGAAAATTAAAGCCACAACTAGCAGCTCTTTGTCCAGGGGGGAAAAAGATGCTCCCTCACAGTTACATGGAGAAGATTACACCATCTGTTGTTCACCAACAACGCAGTCCCTCCTCTACTGTTGCTGCTAGCCTGCAGTCTGTATGGTCTTAAAGCCTCGTAGAGATGTCAGCGAAACATCTCATTCCTGGATTTCAGATATTTCTTCTGTAAACTCATCAGGGGTCCAAGTTTGTCAATTTTATTTGGCAAAATGTTCAGTTTCCCCATGATATTTAAGGGAAGAAATGGTTTCGACATTCTCTTCCGTCCTCTACTTTGTTCTGGCGCTACATCAGCAATCTCTCCTCTTAAACTTCTCTGGGATGTGGGCTCTTACTTTGGGCCATTAGTTGGACTTCATAAAGCTCAGTCACATGGAAGCAACTTTACAGTCCTCATAAAACACGTTGACGATATTGGAATGATCTTATGGAGTTAGTTTATAAAGTCTAACCAGAGTTTTTAAACAGAAGAAAGTCTGTAGGAAAGAAAATCTCAAGGAAACATGAACAAGGACACACTGAGACCAGAGCTGCTGCCACTTCAGAGCTGCTTGATCCAAAAACCACTTCATCAGGACTCTGATGGCAAACACGGCACGTGTGCCGGAGGTTTAGGATTAGAAATGTGAGTTTTCTGAATGCCTGGGCACTGTTGCTTTAACGGAGAGAACGATAATAGATCTCATGTTTGAAAATGACACAACCGGATACAGATTTAATTAAAAAAAACGGAGACTGAAAGAAGAGCACTTCAGAGTTTTAAGACCATTTCCTGAAGGAAATCCTGCAAGCTAAAAATAAATTGGATCAAAGTTCCCTTTGATTCGGGGTCAATAATGTAATACGAACGCTCCTTCTGCTTCTACTTGCTTATAGAAAGTGTGCGGTTCAATCAAAAAGTTAATTTACATTTTTTTTTTTTTTTTACCTCACAGGCACCGATAAATTGAATCTAATAAATATAGATCTGCTGAACAGGCCAACAGATGTAAATCTATTCCTTTCCAGCCGGAGTCGATGCCTGACTTTACAAATTTAAAGGTTATTGGGATACACACTTAAATGTGATGTGTTCCTCCTTCATACACGTACTCCACCTCCTCTAGGCTTCATTCTTGTAAAGAAATATATATCTAAAGTAAAGAAGAAGCAAGCAGCATGTAAAACCGTATCTAATCAGGGGAAACAAACTTAATCTGGCACATTATCTTCCACGCTCATACACTGATAAAACTACTTCACTACTGTTTTTGCAGTTACTTGGTTTAATCTGTCAATGCCATCAGCAGAGAGTAAACTTTGGTCCACAGCAGTTAAAGGTTGGGTAGGAGATCCTTTTTTTTTTTTTTTTTATCTAAAACTCTCTTTACACACAAATAGCAAACAATTAATTTGACTTCCCTAATGTCGAAACAGAAAAAACCCAAAAATGTTTTATCGCTTGTGGGAGTGAAAAGGCTCTAAAACTGCCATCCTTTACCATGTGTGACACCAACAAAATCAGCTTATCCAAATCTACGATGCTAATTAGAGGTCTTCACAGGTCCACTTTCATGGACCCGAACCCGAATGGACCCGTGAAAATTCAACTCGAAACTGACCAGACCTGAGCTATTATCATAAGTCCGGGTTCCAAACCCGAATGGACTCGCAATATTTGGACCCAGAACTGAACCGACCCGAGTCTTAAGTTTCCGACCACGAACTGAACCGAGTTACTCTAATAGAACCGAGACAATACAGCCTATAGTTGTTCATGTTAAAAGTTGTCTAGCGTTGAATAAAACCTGATTTTCTTACCTAAAGTTGTCTTCTTCTACCCGGTTCAGTTGCTACATAGGCTACGTGATGTAAACAACAGTAAATCCACGTCGTTATTTTCTTTGTGGATACAGATGCTATTTGTAGCAACTGCTAACGTTAATAGTCTACACCGGTCAGGACGTGTCGTGAACATATTCTCTCTTCCAGCGTTGTCATGTTGGCGATCCGTTGTGTTTTACAGCTGTCAGCATACCGCTAATAACACGCTACGGCAACACGATCGTTTCATGACAAACACGCCACGTTAATTAATAATCATTTAACTGCACTGAGTCCTGACATTGGCTAAACCAAACTATTGTTAGTTTGTTTACTTTTGCTTGACCTGTCACCTGACAGGTCAAGGGGGGGCTGAGTGACAGCTGCCACCGTCAATATCTTTACCTCTCTCAGGTAAACACAGACCCAGCCTGTCAGAGAGCACCGACCGGACTCGAGATTAACTATACCGATTCTGACCCTCACCCAGAGTCACGTATTGTGAATGGACCCGAGACCCTATTCAGGTCCGGTCAGAACCTCTGGTTTTTGAGTTGTCGGCTTTTATGCTTATGCTATGACCTCTTACTCATTATTTACTTCATATTCATTCTGATCAAATCTGTCCAAACATCCTTATTTCAAGTGTCGCGACCAGAACTGAAACGAGGACTAGCAGAGCCCCCGGTGGTCAGTCGAGGAGCTGCAACTTCCTTCATGTTTCCATATGAGCTTCAACCCAGATGACTGTGCGTTTGTGTGCGTTAGAGGTGTGTCTTTGGAGGCAAGTCTGAAGTGGTTGTTCATAATGTGTTGACATACAGAGAAAAAACCTGCAACCATAATTTACGGTGAAACACAAGAGTTCGCTGTCAAACTCACTGTATCTTCTTTGTGAAGTTCTTCGTCACGATGCCTCCCTCCTCCTGCTTCTCTTCGTGTTTTCCTGCAAGTGGAAACGATAATTACTAATCAAGACGAGTCAAAGTTCAGCACGTCGTGGAAACCCCACACACATGCCTGTTGAATCCTTAAAGGACGCTGAAAGAGCTGTTGACGTGACCGAGCTTTCTCCGTGCACACTGCTCAGTCGCTGCGGTGCATTAGCTGTGCTTGAAATGTTTCCTTTATTTCCAAAAGTGGCTGTTCTGCAGGAACACACAGATCTGAAGCTACAAAGAACATTTCACCCTGGAAAGTCCCCCCCCCTCTGTCATTTATGACCGCCCCGTCCGCCGACCTGACCAGCAGCTGCTCTGGAGCCGCTAAATGTCAGCACCAGGGGCCAGAGGAGAGGCCTGCCCCACCCCTTGACCCCTTTTGTGCACGCCAGGTCCGACTACGTGCTACCTTATACCCCCGCAGTGACGTCCGTGCCTGCCGAAAGTGCTGGACGCCAAAGATCGCGGGCTGACGTTCTGCAGAGGAGTGAGTTATGATCTCCGGTGCGGTCATGACATTACTATGAAGACGCTGGTGTGACTTCGGACGCCAGACTGGTCCCCGGGGATGGCTCATGGGTAATAAAGGGCTGGTCGGTGAGAGGTTCCAACAAGGCGATGTCTCCCCTTGTTTTCGAGGCTCTCATGACATGTGGATACCAAATTCCAGATGTCTTTTGCTGTGTGTAATGGAAGAGGGCGGTGCTCAGATGGAACTGAGCCTTCTGCCTGTACAGACACACAGAGCTGGGTGTCAACAGCCGAACCGAGGTGAAGGCAGCAGTCGTTGATGATCATATGTGAGACATAGCCCACATGTAAGAAGGCTTTTTTTTTGTGTCGTGTTCATTTCTCCCCCTTTACTTTAGTGATCCCGGTCAAATTTGACCGGCCTGCTTTAACTGCTCCTACATTAACAGAAAAACCACTGATGATGACCAAATTTTATTTAACTCCCTTTTAAGCTGTAAACAATGTCTCAAACTAGTGGTGTACGTGAATAACTGCAGTGAATAAACAAAAATACAAGGAGGGGGGGCATGTGTCTTCACACACTGGAGTGGCATTTTGCAATCAGATTCGTAGGCATCACATTTAAAACATATAAGACTTGTTTTATTGTCTCATGGGGAACAGAGGTGGCATCTCTTCAGTTTCTGCCCCTGTTTTGGGGGGAGAGCAGCAGGGCAGTGGCTGGGGCTGCAGACTCCTCACCAGACTGGCAGAGGCTGGTGCACGGGGAAGGTGCTGGTGCACGGGGAAGGTGCTGGTGCACGGGGAAGGTGCTGGTGCACGGGGAAGGTGCTGGTGCACGGGAAAGGTGCTGGCGCCGTTGAATCAGAGGAGTGACTAAAGCTATCCCAAGCTCTGCCAGGAAGAGTCTCTTCTTGAAACACAATGTTCCCATAACAAACACCTAATTGTTGACTTTGAAATGTGGAACAAGTGTTATACATTTAGTTTGGAAGCTGTAGTTCATGTGGGGGGGTGGGCACATAAGTACAGGAATAAGGTGGGAAGAGGAGACACCTATTTGTTCAGTCTGAAAGGGTTCATGTGGGTGGTGGTGTGTGTGGTTGTGTATTTGTGGTTGTGTAATATCTGATGGATGAACACAATCTAGGGTCACCCATTAATTTCGGTCATTTTTCACCGGGAACACCACAGGTGTTACAAACTACTACTCAAACTCAATGAAAGTGGTGATCAGCAATTATATATGTTCAAATGCCTAGTGTGGAGGATATCATGAGGCCCTGAGACAATCAAATGTAAAACACAATATTTATGATTGGTGAATGTAGGAAATCAGGTCAGATTTGACCCGAACACGACAGAAAGGTTAAATAAAACATTAGAGTAAAATCTATCAAGTCACCAGCAGGGGGCGACTCTTATATAATAAAGTCAGTCTGCATGGAAATATGTGACAAATGGCTCACTTGATTTTAAGAGCCAGTAAATTATTTCTTAATGACTCGATGGTTTTAATTGATAGTTTCACAGTACATTTAAAACAGCGTGATGTCCTTTCATTATGACTTCGGTACCATTTACCAGTGCATCTGGAGTAAAAGTGATGCCTGATGATCCTCGAGCCAAGGGGGGCGTGCACGGTATGTCAGGCAGATTTACCACCCGTTGGACTGGACGACGTTCATCCGTCTGTTTTCAAGGACTTTTTTAGAGTTTCCTCGTTGAAATATAATCACCGCTCAAAGAGTTGCCGAACGTCTTCACGATGCACCAAGTTTTCCAAAAGCGCTGTTTTTAGTTGCCTAAAGCTCTTGTTTACATGTCGACAAACGTTACCTTTGGGCAAAACCTTTGTTTGCTCCATTTGTGGATCAAAAGCCATCTTTCATTCCAGTGACAAGCTACTCGGATATTTTGACTCTCTTCTTGGCCGACTGTCATCTGCTGTTGGTTGAGGACTTCAGCCGCTTCGCTTGGCTTCTAGTCAACTGGAGTTAACAGGTTTCTGAGCTGTCAATGTTTAAATAAAGATACGCGCCTGATGGATAAGTTTTCACAATGCACCTGGCATCTTTTGCTCTCTGACCCGTATGCAACCCGAACCCATTAAGAATGATCAATAGCACCAGAAGTGAAAACCAGAAGGTCTTGCCAACAGATGTAATGATACTGATTATAGAGATAATGTTTTAGTTGGATAGAAAGACTTGAATTCTGTTTATAGGAGATGTTTTGTCGATGGGACAATCCACTCCAAACTTCTTCAGAGGCTCTTCGAAAACAATGTCGCACTACTTTGGTTATTGTTGCATTTGATTTTACTGCTAATGCGTAGTTGTAAATATTAGGGCTGTAGCGATACACTAATCTCACGATACGATACGATACGATACGATACACGATATTCGGCTCAAGATACGATATACAGTGATCCCTTATATTTCGTGGTTAATGGGGATCGGCGCCCCCCTGCGTAAATCAAAATCCGCAAACTGGAGCCGGAGCCCCCCGAGCCTAAATAATGTGTTTAAAATATGTTTAAAAAACTGCAAAAAAGTAGCGAGGCACTGCAGCGAAACAGACAAAGGCTCAACTGTGGTCTTTCTGTTACCTTCACAGCATTCTGGTCTCTGAACCGTTGTAAAAACCGCTGGTATTGTGCCATTTTTGGGCTCGTAATTAGCACTAACACGCTCAACAGCAAACAAAAAGTCCGGTTTTCTCTGCATGGAACGAGCACTTTATTCTGGCACTGCAGGAATTTGTAACATCACACAGGTTGTATTGTTGGGCTCCTGTCGGTTAACAGAGAATGTAAATCTATACACGCTGGGCTGCTGTTGATGCTCACTACACTTTTCATCTAACCCCGTTTTCTTCTGCCGCCGTCCCACAACACACACTACATTACCCATAAGGCCACATCCATTACCCATAAGGCACCTTCTTAAAGGGGCCACGCTGGCTCACAGCATTTCTTCACTGTGAGAGAACGCGCACAACATCCTGTGATGTTTCCGCGATTTTTTTAATTTTTTAAAATTATATTATATATTTCTGAAAAAAATCCGTGAAGCACTAAACCGCGTAACTTAAACCGCAAAGTGGCGAGGGATCACTGTATATTGATATTCGTCTTACAATACATTTAACATCATTTTCTGAAAGATTTTAAAGGGACAAAGTGATTTTGGTGACATCTTGTGAGTGTTCCAATGACTTTGTTTGAATTAATTGAACTGAAAGCATCAATTACACATTATATGGCTGACAGGCAGCTTGCAAATGCTGGACAAAATGAATAAAAGATGTTGTTGAGAAAAATAGTTTCATTTATTTAAAACAGTGCAAATTGTTGCTTGCAAGCTTTTAAAGGTGGGACACGGGGGTTTTGAAAGAAGCTTAGAATATCGATACTGAAAAATCGATACTCTCTGGGGAAATAAAATATCGATATATATCGCAGAATCGATAAAATCGCTCAGCTCTAGTAAATATGTATATCTGAATATACTCCTATGACTAACGGCTCTTTTTTTTTTTTTTTCTACATATCTGTGTTTCAGCTGCTTTGTGTTAATTTGACGAGCTGCAAACTTGCTTGGAGTTGTGCAGCACCAGCGTCGGCCTCCAACAACAGGTGTGACTCTTCAGACTCCAGAGAGTCTGTGCTCCACCGTCAGAGACCTTCAGATGATTTTTGCCCCCTTTCAAGAGGCTTTTCACAAGCGTCTGCGTTGAAGATTTGCTCGTCCGTGTGTCGGATGCCTTTCACCAGCTTTTGCTGCGTTTCCCCCGCCACGCTTTTAGAACAGGTTGAGTCACTGTGGCAGAAAGGCCCAACATGGAGCGGCTTTAATAACCCAACAGGCATACCGACAATGCGTTTAAAAAAAACTCCCAGCTGAACGGGGATGGGGGGGCCTGCTGTCCTCTGTAACCTCCTCGGCCCCGGGCATCCCTGGAATTCATCAAAACGACAGGGGGAGGAAGCAGTTTCCACAGCTTACTCCTGTAATCAGCGACACCAGCAGAGACGGCTCCTGCAGGGGGGGACCGCCGGGTCAAAGCGAAGCCCCCCGCTTCCAGAACGTTCTCTGTGGCGGCGAGCTGCTCCTCTCCCTGTAAACCGGGCCTTGCCTTCAGTCTAAATCGAGCGCATGAGTGGCTGAGGGAGCGATTTTCCAAGAATCTAAAAACAGGTGTCTAAGCTTGAGGATCTGCCTGCCAACTTACCCCCCCGTATCAAAACTCAACGCCGAGACAACGTTGCACCTCTGAGGATTCTGAGGAGCACATTAGGACAAGCTTACTCACAGCTTTGTTCCAGAAACATCCTTCTAGTTTGGGCTCTTGAGCTATGAGGAATGCACCAACATTTTATCTCTTAAAATGTATTGTTATATATAGTTTCTACATAATATTAAACCCAGAAAGTTTAAACTTGGTATTTCAGCATACATCTACCCTTTTTTTTTTTTTTTTTTTTTTTTGCTCCAGAAGCAACAAATGCATTTATTCTATTTCTGGCCCAGGATGTTCACATTCTAGTTGAAAAGTGGCTCATATAAAGTTTGTTTAACCACTTTTAGGAGCCACTTTGCAGAGGATGTGTTTTTCATTTTAATTTGAACTGATAGCTGAAAAGAGTAATAAGAAGATAAAAACACCAAGTGGGCGCACTTTGACCTCCAGTCACTGAGCAGCTCAGCTGCTACAAGTTAAAAAGGTTATTTTCCAGTGAACCTGACTGTAAAGTCACTTTGAGGACGCACTGATCTCTCTTCTCCAAGACTCACCTGACACCTCTACGAATCCGTCCCTCGTCTTCACGTGCAGCTCCTCCGGTTTGAAGCTGTGGACGTTCACGCAGACCTTCCAGGGCTCCCCCCCCGGTGGTGGTGGGGGAGCTCCGGGAGAGGGGCTCGCCGTACCTGCTGGTGTACAGCGCCGGGCCCCCCGCGGACTGACGCGCGGGTGGGAAGCCTGCGCGCAGGCCGCCGCCGCCGAAGGGCGAGGTGCTGAGGCGCGTGCTCAGCCTGCCCGGCCGAGCCCACCCGGGCCAGTCCATCCCCAGGTCATCGGGGAACGGCGGCATCCCAAACTCGTCGTCTATGAAGCGAGACGCCAGCTGGTCCCTGAAAGGAGACTGATCCCTGAACGGCGACTCTCCGAACGGGTCTCGAGGAAACCGCTGCCGGTTCCCCATCGTGTAAAAGTCTCCCTCTGCCATCTCCAGCTCAGGTCAAAGCCAGAAAAGTTATATGTACCAAAAAAAAAAGAAGCGTCGATCCTTTACTTTAAAAACCAAAACAATCAAATAGAAAAAAGTGAAGATAATTTAGGCAACACTCCTTAAGTGTGGTAAAACTTTTGGATGACGCGCATCACCGGCGCGCAGTCAGGTCAGTTGATCCTTACTAGAAACTCTGAGGTCATCTAAAACTTCAATGTGATCATATTTTCTCCAGCCGCTGGTTTTATACTGGGCTATCTGATAGCGGGTGAGTAAATGACGGGAAAGTGCTGGGAGGATCTCGAGAAGCCCCACACTACAAAAAATACCGGTTCCGCGACTCACGCTCAACCCTAAAATCCCTCAAATGACATAAAGCGACATCTTTTAATGAGTTAAATTATCCTCCCGAGCTTCCTCGTCGAATTAAACGACAGGTCAAAGATTAAGTGGAGATTAAAATACTTTATAGCGGTGATATTTTTTGCAGCGTGGGCGCAACAGCTGAGCTGGACCAGCCCACCTTTTACCAAACTAAGTTGCGCAGGGGCCACATGTTGCTGGGAGCTGGAGGCCCCGCCCCCCTATGACTCACTGGCTTTTTAATAGACGATCACGCAGAGTTCCAGGTCGAAGGCACTGATGTCACAACACGGATTAAACAAACAGGCTAAGAAGTCAACTTTGTGACGACGCATGAATCAAGACTGCACTTTTTAAAGAGCAAGATTTATAAAACACTGGACTCCAAATAGTTGGGAAGTAGTTTTTTATAACCCTTTTCATATTGTCTTAAAAAAAAAAACAACTTGAAAAAGATTTAAAGTTTTTGGCACGTGACTGTAAGTTTATTAGTGAAAACTAGGATAGAAAATGTATAGTTTAACAAGTAACACTGGAGCACTACGGCCAAAGAAGCCTTGCATTGTGATTTTAAAGACACCTCTGTATCTTCTTTTCCTCTTTCAGTGGTTGATGCATGTTTATCCACAATGTAACATCCAACCGAGCCCCAGTCACACTCTGTAAATGAAAAATAATAACACCATTTGCATAACTTATACAATGCAGATGCATATTTACTAGGGCTGGGCAAGTTAATGCGTTATTATCGCGTTAACACATTAATTTATTAACGCTGATATTTATTTTATCGCGCGTTAATGCATGTTGCTGACGTGCTTTTGTTTTGAAAAGTCTGTTACTGGCTGCTGCAGAACCAGAAAATAATTGGCAAGTAAAAATGCTGACATGGAGAACGGTAAAAATCTGTGTACTTTACAGTTCGGTAGCAACTCAGGTAGCAATATTAACAATTCTGTCTGAAAAAAAGACCTTTCTAACCCCTTTGTTCAAGACGATTGCGTCATTCCTCCATTTATCATCAGATCTGCTCCATGCTGTTCTCTAGCTCAGCCGTTCCCAAACTTCAGAATACCAAGGCCCACTTTTGAAACGTGAAAAATGTCTGTGGCCCACGGAAACCTTTAAACGCCAACATGCAAGACTTAAAGTTACATTCAGAATATACAGTATATTCCAATATAATCCAATTGTTTTTTTTATTATTTCAAATTATTTTTTAAATCTTGTAATAAATATTGAACAGTAATTAAAAACATATTTTAACAAATCGAGGATTAAAACTAATTAGTTTAATTTCAATAACCTCTCACGGCCCACCCGCAGTACCTCGACGGCCCACCAGGGGGCCGCGGCCCACACTTTGGGAATCACTGCTCTAGCTGATTACTTCAGTGCAGCTCCATCTAGTGGCACAGATGTGTAATGACAATAGAAAGTCTATTCCTTGATTATAAAACAAAGGCATTTCTGGGTCACATAAAACAGACAATAAAATATTAAAAACAAGTTCAGTCCCGTGGCCTGTTTGATAAAATTGAAATATAAAAAAACAGGCTTTTTTTTTTGTTTTTTGTGTTAGATTAAAAAACAGAAAAAAAATTAAAAAGTCTTTTTAACTTTTTAAATTTTTGATTGACAATTGAAAATGAAAAAAAAAAAACAAATGATACACAGATAATTACAGATTGGTAAAGTTACAGAACTTTAACATGGATATTTTCATCTTAAAGTTCTCCCAGACGGAGGATTCAACAGAAACAAGGTTATTTGTAACAACTGACAAGTTGAACTCCCCGTTAAAAGTTTCTGCTGTTACCTCAGAGATTACCTGTTTTAATGTTCTGATTGTGCTGAGACACAATCATTTGTTGGATTTTGTTTGTAGACTTTTTATTTTTCATAAAAACAGGAGTACTTTAATGCCCTGGCAGTGGGAATAAGCTTTATTTTATTTTACATTTTTTTAAGATGAGATTTTCACTAAATATGTGTTACTGACAAGTGCTGATGTTAAAAGTGTTTGAACAACAAATGTTATGACACTTTAGTTCATATGGCAGCAGAACATTTAAATAAAAGTGACCTTTACACTACTTTCGAATTCATTATTTGATTTTTCGTATACAATGGGATTAATCCGTGATTAATCAGGGAAATCATGCGATTAATCGCAATTAAAAATTTTAATCGTTGCCCAGCCCTAATATTTACACCACAGTAATTACAGATTCAAATTCCCTTTTTTTGGGTCCAGCAGAACTGGTATAAACGACACTGTCAGATGGGGAGAGGGGTCGTCGCCCATCTACAAAGTCTATCAACATCTCCCTCTGGCAGACGCTGGTTGACACCAGCCTTCATCAGTTCCCAGTTTAACGATGACTCTCCGTGCCAAGTTCCCTCCTCTCGCAGCGACACATTTCCCTCATTTGTCCAATTTAGTTGACGTTCAGGGAAATAAGCTGAGAGCGTCGAGTGCATAGAGAGCAGTGTTTCAGGCCTGGAGCGGCAGCACAGACAGGATGATGGATCTGCAATCACCCTATGACTCCTAATCACGGCCAAAAAGCTTTTTTGGAGTCGGGAGTCGGAGCAGCCTCTCAAATTAACTCTGACGGAGGAGTTTGACATTTTTGGGAGTGCATTTATTTCCTCCGAGCTGGTTCTGGGATGTTTGTGTGAACAGCGGCCGGAGAGCATGAAATGACAACGGCGTCACATCGCAAGGTTACGAAAAGACACCAGTTGACACGTTCTTCTTTTTCTCTGAAGTAGATACATTTGAGGTGAAGATAAACTCATTCATTTTTCTAGAAAGCTTTCCAGAGGAAACAGCCTCAAGAGCTTGTGTTTCAGTCGTCTCGGCACCGTGTGTCCGGTCAGGGTTAAGGTTAGGGTTAAGACAGATGTTTACTTGGTTGTTCCTCCATCGTTACCAGCTAGCATTGGAGACCGTCTGGAGAGTCAGGATATTCCTCACAGGAGACACGTTCCCCCAGCGCTTCGGTGAGGTGCTTATGTCAGCGTGCACGCTCGCTGTAACTGATCTTAAACATTAACCTGGTGTGTTAATGCACGTGAGCTGAACTGGTACTGCAGCCCCACTTCCAGAGTAGAACGTAAATGAAGACAGAATACATCGATTTGAAAGTCTTATAAACCCCTATTTTGCAGTTCCATCCTCTGTCCATCCTGGGGTTCTCCTCCACTTGTGTTTGGGTGCCGACTGGCGTGGTGATCGGCGACCTGGTCCTCTGGCCATCTCATCCCAGTGCTGCTGCCTCCATCTGTTTATGTTTATATATCGCATCCTTTTGCTTGAAATCCTACCCTTCTCTTTTCTTAAACCCAAACCCCCTCCTCCTCCTCCCTCCTCCCCCTTCTCTCACACACCTCACCTACACCCCACCCGCACATTATTGATACTCAAGAGCCTATCATGGCTCATTACGCTGACCACACGCCCAAGGGCCCTCCATAGCTCGCTTGCATTCACCCTACAACAATTCCACTACTTCTTTATTATTATTTTTTACTTTTTCTGTGCTCTCCTCTCTCTGTCCTACATCCTCTTTCTGTCCTCCATCTTCTCTCTGTCCTACATCCTCTCTCTGTCCTGTCTCCCCTCTTTTCTTTCTCTACCCGGCTGGCCTTCGGAAGGAAGGTCCTCCATATGATCCAGGTCCTGCTCAAGGTTTCTTCCTCTTAAAGTGGAGTTTTTCCTTGCCACTGTTTGGTATAAAGGTTTTTTTTCTCCCTACGTGGGAGTTTTTTACCTGCCATTATCATTGATTGGATTTAATGATATAATCTTAGTTGATGATATTTGCTCGGGGGTCATGCTCTGGGTCTCTGTAAAGCGCCTAGAGACAATTGTCATTGTAACAGACGCTATATAAATAAAATTGAATTGAATTGAATTTTGTTCACAACAGGACATGGAAATAATATCAAATGTTTAATCTGAGAAAATGTCTTATGAAAAGAAATTATTTTGAACGTGAGTTTCATGCTGACTTGCAGTTCCCTCCTCTGTCCATCCCAGCGTTCACCTCCACCTGTGTGTGTAGATGTGTTCAGGGTGTCGGTTGCCATGGTGACCGGTGATCAAGTCCTCTGACCATCTCACCTCAGTGCTGCTACCTGCATCTGTTTATGTCGTCATTTCATTCACTCATTTGTGTCTCTCCTCTCTCTCTCCTCCATCCTCTCTGTCCTCCATCCTCTCTCTGTCCTCCGTCCTCTCTCTGTCCTGTCCTCTCTCTGTCCTGTCTCTCCTCGCTTTTCTTTCTTTACCCAGCTGGTCTCCATCAGGAAGGTCCCCCCATATGATCCAGGTCCTGGTCAAGGTTTCTTCCTCTTAAAGTGGAGTTTTTTCTTGCCACTGTTTGGCTAAAAGGTTTTTTTTTTCCCTCTGTGGGAGTTTTTTTTACCTGCCATTATCCTTGATTATGACTCAATATTACATTTTTAGTTAATGATATTTGCTCGGGGGTCATGCTCTGGGTCTTTCTAAAGCGCCTAGAGACAATTGACATTGTAACTGACGCTATACAAATAAAATTGAATTGAATTGAATTAATGCTGCATTTTTGTCATGAAACAATCGTGTTATTAGCGGTTTGCCCGGCAGCTGTAAAACACAACGGATCGCCAACATGACAACGCTGGATGAGAGAACATATTCACGACACGTCCTGACCGGTGTAGGCTATTAGCGTTAGCAGTTGCTACCAATAGCATACGTATCCACAAAGAAAATAATGACGTGGATTTATTGTTGTTTACATCACGTAGCCTATGTAGCAACTGAACCGGTTAGAAGAAGACAACTTTAGGTAAGAAAATCAAGTTTTATTCAACGCTAGACAACTTTTAAAATTAGCAACTGTGGGCTGTTTTGTCTCGGTTTCATTCAGGTATCTCCGTTCGGTTCGTGGTCGGAAACTAAAGACTCAGGTCGGGTCGGTTCCGGGTCTGAACATTGTGGGTCCATTCGGGTTTGGAACCCTGACTCATGATAATAGCTCGGGTCAGGTCGGTCGAAATTTCACGGGTCCATTCACGGGACTCTAGTTGAAACTGCTCAACCATCCTGGCTATTCTTGTTGAATTCCTTTATTTCCTGATGCAGCGGTGGTTTTAATTTTCTGAAAGATCTGGACTGCAGGTGGGCCAGTTCAGCACATGAACTTCTGGTTACAAAGCCGTGTCTTTGACCTGAAAGACACAAGTCTTTTTGCTCCTAAATCTTTACGCATGTTTCTGCACTGACGCGTAAGCCTCCCGTTCCAGACGGGCTTGTGTGGCCGCTATAAACTCAGATAAGCAGGCTGTCTGATAATAAACCTGATGGTTCCTCTTCTCTTTAGCTGCTGGATGCAGCGTCCATGTCTTCCAACATGACTCAACCTACAGTAAAGCAGCTTTGGCCCATAATCACGTTCACATACGGCTGCGTTTAGCCTGCGCTTGTAGACGACACAGAACACTGTGGTTTTAGATGGTGATTTCTGGAGGTGTCGCTCAGCCCACACAGTGATGTCTTAACACAATCGTCCAGTGGCATCTGAGGGGTCAAAGGTCATGAATGTCCAGTGCTGGTTTTAGACTTTGCTCCCTGCACAGAGGTTTCTAAAGACTCTCTGAGTCTCTTGACGGTGCAGCTGATGAGATATAGAAAATCTTCAGTTTTTATGCCTAGAAACATTATTCTGAAGTTGTCCCGTGACTGCTCAGCTCCAGCTCTCTAAAATGCTCCTTTTCATGCCCAAACCAGCTGACTCACTGCCACCATCAACTTCAAAACAAACCGTTTATCACGAAATGGTAAAATGTCTCACTCTTCGTACTCGACGTGGGTCCCGTTTTCATGTGAATAAAATACAGGTTCATTCATTTCTATGTCTCATGGTGTAACAGCTTTTTTTATTTTATTTTATTTTTTTTGTGGGTTTGCCTGAATAAACACTGGAATCACACAGAATATTGCAGACATTTGTGTTTTCGCAGGCAGCCCCCTCTGGAACGTTAATTTCGGGGCAGAATGCATCTGGCCACTGTCCTGCCGGCCCGGCGGGCTCAGTTTATCTAATGTGCAGTGATTATGGAGGAACACTCGGCTGATTAGCACACATGAAGACAGAACGTCAGGATCTGCTGTCGGGATCCAGAAGAACTGGACGGTACATTTTCAATGTGCATCACAAAAAAAAAAAAAAAGAAAAAAAATTCAAATTCATTTGCTTTTGTTCTGCAGGCTGGTCCAAACGATGGTACTCTGATCCATAGATAACCCCCCACCACCTCCCCCACTCCTGGGAACCTGACCAAACAACTTTGAGCAGTTGTCTGGCAATTATAGGACGGGTGGAAAAGTAAATAGGAGCATTTCCCGACGTGTCCGGTGTTTGCGTTTAATAAAGGAAGTTAAATGAAAGGCAGCGTTGGGGGGGAACCGTTTCATATGGCTCAGGGTTCGTTCTTTAAAAACATCAGCTTCTGCTCTTGTGCGAGAAACAAGGCAACGCCGAAGAAGATTTAACCACAAACGTATTTTACAGTGTTGCATAGAAAGAGTGACCACTACTCAGAACAAGCAAAAATAATGATCATCAGTAGTTGTTGTTCATAAGAAGGGAAACATAATTATCATTTCTTACATAATTACACCCTTATGTATTTATAATCCTCATACAATGATTGTTTAAAATTATGTTTTTCCCGATAATTCACGTTGTAGCTACAGTCATTTTCATTGGATTAATATAGTATAATTTAATTAAATTGGGATCAATGAGTCAGAATGATGTAGGTGCTCCCTGACTTTAAAAAACCAGCTGATTTATGAATTCAATTTAAGTCTTGTGCTCAGGGTGAAAGTCAATTTAATTTTTTCGCTGGAAGAACCACCAAGCCATTTCTCTCAGCTTCACATAAAAAAAATAGAAAGATAACAATGAATAAAAAGCTTAAATATTGGCAGGTGGCACGTGCATCTCACGTGCACCCCACGGAAGCAGCCTGTCCAACCGTCCTCATATACGGCGGACGACTGCTGCCGGTCTGGCAGAGAGAACGTTACTAGCAGTTCTGAGTCGTGGCTGTCGGGCCATCCGGCGCGAGTCATCGCGTACAGATCGCACGTGACGGATGGTGGAGGGAGCTGCTGGACCCATTTCAGGACAGGGACTTTTTGAGAGGCGAAAGGATGCGGCTGACCGGGCCGCGCCGATCAGCTGCAGCGACCCTCACTTTCACTGGACACTGTTAGCAATAAGATTCATTTAGAGAACTGTTAAAACTAAACTTTATGGCATGTAAGAATGCAGTCTTTTTTTATGATGGTGAGTCCTCAGTTTTGCTGCTTTATGACCTAACCACTGGAACATCCTCCCTGACTCCCAACAGTTTGCGACTTCCAGATAAACAGTTATCCTGAACTGTAAGACTGAAGAGCTGTTGCCCATCTGGATTTGAAGACAAAGAGCAATAAAACTCAGAAGAGCAAGGACACGCCTATAAGAACTGAGAACAATCTGACATTCTGGGTGCATTTGTCCATGGCAGCATCTCTGTGGTGTTGTGTACCAAGTGTACCATCGGCCGATTAAAATATTCTGCGTGGCATATTGAATCTTTGTGTTCATGATTGTATATTAAACTCTTTAACTGACCTTTGTTTCTAGTCTCGTCAATGCCACCAGATAAAAGACACGGACAGGTCAAAGGTCATTTAGAACAACCGAGAGTCCATAAAGAGATACTGTGCTGCAGACATGACGCGAGCAGGTGTGTTTTGTTGTTTGAAGTGCTACTCTGAATGGTTTTGGTGATCGCAGTGAAGTCAGTTTCTGGTTGATTATTCATCCGTCCATCAGCGATACCTGCTTATTCCTATTTTAGGGGTCACAGGGATCAGCTGGAGCAGGGGTACACCCTGGACAGGTCGCCAGGATCTCAAAATGCATCACAAATAGCAGAGTACAACCGACTGTCGTTATGTGAGCTGATGGCATCCATCATGTCTCATTTTCTGCAACATCAATGATACAAGAAAAGCGCTGACAGAAATAACACTTGCGGTGTCTGAAAGTCCGTCTGCTGGTGAGTTGACATCACAGTTCCTACAGACCTCCACCGCCATAATGAGTAGAGGGTGGTTTCAGACACAACGAGCATCTAGGAAATCTTTTTTTTTTTCCAGCAGCTTCTGAACCAGTCGACCCAGCGACTTCAAGCACAAGCAGCAGAGTAGAACAACAAGATACAAATACGGCACACCTCATTTCAATGCATTTCAGAGCTTGTTTTATTTTATATTAACCTTTTTTAATGAAAAAAAAAAAATCAGTAGCTTCCAAACCTCGGGACCCAGTGACTCTAAACTCGAGCCGAATTATGGCACTAAAACAGGTCGATGTGACGCACCTCTTCATTGGTATTTGAAGGATACTTCGATTCTATGTTATAATTTTGGGTTAATTTTTGTGACGCGAGCCGTTGAATATCCATCCTGAAACTAACTTCACCCAGGCTGAAGCAGGTACGTTCTCTACAGCAGTGGTCCCCAACCTCCTGTAATGCCGTAACATTACATTACGGCAATAATGTAACATGAGTATAACATCAAAGTCTCTGGTAGCATTCTCTGTACCCATTAAATAAATAACAAAAAAAAAAAAACCTAATGCAGAGGGGGCTTGGTAGGTGGGAATCACCTGTCGTGATAAATCCATATTTCAGTAGGACTCCTGGTATTGTCTGTTAAAAGCTTTCTTTTTCTTGGAAGTCGTAGGCTGTTCTTCTTTCTCTTCACTGTGCATTTTCTCCTTCACAAGGAAACTTTCCAAAGACGTCCGTTTCTTACTCATTTTGCTAGCTGGGTTAAATTTTGGCACTCAAGTGACCGAGATGTAACCGAGAGAATCCGGTCATTTTTCAAAATAAAACATTTTTCAAAATAAAAGCTCATATAATAAATAAAACTTAAATAGCTAATTTTTTCTTGCGTGGCCCGGTACCAATCGATCCACAGCCCAGTACCAATTGATCCAGGGGTTGGGGACCACTGCTCTACAGAATCCACCACGCAGGCTGAAATCCTTTAACACGTGAGGCAAACAACACTGGAAGGAGGAGGAGTTTCGCAGCTTCGCCCGAGACAACGAATGGACACGGAAGCAAGTGGAAAATGAAACTGGAACAGGATCTTTTATCGGCCTACTTTCCCCGCTGGTCTAGAGGCAAGAAAACCCAACAACAAACGTTTATAATTTTAAATCATTTCCAGTTGAAAATGATAATAGTCAGCTTAGTCCTTCTGACCACGAAGATCAAATAAATAACAACAAAAAAACAGAGATAGAAACAAACACTCAAGATAATTTAAAAGCTGAAGCAGATAAAAAGTTAACAATCATCATAACGGATCTATTCCCCCCAAAAAACAGATCCCAGATGTTTCCCGTTGTTAAGGGAAATACCACCATGAAAGTGTTGTTTCAATCGCTCAGTGTTTCAAAACACCAACTGGCATTTAGATTGTTTCCACTTGATCAGAGGATAAATTCATTTGGCATTTGCGCTGACAGGCAGTCTACTCGGCGCCGGGCCACTCACTCAGAGGAAAACATATTTGTTCTCCGCCTCGTGAAGTGCCGAGATCGGAGCTGTAAACCTCCTCCTTATTCCCGATAACGATCACCGTAAAGCTGTCTGCGAACACCGGGGCTCAGACGGCACCGCCATAATTCAGTTCCTGCTGTAAAACCCGGCTCACTCTGGCCTGAAACGGAAACGTCTGACGCACCGCTCCGATCGAAACACGCCGCGCAAATGCGAGTGCAAACCAGAGTTTTAATGCTCCATAAACTCATTATGCAGCCACGTTATACACCGTCAAGGATTAATCAAACAGTAATTGCAGTTGTAAAGAGTTCACGAGTTTACGAGGATAATTTTACAGGAAGAGCGCAGACGTGTGGGACGGATATGATGGAACGGGGATGTCTGGTGAATAAATACAGAAATGGTGCTCCTTCTCATGTGCTGAACAGTCTCGCACTGTTGTGAACGCAGATCCAGCAGACAAATGACATCTCCTTTTCCTGCGGTCGGCGTGGGCGATAAAAGACGGGGTCGTTTCCGCTCAGACATCAAAAGTGAAGGACGAGGACGGAAAACCGCCAAACGCTCCGGTAGCTGCTGCCCGCCACATCGGTCCCTTGGTGTCCTCTGAGAGACGCTAATGCCTGTATTTTTTGCGTTTCCTAAATGATTTGGGGCTCCGGCTGCGACTGCGGCTCCCAAACATGGAGTTCCACGATGAGCTGCGGCTGTAGCTCCTGTAGGAGGAGTAGCTGCGGCTCCTGCTGCGGCTGCAGCTGCGGCTACGGCTGCAGCTGCGGCTGTAGATCGGGCTGCGGCTGCGGCTGCGGCTGCGCGTGAAGAGGCTGCTCCAGGACGACACGCTGGTGGAACGGAGGCTGGAGGCAGGGCTGGGTCGTAGATAAGGGACGGGTCGCTTCCTGGCACTGTGCAGAAAAGAGAAACGGAAAAGATTAAAGCTGCAGATCTGTGAGCTTTTGTCAGAGACGCTCACGAGTCCTTTATTGCAAGTCCACACCAAGTCTCAGGTGTCTTACGGTTTTAATGAACACTCAATCTCCCGCATGTTATCCAGTTCACATTGAATACTGCGTTACCAGTGTTGGGCAAGTTACTTCTTCGAATTGTAACATATTACACTACCTTTGCATTACTTTAGAGTTACTTTAAAAAAAAACAGTGATCCCTTATTTTTCGCGGTAAATAGGGACTGGTGCCCCGCCCCCCGAAAATCAAAATCTGCGATTTGGAGCCAGAGCCCCCCGAGCCTAAATAATGTGTTTAAAATATGTTTATGAAACCGCAAAAAAGTAGCAAGGCACTGCAGTGACACAAGACAAAGGCTCAACTGTGGTCTTTCTGTTACCTTCACAGCCTCTGGTCTCTGAACCGTAGTAAACAAACCGCTGGTATTGTGCTATTTTTGGCTCGTAATTAGCGGCTAACACGCTAACAACAACAAAAGAAACAGTCTGGTTTTCTCTGCATGGAACGAGCACTTTATTCTGGCACTGCAGGAACTTGTAACATCACACAGGTTGTATTGTTGGGCTCCTGTCGGTTAACAGAGAATGTAAATCTATACACGCTGGGCTGCTGTTGATGCTCACTACACTTTTCATCTAACCCTGTTTTTGTTCTGCCGTCCCACGACAAACACACACCTTTACCCATAAGCCACCTTCTTAAAGGAGCCAGGCTGGCTCACAACATTTCCTTGGGAGAGAATGCACACAACATCCTGTGATGTTTCCGCGATTTTTTTCTTTATTTTTTTATTATATTATATATTTCTGAAAAATCTGTAAACAACTAAAACCGCAGAACTTAAAGCGCGAATTGGCGAGGGATTACTGTAGTTCATTTTTCTTTGCGTGACTATTAGATTTTTTTCCTTTTCTCTGATCCACTGAAAATAGTGTGGATATAACCATCTTGAAAAGGGGGACTCCCTTTCTGCATTCATAACCTCCAACTTCCACAAACTTACCGCCGCAGACAGCAGACATTTGCCCGGAAGTTGTTTTCTGGTTTTGGAGAGTCTCGCGATTTTGATCTAATCTTTAAAAAAAAAAAAAATCAAAAATGGGAAAAAAAACGTTTTAACGTGCGTCACTGAAATTGTAACGAGTAATATATTACTAGTATTTTAATAATAGTGCGTTAGATTACTGTGTTACAGCAGAAAGTAATATATTACTATAATATAATTACTTCTGTAGCGTGTTACTCACGACACTGTGCGCTACTATAATTAGGGATGCACGATAACTGTTTTTTAAAACCGATACCGATAATCGATAACTTTCAGCTCCTAACGGCCGATACCAATAACCGATAACACACACATATACCTAAGATCATTACATCAATACTATGAACAAAATCGAAAATAGTTTTGACTTTTTAAATGAACAGATATTTATTTTTTCTAATGAAAAACTATTGGCAAGCCTCTCAAACATTTTCTTAAAGCTATCAAACAAACCTATTTTATATCTCACATCAACTTAAATAAGGTTCATTACTGACTGATATAAAAATAAAGGCTCCTTGAACTGATGGAAATACATGCATCAGAATTACAAAATGAAAAAGATTAACATTTAAAGGATTTTGGCTTGTGGTTCCATTTAAATTAATACCTTTAATTAAAGTAAATGAGGTTCAGTAGTTTTTATTTTTTAATCTCATGGAAGCTTTAGACGAGAGAGATGAGGGAGAGGGAGGGGAGGAGAGACTCCTGCTGGCTTGCGCACGTTAGCTTTAGTTTCCGTTAGCTCGCGTTTGCGAGATTTCAAAACTCCATGGAAGCGATTGTTATGTTGTAGGTGGCCGATCGGGTTTTACGTATTAAAGCTTGTGCTTCCCTCCTCGTAGAATTCACTCGGAGGATTAATCACAAATAACCACCAAACTATCTTCTTCTGAAACTAACGAAGTCCCGCGTTGCCATATTTGTTGTGATCCGTACAATGCATGCTGCATTCAAGGTGTAACGTAAATTCCGACGTTTCCTCGTGCTAGTCATTATTTCAGCCTTTTCTAGTTTTTTCTTTTTTATGAGTAACATGAGGGAAAATACTGCGAATATCAATTCAAGTCTGCAACTACCAAAATTATGACCGAGTTAACAAGTTGTTTTCTGGCATGAGGGGGTATTCTTGATTTTTTCTTATTGAGAAATCGTTTTTCTGATTATGCCGATGTTACTTGAACATAACATTCACTGCCTGTCATTCAAGGCTCAGAGGGAGCGAGACACTGCCGTGTTGACAAAAATATATATGTTATCGGGGCTATTCGTCGTGATATCGGACTTATCGGGATGACGTCATAATTTCCTGTTATCGGCCCGATAGTTATCGTGAACCCCTAACTATAATATTCCTCTTGTCTCTTGATTTAGTGCAATGGCAACCTAACGAGGTCAGTCATAAATTGGTCGTTCAATTGGCGTCAACAGGCGGCAGATGGCTCCCCGGTTCTAGGGTCCATGAGATCCGGGGTTGTGAGATCAATGGAAATTAAGTCGTTTTGCAGTCGCCCCCTGGTGGTCATTCAGTCAACTGTGTTTATCATCCATGCTTCTACAACAGCTTCAGGTTTGAAAACTGGATGTTGGCTCTTAAGAAAAATCAGTGGATGAGCCACTCCTGTTTAGAAAAAGATAAACTTCCTTCCCCTTTCTTCGCCATCTGTGGGTTGACCCCCGTGGTGACTCCAGAGCCCGTGGTTTCCTTCTTCTTAGGCTAAGGACCAACGGTGGGACCAACAGGTTGTGATGCGTTTTTAGCAGTAACAAAACAGGGGAAAAAAAGTATGATTAATAGTAAGCAACCGGCATAAAAGAGCTGTACCTTGTGATGCGGCGTGCCTCCAGATGGCTCGGCGAGTCCCTCCTCCTCTTCTTCATCGGGGAGTAGGATTTGCGTCTCCGTCTCTTCCCGCTGACCTTATGTGGGTGCTTCGCATCTGCCTTTCTCGAGCCAGCTGGTCTCTTTCTGGCTCGTAGTCTGGGGAAGCAAACAGAGCGCTGTGAACTTTTAATTACCATCCTTGTCAGTAGGCTGTATGTTTGTTCTTACACATCGCTAATGAGGAGCAATTAGCAGCTGAAATTCTTTGTAAAGTTCACGCTGTACCTGGAGTGGCTTCCCCTGGAGCTCAGACTGGCCTCGCTGCCTCTCCGCCTCAGATCTGACGAATCGCTCGGGGAGCGCGAGAACGAGCTGCGGCGGCAAAACAAACGAAAGTGCAGCGCAAGTGATTGGACGCTCGACGTACAGCAACGCGCCACGTCAGTTACGGCGACGTTACCTCCAGGATGACGGCGAGGAGCTTCGAGAGTAGCGTCCCGAGTATCTGGAACTCCCTGAGGATCTGCTCCTGCTGCTCGATGACCGGGCTTTCATCCGCCTGCGGGGCAGCCTGCTCCTCCTCTGCTCACAGCTGGACGGCTTTGGGGATTTCACCACCTCTAACTGACACCCCAAGGTTATCTGCTCTCTGCGAAGGAAAACACATTAAGATGTTTCACTGCTCTGAGAGATAAGGCCAGAAAGGCTGTGTTTATTTTTACAGCTTCTAAATATAATCCCAATTAAAAAAAAAAAAAAAAAAAGTTGGGGCACTGTGGAAAATAAACAGCAACAACAATAAAAATAGAATGAAATGATTTGCAAATCTCAAGAAAAAAAGGTACATTTGAATTTGACAGCAGAAACAGGTATAAATAAAGTTGTGACGTGGTCTCCTTTTAACAGGAACAAACATTCACAGGAACTGAGGGTATTTTTT
The DNA here is from genome assembly GCA_018398805.1 of Hirundichthys speculiger. Classification (NCBI taxonomy): domain Eukaryota; kingdom Metazoa; phylum Chordata; class Actinopteri; order Beloniformes; family Exocoetidae; genus Hirundichthys; species Hirundichthys speculiger. The sequence goes on from JAGFBZ010000240.1 coordinate 608,784, forward strand.
TTTCTTGTCCCGGGTCTACTTTGTCTTTATTTTTTATTTCTTGATGCAGTAGATTATGTCACAGAGTTCAGTGTCATAAATGCGCCAAGCGGAGGAATGAGAATAGAAGCAAAATAAGACTCCTTTAAAAGGCACATCAGACTTCAGTCTCAGCTGAAGATGTTGCCAAAGTTCAGCGAATCTTATTTTCAGCTATTATTTTCTTGCCTACAGCGCAGGAGCTGGAAGGAACTTTTAATGAAGTAGATGCCATTTTCCAAGATTGTTAGAGACCCACTTTTACCTGGAAGTAAACATTTGATGCAAAGACTTGCCAGCTAACTGCGCTAACTTTTCTATGCAACTTACTTTCTGTGACTTTTTAGAGAATTTCCTAATGTCCATTGTGTCTGGGGAGGGAGCAGATATTGCAAACAATTGATCGTCTGCCAAAAAGAAAAAAAAAGCCTTTCAATCTATATTACTGTAAATTAAAGTAAACAAAGTACAACTTCCTACTAATTTTTCTTACTTCCTTTCCTTTCTTTCCTTCTTCTTATGCATCAGTGTGAGTGGTAGTGAGTGAGTCCTTCACCGGCCCTCTTTGACAATCTAATCTAGTCCTTCTCAAATAATGGAACGGGACCCCCGCAGATTGCAAAATTGCAAATTGCAAATACTCCAGTAGGGGGCAGTGGCGCTCTCATTGTCAGAGTGGGTTCAGGGAGTATTACCGATATTGTGTCGGGTTTTTTTTGCATGGACATGCACGCACAGGACAGAGCAGGAGATATGAAGAGAACAAACCCTCAAGAGACACCAAGGAAAAATATTTAACAGGGATAAAAAGAAAGAAGGAGACAGAGATATTGAGACAAACAAAATTTACCAGAAAGTTAAGACGAAATATGAAGATGCTGATGTAGCGCTTGGCTTCACTGTGACTACGGTGGGATTGATGCACTTTAAATCTTTACAGACTAAAAAGCTATGTTAATAAAGTTATTCTTTTCAGTCAAAAAGCAGTGATGCTGACCTCCAGCGCTTCCTCAGCATCAACCAGAGACCACAACCACATCTACAGGTTGGATCACAGTTGGTGCTGGTGAGTTGAGGCCAGTGTCATGCACCAGACCTCCACCAGCGTGCTGGATTTCCCTCCAGATCCAACAGGAACCGTCCAGCCCGGCCAGGCCACGTCTTTCAGTTGCATGAATATTCTCTTATTCAAGTGGAAAGGATTCTTTGGGGAAGCAACGGAAACAGCGCTGGGGCCTTTTTTTCACGGCTGTTCTTAACGCAATGATGACTGAGAGCCTGGAGATCGCAGTCATCCAATGCTGATTTACAGTCTGTCCCATGAACACAGAGATTTCTTCAGATTCTGAGAATCCTGTGATGGTATTATGTACTGTACCTGATGAGATATTCAAAGTCTCCACTCTTATACACAGGAACAATGATTGGTGAACCTCTGCCCATCTTTGCTTCTGGAGACTCCAACCCTGTTAAGATGCTCTCTTTTGTACCCAGTCATGTCACTGAGCTGTTGCCAGATCACCTAATTTATTGCAAGATGCTCCTCCACGTGTTTATTTTTACTACCAATTACTTTTCCAGCCTTTTGTTGCTTTCTTCCAATCCAAATTTTGTTCATATTTTTTTCATAAAATGGCAAAAAAATTACAGTAAAAACATTTTTACGATGCAAATCATTGCATTCATTTTTTAATCCACATTTTCCCCAGTGTCCCATCTTTTTTGTGATTGGGATTGTAAATTTATTCTTCTCTCAAATGATTAATATTTCAAAAGAGTGTTGAAAGACATGACAAAAAAATAGAAACTTTTTTTTTTTTTTTTAAGGACTTATTCAGAAGGGATATTTACTCTGAACACAACTTTACCTCTTGCTGTTTCCGCTGAAAAGCGTTGTGGAAAAGCCGTCCTCCCCGTACGGTTTGCAGGAGGAAGCGTAGCTGGTCACAGAGTTTCCCGAGTCAGAGGCGTTTTCTTTGTCAGCGAACCTCAGCTTCTCTGGCGAGGCCTCTCGTTGACAGTGCTCTCTCTTGTACTCAACGGCACATGCTCGAGAAACACCAGTTTTGCTCGATGGAGGCGAAGATGTGTCATTACCAGAATCGTAATCACGGACACCTTCATTGTGACTTGATAAATCCTGAGACCCACTTCCCCGTAAAAGCACCTCTCCAGACTTCGACTGCACAACCTGCAAAGAGACAGACAGGTTGAGGTTTATAATCTGGCCCGCTTCCCGTAGAATCAGCTCCCCTGCTTTTATGCGCTGGGAGTACACTAGTACAAAGCCACATATTCCCTTGAAAACACGCTGAAGATATTTATTTTCTTTTCTCAGGACAGAAAGCTTTGAAAGATAAAGACATCATGCAAATCTTAAGCATGCGATTAACCTCGAAAGAAAGTCTGAATTCAACTACGATCAAAGAAATGAAATTTAAGTCTAAGCTAAAACAATTATGAGAACAGAAATAAAAGCAGAGAAGAGAAGAAATCTATGCGTGTAAAGATCTAAGAGCTCTAACTCGAGTGAAGAGGAGAAGAGTAAACAATAGTCCCCATTGAAAAGCCTCATTTAAAGAACATTGGACAAACATCACAAAATGGGTATTATGTAGAAATGAAAAGGATTGCAGACAAAGAAAGATCCCATCAGTCTAACTAAGAAAGCCCTCAGAATAGGACAGATCACTGTGCTCTTTCTCCTGTAAGAATATATAATCAGCCTGCTCCGACCTAAAAGTAAATCCCTAAATCTGCGGATAGCAGCGACTTACCAATCAAGATTTCCTCCTTAAGTAGGTAAGGTGTAAAAAAAAAAAGGGGAAGAGCGGGCAACATAAGTGCATCATTAGAGTCGTAAATTGCATGAAAAAGACAATAACCCTTTCTTCAAACCCAGAGCTAGTTAGACTTTTATTGGCATGTTTTTTTTTTCCTCAGTAGTGAATTATTTTCTTGCTTTTTTTGGGGGAGTTAAAAATGCTTTAACTGCATGTGTCTGTCACACAGCTGCTGAATTTAGACCTGGTCTTAATGCAAAATGAGTACCGAAGGTAAAAAGAAAAAAATTAAATAAATAAAAAGAAAAGGTACTGGCTCTTTTAGAGTTATTAATTAAAGCCTTTCCTGCAGAGGTTTTAATATTTGTACGTCTCAGTCAACACAGCAGGAAAAAAACATGAGGGAAATTAAAATGAAAAAAATTCAAATCTAATGTCATCCTCTTTAACTATCACATCTGTTCACAGATTTCAGACAAAGACATCCTATAAAGATGCTAACATTTTGGGAATTAGCTTGGCTAGCTGCTACACAGAGCCTAATTAACTGACTAAATTAACTTCCTAATGACTCAGAAATGTTCTTATTTTCATGTTGTGACTTCTAAATCCACCGTGAGTATAAATAACGATGTAAAACAAGACTCGGATAGACATAAGGAGCTGTAATTTGGTGAAGCACCACTGTCTGGGCGCCGCGGAGGCGCGTGATGAGAGTTTAGAAGTCAGCTAGCTGGCACTTACAATCAGCCTCCTATAAACTTGTGACTCCATCTGTGTGTGTGTTTGTGTCAAAAAGTTATGGCTAGTTATGGTAAACAATCTTGTGATGACTGTGTGCCAACATAGTTAGCATTCACTTTAGCCGCACTTGTCTAGTTTGGTCACACAGAAGTTACAACAGCATTTTGTGGCTGCTGCTGTTTTTTTTTTTTCTTTTTTTCCCCTACATAAGTTAAGTTAAGTTCGGGAGTTTTTCCTTGCCACTGTTTGGCTTAAAGGTTTTTTTCTCCTGCTATGGGAGTTTCATTTACTCACCATTTTCTTTGATTAGGATTTAACATTATAATTTTAGTTAAAGATATTTGCTCGGGGGTCATGCTCTGGGCCTCTGTAAAGCGCCTAGTGACAGTTTGCATTGTGATAGATGCTATACAAATAAAACTGAATTAAAATTGAATTGAAGTGCACAAGTTACAACATGTAAATGAGAACATTTTGGAGATATTAGTTAGTTTATTTGGTCACTGAAGCTAAGTGAAGCAATCCACTTCCAGGGTCCAAGAGGATTTTTGGGTACACAGAGACAGTACACACATCCTATCAAACTCTGGGCATCAGGCCACCACGCCAATTCCCAAATTGTTGATCTATCCCTTTAATGTCACTGCAAATTATTCAAAGCGGCCTTTGAGTAAACCTTTAACCTCTAACTTTTCGCCGTTGAAACATCAGATGTTCTTGTATCCCCACATAGAAAGTCACTACATAGAATCACAGTAAAGGATTTTATATTTCATTATCAACCATCCTTATGTTGATTACACATACTTTTGTACTCTTTTTCCCCCTCACCTACCTTTCCTTTTTTTGCTTCTTTTTCAGGAAGGATATATAAAATAACTATGTCTACATCATTATCTTTTAGAGTCTATGCTTTACTAACCACCTGAAACCCTAATAAATGCTGTTATTCTTGTACAGTAAGGCTGTGAAGTCCCCCAGAAAGGCTCTGGGAAATCAAGTGCCTGGCATAATTCAGGATATGTATTAATTTATTGAATTTCAATTAAAACCCTGTGGTGTGTAATTAAAAGCATTCCATTTTCAAATTAGCATAATGTAATGATTTTTGGAGAGAAATTAAATATATTTTATGTCCCAACAAGCAGGAGACAATGAGTCTGAGGACATAGCTGTATTTATAAGGCTGTGATAAATCAAAATAAGGGGATGAGGGATTTAATGAATGTGTGAAAAACTATTTAAAACTACTTCACTTTCAGTCTGTACTCACGGCATATATGTGAAATAATCCACTATCATCCAAAAATTAAAGTGGCCATATTGTGCTAATTTTTTACTAATCTATTTTTAACATCCAGAGCAGTTTTTTCTCCCAACATGACACCAAAAATCTGTCACATTTTAGGCTCTTCCTGAAAACAGGAAGAATTGGCCCAAATGGTTTTTGATTGGTCAAATTCCCGGAGGCTTGCCAGTGGGTGGAGCACAGACACACGTTCATAACATATCAACAAGTTATCAATAGGAGATTTTCAAAATGACCCTATACATATATGCCTGTAACACTTCAAATCCTTCCATGCACGTTCAACAATTTTTCCCTCATGGCCAAAGGGAGTATTTCAGTGGAGAAATTTGAAAAAAAGCAAAATATTTAGTTTGAACCACTTGGATGGTGCGATGGAAAATGAACTCGATCTTTGCTGTCCATTTGTAAACTATGGATTTTAAAATTAAACTTAAAAGCTCTTGCTCTTGTGGACACACACTGTCTGGATAATATGAAGGTACAAGGAAATGTAACCCTCTGTGATGTCATAGAGGCCCGTCATCTGAAAAAAACTCTCCAGGAGGAAGTGTTTTCAGCTCCCTGAAAATGGAGTGATTTGTAAATAGGAATACGAAAACATACAGTATATTTTCCTCATAAAAAACTTGCCTCCAGTCACATCTAAGATGACAATCCATCATAATACTACTGTAGACAATTCAGAAAACCCAGAGAAGCATAATATGGCCACTTTAACATAAATCAGATGCATCAAACGGCGGTTAATGAGTGAGCAAACGCTTCAAGACCATGCAACTTTTAATTTTCAGTCAGTTCCTTTAAAAACACTTCAGTCAGTAAATGGAAACAACGTAACCGGTTGTCTGTGCAATCTATACATACGGCAGCTGAGAGAGATCAACACACTGCAGCTAAAGAAAATGCATGTAAGTAGACGGCTGTGCTAATAATAGAAAGTCTTTTTTTTAAATTGTTTTGTAAGGTTTGTCATGAAATTGATGTGTGAAAAAGAACTAAAATTAATAATTTGACAAAGATATGATTACAGACTGTGAAGGAAGGATAATTGATCTTAATTGTTTTTACATTTGCAGGAGATGATGGGGTGCTTTGAGTTTCATGTGCTAACAGGTGAAGTGTCATCTGCTTTTGATTCCAGTCAACAACACAGAAAGCGTCGCTTCTTGTGGTTTCAGACAGTAGAAAATTTAAAACAGATCATTATTAACCCTGCAGCAATGTGGCTTCACGCCAGTGTTGAAAAACTTTTGTATTAAAAAAAATTTACAACCTTACAGGATGATGTATGTGGTTTCTTTTCACAGCTTCCTCATTGTCAAAGTTCTAATGTTTTATTTTCTAATTATGCCATAAATTCAAGATATAACTTTATTTCAGTGTGGCATGATTTTTCCAACAGAAGAGAAAATAAATCTAAAGACACACTTATGTTGTTAGAATTAGCCATCATCTTTAGCTTTTTTATATATATATATTTTATTATTATTGTTTTATGATTTTTTAAAATTTTTTTTTACATGGAATGTACATACTTAATGGCAGTTTTTAAATGTAGAGGCATGAACTGACAAAACCGCTGCAAAATCATAAAATAATCTCAGATTCTGGCCATGTTCAGTTTTCTCTGTTTCATAAATATTCATCAGTTGGAGGACACCTGTTATTTGCAGCTGCAAAAATCTAAAACAATTAAAAGCTTGTGTTTTTGATAGCGATCCAAGAAAATTATAACATGCCAAATAGAACCTCTTCAGAGTGAGAATTTTCATTAGACTTTCTATAAGCTGTTTGACATGGCCATTACTGAGACACCATACCACTGGCAGCATCGTGAGAGTTTTAAAGATGACTTACTGTGCAGGATGAGAGGATGGAGGGACATTTTGAGGCCGTTTTACGCATTGATTTGCTTGTTCGTCTCCACTTGGAGTGTGTGTGGTGGAGCTCTGTCCTGGTCTCTTCAACAGCTGCCAGGTCTCCAAAAGCCTGATGAACCACAGACTTTTGCAGATAATGTCTGTGGGGAAAATTATCCTTTCAGTTTTGATAACAGATATCATGTCATGTCACAGCTCAAACACATTTTATGCTGGTGAAGTATTTTAATCAATTTGCTGTTTTGTCTTGTGCGATCACACAGTAAGTGTAGAGAAATGTGTTCTTGAGTGTTAAACCACCCAAGAAGATTTACTAATGAGGAACTAGGCTTCAGTTCTTTAAATTGTATTTTTCTTCATTTTCATGTGATTTACTCCCAGTAATGGTTATAAAATATATATTTTATAAAAAATGTTTTTTTTTTATAAATTTTATAAATTTCTTTCCCCCCGAATCAAACCAAAGAGAGCTTTCCTAATTTAATATTCTAAAAATGACAGTAAAAAATAATCTATTATTCAAAGTTTGAGTGTTTAAAAGTCATTACAGACTCACTAATTCCAGCATGACAAAACTGTGTCACTTTGGTCCAGTTTAGACCTGGAACTAATGTCTTGATTACAAGTGGACAGCCATAATCACGTGTGTTTGCACCTGGCATTAACATGCATCTCAAAAGACAACTTGTGAGGGGTGTCATTGCTCCCACCATACGCAAATAATCAAGAGCATGATTTTCCCCTTGGTTGGATCAAACATTTTTTTTTTTGCCTCAATACAGAAATACATTAAACTGTACACCCCCCCCCAGCACAAAAAAAAAAAGAAACAGAAGAAGAAAAACACCATTCCTGTCTGCTGGAAATTAAAAGAAAAATAACTTAAGAGGCAAATCAGAACAACACCAATGGTTAATGCACCCGTGTGTTGTTTCCAGTTTCATATAATGCTGTTGTCATGTGAATGAGTACCTTCGTCCTTCTGCCTAGACAGAGGACATCAGTTATGTCGGCAGTCCTTCAACATGACCCAGGATGTATCGTTTTTATCACTGCTACGTGATGTGGCAATTCATTTATTCCACAGATAGAATAAATGAATAAATTATTCTGCTCCAACCTGGGTCTGTGATGTCACTGTAAACCTGAACTCCACATTGAATTACAGACGGAGATGCCCCTAATTCAACATGGCCCAGGGTGTATTGTGTTTAGCTCAGACCACCCCCGGCCTGGTCTGCCTCAGGAGGTAGCAACAGAGCCACAACAGGGGTGAAGTGAGCGCTGTGTGAATAGGCAACGTAGAAACCCTTAACTGGAGGCATGAGAATCTCCACAGATGACAGTGGATGACACTGTCCTCCACGGGGGACGGTGAGAGACGGTTGATCTGACAGGACCGTACAACTGACAAGCAAGCCAAAGCTGATAAACACGCTGAAGACCACAGAAAAAAAACATACCACCGCAAATCCTGCTGCTGCGCTTAGCAGCCTGAAGGAGGGTCTCTGTCCCTCCTTCAGGTGCGGTAACCCTGCAAACTATAACAGCGATGGAGGAAACTGAGGACACCACTACAGTGTGCATCCTGTGGGAACAACCAACCGCTGTGTCAGAGTGGCTACTTATTATTTAAAGTGTCTAACCCCACAGAAGGAGGAGAGGGGTGACTAACTCCACCCCTTTAAACCAGCTGTTACGAACAGACGTGTAGACACGGTTAAGATGACCAGTTTGTACTGTAGTCCTGTGCCATTTCTGCCTAAGCATGTCACAAACATGCCAAACAATTTCCAAACATTTAAAAATTGCTCCCAGTTTAGAAAAACAAAAAGGCATTACAAAACCCTTTTTAAAGTTTCTACTATGCCTCTTTGATTCTTATTTGAATTCAACGCTGATGAAACCATGATTATCACCTGTATCCAGCCATTCCACTAGCAGCTAGGGATCTTCATGTAATCCAGGAGAGCTGTCAAAACATCTTTCACAGTATCAGACAGCCAATATTTTACTATCTGTCATTATAATTGAGTGCATTGATCGCTGGATTGCACTTGTGGCCATTTCCTGTGACGCTGTGATAAGGGCTGGTGTTTTGCCCGGGGTTGAGAAAGTCACCTCTGCCTTATCTGTCTTTGCCGCGCTGTGACCAAGAAGTGGGGAGACGCCTTGGGCTGATAAGATAAAGGGGGGTAGAGAGGGGGGGTGGGGGTGGAGTTACCCCTACCTGTCCTCTGTGCAGGATTGGTAGGAGGAAGTGTCCGACTCTGACGACCGATAGCGTCGCCTCCGACGTGAGCGAGTCCGCGAACTGGAGGGGAGCAGAGCAGAAAAAGACACAAATGGATAAGGAGCTGAGAGTTTTATGATCACTGGACTGGCAGAAATAGCTCAACAGAAATGAAAGTCTTCACTCTGCTCCATGCCGTTTTAAACCAACTTTAACAATGCCAACAACTTGGCATTGTTACAACTACGAATCCCTGCATTCAAGTTACACTCCGACTGTTGTCGTTCTAAATCTACACTAGTATCTCCAAGAGAAACTGTTGCTGAATTTTGACCAAAAATGTTTGCAGGCATGCAGCGCATATAAGGCATATGAATTTGGTTATTTGTGAGCTCTGCTACACAAGATTAAAAATGTACCGTCACGTCAAGCCCTTGTAACTTTAAAGAAGATTCCAAATGTATTGTGCCTCAAGGAAACTGTCATCTTTTTCCAATAAAAAAACAGTCAACAATTGTCTATCCCTCTTTAAGCTTGGTTTCTCTGCCAGAAGCCTGAGAGTTTCGGTTTAATACACACCCTCTGGTACAACCTAGACACGTCAGTGATGTAACCTGGTGTCATCAGGGTGTTTCGGATCTCTCAACATCAGACACCCTCGCTCAGGCAACCCAGCTGGGGGTGATCAGTCTAGGTAGCTTGTGTAGCCCATGGATCATCCCTCTTGATCCACAGCCATCTTGACGCCTTCTCGGCAGCATCAGTGATGTTCTTGATGGCTTTTTTGTTGTGCAGTCCCTTTATCCCCAACAACCCAGAGCCCTGCAGAGTGACTGGCCTACGAACCCTCGGCATCCAACCTTCGATGGGGTTTCACCGAGTCTTCTACCCGTTGCGCCTGCATTCACCTGCCAGCTCCTCGTACTTGGTCCTCTTCCTCTCAAATGCCTCCTCCTTCTACCGGTCTTCCCAGGGCACAGTCAACTCCAGCAGTATTACCTGCCTTGTTGCTTCTGATATGAGAACCATGTCCGGCCTGAGTGTGGTCACTGCGATTGGTATCTGGGAATTTAAACTGTCTGCCTGGGTCCACCTTCAGCTGCCAGTCCCTTGCTGGCTTGGACAATGTTGTGGTTTCTCTCCAGCTTTAACAAAGGCGATGGGATGGCTAGCTGGCTGTTGCTGCTTGCTGAGTGAGATCCCTGAGCTGACAGAATCTGCTATCACCTTCAGCACCTGGTCATGGCGCCACTGGTAGCGCCCTTCACCCAGGGCTTTCAGGCAACAGCTCAAGGTTCTACGCAGGAATCCTCGCCATTCCCAGGGCTGCTCCTCTGGACACAGGTCTTCCATGTTGTGTACAATCTCAGGCTGCTGGACTCTTGACAGCTTTCCTGTCGTCACATCTAAGGCTTCCATCTCCTGCGGCCTGGTTATCAAACCGGCGGGATATCTGGTTACTGGCAGGAGATAACTGTTCTTTTCATTCAGCTTGTTCTTCAGGTCTTCCTCTTTGTAAGCGGGCACTTTGGTCATGATTTTTTTCTTTTAAATGTGCTGTATGAATAAATTTGACTCGACTTATAATGTCTCCCCCAGTCAAGCTCACTCTTGAAATTCCAGCTTCCACCTGTCCAGTTCTATGGACTGGAGGTTAAGGTGTGTTATTGACCCTTAATAACCGGAGGTTGATTGGATGAGACCCTAAACGGCAAAGCTCATCAGGAAAGCATTTCTGAGTGGAACAGAGATCAGTGGACTTGGACCCTTATTTGAGATTGAAGCAAACAATTTGGTTCAGACTAGAGATTTTCGATGTTGTCTCACTTCTGAATGTACCTGACATCACATACTTCGTCCCACATCAGAGGTCACATTTAAAGCAATCTTCTGCTGAACTGGCCTGTCAACAGGCTTGGCTCAGAGCCCGCTCACATGCTTGATTTGATTTGATACAATAAGGGTCAACTGTGTCTTCAGGGTTGAAGACACACTTGTAAACATCTCCACTCATTAGCAAAATGCTAACCATGGAAAAAGAATAAATGGCTATTTTTTACATATTAATTTCAGTGCTGATGCATAAATCGACACTTTGTATGCTAACAATTAACATAGGGCTCTTTTGCCTCGATCCAGGTGTAAATAATTGTTTTAGCTATTTAGCCTCATTCGCTCCAACCTAGACTATCTTGCAAGAAACCCCACGGTGAATCACAGGCTTTTTCGGTAAACCGGGATTAATGAGAAGTGCCCGGGGTCTCCCTACACAGGACGACTTCCCTGCAGCATCTTCATAGTTGCCGTTAGGTTTGTGGGAATCAGAATAAAGAGTTTTTTTTTGTTTTTTTTAAAGTAAGCAGCTACTGAACTGGACTCTGTTCTTACAAGCGGCGATAAACTTACCACAAGCTGAATTATAACACGTTGCAAGAGCACGGCGTAAAATTGCTTTCTCTCACCCTCTTTCACCTCTTTTCTTTTCTCTTTGTGGCTCAAGCAGACAGTCAGCTTTCCCCTCTGCTTTCTTCATACTTGGCTCAAGAATAAAATAATTAAAGTGGTCCATTTCAGCATTCCCGCCTCACACAATGATATTTTTATTTTAATCCACTCTTTCTTCTTTGGCAGTGAGCGTTTCGATAAGCTTGGAGGGGCTCACCGCTGGAAAAAGGAAATCGTGGAGACAAATGTTCTACATGATTCTGACGCAACAGTCACAGACTGACCTTTTCTTGTGCTTGCGTTCATCCTTCCTCTTATGTTTCAAACTTGAAGAGCTGGAGGGATGAAAGAGAGCAGAATCATGAGCTGGGGATGCTAATACCAACAAAGCCTGCACAGACAGCCTGCCTTCTGACTGATACACAGAGAGACTCGGCCTTTAAAGGTGGAAATCCAATAATCTCACAGTAAGCAAGCACCAAGTGTTACACCACATTTACAACGCTGGTGTAAGATAACTTTTTGTCTCTGCTTCTTACGAAACATTTTAACCTTTAGAGATGAGTGACACACGTTGTGTGGGGGCGAGACTATAGAGAAAGATATACCTGTGTTTGGACTTCTTGGAGGTGTACCTGGAATGTGGATAAAAGATGATTTTGGTCACCTTGAAATAAATGTCATGCCGTGCTTCCATTAGTGCGGTAATGGATGAGAACTACCTATGCCGCTTGCTTTTCTTAGAGCTCTTCTTCTTCTTCTTTTTCTTCTTCCTCACTGGTGACAGGCTGTGGGAAGGACACCTAAAACAGGAAAAATAAAACAGATATAAATTCCAGCCATTCTTCTCCTCTCACCCCCCCATCTTATTCATGTCAGAAAATAGGGCACAAAGTGTCAAAGAATGAATCTCACAGCAGGACTCGCCTTTTTCGTTTCCTCTTTCGCTCAGACTTTCTCTTCTTCTTTTTCCCCTTCGGCCGAGGCAAGATGACCTCATCAAAGGAGGTTCTGGAAGCAGAGACAGAACAGATGGATCAGCTGTGAAGTCACGCTTTCGGAAAGATGCAATTGCTGCCTCTTGTGTTACAGAATCCAAATGATTGGACTCAAAAAAGAGTCGACTAACTTGAAATACTTCAACCTGCAATTGAGTTTTTGTTCCAAGACACTGGATATGAACACAACAGCAACATTTGTTGACCATTTTGAATACAGTCATTTGGAGAGTAGAGTTATATTTGAAGGTGATCTGGAATAGGCAGATATAGATAATGGACGGAAGGATGGATGTAGATATGGATAGATATATGAATCTATGGATGGACAGACAGATGGATGGATGGAGATATGGATGGATGAATGAATAGACGGATGGATAGATGGAGATATGATGAATGTTTGGATGCATGGAGATATGGATGGATGGATGAATGGCTGGATGGAGATATGGATGAATGGATAGTTGAATGAATAGACAGACGATGGATGGAGATATGCATGGATGGATGAATGGATGGATAGATGGAGATATGCATGGATAGATGTACGAATGGATGGATGAATGAATAGAAGGAGGGATGGATGGAGATATGGATGGATGGATGAATTAAAAGACGGATGGATCGATGGAGATATGATGAATGTTTGGATGGATGGAGATATGGATGGATGAATTGATAGACGGATGGATGGATGGATGGAGATATCCATGGATAGATGATGATGATGGATGGATGGATGATGATGATGATGGATGGATGGAGATGGAATGATGGATGGGCGGATGGATGCATGGATGCATATGATGGATGTATGAATTGATGGATGGATGGAGATATGCATGGATGGATGGATGTATGAATGGATGGATGGAGATATGTATGAATGGATAGATGAATGAATAGACAGACGGATGGATGGAGATATGCATGGATGGATGGATGTATGACTAGAAGGAGGGATGGATGGAGATATGGATGGAGATGAATGAATAGACGGATGGATCGATGGAGATATGATGAATGTTTGGATGGATGGATATACGGATGAATAAATTGATAGATGGATGGATGGATTGAGATTTCCATGGATGGATAGATGTATGAATTGATAGATGGATGGATGGAGATATGAATGGTTGGTTGAATGAATGAATGGATGGATGGATGGATGGATGGAGTTATGGATGTATGAATGGATGGATGGGCGGATGGATGGATGAATAGATATGCATAGATGGATAGATGTATGAACTGATGGATGGATGGAGATATGCATGGATGGATGGATGTATGAATGGATGGATGGAGATATGGATGGATGGGTGGATGAATGAATAGATGGATGGAGTTATGGATGGATGTATGAATGGCTGGACAAATGGATGGATGGATGGAGATGTGGATGGATAGATGGATGAATGAATAGATGAACGGATGGATGGAGATATGGGTGTATCTATGGATCTATGAATGGATGGACGGGCAGATGGATGGACAGAGATATAGATGGATGGAGATATGAATGGATGGATGTATGAATGGATGGAAGGATATACAGTCATGGAAAAAATTATTAGACCACCATTTTTTCTTCACTTTCTTGTTAATTTTAATACCTGGTACCACTAAACGTCATCATGTGACTAAAACAGACAGAAAAGAAAACACTGAATGCATAAAAGCAGTGTTTTTGGCAGTACAACGCCATAGCTATTGATGTAAAAACTTAAGTGATTTAGGTTATAATCAAGAAAACCATGGAAAATGGTAAGATATCAGCTCTTAAATAAAACTCTTATGAGCAATCTTTGTGGTTATCGTTATGTTTGTCCAAACAAATGTACCTTTAGTTGTACCAGGCATTAAATGAACAAGAAACTGAAGAAAACAAGGGTGGTCTAATAATTTTTTCCATGACTGTAGATATGGATGGACGAATGGAGATAGAGATATAACTGTATATGCAGAAAGCTCTGATTTCAATGGAAACATTCGTTGCCAGATGCTCCTTTCTGTCTGCTGGCATTTTAAAACCTTGACAAACGAAACAAACTCTGTGCATGAATGTGAATTTCTGTTTTGCAAAAGTCTTAAAACAAGGCGTGGAGTACAGTACTAATTATCACAAATGAAGTCACACACTTGCGATTATTTAAAATAATCAGAATGATGAACCAGTCCAGCATTCACCCACAGGGCTGCATAATTAGCTAATTCACTATTCATTTTAAAAGTGAAAACTTATACTAGTACACATCCTTCATCTCTGTTTATTTAATGCCATAAAAGTCTTTGTTTTCAGCTCACAAAAACATCCAAAAACATCACCGTTTACTTCTCTGGTTGTGAAAATAGGGGCATCTTTTTTTAATGCAGAATTTTTGCAGACAATAGCCCCAACAGAATGGGTGGGGTAAAATAATCCACAGGACTCATCCGGATTCCATCTCAAAAACAATCAGAAGTAAGATTATCAGAGAGCCAAACGTCCCTGATGAGATGAATTCATCACAACAGGATGATCCGATCCAATCCAGACCAGCATAAAGCACAGAACAGATCAGGAAGCTTTGCTAAAGTCTGGATCAATGGCAGCGTGGTTGCATTCAGAGGGGGAGATTTTAGGTCGCAACAAGACTTTAAACAAATAACTTGACTGGTTCAGAGGCGGCTCCTGCTTCCTCAATTACTCACCCGCTCTGTTAACAAGATATTCTGATGTTTATACTGGGAAATGATTATTTTACCCTTCATTTAACAGGGATAATGCACAATAGAGTTCTGCGGCAGGCGTAGTCAAAAGCTAATTTTATATCTGGAGTCCCTGAGCAAAGACAATCAAAGGTGCAGACAGTGGAGTCGTAAAAGGTAACAGTCGGTTGTGCTCAATTAAAAATTTACACTTCCCACATAAAAAGCACGTTTTATTCTGGCTGTCAAGACTCCTCGTGAATCTCTGCTCTGTGAGGGTGCCACTAGCAGACGTATGAGATTTTAATACATTTTCATCCCGGCGCACACATTCATGTGCATGGACACACATTTTCATTCTTGCAGAAAATGTTCTTATTATCCATCTTTACTTCTCCTTCTTACTTTGGGTGCGGCTTCATCATCACGCAGGAAAATAAAATTGTCAGATTCCATCTGCCGGGAAGACTGATTGCTGTCCAGCGGTCTGCTTCTTCATCTCCCTGAAAGTGACTAATCTGGGAGAGAAGACTGAGGCTTTCAAGGCGCCGCGGGCTCTCAGAGTGGGCCTTTCAAGTACAGAAGCAGAGAAGGTGTGTGAGTGAGCATGCTGGGTGACAAAGAGGGGAAAAAAAAAGGATGGAGACGCCACAATGGGCTTGATGAAACTTACAGCTATTGTATCTGGCTCAGTGCTTTCTCCAGCAGGCAACACCTCCGAGTACAAAGTCAATGTCAACTTGGCTCAGTGCAAACAAGCACTATAATCAAAAGTCTGCAAAGTATGCAGAAGTAAAAGCCGTGTAAATTGCATCGAGGTTCGTGAACTTTTTCCCATTAACATAGGCAAGCTTCCATCTCTTCCAGTGAGGTGTCACGATGTCGCCAGCAGGAAGAGTGCATATAAATCCTAAAAAACCCAGTTGCTAATTGCCACCTCATGGGAAGGCAAACTGACTTGTAAATGTATGTACCTAGTTGAAAAAAGCTTCTACACACTCATAAATAGACTGCGAGTGCAAATGGTTAGTGTGGTTTAAAGTGTGCCATGCACGCTAAAAAAGGCTATTGT
The DNA here is from genome assembly GCA_018398805.1 of Hirundichthys speculiger. Taxonomy (NCBI): domain Eukaryota; kingdom Metazoa; phylum Chordata; class Actinopteri; order Beloniformes; family Exocoetidae; genus Hirundichthys; species Hirundichthys speculiger. The sequence continues at coordinate 624,966 of JAGFBZ010000240.1, forward strand.
GTCTGCTCTAACACTCATCCTGTGGTCAAAAATTATAAATGTCCTTGTAAAGGTGAGTTTATATGAAGTAAAAGTGGGCATATTTTGGGTAAATCCAAATACGGCACGTAGAATGTAAATGAACTCCCTTGCAAAAGAGTTTTGAATATCATTCATATTCATATTCCTTCTGGATCTCAGTGCTGCATTTGATACGGTCGACCATAAGATCTTACTAGACCGGCTGAAAAACTGGGTAGGACATTTTGGCACTGCATTAAATTGGTTTATGTCCTATCTAAAAGACAGGGACTACTTTGTGTCTATAGGTAACTATAAATCTGTGCAAACTAAAATAACTGGTGGAGTTCCCCAAGGCTCCATCTTGGGGCTACTGCTGTTCAACATCTACATGCTCCCACTTGCTCAAATTATGAAAAACAACAAAATAAGTTACCAGAACTATGCTGACAACACACAAATCTACATAACCATCTCACCAGGAGACTACAGTCCAATCCAAACACTGACCAATTTGGGCATTGATCAAATTAGAGACTGGATGTGTCAGAATGTCCTTCAGTTAAATGAAGACAAAACTGAAATAATAGTTTCTGGAACCAAGGAAGAAAGATTAAAAGTCAGTACTCAGCTTCAAAGAGCTAAGTTAGAAACCAAAAACAAAGCCAGAAATCTGGGTGTAGTCATGGACTCAGACCTGAACTTCAGTAGTTACATTAACACAGTTGCGAAGTCAGCTTATTATCATATCCAGGATTAAAGAACTGATGTCTCTGCAGGATCTAGAAAAACTTGTCCGTGCATTTATCTTCAGTAGACTGGACTACTGTAACGTTGTCCTGACAGGTCTCCCTAAAAAAAAAACCATCAGACAGCTGCAGTTAGTCCAGGACGCTGCTGCTCCAGTCCTCACTAACACCAGGAAACTGGATCATATAACTCCAGTCCTCAGATCTTTACACTGGCTTCCTGTTTGTCAAAGAATTGACTTCAAAATCCTGCTGTTAGTTTACAAAGCACTGCATGGTTTAGGGCCAAAATACATTCAGGATCTTCTGGTGGGTTCAGATCCCTCAGGATTCCCAGAGTCAGAACTAAACACGGAGAGGCAGCGTTCAGTTTTTATGCTCCTCAAATGTGGAACAAACTCCCAGAAACCTGCAGGTCTGCTGACACTCTCAGCAGTTTTAAATCAAGGTTAAAAACTTTTCTATTTGCCACATTTTATCATAATAATTAACTTTTATTTCTTGCATTTTATCTACATTTTTAATTCCTTTTTTTTTTAAATCAAAAATAAATGTTGATTAACTTTTTGCATTTTATCTTCTTTTTATTTCCTCCTGTTTTAATGTACTTTTTAATGCTCTGTAATGCTTCAAATGTTTTATATAAAGCACCTTGAATTGTCTTGTACACGAAATGTGCTACAAATAAACTTGCCTTGCCTTCCCTTCTCATTTAACAGGACCGTTGCAATGTTTCACGCTGATATACGCAGGAGTGCGCTACGGGCCCGTTCACTTTAGGTAATCCACATCAAAAAGCCGGGGACTGAGCTGGTGGCCGAACCTTTGGCCAGCTGTCAAGCGTGAGCCATCTTCATTCCTGTACTCCGTGCCAGGCCAACCTGGAAGGGTCTGGGTCACGGCTGCTGCCAGTTTCCAGAGCCGATGACAAATATACAAGCACAAGTGCAACTGAAGGTCAGAGCAGGCCAACTGTCAGTGGTGCCTGATCATGCTTTTAGAGAGGTTCAACGCCGACCCTGTCCCCTGATAAATAGCTGTCAGCACAGAATAGACCTGGTTGGTTCACATTTTATTTTGTGTATAATTGTGAGTAAATATCAGGGCTGCAATGATCCATCCATCTACGTACGTCGATTTAATGATAAATCGATCCAATAGTATGATACAAAATGAAAATATTGACCAGACATCAGTACGTCATCTATTTATGTCATCAAAAACATGCTGTTAAAGATACTTGGTAACAATAAATCTCACATAGCTTTCATATACATTAATTACAGTGTAATTGGATTAGAAGAATAATAATAGGAGTAATTATAGGGACAATTTAATCTATTAAAAGAACAATCTAATGCATGTGCGGCAGGGAGAGAAAGCTGCTTGTGTTGTAAAAATACCTTGAGTGGTCCTTGGACTAGAAAGGTTCTATAAAAGCATGTTGTTGTTGTTCTTGTATCAAGTGGCCTATTTTTATGAAAAGAAAATGTCATGTTCCTTTAATTGTCTAGATCAGTGGTTCTTAATCTTGTTGGAGGTACTGAAACAAACGAACCCTTCTTTCTTAAAACTATACAATTTTTTTTTTTCAAATTCAAGAAATAGGTATATGTTTTACTGGTGCACATAATGAACCGTGCGTTAACATCACTGTTCAAAAAACAAAACCAAACTCCATGAATTACACACCTTACTTATTACTCCATACTGTACGTAGTCGTCCAACCACTTTCTTTATTTGCTCGACATCGTTAGTATGGATTAAAATATTGAAGAAATCACACGATGTAGCATCACGACAGTTATAAGTTGACTACTGAGCGCATCAAATCCCCTGCAGTACAGATCGGCCAAGCGATGTAACGTGATCACCTGTAGCCAGTGATGGCCCGGCGGGGCGTGTCCTAATGAATCATATGAGTCAGGTGGGTGTCTTGACCTCCGCTGAACCCCTGAGACCGACTCACCGAACCCCTAGGGTTCGATCGAACCCAGGTTAAGAACCACTGGTCTAGGCAAACCCAGAAACAGAAATGTTATTTTCTTACAGTGGTTTGGTAAAAGTGGAAGTGATGTGTTGACATATTTAACCTCAGATAGATTTCTAACTCCTGAATCGAATCAAATCAAAATCATATTTAGCCGTCTGGCTATAATTAGGTATATTGACATTTTAAACGTTCATTAGTATACAATGTCCCTCTACACTAAATAAAGTAGGAAAAAAAATTGTGTCAAACTTTGTGATATTGTGAATAAATACATGTAAACACATATGTATATATTAGGGCTGGGCCTTCAACATGTTAATTACAGAAGAATTAATGTGTTAAAAAAAATAAAATAAAGCATTCAATCGCATTATTCTCAGCTCCATAAAACACTGATGCACACACTCCAGCCTAGTAGCTAGCAGTAATAAAGTTGGTTTGCCCGCTGACTTGTTGCTTTATTTAGCTAGTATTTAAATCCTTCTGGCAACTGTTTTACAAATGAAAAAGAAAAAGAAAAAAAAAGAAGCAACGAGCAACAGAAAATTAGCAGCTTTTTTCTGCCGTCATTGGAGACTTTGGCGTGAAAGCCCGTACGGTGAGTCTTCTCAACGAGCTGCAGGTGCAGCGGTGGGCCCCTCCCCCGCCCAGCAGCAGTCTCAGCTGCAGATGTTCACGTCTCCGCGTCCACACTGCAAATCACGGCTGTTCTGGCTGTGAGCCAACATCCTAATGATACCATTTTAAAGATATTATTTTCTCATTTTAATAAATTACCATCTCATGTGACAATATTGCTGGTGCAGTGCTGGATAGAATATATATTGTGAACAAAAAGAAATGAAAAAAATCTCCTTTAATGACTTTAAAATGTCCATATAACAGTTCCACAGCAGATTATTATTCATGGCTCGGCCACGGGCAGAACAGATCAGATGCCTTCAAATAACAGTTGTGTACAACAGACCGTGAATCCCTTTCATCCTCACCGGAGGGTAATTGCCGCCATTAATATGTTAAATTCAAAGAAAAGGACCCCCGTGTTACAAGCAAAAGGTGAACGTGATCCGGACTGATCCAGACAGGGACACACTGCACCTCTTGATGTATGCAGCCACAGAGCTCTGGAGACTGATTCACTGGATGCAGAACAGTGTCCTGATGTAACAAATGGCCCTGCTCGGTGCAGTTCGGGAGCATTAAGAACCGAAATATATTAGGGCTGATTAGAAAGACCGACCCAAGTACCCTCTCCTGATAATGAGAACGCTTTGTCACTCATTAGTACCTCCACCATTCTGGCCTCGCAGGGAGAGCATTTGCATTTCCTCTTGCCAGCAGAAACGGGTTTCTTTTTGATGATGTGGAGGGAATTAAGGGGAAAATGAGGGAGCAGTCAATTTCCAGCCACACTGGGGATGGCGATTTAGTGAAGCGGTGAGGAATGAAAAACAGGATTCGGGGGACATCTGATGAGAACAGACTCAAAAACACACTAAACTCAGCCCGTCGGTATCTGAGGAGGGTCACTGAACGTGACGACATCCTGCAGATGCTTTCGTATAAAACCTGCACCCCTCGCTTGGTGTCGGGCTTCTTACGGCGTCCCTGTGTGTCTACGAAGCGTGATTAATCCAGGAGCAGTCAGTTTTGCCAACTTGGCAACAACCACTTTTAAGAATTCACTCATTAAAGCAAAAAAAACAAAACAAAAAACAAACTCCATCTCTGAGGAATCTGCAGTCGGTGGCTTGTGGTTTCATGCTATAACTAATGTTTGATTCCTCTGCTGGCTAATTAGCAAGATAACGATCTAAGATAAAGGCCTTCTAACTCAAGTAAATACGAGCATTTTCATTTCTTTCTTCATTTTCCATTAAAAATTTTCATATATAAACATAAATTATACCTGAATACCAGAGAAGAAACTCTTACCGGTTATACCCTCTAAATGAAACTACAGGGCTGGAAGGAAATAAAATTAATACCAAAATATTTGAGCATACCTTTAATCCCTTGCTGTTTTCACCTCAATCCATCTCTAAGAAAATGTGAGCCGAGAAATTAGCCCTTGTAGGTGCTAATTAAAAGGGGGGCACAAATAACAATTTAATTAAAACCTGGGATAAATTTACCAGCTTAAAAAAACAAAGCAAAACAAAAACACAGCTTTTTTTTCACTATTTATTTAAAATTACTTTTTTTTTTGATAGAACTCTTACATCAATGACAATTTTATGACAAAATTTGCATGCTTGGCTGAAAAACATCTCACTTTTTCTTTTAACCATCATCTGAATGATCAGATTTACTGTGAAATAATTATGACCTACAGTAAATAAAGTCACAACATGTGCCAACTTCTTTCTTTTATGACCCATTTCTGAACTCTGTCTCAGTGAAAGTCAAGTTAACAGGCGATATAGAGCGTAGACTTTGTTTCCAACCACCAAAATGTTTTGGTGTTTTTCTTTTTTTTTTTTTTAAATTTACGGACGGTTGGATTGAGATGGTCCCCGTGCCACGTCTGGTCCTCAGTCTGTATTCTGTCCTTGTGTGGACAAAAACAAAGTGGAAACACCTCAAGCCAACTATCAAGCACGGTGGTGGAAGGATAATGATTTGCTCTTATTTCGCAGCAACAGGGTCGGGAAACTTTGGAGCCTCTGAGTCAATCGCAAACTTCTTCGTCCAGGAAGAAACCAGGATGAAATCAAATGTCAGCCCGTCTGTCTGACAGCTAAAGCCTGACCACGCCCAGGACGCCAGCAAATCTACAGGCAGAAGAGGCTGAAAAATAAACCTTTATTATCCTACATCAGAGAAAATAACCACATTTTGTGTTGGTAGGTGTAGCTACTGAAAATAAGCCTACGATCTACTTTTTAACTAGAAAAGCACTTGGAGAGCACAGACCTCCGCCAAGTCCAACAATTCCCCCATATAGCGATTTACAGATTGGGATAAAATCTGCGTTCTGGATCAGATCTGGATCGGCCTTTAAAATTTGATAGAGGTTCCCATTGTCAATCCCTGAGTGAAATTTCATGAGTTTTAGGCAATAATTATCGGCGATATTGAGAAACGAAATTTTTGGCCCCATTGACCGCAATGTTATAGAAAATTTGAAAGTGATCAAGAATCCAGGATTTCCTCCGGATCACACCCAAAATGAAATCAGTTCTTCCTTTTCACATTTCTGACCAACTCCTGAAAATTTCATCAAAATCCATCCATAACTTTTTGAGTTATCTTGAACACAGACAGACAGGCAGACAGATAAACGCCGGCAAAAACACAACCTCCTTGGCGGAGGTAAAAATGTAGTGTAAGTCATGAATTTGTAGAATTCAGATAGTATTGTGGCATTTTATAAAAAGGCATGATCTGAATCCCACTATGACGTGTTTATAAATCTGTCTCCAGTGCTGCCACTTTTTGAAGGTGAAATCTTTTTAATTGACTGCACAGACTTTGTTTGAAAGGATGTGAAAGTGAGACTATGCAAAGTTCTTCTGCACCTTCTGCAGGATACCATCTGGTTTTAGAGGATTACTGACTGAAATGAATGCTTAAAAAGGAGAATTAAATGTATGACAATGAACTGGAATAAAAATCAAGAAGGCTAATTTTTTTTTGCATATTTTGGTGAACGGAGACAACATGAATATAAAGAGACGGCCTCGAAGATCTGCTAAAGGGCAGTGGAAGCCAAGACAGGAAAAATGGTTTAAGATTTGAGAGCAGCAGCATGTTTTTATTCACAAGAAAGAGCACAAAAGATGCAACGTTTGCTTTGAGAGTGTTGATGGAGACACGCAGCCAAGGCCAGAAGAAGTGTCTTTGAAGAGGGCTTGAAATTGTTTCTTTCTTTTGTCCAGCGGTAGAAAGATTTGAAAAATATAACAGCCACTTTTAGCAGCATCATGTCAGGTTTTCATGAAATAAAAAGCTACAGAGCTTCTTTTCTTGGCATGAAAGTAGCTCTGGAACGGCACTCCATTGCCATTTTAACCCCCCTGGTGACCTAATTCTCCGTTGAGGGATGTCAAAAGTCGCTCGGTTATTATTCATTTAATTATTTGCTTTATGTACCTGCCACTGCGGCGGGCAGGTTGAACGAAATGACCCGCCATTACACAAAATGACCCACCTTCGGCGAGTGGCGGGTGCCAATTTCAAACCCTGCGAGAGCAGAAAACAAAGGTAAAGGGAGAGGTTTGCAAGACAGCAGTGAGACAGGAGACGGAGATGAAGGAGTGGAGGGTATGTTTGGGCGTGATGAGGATGGGTGGGGTTAAAAACAAACGCATCTGAGGAGCGGCGAGTTTCAGGCTCCTGATGTGGTCGAGGATATGCAGCTGGTTGGTGTGAAAGAGGAGGATGCCGAGGATGAGTCACTGTGGCGACGCCTAAAGGGAATAGCTGAAAGAAGGAGATGAAATCCCACATTTCACCCAATCAAAGTCAGCAAGAAACGATTTCTAACTGAGCTCGCGTCTCTGTTTTTCTGGGAGTTTGCCCTTTAATATGTGGTGCTAATAGTTGTTTCTTGATGTTCGCTCTGGCGGCCGTAAGAGGACCTGTTCCAGACCATCTGAGAAGTCTAGATCAGTGGTCCTCAACCTTTTTGTAACTGCGGATGGGTCAACGCTTGAAAGTTTGCTTTCTTGTTACATTATGCCAATACTTGATATCGGCGTTACGTCACGCACGGATGTGATGGACCATGGTTACACTTCCGGTTTTAGCGTGAGGGGGCAAACAAACTTGCATTCAGGTGTTTTTCACTCACAGTTCCTTCATTTATTTTCATTTTAGCGTCTTTATTGTATTTTAACTTAGTTTGGCGATCGTCACTGGTGCCTGTGGTGGCGAGCATGGCTTACCAATATCAGGATGAGTTGAAGCCAGAGGCTTTAGCGAAGTATGAAGCAAAATTGGACATAGTCGGCCTAGATTGGTGTCCATACAAGCACACAGCCGCTTCTTGGTCGAATAACCCCAAACAATGGCCTCGTTTGGGGTACCCAGATGTGTACCATTATCTCATAAAAGCTCCTCGTAAGTATACGTTTTTAGAAAGTAAAATCAAATGTCCCTACAAGCACTGGAACTCAGGCATAATGACAGCTGCCCAAGATTCAACATTCTGTCGACGGCCAGCTGAAAGCAAACCACCCGTACACCACACAAGTGCAAATGCAGATGTTTGTTGTTGACGCGCAGTATGCCGACTTTGTTGTGTGGACAACAGTTCAGTGGATCCAGCTCAGAATTTACAGAAACGACAAATTCATTAATGAGATGCTAGAGCAGCTCGAATCTTTTTGGAAAGCAGTTGTACTTGCAAAATGACAAATGTGACTGGCGAGCAACATTGTTGGTGCAGTTGAACACACAGCAGTTCTTCACCATCTTTCCCCCATCGTGTTTTTACACATGTAAAATGCATCGGCTTTGCTAGCAATAGTGAGCGTTTGTTTTCCCCCTTGGCCTGGTTGCTATGGCCCGCGCATGCCCGGATGTGTTCAGTGGCCCGGATGTTCGTGGTCGAGAACAACATACCATGAGTATAACATCAAAGTCTCTGGTAATAACATCTTTAAAAGCTTTCTTTTTGTTGGAAGTCGTAGGTTGTTCTTCTCTCTCTTCACTGTGCATTTTCCCCTTCACAAGGAAACTTGCCAAAGAGGTCTGTTTCTTACTCATTTTGCTAGCTTGGTTAAATTTTGCTGCTCAAGTGAGCGAGATGTAACCGAGAGAATCTGGTCATTTTTTCAAAATGAAAGATTTTTCAAAATAAAAGCTCGTTTAGACTCATATAATAAATATAACTTAAATGACTATTTTTTTTCTTGTGCGGCCCGGTACCAATTGATCCACGGCCCGGTACCGGTCCGCGGCTCGGGGGGTTGGGGACCACTGGTCTAGATAATTCACAAATGGAGCAGCGGTGAAAGCTGGCCCCAGACCATTAAAGCAGCGCTACCACACACACATATGCACACATACACACGCACACACTGCAGCTCTCCTGCTTTTCTTTGAGTCCAAAAAGCAGCCCAGCTCTGAAAAGCACATATATGAAAGTGCATCTGCTATTTCACATATGAAAGAGCAGAATCACACTGACTCATACGAGAAGAGAGGTTTCACTTTGTGTATCACAGCGGGGGTCCCCTCAAGAAGTCAAGACAAGCTGCAGCACTTCCAGACCGAAACACAAACGTGGCAGAGCTGCGACAAAAGAAAGCTGAAACTGTGACATTTGAATAAAGTTAAAAAAACAAAACAAAACAAACAACAACAAAACAATCTGATCAAAGCTGACAGCGATATGGTCTCTGAAGCTTCGGGAATTTTACAGGAGGACCTCTTTGATTTCTGAGTGCTGATATTTCAAATGAAAGACTCAGATATAAAGATGCTATAAATCTTTCTCAGTTATTGTTTTTTTTTTTTTGCACACATCCTAGAGAAATGATTATCAGAAGCGGGCACGCCACTGCGCTCATTGTTACGATTGAGAACGAAGACGAGCGCCCGCAGGGTAACATTCAATCTTTATGATCCTCTCATACAATTCAGATGTGGTTTATATCTCTGAATGCTTCCATGCTGTGCAGCTGAAAAGAGTTTTGAAGGTTTCACATTAATTGAGATGCTCACTCTGAAAATAAACACGTGGAATGATTTTTTTTTTCTTTTTCCCATCGCCGGATAAGGAGTTGAAAACTCTTCTCGGTGTGTGAAGGAGCCTTTAGGTTCTGAAATGACAGTGTGGAAATCCTCCCATCTTTGTATTTCTCCACCGGGCCCGACCTGATAAGAGTGTTTATTTCCCGTGAAACAGAATATAGAGATTAGCGTGCTGCGTTGCTGTTGAAAGGCTTTATCGTCAGCACTGTGATCTACAGAAGCATCTCCAAAAACAAACCTTAACCGTTCATCATCAGAACTGTGGTCGCTCAACATCAACACTCCCACCTCTTCAACAGGCACTGACTTCTCTGATTCCGCTCTTTTGTTTGAGCTCAGGAAGTGATCTTGATGGTTTTGAAGGCGTGAAGACGAGCTCACCTCCTGCTCCTGCGGCGTCTGTGGTGTTTACGCCCACTTCCATTCCTGTCCGCCATGTCCACCCGGGTGTCCGCCGCTTTCCTCTCGTCAGTCTTGAGCGGCTGGCAGGTTGTTGTTTCTGGGCTGCAAAGGAAACAGAAAATAGACAAAAATACGATTAGTTTTTTTTTTTTTCTTTTTTTTGCTCTTCAGCAAAACTCCAGTTTTTGATCTCTTTCTGGTTGTTGGTGCAGTTAACGCTTCTATCATGTACAATAATGAGGGAGGGAGTCAACATGCTTGGTTAAGCTTTATTCCCTCTGGTCTGCTGGGTCTGTGTTTTACTCCCCTCCATTTCTTCCTGCCAGCTATTCTCCAGGGAAATTGCAGGCCAGCTATTTAACATTCAAATCGATGAAATGAAATGTTGAAATGTTGAAATGTTGTTATTTACATGCTTCAGCTGTCTTGACATTTGGGTAAATAGTGTTTACTATCTCACGCTGGGCAGATACAGGGTGATTTTCTTTTCTCACAGTTCTCATTCACATATGTTAAAGTTTCTACATGTAAGGTACTTTAAATATATGTTTACACACACACACACACAGAGTTTTGACGCCATATTGACAAAGAGCCTCTGAAAAATATTTGCAGATGCTCCCTCAGGCCTTCTGATACTACTTTGTGCCACTAGATGTGCAGTTTCTTGAATCTTGCACATAAACTGTATAAAGAGAACTGGACAAACCCTCTGTGACATCACCTAGAGGCAAAGAGAGGTTTGGAAGCCCAGTTTTTAGACTTATGGGGTAGGAGCTGTGTCCTCCAAACCATGGAGGCAATTGTCCATCCTAAAATGGACAATTGCCCAGAACAAACAAGCGCAGCAGTCAGCTGAAACACCTCAACTCCGTTACGAGATATTTATTTTAGCTTAGCTTGGCCCCTGACCCTTCGAGGCCAATCCAAGAGCTGGCCATGGTGGTTTGTACAAATGAGACCACAGCTAGCCATATTATCCTTATATTAAGAGTGATTATGCACTTATAAATGCAAAACTAGCCGTTAACATCATTAGCTGTAATGTAGCCATCAGGCCCCTGATTATACCGAAATTCATGGCTTGAGCTAAAGTTGCCAAATGAGGCCATAAAAATTCAACTCCTCCGTGCAGTTGTCATTGATGTAAAATCAAGTTATAGAGACCAAAACTGTTTTGCAACAGGGTGTAAATCTTTATTCCTCTTGTAAAGTTGGAAACCTCACATTTAGTCTAACCATCCCAAGCTTAAATCAGAAAAGCCAGTCTCGTTAGTGGGAGTGTCCCGGCCCCTGCTGGGGCTTAACTGGAGTTTCTGTCTTAGTTCTCAGATTTCTTATCTGGTTGAGGGCTCACTTCAGACAAAGTCGTCATAGTGGGTGACTTTAACATTCACATGGATGCCGACAGTGACAGCCTGAAATTAGACTTTATTTCTCTTTTAGAATCGATGGGCTTCTCGTCAACGAACTGACGCACTGCTTTAATCACACCCTGGATCTCGTCCTCACCTACGGTCTAGAAACCTGATCATTTGTTAGCGTCGCAGCTAAACCCTCTCGTCCCCAATCACTAATTAACAACATTTGAATTTAACATTCGACGTTGCAACACATGATTACAATGTAATTTTTGTGCTTTTAAAACTAAGGCAAAGTATTTTACAAGCCAGGTGTCTTCTAACTCAGCCGCCTCCACCTGAACCGCTCCTCCATGAATAACTTATTAACTTTGCTTATTATTCTCTGCTTTAGTCATGAGAGATTTGAGCATAATTTCACATCCTCCTCTCCACCGAGTGGCTCCCGTCTGACTGTAATGAGAAGATAATCGGAGGCAGAGATTAGTCCATCAGCACTGCCTTCTCCACTTCGAGCAGGCAGGAGCTGTCGCCTTCCATCTTCCTCAGCTTCATTTTTTGGTGGCTCCTCGGTGTGGGAGGAAGTACCCCTGACGGGGATCTAATAATGTGAAACGGCAGCCTGAGTGCTCCGACATGCCCACGAGTGGGAAAGGTCTTTGGGAGGATGAAGACAGCCACCAGAAGCATGATTAGTCTGATCAAGGAGGCTGATGGGAAGGCAACCTTTTAAATAAACTGGCGATCAGACAAATTCTTCCTCATGTAAATGTCAGGCTCAGTGAATGTCTGTTAGGATTTTCCTCTGTTGTTGAAGATGTATAAAAGCTCAAACTGAGCTGGGAAAAGAAAACGTTCAGTTACGCTGTCCCCATTTTATTCTATGATAAATGTCTGCTGCTGCCCTCTCAGCCAGGTTTCCCTTGTAAAAGAGACGCTAACGTGCTTTTGTCTGATTAATTAAAGCTTCTAACTTCCAGATCGGGTTGAAGGGCAGTAGCCTGAGCAAAGAGGCCCAGACCTCCCTCTCCTCAGTTACCTCCTCCAGCTCCTCCCAGAGTGATATACATGAACGCTTCCCCATGAAGGAGATGTCCTAACCACACGCCTGAACCATCTCTGTTGGCTCCTCTTGATGTGGAGGAGCTCTGAGTCCCTCTCAGATGGCTGAACGTCTTTCCCCATCTCTAAAGGGGAGTCCAGCCACCCTGCAGAGGAAACTCAATTTCCGCCGCTTGTATCTATGATCTTGTTTTTTCCATCACTATCCACAGTTTGTGACAATAGATAGGGACACAGATCTACTGGTGAGTGGAGAGTCTTGCCTTTTGGCTCCACAACAGACCAGTACAGAGCCCAAAATAAGACAGACGCTGCAGCGATCCACCTCTGAGCCTCTTGTACCGCGAGCAAATTTAAATTTGCTTTGCAGGTCTGTCTAGCTACCACCCATTGGAGCTCATTAATTATGTCCAAAAGTCTTGGGAGGTCCAATCACATCCCTGCAGAGAGTCTCTGGGTGGGCTTTAGGATGACAACAGAGCTGCGACGTTGTAGCCTGGATGGTTAACAGGGAAGACGGCTGCAGCTGAGGAAGTTACTCCTTTCTGTACTTCTGAGTGGACAGTAGACTGAGACACGATGAGCTGGCCAACTAGATGTTTAGCTGATGTCCCATAGAGGCACACACACACACACACACACACACACACACACACACACAGTAGAGAAGGTGATTACAGTAGACAAGCTGTGTGAGTCAAATGCAGTGACTAATTTAGACAAAGAAAATTTTGCATTGACATCCCACCTGGGATCAGCCAGCAGGGGCTTACAGGGGCTTTGTGCATGATTTTCAGTCTGGACTGGGGGGTGAACATCTGAGAGCTTTTGGATGTGGAAAGGCGCACTGCAGCTACTTGTTGAGACGAGTAATGATACATGCTTTTATGTCAAATAACACCAGAAAAAAAGTCACTAGATTCATCGCAAGTCACTTTTTTGAAAAAAAGTCCTTCGAGCGGTATGAATACTCACTAAATACAGCAGTAACTGCTCTCCTGTAGACTCGCGTTTGTTGCTCTGAATATGTCACCTTGATCGCTCTGATTGGTTGTAGCACTGACCAATTGCACGCAGAGGCAGTTTCAGAAGCAACTGCTGGTGGGAAGGCTCTATGGATCGTTTTCAGACCCAACATCTGTCCAGATGTGGATCTGATCATCAGACAAGCACATGACAAGGTCCTTTGTACACCTGAGGTCCTTTCACACAAGCAGTGGCTGAAAAAGGATCAGCTGCATGTCTTCTGTTCTCTTACAATCTGCGTGTGAAGTCGCAGAAAGAGCCACAAGACGGCTTTGGTCTAAGAGGTTCGATCCATGGTCGGCAGCTGGGACACAAGCGAGGCCTTGATCAGCCCTGGCTGGGTCACCTGGGTGAGGGTGTCTGACGTAGCAAGACCCTGAAACACCCAATGACCCCAGGACACATCAGTGACCATACGTCCCTGTGCATCTTAATGTTTCTCGTAAACTACACATGGACAAACATGAACTGATATTTCAGCTATAATACTCTGTCTAGGCTCCTTGTGCAGAGGTAAAAACAGATATTTTCAATCACAGGGACCATCTGTAACAAATCATCCATTTGATTTTGGCCGATAAAAACAACAAACAGCAATCACAGGAATCACCGTCACTTTTCACTCCAGCCACGACAGTTCGATACCATTCTACTGTAGAGTAACTTCATATCTAAGTGAACCGTTGAACCTCCCTTCACTATAAGTTACCCAACTTTCATTTTATGAGGGGAGTTTTTTTGGCTTTTCAGGAAGAAAGAAATACTCCAGCTGGAGGAAATACAGTTGCCTGGCCATCTGTGAAGATTTAAACAAGACATACGAAAGGCAAGTCCGCACACACACACACATATACACACACACACACACACACAACAGGACAAGACTGAAAACGTTTGTTGAGAAAGCTCTGCTTCGCATCCCTGAAGAAATCCATAATGGAAAGTGGTTCGCGGCACACCTCTTTCATTTGCCGCCTTTCTACTTCTTTCCTGCTTCCTTCTTATTTGCCGTCACTCTCGGATTGTTTGTTGATGACTTCTAAATGAAATCAATTTCGCCGCCACAAATGCACGCTCCCTTGATCTGGCCCAAGGAATTTATGGCCGAATATTTCCCAGCTAGGAGCACCTGGATTTATCGCAGGATATTTGTATCTGTCAAACAGCGAACCCCCTCCTCATCTTCTCTCACTCAGACGCTGTACATCCACACTCTCCCTCGCTCAATATGTTGAAGGCATTTAAAACAAAAAGGGCCGGTCCAGAACCAAACTGTCTGTTAAAAGCTTTAATAGAATGCAAAACATTGTATGGATTAAAAGCCAATCCTTGATCACACTAATCCTCCAAAATCAAAATCAAGGCTGAGTTTATTTAGTTTTTTAAATGATGAAACAGGTCAAATTGAGACATCAAAACTCTCCACAGAAATGTATCTTGACTGAAATGCTCGCACAGAAGCCACACGTGCAGGCAACTTCCCGCTTTGTGACTTTTTGACCTCTATCTTTTTTTCTCTCATCTGCCGTGTCGCACTCATGTACACTTTCAGCACAGCTCCCTCTCGGTGATGACAAATTCCCTCACGGGGGGGGGGAGTGGGAGAGGAGTTACTGTCCTGTCACCAGCCCTCGTTCCAGTCTATGTCGTAAAGGGAGGGCACGCCTCCTCCCAGGGGGGGGTCGCTTCGCTCCATCACACTCTGACACTAACGGATGACGCTAAAAACGAGGCGCAGCCGAGACTGGAGATGTGATTCTCTTCACCTCGGAGTGAGCCAACGCCTTCTCTGACAGGATGCTTTTGTATATAATTTTTGTCTTCATTTATTTAATCAGAAATTGTGATGCTTTGGTAGCGCTCGAGTCGTGGGGAACGTCTGATGCCTGAAAATACACACCGGAGCACAAAATTCCTTGCAGGAAAGATGACCCCGGACAAGCACTCCTTTACTCCTGAGTGCATAAAGAAACTGTGGTCAATCTTATTGAGTTTTGGATTTTACCATTTTCCGCAGCGCGTTACAGATTTTTGTAATTACAAGACTGTTTGTTTGAAATTATAGCACCCCATACCACATCCAACAACCATTACGTTTTATCAATACCGGCCACTTAAATGTGATCGGCTGCTCAGCTGCCATTGAGAAAAGTCAGTTAATTAGCACTTTAGATACTGCCAACAACTGAAGCCTTTGAAGGAGTAAAAGACATTTTGGATTTTTGTCCCAATGTGTTCGTGACATATTGACATGTGCATCTGTTGTAAAAATATTACTAATAATGTATATTAGTTTACCAATAACTGATTGAGGTTCTAGTGAGGCAGTTGTACAACACTTAAAAAAGCACCTGGCAGTCTGACAGAGGGTGAAAGAGTGGATTTAATCTCCATTTGTATACAAGCAGAGATGGTCATCGTAACTCATGTACAGCACAGACAGCCGTTGTCAGCACAAGACAACGAGCAGAGGAAATGCAGTCACTTTAAACACTTGTTTATCAATACGTTGAGCTTTGAGCTAAATTCTTCCGACAGCTATGTGTATCAAAAATCATTAAAAGACAAACTAATCAATATTAGAGCTCTTTCATGTCTACATGTATGCTACACGACGAACAAATCTCTCATTCACGCAGTTGATTTCTGCTTGTGTGTGTCTCCTAAACCTCTGTGTCATGGATCTGCAGGTGTGTGGACCCAAAATCCAGGAGAGCAACAAAATGTCCTTTATTAAGTCGAGGTGTGAGACAAGACAAAAATCAAAGGGGCGAAAAGACACAGGATAAAAACGGTAAGAAACGACGGACGAACCAGCCAGGAGGAGGGGAAGAAAAGACAAGACTTAAATAAACAAAGAGACAAACGAGATGCAGGTGCAAACGATCAGGACAAACGGGACACGGCAAGTAAACCCGCAGAGACGCAGCCTGTCATAGTAAAACAGGAAGTAAAGTTAACAAGAAAGCAACACAACACAAGCAGCCCAAACCAAGAAGACCACCAAGTCACCCCCCAACCATGACACCACCTTCTGTCTTCTACAGCATGTTGGAGATCAAGAGATGGTTCCAGGCAGCCACGTCCAGCAGCTGACTTTAATACATACTGATCTCCAACTCCTTGTGTTGTCTTTTCCTAAAGAAATGCACCGTTCTCTCAGATCTTTCTTTTAAGAGCAGCCCGAGGGCTCCACGTCTTTAGGAAAGTGGCCTGGCTGGAGTCATTTTTCGCGCCACCCTTCCTGGTCTGAATTGCTTGTCCCAGTCCAGCGCTGCCTGCAAATAATCTGGACCTCAATCCATCTGAAAATCTACAGTGGAAATTGAAGGAAATGTTCCAGGACAAGTCTCCAGCCTGCAAAGCTGATCAGAATAAGAGAAAGTTGGAGGTGGACAGGTGAAGAATGGTGTTTGTTGATAGTTAAGTTCATGTATCGGAGAATTCAGGCTGTTACAGAAACTAGATGGTGCAACAAAGTACTAGTGGTTAGGGAGGAAGTATTGGCAAGGACCTCGCAATACGATATGTATCATGATACTTGGGTCACGGTACGATATTATCACAATATTGCGATATCACAATATTATTGCGGTATTCTGCCCAGTTAATATCAAAATTAAAAGTAGAGATGACAAATTGAGTCAAAACTATTTGCTTCAAAACAACCTATTTATTGTTTATTATTAGTGTTTTTGCACATTTAAGTAACCATTACAACATACTGACAGCACTGTAAAAAAAATTGTTATTAGTTATTCATTTTTTTGCTTTTTCATGTCTTCCATCAAGTCTGTATTACTGTTATTTTACTGGTATTTTTATTTTTACCATCTGCTTGCCTGTTGATCTTCCAGCTCTGTGTTGAGATATCCATGAGCTAAAGTTCCAGCTGGATTATTACAGTTAACGTCCAGTTTCATCGAGAAGACCCCATTTAAAGTGTAAAACTGAGATAAGCTGCTACAACGTTCGCAGGAGCTTCTCACTGATCTGCTGAACACCAGCTTGAAGTCAGGGGTCCAAATATCTCAGAATCAGCGGATGACACGCAAGCGTGCGCGAAACATTTGTGTAACCTTCGAACCGACCAGACTTGCATCTAAAATGAATTAAGTCAGACTGGGAATGAATGCAGATTACATGTTCACCTGTCCAAATAACACCCTGCAGCATGCTTTAATCTGCACTCTATCCTGTTATATTTGCTCAGAGTGATGAGGAAACTGCCTCATCGTTCACCTCAGAGAGGTTTCTGGGGCAGATTGAGCGTGTGCAGAGCCGGATGAACATCTGTGAAGACTCAACTCAACGAGCACCACCTGAACCAAACGGTTCCCTTCCAACTCTCAAAACACGAAGATTTCTCACTTTCAAAGAATCTGATCTCACAAGACTCGGCTCACTTACTATGAAGAAGCATTTTTGTGTTTTATTTTTTATATTTTAAAACCCACATCTCCTGCAAACACACTCCTCAGCTCTGCACTGTAAATCCGTAGATCCCTCGATCCCGTTCACCTTGAGTTATGCAGCACACATTTGCAAGCTTCGAGTGAACAGTCGAGTATCCAGTTAGGTTCTTAATTCACATTTGTGGAAATTTATGCCCCGTTTTAGCATAGAGCGAGATCCTCTGATTATTTAAGAGCTTTAAGGAAATGCTTAAAAACAGTTTTCAGGACATAAACCTGCTTGTGTTCTCAACACTCAAGTCAAGTCTTGAATGTAAAGTAAAAATGAAGTTATTAAACACTCTCTCACATTATTGTGGAAGAATTTTGTCCAACGTTGATTTAGATCATCAGTATTTTTGGGTGTTCACTTGTATACAACTGTCTTTAGGGTCCAGTTACGGTGCTGCAGTAAGGTTCAGGTTTATTTATTTCTGAAGGCATTCTGAAGTGGATTTAGCCCCGTTGGACCACTGTCCCGTTAACATGAGTCAATTTTGACCAAGGCCTCACATTTGCCTCTGGAAGACTCTGGTGTACAGAAGAGTTCATGGTGGAATCACTGAAGGGTGCCCAGGTCCTGCAACTGCAAAACCTCAGATCATCACTCCAACACCTCTGCGCTTAACAGTAGGTGGGAGATATTTTTGCTGAAATGCCATATTTGGTTTGAGCATTGAAACTAAAACACTCCACTTTACTCTCATCCTTCCATAAGACATTGGCCCCGATCGCACACTTCCCGCTAGCTGCTACCCGCAAATTGCGGGTTTAGGAACCTTAGGTAACTTCTAATGCAATCTGCCACTCCCAAAAGTCGCTACCTGTTATGCCAACTCCCTTACTCACATTGTAGGTGTGGCAATGGAGGTGTCTTTTGCCCTTTACGCAAACTCGGTATCTTGTGATCGCAGGTTGCAGGTTGCGGGTAGCGGGTGGTCTGACCACCCAGAACCCGCAACCCGCATGTCATTGCATACAAGAGTGCATCCAAATGGCATCAATGATTGGCCACCTGGTCACATGTGGACGTGCACAAACGTCTCTACCTCTGGAATTAACTCTTGTATAAAAAGAGTGATTTGGCCTCAGTTGAACCCCTGAGAAAATAGCAGAGATCGTCTTAAACAGCTTGCTCACCAGTTAAACCATAGACGACCAGAGCGTGTTTACTGGGAGGACACCAACTATCTGGGACTTTCATGTAGCCGATAGGAGTTAGGAGTTAGTATAAAAAATATTTTTATGTATATATCAGTGCAGAGGAGGAGAAGGAAGGAAGAGGAAGAAGCTCTACAGCAGAGTCCCAGACGAGCTGCCCATGAGAGCTGCTCTGATCTGGATGAAAAGACACTCCATAGCGGGTTGCAGGTAGCGCAACCTGCTCTTAAAGGCAATGGCTGCTGACGCACTGATTGGTTTAACAGGTGGAACGCCCTAACCACTCCTATGTATAATATAGCGAGTAACGCAGGTAAGATAGCGGGTTTAGCAAGGTGGAAGATTGCATTCTTTGCAGAAGAACGCCCCTCCCGCTACCCGCTATCCCTTAATAGCAGCTTTAGGAGATCTGGTGGAAGATCGAGCCCTTTGTGTCCTGTGATTTGCTCAGTCAAGGTTCCTTGGATACTAAGATTTAACATGCTGACATGCAACTCTTGGGTTTTTTTTTTGTTGTTGTTGTTGTTGTTGTTTTCTCACTACAGAACACTGAACTCCGAATCATTCGTAAACCCTGACAGTGCTTATATCTTTCCTTCTTGGCATTGTGTTAACACACATCTGAATGCTCCAGACCAACAAACTGCCAAAACGTCTGCTTTGCATCGAGGTTATGATCAGCAACACTTGATGGTGCTTTTGGTATTGGTATTTCTGTTTCTTTTTGTTAAATAAATGACGCCACCATGAAAAAAAGCAGCATTTTTATTCATCTGAGCTTGTATTTGTCTAACTAAGACCTAGTATGATCAGATGATTTTTATTACTGATTGAAATAGGGAGCAGTAACCTGAAACCATCAACTAAATTCACCACAGTAGTTTATCACAGCTTATTGAACTGATAATCACGACACACATGAAACCTTGATACTTTGCTGGATCCGGCAGTCAGAAATCCATACTGGTCGAAACTTGTGTCATACTGGTTTTCACACAGACACTCCCCCTCCTGCCGACTTAGTGAGTCAAGAAGAGTCATGCTTGAGAGAGCAAGTGAATAACAAACTCTGGCAAACAGGCCGGGGAGCGAATACCTGGAAGGATCGATGGCGCTAATGCTGAGGCAACAACAAGAAAAGAACATCTGACAGTCGATGGATGACGCCTCACTTTCAGCGCTCCGAATAAACCGGGAGGTGAATTTCAGGCCAGAGAGAAATAACTGTCAAGCACCTGACAGTGATTATCCTGCAGCCTCACATCTCCCTCCGTTTCTGAAGCGTGCACATTAAATTTTAAACTGTCGCATTGGAAATACAGAGCACATCCTGGCAACTTCGACATTTAAATGTTGAAATCAAGAGAACTCTTGAGGTAATCTTCACTTTTTCATGGAGTATATTTGATGGAGGATTACGAGTGGAGTGGCCTTCAGTCAAACAGCTTATTCATCGTACTACTCAAAGAGGAGGGTGGCCACGTTGTCCAAACTAACAGTCACTGAGCTGTGTTTTTGGTCACCTAAGTGATCAGGGAGGCCGATGAAGGACCTACACGATCCTCATCCTCTCAATAATTCAAGAAAGCTTTGTGCAAGTGACAACTGATGATTAAAGAGTTCCCCAGCCTCTGCTGAGAGGCTCAGGGAGGCTAATAAACTTTTCATTATCCCCATCAGATCAACCAGGAACAATTGATCATCGTTACTGTAAGGAGCGATGATGGTCGAGATAATTATCAGGCAAAGCGATGATGTACCGCCACAATTAAAACCCCAACAGGGCGGTCCCCAGTCGCTCGGCTTTGAATCACACTCAGAGTGTTTATCGACGTTTCAGACTCGAGTCAAGAACAACTTCATCACCAGCCAAATTACACGAGCGAGCAATTAGAGCCACACAAAGTGAATGAAACGCATCCCTTACAAGGCTAAGTCTCCCAGCGGCCCCGGAGCCCGCTTCAAAAACTTCCATGGCGAAGTGGGAGTGGATGCTTTCAGGTCAAGTGTTATTGATTAAATGTTGAGGGATTTTGAGGCGGGCAGTCGCTCAGCTGGAGGGACACAAAACACAAGGTTGCAAATAAGTGGCGGCAATCAATTAAGCGCATGAGAGCGGGAGTGGACCACTCGATCGCTGAGACTTCCTTCAGAAACTTCAGAGAAATGTCAATAGGCGACGGTGGGAGGAGCTCATGATGCGGCGGCTCAAAACTGGGGGAAGCAGTGATTCAGATATCTATAGTCATATAATTAGTCTGGTTTCATGAGGGATTTTCATCACTCCCTCCATCATGTTCAACCAAGTTAAGCTGCTGTATTTGTCTTTTTATACTAGTGCTTCTCAATTATTTTCTGTTGTGCCACCCCCCTCCCCCACTAGGAAGAACAAAACAACCCCATCCCCACACACCGCCCACTGCGACTATAAATAGTATTATTTGTCAATAAAATTATACACCTCTACATAACACTGTGTCCTTCTTAACATTAAGGCAGTGATTCCCAAAGTGTGGGCCCCGCCCCCCTGGTGGGCCGTCGTGGTACTGCAGGTTCGCCGTGAGAAGTCATCAAAAATAAACAAGTATGTTTTAAATCCTCGATTTTTTTATATATATATTCTTAATTACTGTAAAATATTTATGACATGATTAAAAAATATTTAAAGGTAATAAAACAAACCATTTGAGTGTTATTCTACTGTCGTCTTAACTTAATATGACAAGTGTCACCTTATTTGTTGACGCCTTATATTTAATATGTGAACGTAGCTTCTTGTCTTGTATGTTGACCACAGTTGTGATTAAAGGTTTGGGTGGGCCGCAGAGATTTTTCACTTTTCAAATTGGGCCTTGGTAAACTGAGGTTTTGGAATGGCTGCATTAAGGGAAACAAAAGAGAAAGAAATACACATCAATGTAACAAAGAATAACTTTATTAAAATAGTTTTTTAGTCTGTAAAGTTTTAAAGGGCAACAATCCCACCATAGTCACAGTGAAGTCAAGAGCTACATCAGCATCGTCATATTTCCTCGTCTTTTGTTTGTCTCATTATCTCCGTGTCTCTCCTTCTTACTTTTCATTCCTGTTAAATATTTTTACGTGGTGTCTCTTGAGGGTTTGTTTACTTCATATTTCCTGCTTTGTGCTGTGTGTGCACATGTCCGTGCAAAAAAAAACAAAAAACAAAAAAATGACACTATATAGTAATACTCCATGGGAACACTGCAACAATGAGAGCGCCACTGCCCCCTACTGCACTATACGTGCAATTACACTTTATTCCAGTACGAAAAAAAAAAAAAAAAGCACGTTCTCTGGGGTCACACGTGCCCCCCCCCCCCCCCCCCCCCCCCCCCCCCCCCCCCAAAGGGGTCACGCCCCACTATTTGAGAAGGACTGTTTTATGGCAAACAGAATATCCTTTAAAGTTCTCGTTCCACACGCAATGTTTCCCGCAGGATGGACGCCGATAAGGAACAGATTTCTGGTGACAGTCTACCTGATGGAATAATTTAAAATCTTTTTATGGGCAGCCGTTCTTCCTTTCTCTGTCTCATGATAGATTTAAAGTCTGTTCAGCCACAGTCAGGATGCACCAGTGGCTCCAGGAAATGTTTCCAGTCTGTTTTAAACCGCCCGCCACACTTCAGGGTAAATCTCTGACGGCATGTCAGACTGCGACTGTGAGACGGCAAAGCCTTTCTGATCAGTTCAAGCTTTACGTTTAACCAAAGTTTCATTTTTTCAGGAGTAACCCAACAAATTCCTTAAATTATAACCAGAGGTGCTGCTAACACTAATGCGAGATATCCAAAAAAGAAAATATGAAAGAACAGTGGAGACATAAATGACTTAACAAGGCACAAAGAGGAGGTGATACCAGGAACAGGACTGACAGATGACGATCAACCAGCAACCAGGAATGACACACAGGTGATGTCATCTCAGGGAGGAAGTCAATGAGTGCTTTCAAAATAAAAGAGGAAAGAGGAAATCAAACTCAAAGGAGTACATATAACCATAGACTCAAATAATCTCATTACAGTCCCAAGAGAGTGACGCATACAAGGAAAAGGAAACACATGCTTACACAGTCGTGTTTTATGTGTTTCCTTCTATACTTCCAGATTACATTTCAGTTTGACAGTGTTTATAATTGAAATAGAGTAAGGAGTACTCTAGAGTAAGGCACATTTAACTTACAGTAATTACATCTGAGAATTTAAAGAAAACAAAACACGATGTTCAGCTTGTAACCCATCCTTTCTACAGCTGTGAGATTACGAGGCCAAAAGAATAAGATTCATCCAGACGTTTACAGGAGCAGTGACAGAAAGTCCAAAAACACACAACGCCAGTGCAGCCAGGACGTGCACGTCTTTGTTAGATCATAGACCCAGTTTCTGACCTGGATCAACATCAGAGGATGCTGTGCTGCTGGGTAGCTCGGCTTTTTGAACAGGCAGCCAACGGGCAGTCAATCTGAGGTCTGACTGTATTATTGTGTATAAAAATAAAAGCATAAAAACCAACGTCCACATTCCTCTGGAACAGAAAGGCCACTGTGATTGAATGTTTAAACTTGGACTGTTTACCATCTAAACTTAAAAAGAGCACATGCTGCTCCAGTTTCTAAGAGTTTCATTGGTTATTTGATGCATAAGTCATCAATGAGTATTTACAGCTGATTCGCTCTACAGAAAAAGGAAGCGCTTTTATTGGCTTCGTAGCTTGTGGATGAGACATAAAAGCTCCAGTAGGATCAGACGAGGTGTCTCTCTAAAGCTGAGGACATCGGCGATAGATCGAAATCACTGTATCAGAAATATTTAGATAAAAAAAACCCTCGCCTGTAAGAAGAAATAAATGGAAGATAAAGCGCAGCTGCTTGCTTAACTGAAATGAAGCATCAGTAGTCACTGATGAAATATGTATGTGTCAGTCAATCAATCAATCTAAAACTTTCAGGATACAAACATATACGGCCCTTATAATGAATAAAACCAACAAACAGAATCCAAGATATCATATATTTACATACAGGCTGGAAGAGCAGAACTTGACCAGACTTCACGGTTCTTCTGTGTTAAATCCAGTTTACAGAGCCCGGTGACCCACATGTACATCTGCGCACGGGACCGTGCAGCCCGGCAGAGCAGACAGACGACAAACATTTGACTTGCACCGCTCCAGCGCGGCACCGTTCAACAGCTTCACGCCTTCATTATGTGCTCCATTAAGCTGCTTTTTTTTCTGTAGGCGCCACCACAAATGAGCAGCATGCACGAGGGTACAATATTTAAAAAGTGTTGTCTTCACAGACGCTGAACAGATACCAAACATGAGAATCGTGCATCTTCATTCTTGGACATCGTCTGTGAATGTCCCAATCATCAGACAAGTCATCACTTATATGAACTACTAAACATCTTCATACAGTTTTTAACAGTTTTCTGTCCTCCCTGCTCCCAACACTCATCATGTTACTCCTCTCTGTGTTGCATTTAATGTCAAAGTCTGAGAGCAAACCCTCAGAAACGGCTGAAGATGAGTATACGGACAAAAAAAAAAAATGACGTCAAGCAAGAAACAGAGGTGGTTGATGATGGAGTTACTAACTCCACAACCTGCTTCACCATCCATCATCCAGTAGCTTTGATAAATCATCCATATAGACCAGTGGTCCCCAACCTTTTTGTAACTGTAAGTTTACTGGGGGGGGGGGGGGGGGGCTACCTCATTACTCGTTACAATACGGCAATAACATCAAAGTCTTTGGTAACATTCTCTGTACCCATTTAAAAAAAAAAAATAGAAAAGCACGCAACAATTCCCCCATATAGTGATTTACAGATTGCGATAAAATCTGCCTTCTGGATCAGTTTCGGATCAGCCTTTGAAATTTGATAGAGGTTCCCCATTGTCAATCCCTGAGTCAAATTTCATGAGTTTTGAGCAATAATTAACAGAGATACTGAGAAAGAAAATTTTTGGCCCCATTTACCACAGTGTTGTCGAAAATTTGAAAGTGATCCAGAATCCAGGATTTCTTCTGGATCACAGCCAAAATGAAATAAGTTCTTCCTTTTCACATTTCTGACAACTCCTGAAAATTTCATCTAAATCCATCCATAAGGTTTTGAGTTATCTTGTACACAAACAGACAGATAAACGCCGGCAAAAACATAAGCTCATTGGGGGGGGTAACAAAAAAAAACAAAAAAAACTCAGAGCGGGCTTGGCTGTCATGTTTAATCCATATTCCAGTAGGACTCCTGGTGTCTGTTAACAGCTTTCTTTTTCTTAGAAGCCGTAGGTTGTTCTTCTGTCTCTTCACTGTGCATTTTCCCCTTCACAAGGAAAGTTTCCAAAGACATCTTTTTCTTACTCATTTTCCTAGCTGGGTTAAATTCTGGCGCTCAAGTGACCGAGATGTAACTGAGAGGATACAGTCATTTTTCAAAATAAAATATTATTTGAAATAAAAGCTCGTTCAGACTCATATAATGAATAAAACTTAAATAGCTAATTTTTTCTTGCACGGCCAATCGATCCACGGCCCGGTACCGGTCCGCGGCCCGGGGGTTGGTGACTACCGATATAGATGATAGAAAGAAAGGGCAACAAAATGCTTGAATGAACAGTCAGATAACGGCTACACGCACCGATATGTCAGCTTCGACGCCACGTTTGAGTAGCAGACGTTTTCCAGAAGTTCTGGTCCTGTCACACCACAGCAGCAGTAGATGAAACGACTTTTGCTAAATGTTAAACTGGGTGACGTGGACGGACGCGCTGCGCAGATAATGCGGCTTTGTGATTAAATTGGAAGAGCATGCCTTGATTACTCCAATCAGAACGACTAAATCATCTCCGAAAGTGAAATATGCTGAACATCCTCGCCTCGCTATCAGCAACGGCGAGTCCTTTACCCCTCCCTCCTTTCCAGCGGGCGAGAGCACCGCGAGCCGGAGTGACTTTGAAGACAAGCGAGGTTGGTTTATTCAATTATTGTGTCCCGAAGATAAAACGGGAACAACATAATGGCTTGATTAATTTCCTTATCGCGGTCAGCACAAAGAGTAATTACAACCAAGTCCACCGTTTGGCGAACCGCACATCAATCAAATTAGAGCGGTCTCCGCTCAGCAGAAATCACTTTGAAAGAGAACAAATGAGTCGATTGGTTCAGTCCTCCGCCTCCGGCCAGTGTTTACCTTAGAACTGCTGGTCCAAGTAAAGGTTACTGAAGTTGATTAGAAAGCTGAGAATATGTCAGAAAATTTTACAGAACTTGCGTGCGCGCCGCGTCTGAAGTGAGCGAGGCTGTGCAGGACCGAAGTTGATTTACTCGCCCGGAGGGATCATTATAGCGTACGACACTCCAGACTACTCCTGATTTAAACCAGCGGGGAAACTGCTTGAAGTTGAGCCTGCAATCAAATGCCAACGCGTAACAATGCGGCGGCGAAGCCCAATCACAAACATGACCACGTCTCGTACAGATGCGCACGCTACCCTCCGCTTTCAGGACAAGAGAAGAAGAAGGAAGCAATGAGGAGAGCGTTGAGGCCGGCGTGGGATCAGCTCTGATGGAAAAGAGATGCATCACAGACCTGCAGCATGTTGTTCTGTGCACGTGTCAGAGCAAAATTAAAGTGACAGTATATTCAGTATATATATTGCATTAGCCATTTGTGATTTAATCAAACTCATTAAAGGTAGATGAGCTTGGTTGATATCTTTATTCAGATTACCAAACATTTAAAAAAAAGTAGGCTGGGCAAGTTAATGCGTTATCGCGTTAACTCATTAATTTATTAACGCTGACATTTATTTTGAGCTTTTGTTTTGAAAAGTCTGTTACTGGCTGCTGCGGAAACGGGAGATAATTGGCAGGTAAACATGCGGAGAATCTAAAACAAACATGGAGAGCAGTAAAAATCCATGTACTTTACAGTTTGAGTAGCAACTCAGGCAGCAATTTTAACAATTCTGTCTAAAAAAAATTTTGGACAGAAACAAAACTGTTAAACCCCTTTGTTTAAGATGATCGCGTCATTCCTTTATTTATCATCAGATCTGCTCCATGTGTTCACTGTCCTGCTGTTCTCTAGCTGGTTACTGCAGTGCAGCTCCATCTAGTGGCAAAGATGTGTAATAACAAGAGAAAGTCTGTTCCTTGATTATAAAACGAACCCCATTTTTGAGAAAATGACTTCTAGATTAAAATATCGTCCTATATTCGGGTCAATACGGTAGTTTGATCAATGACTGATTCAGCAGCAGATGGGTGTCCTGCAATGCTGGAAATGAGCATCAGAGGATCATCAGTGGCCTGTTTTCTAAAATTGAAATATAAAATAACAGGCATTTATTTTATTTTATTTTATTTTTGTTAGGTTAAAAAATGAAAAACAAAATAAAAAGTCACTTTTAATTTTTTTAAATTTTTGATTGACAATTGAAAATGGAAAAAAAACAAATGATATATGGATAATTAAGGATTGATAAAGGTATAGAACTTTAACATGGACATTTTCATTTTAAAGTTCTCCTGGTTGGCTGATTCAACAGAAACAAGGTTATTTGTAACAACTGACAATTTGAACTTCCCATTACAATTTTGTTGGTAGACTTTTTTTAATTTTTATAATTCAAGATGACATTAATGCTCTGGCAGTTTCAATAAGCTTTATTTTATTTTACATTTTTTTAAGATGAGATTTACACTAAATATGTGTTACTGACAAGTGCTGATGTTAAAAGTGTTCATAGTTTATATGGCAGCAGAACATTCAAATAAAAGTGTACTTTACACTACTTTTGAATTCATTATTTGATTTTGCGTATACAATGAGATTAAACATGATTAATCAGGGAAATCATGCGATTAATTACGATAAAAAATTTTAATCTTTGCCAAGCCCTAAAAAAAAGACTTTTTTTTTTAAAACATATACACTGTATGAGCCAAAAATAGCCCCACGCTGATATTTTGACCACCTTAGGACTGTTAGCTTTGATTGCCGAACATATTTAAATGCCGTCATGGTGAAAGCATTTGCAGCGTTGCAATGTTTATTTCCATCCAGAGACTGATATGTCCTGGTCTTGCCATCTTGGAGTATTTTTGAATCTTCCCCTTTCTCCTCCCCCCTTCAGGGGTTGCCACGGCAAATCATCCTCCTCCATCTTACTGTCCTCTGCATCCTCTTCTCTCACACCAGCTAACTTCATGGCCTCTTTCGCCGCATCCATACATCTCTTAGCTCTTCCTCTAGGCTTCCTGTCACACGGTTCCAACCTCATCACCTTTCTACCGATATATTCACCATCCACTCCTCTGCACGTGTCCAAATCATCTCAGTCTGAACTTCTCTCCAAAATATTTCCATTCATTGTATTCAGATAGTCAGTTGACCTGATTTCTTTGGGGCATGTAATGCAGCAGAACCTGTAGTCCAACTGAAATAACCCCAGATCATGATACTGCCTCCACAGGAAGTATGACCGGTGCATCATTGCTGGTGCCGCTCTTCACACGATAATGCTCCAACCACATTTCTTCCTCAAAGATTTGATTATACACAGCTTTTAAATCTATGTTGTCAAAGTTCTAAAGCTT
This sequence comes from Hirundichthys speculiger, assembly GCA_018398805.1. NCBI lineage: Eukaryota > Metazoa > Chordata > Actinopteri > Beloniformes > Exocoetidae > Hirundichthys > Hirundichthys speculiger. The sequence continues at coordinate 653,508 of JAGFBZ010000240.1, forward strand.
GAATCGATAAAACATGCAACAAAAGATAACAGCAGCCCTGTACGAGGCAGCTGATCAGATTTGCTGTCTCAGAGCTGCCATGTGTAAAACTTTCACTTTAAAATATGTCAAAGTCAACTAAATTACTGTAAGATCATACAAAACTAGCACTTTGACAGCATATTAAATGCACAGATCAAATATGTTGACAAAAGTGCCACTGATAATATTGTGCTGAGGAGTGGGGGTGGTCCGGTGAGCCATTTAACATCAACTTTGGAAATGAAGAGGAAGTTACGCTGACTGAAGGGCCGTGTATACTCTGGCAGCAATGTGTCGCCGTCAGCTTGTCGCAGCGATGCCGCAGACACTTTTGATTTATACTAGCGCGGTCTCCACGCTACAACCGAAGAGGGACAATCACGAACTAGCTAAACATACTAAACGTATCTCTTGCGTTTTTCCACTTCCTCACCGTCTCGGCCGTATCCAGACCCACATTCATCGCTATCTCCCTCCATGAATTACTAGAATATGTGCTGTCTTTGTAGAGTGGAGAACCAGAATCATACAGATGTGGGTACTTCCTCATTTATTCAATGACGCGCACTTTTCTACACGAATATAGAATTGACCAATCAGAGGCCTTCTTCCTCTCCTCTCTGCGACACTCTCTGCGTCGACCTACAATTTTGGGTAGGCGCATCAGAGTGTCTGCGTAGTGTCTGCTTAAGGGTGGGGGAGCATCTCTGCGTTGTCTGCGTAGGTGACACAGACGACCTGACGTTCGAGTATAAATCAGGCTTGAGGGGATATTCAACCACGCTCAGAGAACTGGGAGACTGGGAAGAGGCCAGTCGGTGAGAAGTCGTCAGTTGCCTGTCAGTGTGCGGCTCAAAGACGCCACCCCCAACTACAGATGGATAACATGGTAAATATCTTATTTAAGCTACAGCTGATGAGAGAGCACGTGATGGGCTGATGTCACAAAGAGGAAGACGGAGAACCGATACCACAAGACAATCCCTGCTACCCATGTATGCTAGTCCATTTCTTTCCCCGTTTTCAATGTAATCTTTCTTTGATTATTTATTTGCATTTCGAACAAGTCACAACACAAACTCGTCACAACTCGTCCTAAACAGCTGGTGCTTTGAGCACAGTTGTACCTCGCTTCCTGTGATTGTTTTGCTGATAAAAGCTGCTTGGAGACCAGCCGGAGGCCGAATCACTGTCAGATTGTGCACAACAGTCAGGAATGTTCCAAGTGTAGTGGGACGGGATGTTGGGCCAGTTCCTGACTGGTATTCAAGAACCTGTTTTACGCCTTTGGCTGAAAAATTAACTTTCATGTGCGCATTATGCTGCCCCCATGTGTTCAGGGGTGGTAGTTTAACATGGGGTGCCTTTAAAATACCCCACGTTAAGGAGACATTATTCTCATGGGGGAAAAATGATTTTATTTGAGGTAGTAGTAATCTAGATTGAAAAAAAGAGTTTCTGTAGAAAATACACTATATTTCCAAAAGTATTGGGTCACCTGCCTTGACTCACACATGAGCTTTAGCTCCTCCCATTCCCAATCAATATGACGTGGCTCCACCCTTTGCAGCTAGAACAGCTTCAACTCTTCTGGGAAGGCTGTCCATAAGGTTTAGGAGTGTGTTTATGGGGATTTTTGACCATTCTTCCAGAACATTTGTGAGGTCAAACACTGATGTTGGACTAGAAGGTCTGGTTCTCAGTCTCTGCTCTAATTCATCCCAAAGGTCTTCTATCAGGTTGAGGTCAGGACTCTGTGCAGGCCAGTCAGGTTCATCCACCAGACTCTTCCATCCATGTCTTCATGGACCTTGCTTTGTGCTCTGGTGCCCAGTCATGTTGGAAGAGGAAGGGACCAGCTCCAAACTGTTCCCACAAAGTTGGGATCATGGAATTGTCCAAAATGTCTTGGTCTGCTGAAGCATTCAGAGTTCCTTTCACTGGAACTAAGGGACCAAGCCCAGCTCCTGAAAAACAACCCCACACCATAACCCCCCCTCCACCAAACTTTACACTTGGATCAATGCAGTCAAACAAGTACCGTTCTCCTGGAAACCACCAAACCCAGATTCTTCCATCAGATTACCAGATGGAGAAGTGTGATTCTTCCCTCCAGAGAATGTTCCTCCACTGCTCTAGAGTCCAGTGGTGGCTGCTTTACTCCACTGCATCTGACGCTTTGCATTGTTCTTGGTGATGTCTGTCTTGGATGCAGCTGCTCCACCATGGAAACCCATTCATGAAGCTCTCTGCTCTGTTGTTGAGCTGATCTGAAGGCTACATGAAAGTTGGAGGTGTGTTCCCAAACACTTCCATTTCCTTATAATACAGCTGACAGTTGACTTTGGAATATTTAGGAGCGAGGACATTTCATGCTTGGATTTGTTCTCACAGTTCCACGCTGGAGTTAACTGAGCTCCTGAGAGCGACTCATTCTTTCACAAATGTTTGTAGAAACAGTCTGCATGTCTAGGTGATTGATTTTATCCACCTGTGGCCATGGAAGTGATTGGAACACCTGATTCTGATCATTTGGATGAGTGAGCAAATACTTTTGGTAATATAGCGTATGAGGACATCAGTGAAATAAAACCACTCTACTCCCTGCTGGTGGTATCTTTAGCTTTAGTACCAAAAGCACATCTAATTCAAATAAGAATGAAAATATAACTAGATGTTTCTCTCCAGAATTATGTAAATCAGTTCTGCACACATCAACTGGAAAAAGAGCCCTCCATGAATATAAATTCATGGTTTTAGCCAGTGATTTGCAGCCTGAAGGCTTCACTTGACTCCAGAAACCTGCTGGAATTCATTGGCAGTGCTTTTTATTTGCCCTTTCCTCCACAGAGCTAAAATCATATCGCAGCCACGGAGCGAGCGCTTAGATTCAAAGGAGCTGGTTTCACCGGGGTTCATTATAGGAGCAACTACGGGCTGAGCGGCGAGTGAAAACCATCTTCATGAGACATGCTGCTGCTGAGCGCGAGTGTGTGATTTTATTAGAAAAGGCTCATTGGATGTTGACGAATGAAATATACGGATGTGATATGACCGCGGCACAAGTGAATTAGAGGGACGGCAGCATTTCCCCCGTAGCTGCTGCTCGTGTTTTCATTTCTCTCACAAGGCCCTTCGGCCTGAGAAGCAGAATGCTGAATGCAGTTTATTCTAATGTGAAGCGTGAAGACACACAGACAAGAGAGAAATTAGGAGCATCCGGGATCCGGGCTTCTTAAAAAAAGAACCCAGAAAACATTTACAAGGATTAATAAAAGTTCCTCAGACAACTCAACACCCTGCAACCGGACATGATGCGATGCCTTCATCATCACGCAGCTTCATTACTTTGCTATTTCCAGTCAACTTCAGGAACATTTAGGAGAGGAATAGTTGGCATCGCACGGTCCACGCGCCACAGAGCATTAACATCTGAACTTGTTGATTTTCTCCTCTTTCACGCATCATAAATCTGACGTGTTCATCAATTACTTGCCTCCAAATTGAGCCAGATGTGATTAGAGGGTTCTTTGTACGGAGGCGGAGAGAAGGAATTAGGCGTAGTTGGCTTTAATTAGCAGCGAGTGAGCTGCACTTCCACATCACACTTCTTCCTGTGTGAAGGGCATCGCTGAAGAGCCTTTTGCAGATGCAAATGTACGTGGAGGGCAGCTAGCAATAATCATCACGCAGGCTGTTTTAATTAGCGTGGCAGAGATGAAGAGCACGTCGGGAGGAAGCTGCAGAGCTGCCTCCGGGGCTGGTGGCGGAAAGTGGCTCTGCAGACTTCGACCAAAGGAAACAAAGACGTGGATCTGGGAAACTGGCCCGCACGTCATCACTTCATTCAAACGGGCAGCTGACAGATGTGCCGACGAGACGTTTCAGCTGCTGCGTTTTAAACCTGCTTCAGCTTCAGCGGCGCACCTCCACCCAATTAACGCAGGAAACAGACAGGAAATGAAACTGCCATCTGGCTGAGACCTAATCAGCCAATTAAACAGACTTTTTTCTTTTTTTTTAACCAGCCACTGCAAAAAAAAAAAAAAAAAAACTATTAATAATGCCTTTCCATGGCACCGTAGCCAATTTAACATCAGCTCTGACAGACCGGAAGCCTTATCTCTCTGTGGTGAGGACTTTCCGAGCTGCCGTTTCCCACTTCAGCCTCCAATTATCCTCCATCACACTTCCATGTAGCTGCTCTGTGGGAATAATTTATTGTGTTTGTCCACATACCTGTCTGGATGCAAAGACCTCTGTGGGCAAAACATATTGAGATCTGACGCTTTGGCATTTTAGTATCCCCCCCCCCATCCCCCACGGCTCTGCAGTAATGAGCATCAGGGATTCCACCCTGTTTTGAGTCAGTAAACAGTAAAACACATCATGTCTGCAGCCGGACTCTGCGGCCGGCACGGGACTCCGTGGGCCAATCAGCACCTCAGTGTGGAAACTCCTGTCACCATCTAGATCAGAGGTGTCAGACTCATTTTCACTGAGGGCCACATCAGCACGACAGTTGCCCTCGAAGGGCCAGATTGACAGCATGAATGTAACGAAATGCAATGTACATCAAAATAAGTTAAACCACACCTTATTCTATTGTTAAATAACTGTTTGTGTATTTATTATTTATTCAAGTTTCAAATATGTAAGTCATTATTATATTAAACTCAGGGTTTGTGGTTGTAACTCTGCTAAAACAGGCCTTACGGAAACCTCTTGCTCGGAGTTAAGTTATCTCGCTTTGTGAAACAGAAAACCCAGTTTCTATGGAACAGCTGGCACATCTGCGAAGGAAGCATCACACTTGAAAGGCACATACAGCCACAATAAAGCCAGCTTTCACTGCTGCATCATTTTTGGCGGGAACTTTTGTGAACACATTCTGCTGCAACTGCAGTCTGCCTTTTAATTCTGCTGCAATATTTTGTTTTTCTTGTAGAATAAATTTAGCATACTTAGCTCCGTGTTTGCTATCAAAATACTGATGTAGATTATACTCTTTCACGACTGACGCCACCTCATAACACATATTATTTTTTCACCTTGAGGTACAAACTTGTAATTGTTTTCCCATTGTTAATAAAACTGTCTTCCTTGTGCATTATTTTTATTTCTTGGACATGTTGGGGTTAATCTGTAGAGGTTTTTCTTATGTCCAACAGTTCTGAAAATTGTCTCGATGTCTTTCTCATGGTGAGATACCGTTATCGTTGTGGGTAATGATGAAATGCATTATGGGAGATGTAGTTTATTGCCAATATGCGCTTTAAAGCGGTATAAGCTTATTTTATGTCTTAAAATATTGGTTTAAAATTTAAACCAATAATGCACAAGCTCATGAGGGCCACATATAATGGTGTGGCGGGGCACATTTGGCCCGCGGGCCTTGTGTTTGACACGTGATCTAGATTCATGCTGTCGGTGAGACAATAGGCTCAGGGCGGAAAAGCAGATTCTGCTGTTCTCAGCTTTCTACCTCTCCTTGATTTTCTTCCGTCTCATCCGAAGCTATGCATCTATTCTACTATGCAGATTAGCCATGTGAATTATTCAGGAGGCCCTGCTTATGATCACACTCCTCGAGATTCGTTCCCCTCATTAGAAATTCATTTGGAGAAAGTCAATAGAAGAGAGAGTGGACAAGATTGCTCCTTTTACTTTCCCCTGTGGATTCGTGCGGCCTCGTGATGCAGGAAAAACACCAAAGGAAGAGTGGAGTGAAGCAAGACACAGCCGGGGTTTCTTTGCAGTCGCTGATTCGACAAAACCAACATGTAATTGTTCTGCGATGTTAATGCGGTCGTGGAAAAATCGTTGAATCCTACGTTTCTTTTCTTTTTGCTTTTCTTGCTTTTTAGGGTCGCAGGGATCCGCTGTAGCCTATTAAAGCTCTCTCTGGACGAAGGTTTTAGTTTTTCCCCTTGGCTAAAAACTAAAAAACAAAACAAAACATCTTACTGAATATAACAACTGAAAAACAGAATAAAAATAACATGGGCCATCCCTGAGATTTGACATCTTTATCTGCATCAGCTTGAAGTCATCATTTCCTGAATGACTATCATTCTCTTGCAGAATTGTGAATGAATGTATTGCTTCAGGTTATTGCGTTTTTTTTTTTTTTTTTTAATGCACTACTCTATTTAGGTCCAACTGCAGCATTTCAACTGGGCTGAAGTGTCTTCTTTTATTTTTGCCGGTGTGTTCTGGATCACTGTCATGTTGCGTGACCCAGCTGTGGACCAGCTTTAGCTGGTGTCCGGCTCCTGCAGCTGTAACACAAACCATCACTGCTCCACCGCTGTGCTTCAGAGCTGGTGGGAGACATTTCTGCTGAACAGCCGTGTTTGCTTCTCACCAAGCGTGACGCTGCGCCTTGAGGCGAATCAACTGACCTGGTCTCGCCTGTGCTTATTGTTCCAGAGGTCTTGTGGTTTGTTCAGATGTGGTTTTGTGATCCTCAATTGTGCTCTATTCTCCCAGCAACCCTTCCAAACAAACCATACGTGTTCAGGCTTCTTCTAATTGTCTCTGACTTTAACATTTAAGATGCTAACTGGGGCTTTTTATGGTCTGACACATCTTTTTCTGTATTTCTTTGGGCATTAAGCAGTCTGCCCTTCTTGTATATTTGTCAGAATATCCACACCTGTGAATAATAGCAGCTGTCTTCAATAACATAGACACATAAATCATCTTTCTCACTGTGGAACAATAAGCTCCAAACAGCTTGGACGTGAATTTAAAACCCTTTCCAGGATGATGTGCACCAGCCATTGGTTCCTCACAACCATTACTTATGTCTTTCCCTGTTGGCCTTGTGTTAGCACATACATGAATGGTTCACACCAGAAAACTTTCACAGAGGTCTGCACACCTTCAGATAAGTTCAGCTGGAGCTGATGACTGGCGGCTTAAATCCAGTGGAAGTAGTGGGAATACTAACTTCTACATTTAACCCCGAGCTGCATGTCTAAATCAAACAAAATATAAACACTTTCTCTCTCTCTCTTTTGAATTACCTGTCTTTTGCACCTCACCTGTTTTAATTCTAGTCCTCATGCGACGTTTTCTGCCTCGTCACACCGGTTCTGGCGTAGAGACAGGAACAGGTGAGCTATCCACACGACCCGCTCTCATGCTTCACTCAGCGCTCCGTATTTGCCACCTGCCAGGTGTGGCGCTGGGGCAGATGGAGGCCCAGCACCCAGCAGCTCTGCCGCTGTTACGATGCTATAAATGTGTCTGGGCGGATCGCTGCCCATCCAAACAAATCGCCCTGTTTTCTCTTCACCTGCTCCGGGCGAGTCCAACTTTGTTTCTGTGCTCTTTTGACCTTCAGCCTCTTTGAGTCTCATCCCAAAAGAGCTGAGTCCAGCTTTTGTGAGCAGACCTCCAAACTCCTGTAATGCCGGTTCTCTGCGGCGTATCAGAGCCGCCGCTGCCGCTGGGAGGACGATTACGTTCAGGATGTCACAACCTGAAAGTGATCTCTCCTTTCACGTCTCCATATGCTTCTTCCAGCATCTCTCTGTCTCTGCGGTTTATCTCGGCTCATTTCTCTCCACTGCTGTTGTAGCAGTGAGGCTAAATGCCGTCTGAAGCACTTTAGCTCACAGACGAGGAATGGTCCTCGCCTCCGCATCCAACAGTGATTTTTGGAGTGTTTGTCACCATCTACCCACTGCAAACACTACGTGTGTGGATACATACACAGATGTAGGTGGAGGAGTTGGTAACAACAGCACATATCGGCTGTCAGAGAGACTTGCATTACCCCTCCCACAGTCAGTGTTGTACCTGAACGCATTCATTCAACAAAAGTTCACGAACGAGTTCATATTTTGTGAAAATGTGAACTGAACGTGCTCTCGTTTTCTCCCTTGACGAGCGTCGGGCGTGAACGAGTTCATTTGGGCAACTGTGAATGACGTCTTTTCAAAGTTCATGCACGGTCAAAACCGTGCCAGGTTTCCAGTGAACCCCTTTTAAAATACACCACAAATGAGCCTAATATGTATCTGTGGAACGCAATCAAACATGGCAACGCGGGCTGTCGCTTCTGTCACGCTAACAATTGACAAAGATTGATAGATAGACGAACTTTTAACCGCTGTTTAGTGAAAGTAATAATATGATTTAGCAGCAGGGAGGGTGATGAGTGAAAACGTGTCGCTGTTAGCATTAGCTCTGGTCCGTAGTGGAGAAGTTCATTGACAGGATTTGTTTTATCTTGGGAAAGGGAATAAAAATGTCCCTCCAAACGTTCTGGACACTTCAAGTCACTGTTGCAGGTCCCCAGCAGCAATATTTCACCATGGCGTTATTATATTATAATATTAATACTAGGGCTGTCAATTTCTCAAAATAATTAATCAGATTAATCGGACGTCATAATAATCATGATCGCAAATAATCGCTACTAACGCAAGTTGATACTCTTAAATACAGTAGAACCAGAAATATGACCATATTAGTCCATCCTGAGGTCTCTGGCTTCCTGTCAAGAGATTAGACTTAAAACAAGCTCTACTTGTTCAAGTCTTTCATGGTCCAAAAGTCCATCTCTGACAATGTTAGATCCATATGAACCAACCTGGACTCTGGAACCTCAGGTATGGTCTCCTGCTGGTGCCCAGAGTCAGGACCTAAAAAGGTGAAGCTGCATTTCAGTTTATGCTCTAAAATCTGGACCTTGATTCTTCCAGACTACAACTCTGACAATGTTCAGATCAACTGAAACAGTTGCTGTTTAGATGTGAAGATGATGACTGGAAGGATTTTATCTGCACTCTTCATTTTTTATTTAATTCATTAATTTTTTGTAATTATTTTTATTTTTATTGATTATTTTATGCTTGTATGAATGAGTCTATTTGCCTTTACTTATGCATCTGAAAAAGCACTTTGAATTGCCTTGTGTAGAATTGTGCTCTACAAATAAAGTTGCCTTGCCTAATATGAGAGTACACAAATGTTTGCCTTATGCAAAACAAATGCTGTTATTTATTGCTACAATGGCAAATCATTATATTGTATATATATATATATATACCAATTTTTCTCTTATGGCATACAAATATTTTCATGGTTGCTCAAACGGGGGGGGGGGGGGGGGGGGGGGGGGGGCTCTGCATCGCGCTTGATTAGCCGACAAGTGATTTTCAGTAGTCGGGACTCGGTGGTAACTAAATTCACATCGACAGTAAACACAAACAACATTATCTGTGGGTTAGCCAGGCAAGGTTTTGAAGCTGAACTTACATTCAAATAGTATCTCTTTATCCAGCTACTTCTAAGGGAGGTTATTTACGTCTGTCTTCGCGGCATGGACATCGACGTCAGTGCATGACTTCTGTTTTGACAAACGGAGGGACTACAGGACTACAACTACGGCGGGGCGAGGGTCATGAAGCCTGGAGGCAACACTACTCTCCTCTCTACTTGTACATCAACGGCCGGCCCCGTTAATCGCGTTAATAAATAGTGCGTTAAAATTATTTTGCTTAATCACGCGTTAACTTTGACAGCCCTAATTAATACTCATGATACGCATCGGAAATATAGCAAGTTAAAACAGTCCTAAACTAGGGAGAAACGGGAGGGGGGTTGGTGCTTACCGAAAGGTCAATTGCGTCATCAAATGTTGAAAACAAGCGTGGAGGAAGATGAAAGCTGCAGTCGCCCAGAGCTGGAGCAATGTCCCGGAGTCGGGGATTGAAATATTGAAATGGGGGGAAAATTATTTGCACCTCAAGAACCTGTTTTTGTCTTATAATAAAGACCATTTAGCAGCAAGTTTTTCCTCATATCTTTAATATAATGTGGAGAGAAGCTGAAAGGGAAATGACAGTTTTCATGGGCTGTCCCTTCAATGCTAACGTGAACCCTGGTTGGTTAAAGATTCTGAATTGGACACATAGTTTTCAACGGATAACATGGATAAAATAATTGCCGTTTGTGGTGGTGTAGTATATGGGCAGTGGCAATCACTTTGATAAATAATTGCTTGCAGCAACATTAAAAAATAATAAGAAAAAAGAAAGAAGTTCACTTTTTGAAATGGTGAACTGAACTAGTTCATTTTAATTTCAGTGAACTACAAACTGAATTAGTTCGTCTAGAAAGTGAACCTTACCCAACACTGCCCACTCAAAATCAGCTGGACTTGATTTTGAGGCATAAACGGCTTTAGCTTGTAAAAGACAGACGGAGCCGTCTGCACAATGTACTGTGATCAGAGGAGGCGTGGTCGGAGATCAATACGCATCTGTTGGATAGGAATTCATAATCCTGGATGTCTTCACGGGAGAACAGCTCCTCCAGATGAGCTGCAAGGTGCTGACGATTGACTTTCTCTACCAGTGAGAGAAACTGGTCGGGTGTTTATGCACATTTGTTGTTTGTTTGTTTGTTTTGTTGACTGAACAGACAGTCTGGTGCAGTTCTGGAGAAACAGACGCAGCATTTGCTTCATTTCTCTTGTCGCTTCTGCGAGACTCCCATCAGGCGTTCACTGCTAATTCTTCTGTTTCAGACCTGGAAATATGAGATTATTTGTCTTGTTCTGAATGTTATTTACGGATTGAGTCAGTGGTAAAAGTTTCATATATACGTATATATACATATGAGGTCTCAAATTTATCATTAATTTGTCTTTAATGTCTTAACTGGCCAAGAAATCTAAAATTGAGTAATCTTATGGTTAAAACAAGCATCAAAACCCAAAGGTTTTCAGCTTTTAATTTTCTCTTTTACCCTAGAATTCCTTTCAAGTAACCACATAAACAATATCCACTTTAATTTATGAGGTTTATTTTCTTGCTCCTGCACTGCAAAACTACAAATAAATACAAGAAATAAACTAAATTTTAGGTGAAAATTTGTTTTTTTTTTTTGTAATTTTCTCTTCTTTTTTCTTTTTTTCATTTTATTTGCCAATTGGTTAGTTAATTAATACATTTTATTGTTATTAATTTGATTTTTTACATTTATTGCCTCCATTTCTTTATTTTCTCTCTTTATTTTTACTTCACGTGTTCCTGGGTCATCATTTTTCAACCACCCAGAATTATGAATTTTTTGTTCATTTTCAGCGTCTTTCACTCGTTCCCATACCGTAGAAAGTCTGATCTAAAATTAAACTTATTTTCCCACTTGATTCAAACTCTTGTGCGCCAAACAGATTCAAACTGGAAACAAGATTTCCCATCCAGTAAAAACACCGTCCTGCACAGACGGATCGCTTCACTGCGTCACTTTCACCCAGAATTTAATGTTTCTCTCTTGTATTTTAGCTGCTTTTTTTTTTCTTTAGTTTGGCAGTAGGGGTATAGTGAGTAATGTGTGTGTGTGTGTGTGTGTGTGTGTGTGTGTGTGTGTGTGTGTGTGTGTTTGACTGTTGTCTTTTCTAAGTTTGAACTCACGTACAAATGTCCTTGTCTTAAGAAGAAAACCATAATTTTACTCCCAGAAAGCAGTGAATATCTGGCTGGTGATGCCTTTGCTAAATCTAATATGTAGTTTTATTGTCACCTGGACCAAACTGAGTGAGCTGCCTTTTAATCAAAGTCTGCTTTATTGTCACTTTAGCACACGTAGAGTACGTATGGAGAATCAATACTGCATTACCCTCAGACCCTAGTGCACAGGAAAAAAACTCTGAACACTAAATACTGCAATGTAAGGTTAGACCGATACATTGGCCGGCTGATATATCGGGCCGATATATCAGCCGGCCGATATATCGGCGATTTTTTTACTTGAATCGGCATTGAGCGATTTGCGCATGAAGTATTTTTCCGTGGCATGATTTACCGACAGGCATCCACGGGCAACTCTTGTGTTGCCGGAAGATCCTGCAGCACATGCAGACGCATTATCACTTTTTTATTTGAAAGTATGTGTGGTAAAGTTGAAGTTAAAGTTGTTAAATTGTTAAATTTTCACTTTTCAATTAATATTTGTTTAAACTTGAGACCTGTAACATTTGTTATCATTGTGTCATTTTTTAAATTTAAATTGAGGGAGCAAAAGCAGTATCTGCCACATTTATTGGCCCGAGAAAATCGTCAGTCCATAATTGGTCATCGGCTAAGGGTGATGGAAAAAAAAATCGGTATCGGCATCGGCCCTAAAAAATCCATATCGGTCGATCCCTACTGCAATGTAAAAAAAAATGTATAAATAGGGACGTGCAAAAGTAAACTAAGATAAAAATCAAGTTAAAAAAAAAAACACAAACATTACAAAAAAGTAGGGCTGGGCAAGTTATTAAGTATAGTCCTCGATTATTAAACAACCCCCATTTTTGAGAATATGACTTCTAGATTAAAATATCGTCCTATATTCGGGCCGATGCTGTAGTCTGATCAAGGAACTCATTCAACAGCAGATGGGTGTCCTGTGGCTCAGGATTGTGTTGGTGGACTTCTTTATTTGTCTCAAATAACAGGATGACATTAATGTCCTGACAGTGGCAATAAGCTTTTTTTTTTTCCCTACATTTTTTAAGATGAGATTTACACTAAATATGTGTTACTGACAAGTGCTGATGTTAAAAGTGTTTGAACAACAAATGTTATGGCACTTTAGTTCATATGGCAGCAGAACATTTTTAATAAAAATTCACTTTACACTACTTTTAATTTATTTTTACTAATTTATTATTTGATTTTAATATACAATGCAATTAATTGTGATTAATCGGGGAAATCATGCGATTATTCACGATTAAAAATTTTAAACGTTGCCCAGCCCTACAAAAAAAGCATAAGACACAGCAGCTTTGTCTGTTGAACAAAATAAAATGCAGCCTGTAAACGGTTCAAATGGACTCAGTGATGCAGTCACTGAGCTCATCGGTCATCAGTCCAACTTAATCTAATCTAGTAGGATTTTTAAAAGCTAGCTGAGGCCTTAAAGGTCCATGTGTCAAACGTAGCGATACCCTACTGCTGAAACTGCAGACTGTAACCATATTTGACACCCCCCATCTCACCCGTCCCTTCCGAGCATGTAGGAAAAATACAGGAGATGTGGAAAACAGGAAAGGCCCCCTCTAGAGCCGGTGTTTGGCTCGTCCCCTCTGGGTTCGGAGTCTTCCTGAGGCGTCCTCGGATCCAAATTGCTTCTTCGTAGGAGTTTGCTGGAAGGGTTTCTACGGTTCAGAGGTTCGGCCAACTGCTGAAGCTCCAGCATTAAAATGGAAATTGTTGCATTATATTAAAATTCCATCAACAGACCAACAGACTAAAATGTTGCACAGCCGACTTCAGAAGGTTTTAAAAAAAGATCGTCTTTTTTTTTCAGCATGAGGAAATAAGCTGAAACAGTCAAGACAGAAATTGATACAAAGAAAATGATGAAGCTGTAGATATAATTTATGGCCCCTGATTCTTTGATTAATGACAGGCTGTGAATTCCTTCTGAAGATCATTATGTACAGCTTGACCAGCTTATTCACAATTATCCTGCTTCCTAAAATAATTGGCATTTTTCTGCAAAAAAATAAAAAATGTGTCACAGAGAGATGGCAGATGGAAACTTTATTACCTGTCTGTCCTCTCAGTTAATTGGGAGATTTTATGCTCCAGCGAGACGCTCTGATTCGAGCTTCGTGACTGAGGACGCCGAACACACATGTTCAGCGCCGTTTTCCTCGACGTATGAAATCGCCTGTCCACGTAACATGCGTGTTGACACATCTGGCAGACACCGTAGAGTAGGGGTGTCAGACTCATTTTCACTGAGGGCCACATCAGCATCATGGCTGCCCTCGAGGGGCCAGAGTGACAGCATGAGTGTAACAAAATGCAATGTAAATCAAAATAAATTAAACTACACCTTGTTAAATAATGGTTTCTGTTATGTATTCAAGTGTCAAATATTTAACAATGATTATAATTATTATTATAACAATTATTATATTAAACTCAGGGTTTGTGGTTGTAAACCTGCTCTCGCACAGGTGATGGTTAGAAGTGGGAGCGATTCTTTGTTTTTCTTGATGGATAAATTAAGCATACTTAGCTCCGTGTTTGCTGTCAAAACGCTGACGTAGATTATGCTCTTTCACGACTGACACCGCCTCATAACAGAAAAGACAGGCCTGCTGTTTCTTCACCTTGAGGTACAAACTTGTAATTGTTTTTCCATCGTGCATGAAACTGTCTTCCTTGTGCATCAAATTTTCTTTTCTTAGACATGTTGAGGTTAGTTTGTAGAGGTTTTTCTTAAGTTCGTCAGTTCTGAAAATCGTCTTGATGTCTTGCTCATGGTTATATACTGTTATCTTGTGGTAACGGCAAGATGCATTATGGGAGATGTAGTTTATTGTCCATATGTGCTTTAAAGCGCCGTAAGCTTATTTTAAGTTTTAAAATATTGGTTCCAAATTTAAGCCAATAATGCACAAGCTCTCAAGGTCCACATGAAATGACGAGGCGGGCCACATTTGGCCCACGGACCTTGTGTTTGAAACATGTGCCGTAGAGTTAAATGACCCAGCTCAGCTGTGAGATGTTTCATTAAAGGCTTTTCACGCCTCTTTTTTCACTGCACTGGAAAGATCAGCCCTTTTTAAAAGATTGAAGAAATGCCATCTCCAAGCCTCAAAACTATATCTCAGCTCAGCAGTGGTGTTCTAGTCTGTCTCTCCGATGATTCCAGTGTATCACTTCAAATTTAATCCGCCGTACAGATGCGAATGGAGACAAACATCTGAAAGTCACCACGCAGTCAAAACAAGCTCTGTGATGAATCGCAGACTGAGCCTGCGCCCCCTAACCCTGATTGCAACCGGCCCGATGGGCTGCTGACCTGCTCCCGACCACGGCTGGAGGTGACCCGAGCCCACGTCGGTACACATAATTAACTTTTCCCTACAGGGGGAACCGATGATCAATGAGGGAGTGACCTTACCCTCCGCATGCACCGTCTTCAAAGTCGGATAATAAATTAGCTCATCTCACCTCCTCCGTACATCCCGGTTATTTAGAGGTGCTAGCCAAAGGAGTCCATTACCTTTTTATGGAAAGCAGGTTCATTCAATTTGCCGGCGGCCCAATAAGAAGTTTGGTATGGATGAACAGCAAAAGGAGGCTCAAGGGCAAGTGAGTTATTCCATTATCTGTAATTTGTGGGAAGGCGAAAGCTGTCCAGGTCCTGAGGGCATTCATTTACATCTGTAACCTCCGTTCCTCAGCAAACAAAACAGGATGCTTTATGTGCATGAGATAATTTTAATTGATGTGAACTATTTCTCTTTAATACATCAACTTTGTTTTAATGTCTGTGGGTTTAAGCTCATGAAAGCATACCCTACCTGTACTATCATTAACATATAGAAGATAGGCTGGGCAGTTATGAACAATATGCCACACGTTTAGTTTAGTCGTTACAGAGTCATTTTAAAGCTGCAAGAGAGCTCTAACTGATATTCTTTTCATTTCACTTTTAAGCCTGATGTGACAAGTTCTGGACAGGAATCAAATCTAAACTCAAACTGGACCAGCAGGTAAAGAGACAGAAATAAACGGTGCATTCCTCTTAGCCCCAATAGGTGGAGGCCCATCAAACCCCACTTAACCCCATTCCAGCTGCAGAGTCAGTAAATGAACCTTCCTAAATGCCAGGCCAGCCACTGCTAGCCTTCGTTAGCCATATTAATGCATTACAAGGCCATTTGCTGTATTTAGTAGATGTTACGCCCCTCTGCCTTGCTGGCTCTGCGGCAGCGGTGCACGGGTGTGGAGCTCCATCTACAGTATGAAGCTGTGGGTAAAAGGTTGCTGCTCCTTGATTGTTGGCATCTGTGGACTTTTGACTATTGATTTTAAAAGCATTTTATTACCATTTCAATTCAGTTCAGCTTGATCTGTATAGCATCGATTAGAGCTGCTGAAAACGGTGAAATTAGAAAAGATTAAGCTTTAATTGTAATAAATAAAGTGTGGGAAGTGTATCGGGTTCTGATGTTGGTTGAAGGTGAGGTTTCTTGTCCAGAGGTAGACGAGCCCATCTTAAATGTAAGACGTTGGTCTTACATTTATGTAAGACGTAAGATGGCAAGGACGTACTGATAACTAAACTGTAAGCCTTAGATTAAATATCAACATTGTCTTGTAAATGAGAGGAGAAATGTCATTCTACGAATCTCAAAATTTCAAGAGTAAAGTAAAAAAAAATCGAAAATGTTGACTGGAAATGTTGAAAATAATTTTGACAGTAAGGACAACGGTTATGTTTAGACCTGGTATTAACATCCATCCTGAGCAAAGTGCTCGTTCCATGCAGAGAAAACCGGACTTTTTCTTTTGTTGTTGTTAGCGTGTTAGCCGCTAATTACGAGCCAAAAATAGCATAATATCAGCGGTTTCTTTACTACGGTTCAGAGACCAGAGGCTGTGAAGGAAACAGAAGGACCACAGTTGAGCCTTTGTCTTGTTTTGCTGCAGTGCCTCGCTACTTTTTTGGGGTTTTTAAACATATTTTAAACGAATTATTGAGGCTCAGGGGACTTTGTGGACTTTGATTTTCGCGGAGTGCTTCATGATACAAGATGTGCAGCATACTGGGCAAGCTGAATTACTGTCTATTTTTGAACACTTTATGAGAGGAACAGAGCTTCATAACATTGGTAAACAAGCGTAGTATTAGAAAGCGCATATTTCATTTCTTTTTTTTTCCCTTTGCAGGGAAGGTTTTTAAATAAGAAATGCTTAAAAATAATACCTTAAGGCACATATGCATCTAGTATAAAGCCTGCTCTCTGCTTCAGACACCTCTAGCATATTGAGAACATGATTTATATTTTTATTTTTATTTTTTTTGTCACCTTGCCGGCAAACATATGAGAAGTATAGAAAAAATAAAAATACAAAAAAAATCTCCTGTTGTTACAGAAATGGTGTAAGCACATCAAGGGAAGAAATAATAGCAAAAGAAGGGAGGAAGGAAAAGTGACTCAGGGGGAAAAAGTTCACATTGTGTCCTCAGGGGAACTGCAGGGGACCGAGTTTGGAGAAGTTTGTTTCATCCTGTGCTGTTTTGAACAGAAACAAACTATGAAAAACAGAAAAAAACCATCACGAGCCCATTTGAGATGCAATAAATACTTCACCTTGAAAACATCAGGATTGGCAAGATGGCAAGGATATACTGACAACCAAAATGTAAGACTGAAATTAAATATCAACATCGTTTTATAAAAGTCAAAAAACTGAAAATGCTTAAAACAATTTTGACAAAGGCCCTGTTTAGACCTGGCATTAACATCCATGCTGAGTGACCCGACCACAGGGGGACAGCTCAGTCCAAGCAAGTCCGTATGGAACCACATGTTAAAGTTAAAAGGAAGACTTTACAGCAAAAATAAACCTGGTTCACAGCTAATTGACACCTGTATGAGGGTGAATTTTTGTTTCACTGCAAGCTTGATCAGACTCTATAAGTATTCTATAAGTAAAGCTCCCTGAGGTGACTGCGACTAACTGAGCCAAACTGAACTGGACCGGGTTAGCGCTGTTCCCTCGCAGATCAAAGGTTCCCTGTTTGAATCTTGGTTGGGAGTCTTTCTGAGTCGAGTTTGCATATTCTCCTTGAAGTCTACGGGATTTTCTCCAGGAGCTCGAGCATCGTCTCCCAGTTCAAAAACATACATGCTGCTTTAATGATGACTCTATAGTGACCATGTTTGTGCATGGCTTATTGCCCAGGGTTTGCCCTCCCTCTCTCCCAGCGAAAGCAGGAATGGTACCCTGCATTAAAGCTGGCATATATAAAGAATGAATAAATTTTAATGGGTTCCCATAATAAAATTTTGACTCCTTTTCATTCTTTGCTCATCACTTCAGGCCATAAAAACAGTGAAACCAGAGGTTTTGAAGAGGGAGGGTAAGGCTGCTGGATGACATCACGCTGGTGATGTCCATCTTTTATGCTGTCTATTTGTCGTGGTGGTTCGTAGCAGCCAGTCAGAGGTGCTTGCGTGGGTTTCCTCCGGGTACTCCGGCTTCCTCCCACAGTCCAAAGACATGCATGTCAGGTTAATTAGTGCTAAATGACCCGTAGGAGTGATTGTGAGCGTGCATGGTTGTTGGTCTACATGTGGCCCTGCGATGGCCTGCCGACCTGTCCAGGGTGGACCCCTGCCTTTCACCCGAAGTGAGCTCTGATAGACTCCAGCAGATCCCCGTGACCCTGCAGAGGATTAAGCGGACATAGATAATGGATGGATGGATGTCTGTAGCACACACATACAGGACTGTGTACAGAACATTCCTCTCAAAAGAAAGAAGTTGTTTAGAAAGATTTGTGTGCAGATACATCTATGGGCAGTAAAAGAGGAACAGGGTCCAATTCACGTTCCATAACTGTTATCAGGGAACGAAAGAAGAAATTAGCGCTGTCTTCATCTCAGGTTTCATCAAATGACTCTAACTTTACAAATGATTACAAAACGTAGCTTAAAATAATTGCAAAGTCGTGTCACATCCTCAAGGAATGTCATTCCTCTGGGACTGGGTGATGGAGCTTTAGGCCAGGATTAGTGTTGGAGGACAGGCGGTCATCCATATTGATGGCCTGAAGGATAGAATAGTACGCTGCTAAACGGGTATTTAAACTCGGCTCTCCTGATCTGATGTCCTCCAACCTTGGTGGCTGTCAGTCAACGAGTAAGCCAGTTTGTCAGTCAGGCGAGAGGACTGTCCTCTTGCCTCAGAGTTCATGAGAAAAGATAGGAAGCCTGTAAGATTATACTTCCCTTCCAATACAGTATAAGCCCGTAATCTCCTGCCTCTCTCAGCCCGTTCTCAACAGGATGAGGTGCCGTTAGGGGTGGTTGGCAGATAAAGAGAGGCACCGTAGGGGACTTTGCTGAAGAAGGAGTAAATGTGCCAATCACTTGGAGTTCTGAGCTGTTTTCTTGAGGAGCGGGAAAGAAAAGTCAACTGCCTCTTTTACGATACGAAGAGTCCATCTGCACCAGAATATACGTGTCCTTGCTATTCTCTTTGCCAAATGCTCCTTTGGCGTGATACAAGGAAAGTAAAATTAAGCAGTCAAACTTCTAGCGCGGTCTTAATAATTTAGCAATGTTCCACAGGGGTAGGAACTCATTTAGATGAGGACAAAAAGACACTCCTATATCTCCCTAGCGGGATCAAAGATAAATCATTAATTCTGAGTATCTCGTTGGAGTCAGGTCTGACAAGACTCCCCTTAAACTGTCTTCAGAGTCAAAGAGAGAGCTGAGAGAAAGCAATTCCATTTCTCCTGCAAGGGCACGAGTTTAAATTAAATGCCCCAAAATAACAGTTTAATTATGTGGATATCTGAGAGGCTTTCATGTTTTCAAAATGAATCGGGGAGAATGTGATAACTGATTCTTTCCTTGATGCAAAAACGGGGGAGAAGAAAAAAATCCCAGCTTCTATAGTAACAGATAGGAAGCCACTGAAACCACCTCATATACCAGACGGCGTAATTATGTTTCTCATAATTAGAATATCCTCAGATCACCCTGATCCTTTCCTGATAAATTTAATTAAAGGAGAATATAAATTGCACACGCAGCATCCACCGTATCATCATTCGGATGTCCTTTACGAGGGTGGCACGCGTCTTAGTTTTCCACTGGTCACTGTCTCCAGACACAAACGCACTGGTAAAGTTATAAACTAAAACTAGTAGGCTTGATATCACTAGGAGACGGGTACGACGGGCACCGGATGAATACCAATGGCGGCAGAGCTGCAGGAACATATTCTCAGCATGGGGTGCTGGCAGTCTGAGATCTATATATAGTGTGTGTGTGTGTGTGTGTGTGTGCGCCGTATCAACTATATGGTTGTCAACTATATAATTCAATTCAATTCATTTTTATTTGTATAGCGTCTGTTACAATTGTCTCTAGGCGATTTACAGAGACCCAGAGCATGACCCCCGAGCAAACAGACCCCCTCCAACAGGGGGGGCTGCAGCCCCAGCACCCCTATGTCCCACCGTACTGAGTGGCGGTACCATTTACCCTGGAGACTGAACCAAGTACCAACCGGTCTGAGGAAGTCCGAGCCCGACATCAGTCCCAGACACCCGTACTTGTGGTTTTGCAAAAAAAAACTGAGCAGGCGTGTTCACTGTTCCAGTAACTCAGACTTGAACTCTGCTGACACCAACACAACAAGCTGACAATAGCGATGCAGCACCGTACAGATGTTTGTCATGTCCTCAATTATAGCTCACACCTTCAGGCCGTCATCACTACATTCAAATCGCAGCCGTGGCTGATGAAAAAGTGATGTGTGCTCCGGTTATCTGGCATCAACTTCCAGCACACACACACACACACCGAACAAACGTTCGGATGTATCCGCAATCCATTTACTGAACTGTATCTGCAATACATTTCTGAACTTGTGACACGCGGAGCTGAGAAATGGCCTATTGGGAGAAGACGTGTTCGTCTAATGACAGAGCAGTTAACGGGGCTGTCACTAAACGTAATTACAGAAAGAAACGGGTCACATCCAGAACCGTGAGAAACAGGAACACCAATCTTGTAAAGAGGTAATAACTGTCGCAAATTATTTTCTGTAGTCTGCAAGTTTGTGATGGCCGTGGTGGAATTATCACTAGAATACGAAAGATCCTCCATGTGACAAGTAAATGAATTAAAAAAAAAAAAGAAAAACACTAATTTTGTTTAGTTTCATTGGAGATTTTTTTTCAGGTTCATGGTATTAAATGGGTCATCCAAGCTTGCTGAGGGAATAATTTCATCTATCTCTGCATCAGCGTTACTGGGTCTGACAGAACAGGACATCTCTACTCCACTTCCTAGCGTGTCTCTCTGAGTTGGTGATCAGCGACAAACCTGCCAGCTCCATTTGTCTTAATCAGTTCTCAGCAGGATGCGCCGGCTACTGGGATGTCACTGGGAATAACGCTCACACGGGCAACTAGCGCAGCAGCTAGATGACTTTCTGAACGTCTCCCTGCACATCTATTTACCGAGCTGCACTGTCACTCTTTAACCTGGACATTGACCCTCACGTGGCGACGTTTTCCCGCTGCTCAGAACCATCATGTCACTGACATTGTTTTCCAGCGTGGGATTAAGAAATATGCAGCGCTGAATTTAGGCATTAGGCTCTCGGAGGTAAATTCTTACATGAGTGAATTGGAATTGGAAAAAGAAATAAAAGCTGAAGAGACTATTTAGGTATCACAAAATCTTGACGTTGTCTAACCACCGAAAGACTGGATTTCCATCCGGATTTTAAGGTCCACTAAGTATTTGTACTGGTTAAGATGGGGAACAACTACAGTAGTGACGATCAAATTAATGTTTAGCACAAAAGCAAGTTGAATCCATTCTCGGCTCGTGGGCTCTGAATGTCTTAGACAGTAAGATTATGAACTGTACGTGACTTCTGATTGGTAGGTTGAAGGGTGTCTGAGAATATTCAAACGCAGCTGCTGCAGGTTAAAGGTGGGGTAAGCGATTCTTCACGATTTCTAGTTTTTGCAACATTCAGTGAGGATCTCCTCACTGTCCACAAGGAGATTTCTTGATGAGGAGGAGATAGCTGTCTATGTTTTGCGAATGTTTTGTTTTAAATATGAACAGACATAACATTGTCCAGAAAATCCTTTGCCGTATCGTTAAGGCAGCTGAATTTAAGACTGTTAACACCACTCAGAAGTAAATCTAAGACCCACTTCACAGTAACGCAAATAGCTGAAAAAGCATGCAATGACACCAACTATTCAAACTTGTTAGCAATTTTATAGTCAGGGAACATCACACGGGGCATTTCTTCTCTGTTTTTTTGTTTGTTTCATGACAGTATGCAGACGCCACAGTACCTCTGCTTTCATATGCTGTTTGGAGATCTGTTGCTGCTCTTACTGCTGCCATCGCCGGCATGAATGACGGAGCAGCGCTCTGTGGATGCAAGGCTGATGAACTGCAGGTGTTTGTTGTTAGGACTTTGCTTCTTCACTGCATCTTGCATGGGCAACACCGAACCTCAATCTATTGCTGAACCGGCTTCAGTCGCATCGCAAGCCTGGTATTTTCCAGGCATTTTTCATATAAATGTGTACTTCCCAGTGATTAATCGGTTACTGCCACAGCCGCTAACCGTATCTCGCGATAGCTGTAAGCATGCGCGTGATCATTAGACGGATATGCTGCTAAGAAGATCCCCATAAACATTTTTAAGACTTTGCTAACATGAATTTAAGTGCTTTCAAGACAGATATAGGGCTTGTTTTTACAGAACCAGAGTTAATACCTTTTAGGGACCCACATAAACCCTGTTCAGAAGGACTTTGAGGACTGACGCCAGCCTGGAGCAGTTATTTCTCCTCACATCCTCTTGATTTTGACACACAAAATTGGATGCTGACATCCAGGGGGCCTGACGGCGAACTGGGAGGATGCTAGTGAGCATGATCATTAGATGGATATGCTGCTAAGAAGATCCCCAAAAACATTTTTAACACTTTGCTAACATGAATTTAAGAGCTTTCAAGACAGATATAGGGCTTATTTTTGCAGAAACAGAGATTTTGACACGCAAAATTGGACGCTGACATCCAGGGGACCTGACGGCAAACTGGGAGGATGCTAGTGACAGACTTTTCCAAGAGGTCTCCAAACTTCACTGCACTGTCACTGCTTTGGGGTTGAGGTTAGAAGTTCGCTTGCCTTCACTCATTACTCCTTTGCAACAGCATCTCTTTCGGAGAAAGGTTTGTACTCTGACCAGAGAGCTTAATGAAACAGAACAACACTCTTAATAAACTGCGATAGGCTCTTGACTATTTGGCTCTCTAACTCTATAGGTCACCGCTGTCAAAGCGGCTTTCTAAACTCACCAACCTTTGCATTCACTTTGACTGTTCTGATTAAATTTGTCTCAGGCAATCAGTCTCAATCTAATCTCGCTTTAATTAGGAAAAAAAAAATCCGACAATCCCCTCTGTAACAGCAGTAAACTGCGACGGCCGTTCCACAACCTATGACACAATGCAAAAGATTTTAATCCTACATGTATTTGTTTTATTTGATCATGCAAAAAAGAAAAAAAAATCCAGATGTTTTGGTGTCCTTGCAGAAGGAAGTGTTGCTGAACATCAGTCTCAGTAGGGTTGGAGGATCTAAGGACATAGAAGCATGACTGAGGTTTGCAAAGCTAAATCTGGACAAACCACAAAGCTTCTGGAACGATGTCCTACGGACAGATGGAGACAAAGTGGAATCGTTTGGTCTTAATGTCCAGCACCACGTTTGGTGAAAACCGAACACAGCATGTCAGCTTAATCCACCTCATATCCACCGTGGAGGACAATGATGGAACGGTGATGATCCAGAGTTGTTTTGTGGGACCTGGGTACCTCACAGTTATTGATTCAGCCATGAACTCCTCTGGACACCAGAGTAACTCCAGAAGATAATGAGAAGCCATCTGTCCTGCTTGGTCAAATATGAGCCATGACATTAGAACGGCCTTGTCAGAGTCCAGACCTTCACGCACTTGAGATGTCGTCGCAAGACCTTATGAGAGCTGCCCAAGAAGTTCAATGAGCTGAAACAATCTTGTAAAGAAGAACGGGCCGAAACTCCTCCACAGTGATTTGAGGGACTGCTGTGTTTGGAAAAACTTAATTTAATTCATGACTTTGCTATGTACATAGATCTTGCTCCCAGACAGAATATTATGGCTGACACATCAATTCACTTTTGTCCTGCACAGCTGCAAGGCCGCGCTCTGTGTGACACTTATATATAGCCTCATGTAATCTCTCCCACTCTGTTAAAACAGTTTGTTCCCACCGGTGGTAAATTCTTATCAATCTGCTACTTGTCTGTGCAGATTGTATGTATGAGCCCTTTAAAATGAACTTAAAATCTAATCTTTTTTTTTTTTTGTCTGCATTCATGGTTACGGCCATCATCTAGCCAAACCATCTAGTATGTAAATGCAATTTAATCTTATAGCAGACTTTTTTTGTGGGAATATGAAGGGTGAATGTGTCCTTCACCAGTCCTCTCTGGCAGTAAATTCTAACGTCTTTATTAACATCTTAAATCCTGATTTCGTCAGAGAGGACTAAAAAAAACACCAGCAGTGAGACATTTAAAGACAAGACAATTAAAGAGTCACGACAGTGAGGATGTGGTGTATGCTGGACCTGTATGTGGAGAATTGATGTAAACATTATCGATTGATTGTGTTGACAGTAGAGGGGGGGGGGGGGTGTTGGGGGAGGGGTGTAAAGCATAAATGTGTCCGTGCCCATATACACGCACATGTAAGTTACCAAGGTACCAAGGAAACTGTCACCACCATTACCATCACCACTCTCCTTATCTTAGTCCGTCTCAAATCTTCCTGCGGGTGAGAAAACGCCAGCTAACTCCCATCACCCTGGACCAGACCGGCCCGAAAGGAACCTCTGCCCCCCCCGACCCGAGAGGTCGAGGGGCAAACACGCCCGAGGCATGCGTCCACTGACAGGGGGGTCAGGCAGGGCCCTAGAAGGCCAAAACCCTGGCCCCCCACACCCACCAGCCCCCGGCACACAGCAGCAGCACTGCAGAAAATACAGCCCCGGTAGCCGTAACTTAAAATCTAATCATTGACAAGTTTATTTCAGTCTTTATTCTCAGTCTGGAAACCTCTCCTTTAAGCTATTGCTCCTAAAAGCTGGATGAACAAAGTTTTGAATAAAGGCTATATTGCTGTTGTCCATCTGAGGTTTTATATCCATAATACCAAGACTGATCAGAGGATTTTTATTATGTCTTTAAAAGCACACATACAGACAAACAGGATTAAAAAAGAGTTGCTAACCTTTGCATGACTATACAACAAAGTAGTTGTCCTGCAGAACAACAATAACGAGTTGTTGTTAAAGTGCCGCGGTTCCCTTTAAACAGGGAGACGACTGCAGAAAGCAGAAACCCCGTAGATATAATAAAGTCATTCTCACAACCAAAATGGCTGTAGAAATCCCTTTCATGCACCAGAAATGAATCAATGAACCATTCTGTTAGTCTGAGCAGTGAAAAGAAAAACAATCATATTAAATATTTCGGCAGTTAGGTTAAAATTTTGTAACTGCTCCGCTGACACAACGGGAGATTTAGTGGCATGAATTCTTGATGAAGATGCGAAAGAATGTCAAAGACTTTCCCCGACTGAAAAGAACATCTGGCAATAAGCATTTAAGATTCTAAGCAAAGCGGCTATTTTCATCAAAAGTGCCAAATGTAAAAGATAAACCTGTCTTTTTTTCCCGGGCGCCCGCCTCTGATTTGGGAGCGCTCGTCACTGCGTGACATCCCGCGACAGGAAGTGACAGCAGAGGTGAGATCGGGGGGGAGGAAGGAAGGAAGGAGGTAATTAATTCCTGCACCGCCAGTCTCTGATTGAATCGGTGATATCAACACCGGCGCAGTTTGAACCCTCACCCTTCCATCAGTTATGCAAATGGTGGCAATTTCATGTGAGCGGCGGATCGCCGTCCTGAAATGAGGACGGCCAGGGAGCAAAAATGAAAAATGGAGCGGGAGGCTGGAGGCACAGGAGCCACTCAGCCTTAAAATGATTTAATCTAAGTGACGAGGAGTTGACTTTGATAAGTTTCCATTCTTATAATGAATGCTGTAACTGCTCCTGGGGTATTAAAAAAAAAAAAAAGGCCAACAAGGCTCACAGTAGCTGCAAGACAGACCTGACACTGATTCTCACTGACTGGGTCTGGTTAAGGGTTCCCAACAGTAAATAAGATGCATCTGCATTTGTTTTGGTTTTTTTTTTGTTGTTTTTTTAAGCTATATTTTCTTCCAGAGGGAAAGGGGCTCCAGCATATTGTGTCGAATTTTTCAGCTTTTCCAATATGCCAGCTCTGGGGAGCGCATGCATATTTAATGAGCCCGTTGCCTCAGCGCGACTCTTGAGTGAGAAAGATTTCAGCCTTCTGTCATTATGAATGATCGCGCTACCTAATAGCACGATGCAGTCGGATGTGGCAATAACTATTTGTCGAACCCCTAAAGCACCGCCGATCTTATTATGGGTCTGACTTTTCCAGCTACTGTATATTCAACAACTGTCACATTAAATCATTTACACGCAGGCTCACAGGGTGGGGCTGCGAGGGCCAATAATCACTGATTACTGTTTTCTTCCTACCCTTTTGTTTTTCTGTTGTTTCCCGTGAATGAAGGCGACATCTCTGCGCCTTGCTTTTTCAAACTCTGCATTGGTTTATTGTCGACTCATTGTGGACTTTTGCCACAAAATACAGTAAATCCTCACAGTTCGCAGCCCCCATGAACCGTGAAGTGTGAGGGTTCACTGTAAAACATTTTAAAGATTTTTGAAATTATAGAAAAACGCCCCCTTATAGCCAAACGACTAACAGGGCATGCGCCAGTGCTCTCGTGGTGCCGCTGCCCGGTCTGGATTAGCTTGGAGGGGCTGACGTCATGACTGGGGATGCAAAGACTCCAAACTGGAACCCCGATTTTATGTCCAAAATGTAAAAGCAGCAACACAAAGACCCACTGACTAATTTAAATGTACCATAAAGCAGTCAGTAGTTAAAGCATGGCTGCAGTGTCACAACTGTCACACAGGAAGACATCCAGTAGATTGTATTCTTTCTTCTTGGCAAAAAGGACCAGAGCTGCAGAGTTTCCTCTCCACCGTTAAAGCAGCACAAAGCAACTTGCCATTTGCAGCTCATCGGGTCCCCCTGTAGGCGCGGAGGTTAAGTCACTTTTACATCGCCGTCCAAGACCACTATTGTTTGATCTCTTACATCAGGGGTGTCCAAAGTCGATACTGGAGGGCCGGTGTCCTGAAGGTTTTAGATGTTTCCCTCCTTCTACACACCCTGATACAGGTGGCTGTGTCATTAACAGACTTTCACTGGAACTAAGGGGCCAAGCCCAGCTCCTGAAAAACAACCCCACACCATAACCCCCCCCCTCCACCAAACTATACACTTGGATCAATGCAGTCAGACCAGTACCGTTCTCCTGGAAACCACCAAACCCAGACTCTTCCATCAGATTACCAGATGGAGAAGTGTGATTCTTCCCTCCAGAGAACGTTCCTCCACTGCTCTAGAGTCCAGTGGTGGCTGCTTTACTCCACTGGTGACCTCTTCTCACTATGTTCTTCAGCATCCTCTGACTCCGCCCCATCAGTTTACATGTCCTACCACATTCATGGCTGAGTTACTGTCATTCTCAAACACTTCCATTTCCTTATAATCCAGCTGACAGTTGACTGTGGAATATTTAGGAGCGAGGACATTTCACAACTGGATTTGTTTCTCAGGTGTCATCCTATCATAGTTCCACGCTGGAATTCACTGAGCTCCTGAGAGAGACCCATTCTTTCACTAATGTTTCTAAAAACAGTCTGCATGTCTAGGTGATTAATTTATACACCTGTGATCATGGAAGTGATTGGAACACCTGATTCTGATCATTTGGATGGGTGAGCAAATACTTTTGGCAATATAGCGTACCTTGTGAATCAAATTTCCAGATATGCATCCATGTATGGATGAGCTGAATAACCACTTCATATAAAATTTACAAACTAATCAGAAAGTTCAATTAATCAGAGTAGAAGTGCCTTAATCACATTTAGCTGTAGCTGGTCTGTTAAGACTGATTTAACAGACTTTATATGGACTGGAGTTGGCACGTCTGAGCAAAAAGAGGATGCACATCATAAAGTTTCCAGTATATCAGCAATACCGGACTGCTTACAGTCTTTCGGATATTTGTGCCTCAGTATTTTAAATGAGGAGGCGAATCTTTGACTCACCCCCGACTTATGTCTGCTTTTATTTCTCTCAGCGCCTCTTTGCTGTGGGCTAAAATGATGAGCAGTTAACTTGGCTCATAAATTTTTTATGTTTTGTCCTGGATATCTCTGCCCTGTGAAGATCTAACAGTGAGTCATCCTTTTTCTTACAGTGCTCTCATTGTTCACGAATCCCTCAAAGGAATGTTCATCTCACCATCTCAAAAAGGATCCTCGTCCAGACAAAGAGTTTCACCGTCCCTCATTGTCTACCATGATTTCATGCCTACATACAATATGATTCTTTTTTTTTTTTTCACAAAAAAACTCAAGAGGATTTCTATTCTTGGATAGAAATATACAGCTCTGTAAAAGTAATAACCTCTGTTGTTGTGTCACTCAGACAGCATCACTTCTCATTTCTTTATTTTCTCACCTCTTTCAATCTTTCCAATGCTCTTCTCTCATCCTCTTCCATGTTTTATTTTATTTTTTTACAGTCGCTGCTGCCCTGCTGCTACATTGATTCCTGTTATCTGATTGAAAATCTCCTTTTCATTCCATATTATTTCTCACAGGCCTCTGCAAGATTCAAGTGTCATCCACATAAAGCCGATGTACAAAAATCACAATGACAAAATAGCAAAGTCGCAACCGATTTACGTGCCCTCCATGCAGCTGAACAAGCTTTGACCTTCTTCTGTGCAAGTTATGTAGAATAAAAAGTGTCTGAATGTGGTTAACAGTTACAAGGCACAGAGCAGAAAGTTCACGGAAGTGTTTGAGGAAGCGTTCGGCTGTTGCTTACAGTAGAGGTCAGAACAAATGTCTGGTGGGATTTTAAAGACTGACGTTTTCAGTTTGTAAAAAGAGGGGGGTTGGACTCAAAGTCTGTCATAACAAAGGGGGGCAGCATCTGGTTTATAAAGCTGAAGCTATGGCGAAAGCAGGGAGAGTTGCAGTTCATTAAATGACCACTAGGCGCCCGCTACGAAAATGAGTCAATCCTCTGTTGCCCCCCCGTGTTAAAATATCCAACTTTGCAGCAGAAATAAACACATTAACAGCCTGGTGCAAAGACAATTTAGTACATCAGACAACAAAAGCACAAATTAATCCATAATTAGGGACTTTTTTTTCTCTTTTGACAGAGTCCCAGCTACGCTGGAGGCTAGTCAGTGACTAGATATCATCATGTTAACTACTAACAACTGAGCTGTGAAAATAAGCCAAGAGGGCGTAATTACTTGTATTTTAAATGCATTACGGCTTGTGCTGTTAATTGAGCCTACTTGGATACCACAAAAATGGTGCTATTTTTACCTGCTAGGTGGCTGTAACCTGTTGCATCCAGTGCTTTACTGAGACGCAACCACATCCGGTAAAGAAAGAAACAAGCCAAAACAGGAGATACAGATCACTCATTTTCTGTCATTTTCTATCTTGAAATAACAACCACAGCTTGCTACTGCAAAGAAGCTGCACATCTATTGCTTCATGGCTGACTGGACGTGGGTAAAGTGGCATGAAGATGCCTCTCTGTAGAGAACAGCGAAGGCTCTGATTCATCGTGAGAGGAAGAATGTCGACGCGAAGGTCACAAGGAATCCCAGGCTCTGTTCCCGTCATTTTGAGCACCAACAGCTACATGAGCTGTGATCCTGTCTGCTGCGACTGGAATAACCGAGGAAAGGCCACCAGCGTGGAGAAGACTGGAAAGACACAGGTCTGTAAAGCGAGAGCGCTCCAACTA
The DNA here is from genome assembly GCA_018398805.1 of Hirundichthys speculiger. NCBI lineage: Eukaryota > Metazoa > Chordata > Actinopteri > Beloniformes > Exocoetidae > Hirundichthys > Hirundichthys speculiger. The sequence continues at coordinate 683,136 of JAGFBZ010000240.1, forward strand.
CCTGCTGAACTAGTGTTGGGCAGGAGTCAGCTCCTGCTAGCATAACGTCCCCCATAACTCCTCAAAGAAAATATGGCTTCATAACTTCTGATCTGAAACCTCTGGGTGACACCACAGAAGGGTTTGACCAACTGGCTTTGGTATCAACTGAAGAAAAACATCTAGCCTTTCTCACATCGATTATAATCTCCCGCTTTCATGTTTCCACCGGTTTTATTTGAACTTGATGAGCTAACAAGGCAGCACTGTTGCCTCACAGCAAGAGGAGTTTGCATGTTCTCCCCGTGCTTGCGTGGGTTTCCTCCGGGTACTCCGGCTTCCTCCCACAGTCCAAAGACATACATGTCAGGTTAATTGATGGTTCTAAATTGCCCGTAGGAGTGATTGTGAGTGTGCATGGTTGTTTGTCTATATACAGTATGTAGCCCTGTGATGGACTGGAGACCTGTCCAATATGGACCCCTGCCTTTCACCTGAAGAGAGCTGGGATAGATTCCAGCAGATCCCCGTAACTCTGCAGAGAATTAAGCGAGTATAGATGATGGATGGATGGATGGATGAACTAACAACATGACAAAAACACACACACAGACACACACACACTGCAAACAAGCAATTAAATTTACTATGTTAATGGAGCCAAATGCCACGAGTCTTTTCAAATGTCACTGCATGTGATTTCAACGTAGAGTGCAGCAGGTGCAGGTCCATCTATCTACATGTTTATATACGCTCAAAAAGCTCAAAATCTGTTTCACTGAGACATTTTTACAAAGCTTTATTAAATATATTTTATGCAAAGCAGACTTGAATTAAATCAGTTCTGTAAGGTTTAATGTAAATCTTTTTCATCCAGTGATTTTATCCTTTAAAGTGGACGTGTCGATATCAGGCTTTTATATTTAACATGCACAATGTTTTTTTTCTTTAGTCGAATAGGAATTCATGTTAAGACTTCAAACTAAGGACAGACAGACCAATGCTTTGATTCTCTTCACCAGATGTGGTGAAAATGAAGCCTTTAGCACGGCGAAGAATTAAAAGGAAATCCTTAATAAAATGTCTGAAGGTGCGTCGTGACAGTAATCTGTAAGCTACAATATAAAGGAACTGTTAGGAATATGACTTTGAATTCATTTTCTTTTCAAGTGACTTTCCTTCACGTCTCCTCAACCAGCCCTGAGAGGGTCTTCACTGTCCATCAGGGTGCTGGCGCTGAAGGACGGGTCGTGCATGTCTCACAGACGCCTGGGGCTTTGACAGAGCGACAGTATTTGACACTCTGGGGATGAAAATGAATTGGGTACAAATTATACTTTTACTTTGGTATCTCAGTGGCGGCTGATCGAAATTTAATGATGTGAATGTGGAGATCTTGTTCATATTAGTGAGGATTATGTGAGGAGTGGTAAGTCTCAGATGACTGCATACATTTAAGTGTGCACTTAGAGATCCATTAAGTGCGAAAGTCAGTGTTTATATCCCTCAACTGTTCAGACCCGGTGACCCACCGAGCCAGTTAGAACTAAATGTATTTTAGATGGGATATAATATCAAGAAATACACTTTTTTTTTTTTTGGCTTCAGGGGATTTACTTGTGAAGCAGCTACCAAGTCAAAAACTTTGCAATAACACGCCTTGTGACTTCGTTTGAGGTCAGCTGACTATGAACATGTCCTGCAGTGAGCCGTCCAGATTTTAAGAGTAGTATGAAGACCAACGAAAGAAAAGTCGTAGTGTCCTTTAAACCAGTGGTTCTCAACTGGTTTGGCTTCAGGACCCGCCATCACCCTTAATTACAAGCCGTGACCCAAATCAAGGAAAATTTCCAACTTCTTAAATTTATTGAATGAAAAGATCGTGCAGTTTGAATCGGAGATAGTAGAATAGAATATCACAGAATGCCAACACAAAAAAATAAGTTTATTGGTGAACCAAAATGGCAAAAACCAAAATAGCATAACCAAAATGACTTCGGGAAATATTCCCTTTGATGCTCAATTAGCTGCATTTTAATTAAATCCAAAACACTTCATTTCAGTAACTAAAGCCTTTTTTTAACAGACTCAACATGCACAAACATGAAATAAAACAGTGCAACCACTGAGCAGTAGTTTCAAAAAGAACTCAAAATATATAGTTTTAGCTGAATTACCACTCACTGACCTTTGTCTTCAAGATAAGAAAATCCATATCTCATATATTCTTCGTTGTATCTGTGTTTCACCATGCTCAACATATGGAAACAAACTTTGCAGGTCTTTTTCTATGGTGTGAACAGGCGGGTGTCAACTCGCATTACAGGGCATTATCGCCATCTACTGTTAAGGAGTATGAATGACACGCATTTTTTTTTTTTTTTTTTTTAGCATTTCCTTCCCCAGGCAAAGGCCCATGACCCACTGAAAACGGGTCTGCGACCCACCAGTTGAGAACCACTCCTTTAAACAAAGCTGTTCCATGTAGCAGTACCTCTTCTGGCCACATGGGGGCAGAATATCAGTGCAAGGCAATGAAGTGCACGTCTTGTGGCACAAAGTGGTATTGCAAGACGCGATGACTCGTGCCCACTCATTAGCACGATATTGTCAGTGGTTCTTTTGTCAACACAAAAAGTTTATATGCCTCCATGTGGTCAGATGTGGCCTTGCTGCTTCAAACGACTGGTAACAATAACCAGACGCTGATGTTTTGGTGATATTTCTGATCCTTTCTCTCAACTCCTCTGCTGTAGGATAAGACAATCCCACTACTGTTTTTATTGAGTTTAAAAACTTCCCAAACACTGTACATGATTGCTAAAAATATAAAAATATCAATAATAGATTTATAGATTTGAGGTCAAGGAAGAGGTGGAGGAAGCAAACCTGTAGGCTCTGCTGCTGTCAAAGTTTGGGACACACTGACAGCACACATAAATAAACGTTCATTTAACAACATGCAGACATCAGGACATGTCTTTGGAACAATGGTTATACTTTATATATTCGTACAGAAATGAAAAATCGTGAATTTTATTGACCATCTCGTGGGTAACCTAGCTATATCAAGATCCCTCCCCAATATGAGCAAGAACTGCAGCCTTGACAGTTAATAGTGAGCAAAGTGGGATTAAGTTTATATTGCATTGTTGCACCAGTAGGTCAGAGGCGGCTGGCCCATAGGGGGCGCTGGGGCGCCGCCCCACCAGCTGTGGAGGGGAAAAATATTTATTCTAATTTATTTTTATTTATTTTTTTGATCAGCATCAGATTAATTAATAGTATGTGTGTGCCTACATGCGATTTAAATAATTTAAACAACATTTCCACCAACTGACACTCATTAAACAGTGAATTTCCACCGACCTACAGTGCATCGTTCTCTCACGGGGCGCTCAGCAAAGTGCCCCTGACCTGCAGCTAAATAGCCAATCCGGTTATGGTTGCTAGGTAAAAATGATTGATAATTGGCCTATCAGCGTCACCAAATTTAATGCCGATGGGGCGCTGGACATGTAGCCCCAACTGCTACGTAAAATGCGGGAAGGTTTATGAGCTAGAGCTACGTGAAGGGCCAGCGGTAGTTTTATTTCGTAGAGCGACTCCCAGACTCTGTCCTACGTCGGGAGAAAAAAAAATACGGCAACGAGGAAGAGAGATGGCGACAACTGGAGTTCAAGAGCAGCTTCCACCTAATTCGGTGAAATCATTATTAATGTTCCCTTTTGTGAGACGGACGACGGAGAAAAACTTCTCGTTAAGGAGCTGGGACCCGACAAGCCTGAAATTAACATTTTCCAGTAAACGAAGGAGAAAGGTAAATCATCCAAACAGAGTTTTTGTCAGAATTGGTTAAACCCTGAGACGTGGCTGGCAGGTTGTGGAGCAGCTAATGCACTTGTCTGTTTCCCCTGTATCCTCTTCAGAAGTGACAGATGTGATTGGACTTGGACAAAGACTGGACTAACTTACTTAAAGCACCTCTGAACGGTTCAAGAAACATGAGAGATCCAAAGTTCACATGGAAAACTGCGTAAAGCTAGCTGTGCTCGGAAAGATTAGCATAGCAACACAGCCAGATGATGGGCACCACATTACTGAAAGAAGGCACAATGAAGAGGTAGATAAAAACCGTAATATTGTGTCCAAGATAATCAATTGTGTTAAATTTTGTGGTGCTTTTGAATAAGCAATGTGGGGACATGATGTCAGCTAGTCCTGGTACTGAGGTACATTGATGGACCCAACAATATACAGGAGCGGTTCTATTGATTCATCAAGCTACCCAACAGCTGTCCGGATTCAACAGCTGGTGTCTTATTGGAGAGGCTGCACAGCATCCTTCCGGAGGGACAATTTACCCCTTGATTGTATAGTATTTGATAGCATAAAGTCTAATATAGCTGTAAATTGTTACTTCTTATTTGAAACTGGAAACTGAAATTAAATTATTATTGTGGACCTGTTGTCATTTTCCGACTGTTCATTTTAATGCTTATGCTAGATTAGGCCGGGAAAAATGTTGGCACACCAGCCCCACCAAGATTTTTTTTCACCAGCCGCCACTGCAGTAGGTGTCTGCTCCTTTGGCTAAAAATTGGCTAAAAACTTTCCTCCACCTGTCAGGCAAACTTTTATCACCAAAACCAAAGAAACCAGGGCTGTGTTTCGGAGGCCTCCACCCTTCTCGCTATATTTGCTACCTTTAGGGCGGATTATCAACAGATCGAATGTCCAATATCACTTCTATGCTGATGATATCCACTTACATTTCTCATTCAGACATGCTACTATAACTCATCGCGCCTTCTTGATTGTATAATCAAAAATGTACGACTTAATCCTGATAAGGTAGAGCTCATAACCGTTGTTCCTGAAACTGTCGTGCCTATGATAAAACAGGCCACTGGGTCGCTCTCTGCAGCCGTTAGCGTCAGCCTACGCAGTTCAGGGATGATTGTTGAGTGGCTTCGCTCCCATCACACATCAGGTGACCGTGTCTTGCTTCATTTAAGAAATTTTATTAAACACCAGATGGTCGTTATTATCCAAATTAAGTTGGAAATGCATTTCTTTCATTAGTCAGCGAAAATGCATTTGGTCACTTGTAGCTTATCCAAAACACTGGGCCAAGTTTATTCACAAGGTCAAGTAAAAGGTCGCAGATGTAACATTCTGCGGTGGATTCCTGCAAGTCAGGATCCATTTTAAAATCCGAACTATCATGCACAGTTTATGTGGTTGACTTAGTCCACTCATACTCTGCAGCACGCCCCCTTCAATCCCAACACATAAACCTACTTTGCATCCTGTTTGAAATCTCGTGGTGACGGGGTGTTGGAGGTCACAGCCCCTCGACTGTGGAAGCCGCTACCAGACGTTTTTGAGCTGGATGATTCTTTTAGTAAAGGTTAGTTTTCAATCAAGGTTTGAATCAAGGCAGCTGGACTTTTTTTCTTCGTTTTCTTCCCTCCAGACGTCTTTGTCAGTTCAAACTGAGTGGAGGGGAGTTTCCAGCTGACCCTTTGAATTCCTTCTGGATGGAAGGTGAAACGTCCTCGAGAACAAAAGAAAAGAAGTCCAGTCGCCTTGATTCAAAGCCATAAGCATTACCATGACCTGAAGGACAGTCTACTGAAGACCCATCCCTCTACTGAGGCCTTTGGGTACTCAGTGATAAGTCATTCATTTTATTTTGTTTTATGTATCCTTATTTCTACATATTTTATGTTTCCTTTTCTTTTCCGTTTTGTCTGCCCTTTGAAGCACTTTGCGACATTCGTCTGTGAAAAGTGAGACACAAATCAATTTTACTGACTTTACTTACTTATATCTTTTCCACGCACGATGTCGGAGACTGAAACGTGCCCATCGGGATATGAGGTTTGCAGGAGGAGGGCAGCCTATCTGGCATTTTCCTCACATGCAGAGGTGGACCACAGTCAAAGAACCGTGATCCCCCGTGGAGAAATTTCACAGCAGCTTTGGCTGGATGTTTGAAGGAAAGAGTTAACTCTCAGCTCTCTGCTTTGATCTTGGAAAATGCTGCTGTTGCTGCTCTTCAGCTCTGGAGGAATTAGTGTTGAATCCACCCACCCTGCCATAATATGCGTCAGTCTCCATGCGTTCTGAAATGATGCGCCCACATACCGCGTGTCCGTGTACTCTGGCTCCATGTGTGCAGTGGTAGGAACCTGCGCGCACATGCTTCAGCTCAACCAGAAGCACGAGAGGAAAACCTTCAGTCTTCAGAAATGGTATACTTATGAACCTGAAGGGGGATTTTCATGGTGATTTTATTAGAAAATATTGTGTTAAGAGTGTTTCAAAATCTATTTACTTTTTTTGATAACTTCAACCGGTACAACAGCATCACAGTCATTTCTTCAAGATTTGCTTTATTTGTTCTGAACGGACAAAAGTACGTCTCTATTAAAATCTGTTTCAGTAGTTTCTGCAGTAATTTTCCCACCCAAAAAAGTGATCTGATCTTCATCTAAATCTCAATATTAGATAATAATAATATATAAAATAATATTATATTTTACAGAAATTAAAAACATATTTAAAAAGTTGAGGATTCAAAACATATTTGTTTATAACCTCCGCCAAGGAGGTTATGTTTTTTCCGGCGTTTATCCGTCTGTCTGTGTTCAAGATAACTCAAAAAGTTATGGATGGATTTTGATGAAATTTTCAGGAGTTGTCAGAAATGTGAAAAGGAAGAACTGATTTAATTTTGGGTGTGATTTGGAAGAAATCCTGGATTCTGTATCACTTTCAAATTTTCGATAACATTGCGGTCAATGGGGCCGAAAATTTTGTTCCTCAACATCTCTGTTAATTATCGCCTAAAACTCATGAAATTTGACTCAGTGATTGACAATGGGAACCTCTATCAAATTTCAAAGGCTGATCCAGATCTGATCCAGAAGACAGATTTTATCGCAATCTGTAAATCGCTATATGGGGGAATTGTTGCATTTGGCGGAGGTCTGCGCTCTCCGAGTGCTTTTCTAGTTTTTAATGGCCTCTCAAGGCCCGGCTGCAGTACCATGATGGCCCACCAGGGGGCAGCGGCCCACACTTTGGGAATCACTGTGCTGAAGCAGTGGTTCTCAAACCTTTAATACTGCGTACCACCTGAGAAACTGTTCAGCTGTCTGAGTACCACCATGATGTCCAATTTTAAAATATAGCCATATATGCCTTCTCAATTAGCTTTAAACACACAGGAGATGTTTATTCCTCATTGTGGTTATTTATTTGTTATGTTTGAAATGGTGTATTTATAATTAATTGTATGTTTCTGATTTTAAAAGAAAAGAAAAAAAGTGAAAATGTGGAAAAAATGTGGAAAGTCATGACGTTCCACCAGAGAGCGCTTGCGTACTACTGGTGGGACGTGTACCACAGTTTGCGCACCACTGTGCTAGAGTATAATGTCAGGGTGGCTAAACGCTTCGTAGAAGCAGCAGGGCAATGATCGTCAGCTCAGTAGCAAACTCCTCAAGGATGTCTTGCGTTTCTCATGCACAGCTACCAAAACCATTTGTTAAGTGTTACAGCCGAAGGAGCTTCACACAGCTATTAACTCCAGGGGTTCACTTACTTTTTCCCACCAACGCTGCGGATGCTTAATGGGTGCGTTGAACAGAGACAGAAAATTATAACTGATTGTGTGTCATCAGCTTAAGCGCGTTGTGCTCGTCTGCTACTGTGATTGGACGTACTCTTCTTCCTGCTGTGTATTTCAACCATTTTATTACCTTATCTACATGCTGCCTGTCAGGCAGAGGGAAACAATAAATGAAAAAAAATATAGCAGCAGTCACATAGCGCTCATATGCTTCTTCTTCTCCAGCATCTTTCTCTTCATTGCATGTGAATGCCTGCAGTGCTTTTCTTGCTCCCCCCATAATAATGTACGCATGTGCTCGCGCTCGGGTGCACATGGATTTAGCGCAGCTTCAACCCCTGGTTCATAGACCCAAACAAAATAAAAAAAAGAGCTTGACATTTTTTGTACAGACAAAGAAAAAAGGGATGGATCCAAATAACAAAGAGGCTTTTGAGCTCTCTATTCACGCAGCCTTGCTGCTTTCAGGCATGACTGTAATACCCATCATGCTTAAGGTGCATTAAACATCCATCACAGGTTAGACCTGAAGTGCAGAAAATCATCTGCCAGAATCGATAGGTGTGTCATTAAAGCTGAAGTCATTCCTCACAACTCTGAGACGCAGGGATGAGAGTGAAATTTTGAATTGTCGGGGCGAGCTGTAAGAGCCAGAAATATCACTTGTTTAAGTAATCGTTGAGTCGTTGCCATTCATCAATAAGTCATTCAAACTACCATTGATGTACTGCAGTCACTCTGAGCTGCAGGCCGGTGAACGGCTCTTATTTTTATTTCACCACGCCGATTCTGCCTGTCAGTATTTGGGCCTCGTGATGAAGTGAGCGCGTTCCTCCATAAAATATTCTACAAAATCACCTCCACCTCTGTGAGGAAGCTGAAATGCGGCCAAGGGGCCATATACAGTGGTATGCAAAAGTTTGGACACCCCTGACAATTTGTAAGATTTTCTTTTGTAAATCACTGGTTGTTTGGAACAGCAAATTTAGTTAAATTTATAATATAGCAGATGAACACAGTAATATTTGAGAAGTGAAATGAAGTTTATTGGATTCACAGAAACTGTGTAGTAATTATTTAAACGAAAATAGGGAGGTGAATAAATGTAGGCCCCTCATAGAAAAAAATATATATTTAGTTGAGCCTCCTTTTGCTGAAATAACAGCCTCTAAACGCTTCATATAGCTTCTGGATTCTGGTTTAAGGTATTTTTTACTCTTCTTGACAAAACATCTCCAGTTCAGTCAGGTTTGATGGTTTTCAGATCATTTGACAGTTGTTTTGAGGCTCCCATGTTGCCCCTCTTCAGAGAAGATGCAAAGAAAGGAATAACTTGTGATGTGCCACCGTAAATACCCTTTCTCATGATTGGCTTCACCTGTGTATGTAGGTCAAGGGTCAGTTATCTTAACAAACAAATTTTGTTGTTCAAAAACTAGTGCTATAGGTTTTCAAATCAATAAAAACACATTTGAACTTATTTTTGTTCAAATATTTATTACGCACTTTCTGTAAATCCAATAAATGTCATTTCACTTCTCAAATATTACTGTGTTCATATATATATATATATATATATATATATATATATATATATATATATATATATATATATATATATATATATATATATATATATATATATTATATACACGGATATACGGCCCTGAAGGAGGGAATATCAGAGATCTTTGACTCACCGCCAGGGACCAACTTCAAATGTGAGTCAGTCTTTGTGGACCCTCGTGTTAAAATGTCTAAAATGTCTAACTTTACAGCAGCGGTAAACATATTTACAGCCAGATACAAATACAGGCTTGGCATCCAAAGCAGGATTTCATATCCATGACAACTGTACAGAGAGGGGGCGCACGCAAACGTATTCATAACTAGAGACTTTTTGAATGTCAGCTGCTTTGCAGTCGATGGTTATCCGTCATCTTTTCAGCTACTGAGCACCCAGCATTGTCTGCTCGCAGCCTCTGGCTGGATATGAAGCTCTGCCAAGCGGCCGAAAGCACCTGCCTTCGCTCCTGACCGGCGGCTGCTGGTTCAGGGTTAACTGGGGGACATCTGGCCAGACGGCCTCCAGCTCACCAGCTGCTGCCTGCATCAGCCAGAGCGGCTAAGTTCACTGGTCAAGTGGCCGTTTCTCCAGGACCGCTCGCCAATCGACGGTCAGCCAATCGTGCCCTGCCACGGTGACCGCTGTGGTGCGAGGCAACCGAGCGACCCCCGGATCCTGGTGGAGCCCCACCAGTCCCCCCCCCCCCCCCCCCCGCGTCAGCTGTGGCAGCACTTCTTTCAAATGTTATTTTGGTAGCAATGTCAGAAATGGCATTGAGAAGGGCTCACCAGAGTCAGTTAGAATATAACTAGGACAGTTCAGCGTGATGCCAGGACTCCAGAGGAGCCCCCCACCCCCGACTGCAGTGCTGTTACACTTAAACCATTGAAGCCATCTGATTGGCTGGCTTCTGTACACAGGGCATTGTCATGGGCTCCATGAGAGGAACGCTTTCTAAAAAAATAACTGCAATAACCTTTTTTCATTAGCTGAAGTGATGGACAGAAATGATTCCCATCGTTTAGCTTCTTAATCCTACCTGGGGAATCAATCAATCTGATAAAATGAGCAGCGAAATGGTTGTTCAGTAGAACAGCGGTGACTTTGGGCTTATTTGGTTTGACCAGTAGTCTCAGACGTCTGATATTATATAGACTGCAACAAAGATAAACTTCTGCTACATATATGAATGAGAATGAATTCGCTTTTCGCGTCATCCAGAAATTGTTACTTATGGCCCCGGCAGCTGAAGTTGAGCTCCGTAAAACAGTCCAACCACTCTGCAGCGATCCCTCAGCGGTGCAGCTGCAGCCACTGCAGGCTGTTGTTTTTCTGCAGCAGATGCAAAGGCAGATGATTGTGGACACTCTACACATCTGATATCTAAAGGACAAATGTCATTGTGCAAAAAAAAAAAAAACATTTAAAGGGACGTGCCTTTTGTGAGGTGGGGGTCATCTGTCGTACTGTGAGTGGTCAGTTTCTTTCCTGCCGTCGACGGCGGTCACGGCGCCATAATTAACAGCTCACAGCTCGTCAGAGTGACGAGGAGCCAAATATCACCGGCCGAAAACAACTCAAAGCTCGTCACGTTGAGCAGACGTTCAGAACACTGTCTCTCCTCCTTCTGGTTCCCAGAACCCCCTTCTGTGTGATCGATGGGGTCCATCGAACCATTCAGACCACCCCGAGGTTCTGTGAATGCTCTGTGGAAAGTTCAACGTATAAAACAACTCTCTCTGAGCTGTAGAAAAGTTCACGAATGAAGTCCTCGCCCAAATGACGAGTCAGCGTAACTCTTTTGAAGTCTGAGGTGCTGAACGCTGGGGCTTCTCTCAAATATCTGGATGAGCTGTTTACTTGAAAGGCTCGTGTCCAATTTTGATTTTAGTGGCAAGTCTCCCAAAAACCACTTCAATTCAAAGTGTGAGCGACACTATGCTGTTGAATTTACTGAGAGTCCACAGATATGTTTCTGCAATCACGTCCAAACAAGCAAGAGCTGCAAATTATAAAGAAAGTGGCATCATTCCACAGAACATATGACTTCCCTTTTAGTGACTTCAAACTGGCTGCCAGTTTATATGTTTATGGCTCCATTGTTTTACACATTTGCCTCTGTAATATTTTCTTCTTGTCAGGAAGCAGCTTGAATTTTGTTGGTTAGGGGTACTGTATAACTGTATCACGCACCGGTACATGCTGTAATAGAATAATCTGACCAGCTTTGCCTGTTTGCTTCGCAAAAATTCCCTCTCGTGAAGTTGGCTGGTTTCCTGTTCCCACCGGTACAGAATGTACCGAACCAATCGCCCAGGGCAGGGGAAGGCTTTTTTACAACAACTCAGACAGGAGCACCCGAGGGCCACGACTCAGAGCAATCAAGATGGCTGGACGCTTCTCGCTGCTGCTCCGGGACTTATCCCTGCGACGCTGGACACTCCAGTTTGTGCCCGGTTTGTGGTGATCGGCGGTCGGATGTCTACATACTGTCTGCAGGGGGCGGATCGGTCCTCTTGCGGCTGGTGGAGACCTACTGCCGGAGACATGGACAGTGTCGCTGGAGGCCGGTTCGGGAAAGCTAAGCTAAGCAGCCCTGAACTGCTACCCGCGGCAACCACCGCCACTGGATCCGGGCTGCAGCGTCACGGAGCCGGGACGGGAGCCCCCGACGTAGCAGCGGCGGCATGCTGCCCCCGTCCAGCAGTCTACACGCTGGAATGGGTCAGCTGACCTGGCAGGGGCCGTCTGGTGACCTGGTGGGGCCCAGCACCGCCGGGGGAGACGACAACAGCCTGGTCCGGTCCGCATGATGAGCCAGGCTCTGGGATGGTTGGCTCCGTCGCTCGCCGGACTGAATGGAGCTCGGTCTTCCCAGAGGAGACGGTCTGGTTCATCGGTGTTTCCTCCTCTGACCTGGAGATATCTCACTGTCATCATTATGGAGATATACTGGTTCTAACGGCAGTTAACTGTTTTAACGGCTGTTAACTGGAGTTAGCACTCGGACCACGGGACCTGGCATGAAAAGGAGCGCTGGACACTAGCAGCTCCCCTAGTACACCAGATTTTTCCTGGTGAACTGAAACTTGAATTTCCCCCTTGGGGGATTAATAAAGTATTTTTGAATTGAATTGCCAGGGATTCCTTCACCGACCTTCTTACTCCACTGCGCGCCATCTTGGATGCCTTTTGTTGATACTCGTCTGGTTGTTGCGCGACCTGTATCTCACGCTTTGTCTATCGAATGACATCCAGGAGAAGTTTCTACCGCGCTGCCCCAACACTCCATCTGTTAACATCCCCCACTCTGTGTTCACCTCAGCTGTAACCCTAACACACAGGAACCATGCATCGACTGTTAATCAATCAATCAATCAACTAGAGTAGTTAGCCTCTGATGGGTCTTTTGCCGTTCCCCTTATTTTCGGAATCTGGCAATCTAAACTATACTAAAATTCAAAATTCAAACTCTAAATTTCATCACTTTAATCATTTTAACCCATCAATCAACTGATTCCAGTCTGAGCTGTTAACCCATGCACATAGTTGGGGACGGGGCTTTGGCTGCTAAGAGGGGTCACATTAAATAGACTGCGCTCCATTATTCCCTGTTTAGCTCGCAGTTGTGGGCTGTGCCCCTTGGGCGGGAACCCAGAACCCCCTTGCTGTGTCATATGTCCATGACTTCTGGTCTTGATTCCTGTCTGTCGAAGGCCATAGTTTGGTTATCGTTCTGGCTCCAACAAGTCTGCTAAGTTGTGACTCGTAGGCGTCTAGAGAACTTATCCATGGTCCTGATGTTTTCATGTGATGTTTTAAAGACGGCTGTTTCCTACTGACAATTTGTTATTTATGATCATCCTTCGTTCTGTGATGTTGGTAATGAAAATCGAGAGATTTTGTATACAAACTGGAGAATAAACTCACTCTGCACCTCAGTGCATTGTTTAACTGCCGATTGACTGCCTCACTAGAACACATTATTGTGTATATACTTATAAATAAGATATACCCAAATTTCTAAATTACAGGAGCTCTTTACAACAGACAAGGTGACCAAAGTGCTTTCCATTAAAATCCATATTAAAATGAAACAATTTAAATTTGATACAATACCAATACAGTTAAAAATGGAAAAAATCTCTCACATCATTAGTGTGAATTAAAAGCCAGTCTGAATAAATAGGTTTTAAGCCTGGATTTAAAAAGCCCAAAGTCAGTGATGGTGCGCATCTCAGGGGACAGCTTATTCCAGAGTCTGGGTCCAGCAACCGGGAAGACCCGATTAAAGCAAGAGCTGGTTTGTGGGGTTCTGAACACGCACTTGTTCACATAAATAAGGAGGGGCAATGTCATTAAGGGCTTTAAAAACAAAGATCCACATTTTAAAATCAATTCTAAAAGAAACAGGAAGCCAGTGAAGGGCAGATGAATCTGGGGTGACGTGTTTCCGACGTCGAGTGTTGGTTAGTTGGTTGGTTGGCGGCTGAGTGATGACTTGGAGACACCAACATACAACGCATTACAATAATCAGTTCTTGAGCTTATAAAAGCATGAATGTTTTTTTTTCCTAGTCTGCACGATTTAAGAATGGTTTTACTTTTGTTAAAACCCGTAACTGATAAAAACTGGCTCTGACCACGCTGTCAATTTGCTTATTGAATTTTAAGCTGCTGTCAAAAATAACTCCAAGATTCCTCACAGAAGATTTCAGTTTAAAAGACACATCAGCAGAGTGTGTTGAATCACCAAAGAGAACATTCTCTGTTCTGTCTTCATTTAAGTGCAGAAAGTTTTGCCCTAACCACATTTTAATATTTGCAATGCAGATATCAGTTACGCCGGTTGGATCCAGATGGATGGATCAATATCCATCCATCCATCATCCATGCCTGTTCAGTCCTATCCAGGGTCAAGGGAATCTGGTGGAGTCTATCCCAGCTCTCATCAGGTGAAAGGCAGAGGTCCACCCTGGACAGGTCGCCAGTCCATCGCAGGGGGACCAATATATTACGTACAAATCCCTTTGGGCAATAAGTCCCACTCCCGCCTGTGGCGTTGGCATCATCTCCTGCTCTCCTGTCAGCACGCCTCAGCTGCCACATCCCGTACAGCCTGAGCGACGTGGCCAAGATGCAGAGAGGACACGTTAGCAGACACTGAAAAGATACGGAGGGAATCTTGGATACCGACGGGAGGAGGTAGCTCCTCTGCTGCTGATGAAGAATCAGAAGAGCCGTCATTTGTACAACCAGAAAAAAAAAATCTTTTCTTCATCAGATGCTTGGAAAGATGGAGATGCCTCGACCCCGGGGGCACTCAGGCTGCTGCTTGATGTTTTGTGTTTTTTTTATTCTCTGAATATATTATCTCCCTATAGGCGCCTATATGTCGCTGTAGCTGCGGTAGCAGTCCCATTAATCCGTCTGGCAGATACGTCAGTCAGCTTCACACTGGCTTATTACAGGTGGCAGCATTAGTGGATACGACGGGCTTCCAAGAAATTGCAAATGTCAAAACTGTGCCACCCGACCCTCAGTTCAGTTCAGTATCTCCCTCATAAATAAAACAAATAGGCCTGAGATGTCACTTTATTTTTAGAGCTCTGATATCAACGGTTTGAAGTGTTTATCTGGCTCTGAATATGCAGCATCTAGATTAAGGAATGAGCAGGTATCATGTGCATCTACAAACAGGAAACCTGCAATATATTGCAGGTAGGGCTGGGCAAGTTAACGCTTTATTATCGCGTTAACTCATTAATTTATTAACGCCGACATTTATCGTGCGTTAACGCATGTTGCTCACCTGCTTTTGTTTTGAAAAGTCTGTTACTGGCTGCTGCGGAACCGGAAAATAATTGGCGGAAAAACATGCAAAAAAGCTAAAGCAGACATGTAGAACGGTAAAAATCTGTGAACTTTACAGTTCAGGTAGCAACTCAGGTAGCAATATTAACAATTCTGTCTGAAAAAAAAATTCTGGAATGCAACAAAACTTTTGCGTCATTCCTCCATGTTCCATCAGATCTGCTCCATGTGTTCACTGTCCTGCTGTTCTCTAGCCTGGTTACTGCAGTGCGGCTCCATCTAGTGGCACAGATGTGTAACGACAACAGAAAGTCCAGTCCTCGATTATAAAACAAATTCAGTTCTGTGGCCCATTTTTTCATTTCGTATTTTTGATCCAAGTCTAAAATTGAAATATAACAGGCATTTTTTTTTTTCGTTTTTTGTGTTAGCTTAAAAAATGAAAATCGTAATAAAATGTCACTTTTTAATTTTTCTTAAATTTTTGATTGACAATTGAAAATGGAGAGAATGAATGATACATGTATTGGTAAAGTTACTGAACTTTAACATGGACATTTTCATTTTAAAGTTCTCCCAGACGGAGGATTCAACAGAAACAAGGTTATTAGTAACACTGACAAGTTGAACTCCCCGTTAAAAGTTTCTGCTGTTACCTCAGATATTACCTGTGATTAATCAGGGAAATAATGTGATTAATTGCGATTAAAGATTTTAATCGTTGCCCAGCCCTAATTCCAAGTTAACGTGACTTTACCACTACTATTTTAAGTATTTGTCAAGTAAAACTGAAATGCAGTTGATGTTTCCACCACAGACTCTTTTTCTATTCAAGCTGTTAGTCACAGTCGCAGCCAAAACCCTCCACATCCTTCTGCTTTGAAATGTTAGTACTGATGTTCCAGGTGAGCTCACGTTCAGTTTCACCCTGAAATACCAGGATGAGCCTGAACGTCCAACCCGATCGAACCCGGGTCATTCCACCTCAAATCAGCAGATTAGAAAAAAAATTCCCGCATGACCATCTTTGATTTGCTTGATTTTTTTTTCTTTTGAACTTTGACTATAATGTAGTAACTTTGTGCAATATTAGCCTGGTACTAGCAATAACTTCGGATTTATACATTTTTGAAAAAGTGCCCGTACGGCCATTTTCGTGACATTCCTAACGCTTTTAAAATTATTACCATTTTTGAGGGGCTGTATCTTCGAAACCGTACAAGCTAGAGAGCTGATTTTTTTTTATGCTGTTAGTCCTGTATGTGCACTCTGTATGGGGTCAGTTTCAGGTGTCTATTCATTGCTGTTTGTTTTAAAATAAATTTCAAACATCCAAAATAAATTTCACTCGCTTTGTGCGGTTCACATTTCAAGTCCCCATTTGGACCCCTTGTAATAGTAGCTGAGACTTAATTTTTTTGTTGAACAATCTCCTTCTCTTATAGAATAAAAATACATAAAGAATTTGCAGAAACAATTGTATTTTAGTTCTCATATGACCCAGCAAAAAACGAACTTTGCATTTTATTGTCGATATTCAATTGGCAATTGACAAAATATGACAAGATGTACCAAAAAACTAAATATACTACCAGAAAGGTAATGACAATATCTGTTTATATACCAAGTTTCAAGTTGGTACTAAGTCTCTAAGTTACCTAGAAAAAATTCTTAAATCGAGCATTTTTGCCGTTTTTCGAATTATTGAGAACTTGTAGAATATCACCAGAGAAAGTTTTCAATGTACATTTCAGTAAACAGGCTGTACTTCTGCATTGTATTGTCTTGTCTGGACATGTTTGCTGATCTCAAATGGACAAGGCCTTTCAAACAAAATAGTTTGCTGCATGTTTTATTCCTCCCTGTCCGTGCTGTGTGAAAGTTTGGTGAATAACTCAAGCAAAAGTGCTTTGTTATTTATACTAGATAAACATGATCAATTGTGTAGCAAAATTACCAGTACTGGTAGTGCTATGCTGAATTGCCACAGCTGAGGTTTTAACATATATACAAATATAGAACTTATAGTAACACAAGTGCCTTGGCCTTCAGTGCATGACATCATGCTTACGTCATCAGAAAATTCAGTGAGCTGTTCAGTTGATCAATAACCATTGTAGACCAAGCTTCAAAATCGAATGCAGTGAATGTGAAATCTTTAAAGATGACAGAGAACTTGGATACTTGTACAATTGGGAAAAAAAACTTTGTTCAGAACAGGATTGCCATAAACTGGACTTTGTCCAAAGTCTGAAACGGTCAGTATAATTTTGGTGTTATTATGTGCCAGCTTGATGTTCATTCCTTTATTCATATAATTAAGTGATGCAGGAGTAGTGAATACCTCATATTATCATAATTATTTTCTTACAGTTCAAAGGAGTTGATCAATGTACAGGATTTATCTGAACATGACCGAGAAATGCTGCTTCACAGGTGTGGATTTGATGGACTCCCATCAGAAGCAAACATCTGTCTGCATCACAAGATGCAGACAGAATCTGCAATTCAATTTGCAACCCTTAAAGTTGATTTGGAATGGTCTCTACAGCACTCCATGGAGACTTGCAGGTGAGCCTTTGCTTGTACTTGGGTCTACAAAAAGAAGTGCTGCCGAGACTTTTGAACTTGTCACTCTCGATTATTATCAACCATCACTTTCTGAAGCTAAATGTTTTTCTTCACTGATCCTCATTCCATATCAAGATTCCATATCAAGATATTTGCCATTTGTGAAATTTCAAGTTCTCCACACAAAACAAGCATATTCTTGAAATTTCCGAAAAATGGCAAAAATGCTCGATTTAAGAATTTTTCCTAGGTAACTTAGAGACTTAGTACCAACTTGAAACTTGGTATATAAACAGAAATTGTCATTACCTTTCTGGTAGTATATTTAGTTTTTTGGTACATCTTGTCATATTTTGTCAATTGCCAATTGAATATCGACAATAAAATGCAAAGTTCGTTTTTTGCTGGGTCATATGAGAACTAAAATACAATTGTTTCTGCAAATTCTTTATGTATTTTTATTCTATAAGAGAAGGAGATTGTTCAACAAAAAAATTAAGTCTCAGCTACTATTACAAGGGGTCCAAATGGGGACTTGAAATGTGAACCGCACAAAGCAAGTGAAATTTATTTTGGATGTTTGAAATTTATTTTAAAACAAACAGCAATGAATAGACACCTGAAACTGACCCCATACAGAGTGCACATACAGGACTAACAGCATAAAAAAAAATCAGCTCTCTAGCTTGTACGGTTTCAAAGATACAGCCCCTCAAAAATGGTAATAATTTTAAAAGCGTTAGGAATGTCACGAAAATGGCCGTACGGGCACTTTTTCAAAAATGTATAAATCCGAAGTTATTGCTAGTACCAGGCTAATATTGCACAAAGTTACTACATTATAGTCAAAGTTCATAAGAAAAAAATATCAAGCAAATCAGAGATGGTCATGCGAGAAGGTCCTGTTGAATTGAGGTGGAATGACCCACCCGTGTTTTGCCTCATCAGCGAGGCTGCTTCACTCCAGGGTCTCTGTGTATGTGGCTCATCGGTAAAACCAGATTTTCCCGTCGCTGTGAAACTTAACGACAATGATCTAAACCTCCGTCTTTTAATCCTATGTTAACCATGATAAATATTTATTACGACATGCCATTATTTGGTTTAATAAAAGATGAAGCCAAGCTGAAAAAAAAAAAAAGACCGCTACAAACGCATTGTGTTCAACTGGTCACAGAGCTCCGGCACGTTGTAACACAACGCCGATGGGGGAAAGATATCAGCGATGCGTTTACAGGAGCACCGCCGCGATCATTCTGAAAAGGGTTATTGGACCATATCGAAATATCTGGGAGTTCATCTGGGAGTTGCTCCGAGGTCAGGCTGCGCAGTGTTCAGAGAAATAATAAAACGAGCAAATGAAGATTTAAACAATAAACCCAAGAGCTACGTCTCAGGCCCTGTCAGGCCTCACTGAGCACGTTGAATGCTCCGGACTGGATGGCAGCGCAATTAAAAGAACACTGAACTAGTTTCGTTTTCTAGGAGAAATCTTCCTCCATCTAGAAAGAGTGACTGAGGTTTCCAAGACTGCATCTGAACAAACTACAAGACTACTGGAACAATATCTGATGGGCAAACACGCTGTTTCAGCAGAATCACTGCCAAGCACGGTGGTGGAGAAGTGATGATCTGTTTTTTTTTTTTTTTTTTTTTGCTGTTAAAGGACCTGGACCTGTCAACCATGAACTCCTCTGAACACCAGAGTTTTCTTGGCAGCAAATGTGAAGTGATTTGGCCCAGAGTCCGGTTAAAACTGGGTCATGCAGCAGGAAAATGAAGCCATCAGATAAATGAAGAACAGTTCTCCACAACGACGTGAGAGACTGATAAAGTCACACAGGGAGGTTGATCTGCAAGCTACGTAATCATGGGGGTACTTAGTATTTCCCACGTGTTTTTTTTCCTTTTCTTTTTAGCTTAATTTTTGGCACAGTATATAAAGTTATATTTGCCTCATACCAAGACCTCTTATTATTAGATGATTTTCTATAATGTTTAAAAGAGAAAAAAACTAGGGCTGGGCAACGATTAAAATCTTTAATTGCGATTAATTGCATTATTTCCCTGATTAATCACGATTAATCGCATTGTATACACAAAATTAAGTAATGAATTCAAAATGCCATATGAACTAAAGTGTCACATTATTTGTTGTTCAAACTGTTTTAACATCAGCACTTGTCAATAACACATATTTAGTGTAAATCTCATCTTAAAAATGTAAAATAAAATAAAGCTTATTGCCACTGCCAGGGCATTAATGTCATCCTGTTTTTATTAAAAAAAAATAAAAAAATCCAACAAAATGATTGTGTCTCAGCACAATCAGAACATTAAAACAGGTCATTTCTGAGGTAACAGCAGAAACTTTTAACGGGGAGTTCAACTTGTCAGTTGTTACAAATAACCTTGTTTCTGTTGAATCCTCCGTCTGGGAGAACTTTAAAATGAAAACGTCCACGTTAAAGTTCAGTAACTTTACCAATCCATGTATCAATCATTCTTTCTATTTCCAATTGTCATTAAAATTAAAAGATTTTCAATTGTCATTCAAAAAAAATTAAAAAGTGACATTTTATCACATTTTTCATTATTTAATCTAACACAAAAGCATGAAAATAATGCCTGTTTTTTTTTTTTTAATATATATATATATTTCAATTTTAGACTTGGATCAAAAACACTAAATGAAAAAACGGGCCACAGAACTGAATTTATTTTTTATAATCGAGGACTGGACTTTCTGTTGTCGTTACACATCTGTGCCACTAGATGGAGCCGCACTGCAGTAACCAGCTAGAGAACAGCAGGACAGTGAACACATGGAGCAGATCTGATGGAACATGGAGGAATGACGCGAAAGTTTTGTTGCAGTCTAGAATTTTATTTCCAGACAAAATTGCTACCTGAGTTGCTATCCGAACTGTAAAGTACTCAGATTTTTACTGTTCTACATGTGTGTTTTAGCTTTTTTGCATGTTTACCTGCCAATTCTCTTCTGGTTCAGCAGCAGCCAGAAACAGGCTTTTCAAAACAAAAGCATGTGAGCAACATGCGTTAACGCACGATAAAATAAATATCGGCATTAATAAATCGATGTGTTAACGTGATAATAACGCGTTAACTTGCCCAGCCCTAAAAAAAACCCATAGGATTAAAAGAAGGTCACATGGTTGCTTTGCAACTCTTAAAAGCCAAATCAGCACAACAACCACAGTGAGACACCACTCACACTGCCTCTCATGGCTAAAGGCCAACACCTTTGAAAGTCTTTTTCCGTCCGAAACCCCCAAAAAAATATAAATCTAGGAATTTTTTAGACCGACCAAAGAGAAAATCGTTTCATCTTAGAGGCTGAGAGCACGTGCTGCGAACGCCACTTAATCCAGACTGGTGGTTCCAGAGAGTCTAAATGTTGCAGGCGGTGCAGCCGGACTGCACTGCACCCTGTTCAAAGGTGCTCCTGTTATTTCGTCCTGCCTGCTGTGTATTCCCTGTGGTGCTGTCACTGGACAAGCCCCCCCAACCCATCTCCCCCCCCTCCTCCTCATTAAACCAGCATCTGCTGAAGTAAGAGGCCTGAAACCCCCTACCACGCACACACACACACACACACACACACACACACACTCCAGTCCCTCCTCCTCCCCCTTTCTTTGCACACTCTCACGCTTGCCATCTGCCACAGAGTTGGACAGGACCCCACTAAAACGGCAGCCACACACGCTCGCCACACACCCTCACTTAAAAAAAAAACAAAAAAACCTCCCAATTATTGGGAAACATCTCCGGTGCAGATGAGCGCACACGGACGTCGGCAGTCACATCCACGCTCGGCGTAACCCGGAGGTAGCCAGTGCATCTTTGAACCGCTGCAGCCCCGTACAAGAAAAGAAAGGGTCATAATGGATGGAGAGAGACAGCCCCCCCCCCTCCTCCACCTCTGTGTGACAGACAGAGAGACAACAACAAACTCTGATTACTCCTCTGTGCCCGCCGGGCCCTTCCAGCATTTTATCTCAGGAACGAAGGGAGACAGCGAGAAGGAAGAGGAGAAAGGAAGGAGGTGAGGTCGGTTCAAACAGAAGGAAAAAAAGAGAAAAAAGAACTTTGGCTGATTGAACATGAAACATCTCCCTGTGGCTCCATCTCCTCTCGTCATACAGGATGCCCTCTCGCTTTCGCTGCGACTGTTCATCACCCCTCAGTTATCCACAGTGAATAATAATGATGTTTCCTCGTGGAGGGAAGGAGGCAGAGGAACAAGCCTCGGGGCCGAGCATTTCTGATTGTCTAAGCGTTCCCCCGTCGCCCTCCGCCCGGGCTAAATCAGCAGTGCAGCAGGGAGGGAAGGAGGCAGGATGCCTGGGCCTCCTCTTGCCTCCTCCTGCATCCTCCTGCCTCCTCCTGCTTCCCTGCTCTCAGGGGGTCCGTGTTTATTGTGTTTTACTCATTATTTACAATCTGTATCACAGATGCAGAAAAAAAAGTCCCCCAGTGTGTTTTCCTCCAGAACAGAGGAGAGCTGAGGGACAAATGTTGGACTACAGGGAGAGCCGAGCAGACAAATTAGCAACGTCATGTGTGTGTGTGTGTGTGTGTGTGTGTGGGGATGTTTGCTCTCGCCCGCCACCGTCGTCACTGTCACCCGAGCGGAGCACGTTGAGGGGCAAAGCCACTTGAGGAGAAGTTCGCTAAAGCTGAAGAGACAGCCGGGCCCAGCTCCAGAGTCCAAACGACTGCTCTCTTCATGGCAGCAGGCCACATTACATTTCATTGTCTTTGGGTCAGTTTACTTTCTTTTTTACTTTCCCTAATTAGACTTAAATCAATCAAATGTGCCAGGCTGAGGCACACAGAGGCTTCTCAGTTCATATATTTATATGAAATTATTTTATGGCCATGTCCAAAAGGCTAATAAACTCCTATATAACCAGGCCAGGCGGACGTGATGGTCTTATAGACGCTATTAAAGACACATTATTTGGTTGGTTGTGTCTTTCCCCTGCATGTTGGATGAAATGGGCCGCGCTAATCCTCATTAACATAGTTAATTTCACAGAAGAGAAAGTTGATAGCGTGTGTCAAAACTGTTCAAAGGTCACTGAAGCAAGACGCGCCATTTACCCGTCTGTGAGTGATGCTGGCCGGATATTCTTTACATACTGGAACATTTATTCAATTTACTTTGCACTGATGCCCGTGTAGATCGTTAGAGCATAAAGCAAAGTAACTGTCACTGATGAACAGTGTTTAATAAATGGAAATAATGGACGAATGCCGTCAGAGATGATGGCAGGCGGCGCAGACGGGAGCAGGGCTGTGACAAAAACAAAGAGGAGAAGGATGAGCTGGAAAAGGGCATCCAGCATTCATCCTCGCCGCCCTGAAGGCTCCTCGCGCTAACCTTTGGTCTGAGGGATGGAAGTGTCAGAGGAAACGCAGAAACATGTTGCCCCTTCGACAGAGACTCTGGCACCGAGCCGCATCACAGGAGGAAGAGCGAACGCGTCTGACATCAGAGGCAGAGGGACGCTGTCACATGACCTTTAAAGGGGACAAATATCTGAACGCCACCTGCTTTCAGGCCGCGCGTCACAAGTGGCTGCATGCATAAGCAGGAAAAGATGACAAAGGATACTCGATGATGAATTTCTTTTAGCTCTTGAGTTCTTAAAGGAACATTGTATGTACACTATAAAAAATGTCAAGGCAAAACTGGATGCGAAAAAAAAAAAACAGTTGGAATTGGGAAAAAATAAAAAGTTAAATTCTGTCTCAAGGATGCAGGTCAAAACTACAACCCCACTTTCAGATTTAACCTCCAGCTAGTTATTGAAATGAAATCCTTCTGTGGTGAAACTCACCAAATCTGATGTTTTTTGTTTTTTCCCCCTGGATATTTCTTCTTACATGCTTTTATTTTACCAAAAGCTGACATAAAGCTCTAATGAACATGTTAAATGCAAGATTTGAGGGGGGAATTAAAAGCCCCGGCATGAGCAGGAGGAAAGCAGGTGTATCAGCACTGACACTTGCTGCCTGAGTTTCTTTAGTAAAATCAGAAGCTTGACAATCAGAAGGAGAAAAATAAATCATTGCGTGGAAGAGAACTCACTCAGGTACTCTCCTCCGGGACGTGATGCTCGCCACGATAACGCTCTCCGGTCTTGGGGTGGCCACAGCCTTGAAAGTCCCTTTCCAGAACTTCTCAAAGAGCTGCTTCTCTGCCAGCTGCTGGAGGCTGGCGGTGCCGCTCTGCGGTCCCGGGGATGGAGAGGGGCCACAGGGGCCGAGCTGGAGGGGACACGTTGGCTGCATTTGTTTTTTTGTTTTTTTTTGTTTTTTTTTCTTATGTGGCGCGCTTCAGCACCTCACCGGGCAGATACGCGCTCATGAAAAAAACGTCCGCTTCCCCCGCGAGTTTCCACTCAGGAACTGTCCAAGTACTGAACCCGACCGAGCAGCGCTGCACCTGATCGGCTCCGTCCTCTCCTCTCCTCTCACCGCTGTCTGGCTGCTCTTCACTTGAGCGGGAAGGCGGGCAGAGGGACAAAAGCTGACCCTCTATAGCTGGAGGCTCGGTATTGTTCTTGAGAATGAGAAGGGGGGGGGGGGGGGGGGGGGCAGATTGTGTTTCTCCGTCCGCCTCTTCTCTTCTGTGACAGCTGCTGCTCTGTGGGATGGGGTCTGGGAGCCGAAGCACTCTCCTCTTTTTCTTTTTTCCTCTTTAGGTGGCTTCACATAAAACGAGGCATCCCTCGCTACAGCTGACAGTTTGGTCAGGATGAGTGCGGCGTCTTGGCGCGGAGATGACGGCGCACCCACGCGCGGTGGCTGAGGGCTGGGAGAGTGTCGAGGCAGGCGTTGCAGCGTGTCTGAGGACTGGTTTGAGTGGGAGATGAAGAGTTAGTGTGCCTGTGTGTGTGAGAGAGAGATTCAAGTAGGGAGCTCAGCTGAGAGCAGCTTGTTTTGTGTCTCAGAGGTTGTGACGTCAGAGCTGGGGGGCTGGACACCTGGAAGAGGGACACCCTCTCCCATCCTTCCCCTCTCTCTCTCTCTCTCTCTCTGATGGTGCGTTGGTGACACTTGTCTCATCCTACTTCACCACTGATCAGGTGAACTTTTCACCATCACAGTCGCCCTGTTTCTTAGGGTTAGGGTTAGGGGGTTAGGGTTAAGGGGTTGGGGTTAGAGTTAAGGGGTTAGGGTTAGGGGGTTAGGGTTATGGTGTTAGGGTTATGGTTAGGGGGTTAGGGTTAGGGTGTTAGGGTTAGAGTTAAGGCAGACCTGGGCAAAACACGGCCCGTGGGCCACATCCGGCCCTTTGTGCGTCTCTGTCCGGCCCACATGAGGCCAATCATAAATTACATTTGATTACAACTACATAATAAAAAAAAAAAAAATCTATGCCGTGCGTGCAATACAACGGTGGTGCTTTTATTTTGAAAAGTGTAGTACTTCCGTGTAGCGTACGTGCATGAAGGTAAACAGCGCTAAGTGATGCTGCCGTTAAAATGTGTGCTGACGCTAAGAAAAGAAAAGTTGACAAGGAATGACGTGCTTTTAACAAGACATGGACCGCTAAGTATTTCTTTACAGAAATTAAAAGGTGAAGCCGTGATTTGTGCTACACAGATCGCTGTTTAAAGATTATGATTTAAATCCGCACTACATGACCAAGCATGAGGAAAAATACAGAAATCTGTCTGATAAAGAGCGCGCAATAGAGGCTGATGCATTGCAAGCAAAACTGCAAACCCAACAAGGAATTGGTCAAATGAGGTGGAAAACATTAAAACATTATTCATTTAATTGATGTGTTTCTATAGATGTGTTGTAATTCACAGTTTGAGGAATTTAACAAGTTAAGAATAAATTAGACCTATTAATGATTATTTTTGTTTTTTTACTCAACCTATATGCCACAATTTCACAGAGCCTAATATAAATATCTACAGAATAATTGTATTCTTCTAATTACCAGTACCAGCTATTTAGAATATATAATTTAATGCATTTTACAATGGAAGGAAGTTGAGCAGGATTAAGTTCAAGTTAACGTTGATGTGACCCTCTGACACAACTCAGGTTTTTCATGTGGCCCCTTGTAAAAATTAATTGCCCACCCCTGGGTTAAGGGGTTAGGGTTAGGAGGTTAGGGGGTTAGGGTTAATGGGTTAGGGTTAGACCCTTCCGCTTTCCATGTATCATGACTCATTACTACAATTACCTGACTGTTCCCATCACTTCTTTCTTCCTCTCTTGTGTCTTTTGTTTTATTTGTTTGTTTGTTTCTTTTTCTCCAGCTTCATCTGTCTCAGTTTCTTGTCCCAGTTGGGCACGCCCGAACTACCGAGGTGTCCAGGAGGAATCCTGATAAGGTGCTCACCGTACCTCGAAGTGAGACTCCAGCGACCCTGCTGAGGAAACTTATTTCAGCCATTGGTATTCACAGTGTCATGGTTTGTAGTGTAGGATGAAGGAACCAAGAGCAGGAGATCTCAAAAGAGAACCAGTTTATTAACCAAAACACAAAGTCCAATGATCAAAAACACAAAAGTTCAAAATACCAAAATACGAAAATACAAAAACATAAACTTAACTTACTTCCAAGGAGACAACGAGAGGGAAAATAAGCAGGGCTGCAAACATGGAAACGTGACTAATGGACCCACGGAGGACAGGGGAAAATGACAAGACTTAAATCCACAAGGGATCAAACGAGAGGCAGGTGCAGGGAATCAAGGTAACAAGAGGAAGGAAGCAAAGCAGAAAAGAACGGAGACAAGACAGACCTTACAAAGTAAAATAGGAACCACTAAAGACAGGGAGAGACGCTAACTTGACAGATAGAGATACACACAGTTCTGCCATGGCCGACCCAGGACATGACACATTGGGTGAATTCCAATTCCTCCCTTAACCCTCAATCTCAACCCTCAATCTCAAAAATGCGCGTTCCCGCTAAGGGCAAGTGGTGTCCCGATTCTAAGGGACATCAAGTTGAGGGACGAGTTTGAGGGCTGTATCGCCCTCAAAATTGAGATTTTCCGACACCACCCTTGGAAGTAAGGGCTATCCAGAAGCTAGCTACAAACGTAAGTATCTTCGTATATCTTAAAGATATAAATGTTACGAAACCATTTTATTGTGTTTGTTTGAGATTTTTTTCATGGATTAACATCGTTGTTGGGTAACATTTATTTTTTTACTTTACGATGTTTGCTGCCGGACCGGCGGTACCGACGGGACCGGTCCGCCGTCCGTGGCGGTCTCGGTCCCGTCAGCGGTCCCGTCAGCGGTCCAGGTCGGCTTCACGTTACTTGTACTCGTCGGTGGTCCCGTTCCGCCGTAACGGTCCCGTCAGCGTCCCGGTCCCGTCAGCGGTACGGGTCCCGTCGGCGGTCCCAGGCGGCTTCACGTTACTTGTATACCTTGTTGTGTAGCGACGATGGACTGAATAATGTATCCTCTATTGTGTTATTTGCTAATATTATTTGGAGAATATACGGCGCTCTTTTCAATGTTATCCCTGTGTCATTTCAGGAAATACAGAGACAACACGGGCTCTGATACGTTTCAGTCTGATGACGTAACTGCACTCGAGGGGTGTCCCATTTCTAAGTCACAAGATAGCCCTTACACTTACTTTCGAGGGTTAAGATTGAGGGCCAAAAATTGAGGGTTAAGGGCGAGGGTTGAGATTGAGGGTTAAGAGAGGAATTGGAATTGGCCCATTGTCTCATTATTTTGGCCGCTACCCACAATTCATGGACCATAGGTGACGGTAGGAGACTCCAGGCCACTACGGACACCTCGCCGGTCCACATGTCCATCTCCTGCTCCATTCTTCCTTCACTCGTGAACAAAACCCCTAGATACTTGAACCCCTTCCCTTGAGGCAGCATCTCACTCCCGACCCAGAGAGGGTATTCCACTCTTTCGCAACTGAGAGCCATGGTCTCAGATTGGGGGGGTTGCTGGTTCTCGTTCCTGCTGCCTCACACTGTAAACTGCTCCAGTGGGAGGCTGAACAACGCTGTCGAACCTGGACCCGTCCGTCCCTTAGCTGGGCCTAGAAATTCTGTCTATAAAAGCTGTGAACAGAATAGCAGCCCCAACAGAGTCCAACTCCCGCCTGAAACGAGTCCGACTTGGTAGCAGCAATGCAGACCCAACTCTCGCTCCATTTGTACAGGAACCGGATAGCCCGTAGCAACAGACTCAGTACCCCATACTCCCAGAGAACCCCCCCATCGAACGCCTTCTTCAAGTCCACAAAACACATGTGGACTGGTTGGGCAAACTCCCAGGCTCGTACCAGGAACCTGGCGAGGGTATAGAGCTGGTCCACTGTTCCATGGCCAGGACAGAACCCGTATCCTCTCTCCTGAATTTGAGGTTCAACTATCGACCGGCTGAAGAGTGTGATTCCCCCTGGAGCACGCCCTGCAGTCAGCTACACTTATTTTATGAAAACTTAGAGCCATTGCCACGAAGTGAAGACTTGCTTTGCTTTAGTCCAGATGTGATGAAGCATATTTAGAAGATGTTTAATGATCAACAAAAGGGGAAAATACAAATTAACACAAAGAAGAAGCAGGGCGGATGATAAAATGGTGCATCATGACAAGTCTTTGAACCGGTTGGATCCGTACGAGATCCCAACCAGAGATTGGAACCGCTGTTGAAGACATCCAGTGTGTTTTCTTTTCTTGTTTGTGGTGTGTGTGCACGTGTAGCCGGGCGGATCAGAACCCACGAATCTCTTAAGGCACACGTGCAATTTACAAACGTACGGCTGTGGGATTTACAAATCCATGAGCCTGCAGACTCGTCCAACGAGGTCACATGACAAAGGTATGTTAGGTCAATATGTTTTTAATTGTGTGTGTATTCAGTAGGGGGTTTGAAAAAAAAAATCGATTTGGCAATATATTGCGATTTTTGGCCGCCCAATATAATATCGATTTTTCAGTACCTAATATCGAGTTTTTTGGAAAAAATTTAGAGTGGTTACAATTAGGGTTGGGCACCGAAAAACGCTTCCAAATAGGAATCGGTTCCTAACGTCCGGTTCTGGAATCGTTTAGAAGATTTTTGAATTTCAATTCCTTTTTTCGGTTCCTAAATGTCCGCGCTATTTTTTTTTAATTTTGATTTACTGCACTAGTTTGTTGTTACTCCGCCCGGCGTTCTCAACTCCGCGCTAGTGTCGACGTCACGTCCGTTGCTGACGGGACTTCACTCGCCACAACATGGATCCCAAGAGACGCCGCTCTCCAGTTTGGCTGCATTTCAGTCCGGGAAATGACGGCTACCTGGCGCAGTGAAACACCTGCGGGAAGCGTGTTACTGCCAAAGGAGGGTGCACGCAGCACGACTGATATGACAAAACACCTTCACCTGCATGGCATCACAAAAATAAACGAGTGTACCGTATTTAATTCACTGCGTTGCTCCCCCGCTCGTAACCCTTCTCATTTATACGCGTACAGGCCTCTTCCACACCTAGCGAACGCGAAGCAGGCAACACTATCTGTGCCGAATGTTCACGTTTGAATTCTAAAAGAGCAGATATGGTCATCTTCCTAAACTAAAACTATTGTTTTCGTTTTTTGTTGGGCAAAATGCATTTTGGAGGCCAACTGCCAACTGTAAGTTGTTTAACATTTATGGCTGTAAGTGAATTCTGTGTATATGTGCATGCAAGCATGTGTAAGAATAAAAATGGCCTGTCACCTGTGGAAATGTGTCACAGTTTTTTAAATGAAAAAATTCTGCTGTTAGATAAGTTGCGATCTGTTGACCTACACATCAAAGAATCGGAATCTAGAATCGTTTTGAACAGGAATCGAAACAGAGAATTGGACTTGGAATCGTTAAAATCCACCCGATGCCCAACCCTAGTTACAATGCTGTCAGTATGTTAAAACGGTAACTTAAATGTGCAAAAACACTAATAATAAACAACAAATAGGTTGTTTTGAAGCAAATAGTTTTGACTTATTTTGTCCTCTGAATGATCAATATCATCTGATGAACATATACAGCAACTTGATTTTTCATCTCTACTTTTAATTTGGATATCAACTGGGTAGAATATCGCAATATGTCATGATATCGTCATATCATATCGTGACCAAATATAATGATGTTATTCAGAATGCTATGATTATTAACTTTCT
This sequence comes from Hirundichthys speculiger, assembly GCA_018398805.1. Classification (NCBI taxonomy): domain Eukaryota; kingdom Metazoa; phylum Chordata; class Actinopteri; order Beloniformes; family Exocoetidae; genus Hirundichthys; species Hirundichthys speculiger. The sequence continues at coordinate 712,903 of JAGFBZ010000240.1, forward strand.
CTGTACATCCAAAACATGACCGATATTACCTTTTTAAATACAGCCTTGCCTGGGCTGTGAACTGTGTCAGTGTTTTTTTTTTTCCTTACCCTCGTCCTCTCCTCTCACACACATGCTCCATCAGAGTCTTGGACAAAAGACCAAGTAAATCAGCATAACAAAAAGCCTGGCTCAGTGAGGACTGGCCAGAGCATGTGGCCGACACAGACCTCCCCTGGGGGCTTCCCCCCCACCACCGGACACCTCCTCCTTTTCTCTCCAGTCTGTTCAGGACAACAGAGGCGCAGCTCAGCGGCTCCCTCCCCATCCCTCCGTCCCTCCATCCCTCCATCCCTCCCTGTGTGTTTTCACCCCGCCTCAAACGTCGCAGAACATATACTGCTTTCTGTAAAGAGGATGACTCTGCTGGGGCATCTTGGGAGGGATTATTTAATACTACAAGGAAGTCATGCTGTCCAAGTTATCAAAGACAAGTCTATGTAATACTCCGTGTAATACTCAAAATACTATTTTTAGACAGAAATGAATGCAAGCGGTTACATGAGATTACAAATTTGGCTGTCAAATTTACAAGCTTTTAATAGTATGTGTCATTATTGCTGTGCATCACAGTTTCTGCAGCAGAGAAAGTTACTGTCCATCCAAACAGATTTAAGCAGTTTAAGATCTAAAAACTCAGAAAGTCCAATTCTACATATTCAAATTTATGACTATATTTTTGATGGGATCATGTAATTTTCATTAGCGCTGAATTACAGCATCTGCAGTCTGGTTTTATACTTTCCAGACAGCCACCATCAATAATAGAATGCAATAATAGAAGGAGCTATGAGGGAAGTTTTCAAACACAAACACAGTTTCATTAGAAATCTAAGGTGTTGATCTGGTTTTTTTTTTTTTCTTTTTTTTTATTGCTGGATTTATAGAATAAATATAAGGAACCAACCAGACACCACCAAGACTTTGCAAAAACTGGAGAAAGATTTTTTTTTTTTTTTTTTTTAAACAAGCTGAACGATACTTCTGACATGTGAAGTCTGACATAAGAAATGACCCAATACATCCCTCCACACGTTCATCTACATACAGTGCACCAACAAACACCACTATTTTTTTAATTACACGATTTATTGGCTCCTTTTGCAACCACTGTCTGAGTTCCCACACTTTCTCTTTCTTTGCATTTGTTAAGATTGAGTTGTTTCTTGAACCCTAAAGCAACCACACCGGAGACAGGAAGGGAGTTCTGGAGTTTAATTTTCCAGAAGTGAAAAAGGTGGACATGAGGGTTGGCAGCCAAACCAACAATCTAGTGGAAGGGACAACGAAGGCAAGGAGGTGGTGCTGCAAATGGACAGATCTGAAGGAAAAAAGAAACCAACAGAGCTACCACAGCAGCTAAACTCTATAATACTCCTCTGAGTGACCAAAAAAAAAAAAAAAAAAAACGAACTTGCTGGAGATCCACTATACTTACCAGACATTTCTATGGGAAGATCTGGTGAGGAGTGTGGTTGAATGCAGGCTTTTGAAGGCTCCATATACTACACCACCACAAACGGCAGTTATTTTATCCATTTTAACTGTCGAAAACTATTGGTCCAATTCTGAATCTTTATCCAACCAGGGTTCACATTACCATTGAAGGGACAGCCCATGTAAAACTGGAATTTCCGTTTCAGCTTCTCTCTACAGCAGCCATTCCCAAACTTCAGAATACCAAGGCCCAATTTGAAATGTGAAAAACCTCCACAGCCCCCCGAAAGCTTTAATCACAACTGTGATCAACATACAGGACAAGGAGCCATGATCCAATATTAATGTGAGGGGTCAACAAATAAGGTGACACTTGTCATATTAAGTTAAGATGACAGCAGAATAACACTTAACTGGTTTGTTTTATTACTTCTTAATGTTTTTTTTAATAATGTCATGAATATTTTACAGTAATTTAAAACATATTTTAAAAAGATCGAGGATTTAAAACATATTTGTTTAATTTTAATGACCTCTTACGGCCCACCTGCAGTACCACGACGGCCCACCAGGGGGCCCCAGGCCCACACTTTGGGAATCACTGCTCTACGGTAGATTAATCAGTCATTGAATTCAGCAGGTGGAGGCTCAAATGCTGCTTTTCTCAACCTAAATCGTTTCCTTTTGACCTTGCCTCTCATCACCACTATCCTCAGTGAGCTTTGCAGGTTCACTCATTGTCATCATCACCATCATCACTTACTTTTTTCAGGCAGCAGAAATTATTTGTGAGGCGACCAGGTGTACTGGTGTCCTGGTGTCTTGGTGGGGTGTCCAATGGTAAAAACATGTGCTCACCAGTGATAATGATTTTTACCTCCGCCAAGGAGCTTATGTTTTTTGCTGGCGTTTGTCTGTCTGTCTGTGTTCAAGATAACTCAAAAGGTTATGGATGGATTTTGATGAAATTTTCAGGAGTTGTCAGAAATGTGAAAATGAAGAACTGATTTCATTTTGAGTGTGATCCGGAAGAAATCCTGGATTCTGGATCACTTTCAAATTTTCGATAACATTGCAGTCAATGGGAACGAAAGTTTTGTTTCTCAATATCTCCATTAATTATTGCCCAAAACTCAAGAAATGTGACTCAGGGATTGACAATGGGAACCTCTATCAAATTTCAAAAGCTGATCCAGAAGGCGGAATTTCTCACAATCTGTAAATCGGTATATAGGGGGAATTGTTGTGCTTAGCAGAGGTCTGCGCTCTCTGAGTGCTTTTCTAGTTATTACATGTAATTGTAGAAAATATCCCTGCTGTCAACAGGGTTTCCTGACTTATTACCTGTGCTTCCATTAAAAGCAGTAAAACAACGTATGAGACTAGGCTGTACGTGCCCTCCTGTTCATGATGGATGGAACACAATCTTCACCTACACCGAAGTCTTTGTGTGACTGATAACAGCGTCAACAGGGAGAACAGATTACAGATGACAAACAATTATCTTGAAGGCCTGTTAACTTTGTCTGGGGCATGCTGGGAAACTACACCCAATCACCTTCAACACACTACAATTGTAGATTTTCATTCTTTCATGTTTTTTTTTCTTTTTCATATGTATCTTTACGGACCCAAGAAGCAGAGACAAACAAAATAGTTGTGGTGGTTCCAGCAAGAAGTGAAATCCCCCTCAACTGTGACACAGTGCCATAAGGAAAAGCTTTCTGAAAGTGTACGGAGAGCGCTGCCCTGCGACTCAGACTGCCACTGGGGAGAAATCGTCTGCGAGGCTGAGAATTGATATCTCTGTCTCCTAATACGCATGCATAAAGACGACGCGCTGCACCTCGCCTGGATTAATAATGCATATATTAACCGATAACACGGAACCTTGATGTACAACACCGCCAGCCTCTTAATGATAAGTGGTTGCCTCATCAGTGTGCTTAGCATAAAGCTGGAGCAGAAGTTACTGTCGGATCAAACCGGGGGTCACAGACGAGCCGGTCCAGAGACACATAAAACCCGTTTCATTTATGGATGGGAATATTAAACACCCGTTTGTGCGGTCGGATTAAACGTTGGAGGTCTGTTGGTTGGACTTCCCCCTGCTGAGTGTTTTTATTAAGATTTTTTAAATTACCTCCGCCAAGGAGGTTATGTTTTTGTCTGTCTGTCTGTGTTCAAGATAACTCAAAAAGTTATGGATGGATTTTGATGAAATTTTCAGGAGTTGTCAGAAATGTGAAAAGGAAGAACTGATTCATTTCGGCTGTGATCCGGAAGAAATCCTGGATTCTGGATCACTTTCAAATTTTTGATAACATTGCAGTCAATGGGGCTGAAGATTTTGTTTCTCAATATCTTTGTTAATTATCACCCAAAACTCAAGAAATTTGACTGAGGGATTGACAATGGGAACCTGTAGCATACCCTCCGAAAGATGGTAAGAGACTCGACTGATGGTTTTTAGGTGTTTATTTCATTTCCATGATCAGCTGAGAACTTGTAAGAAAAACAAAGAAAACAACAAATCACATCTCTGTTAACATTTCCATATATAATAACTGGTAAACAATCACAGTGCAAACTTATCTGAATACTCAGCCATATACCATAAGATTGCTAAACACATGAGCAACAAGCTAGCATAATTTTCCTACAGACACACATCGGCAAAAATATAGTTACAACCACAAACACCAACCTTGTGCCTCTTCAGGGGGTTGCTAAAATACACTATCCGTCACCGTTTCTGTTTTGCTGCTTTACATGCACTTTCCTTTGTTTGCGTTACAGCTGACTTTCTAATTTTCACTGTCAACTTGTTTATTCCAGCAACACACAGTAACTGGAAGTATGAACTAGCGACCTTCAAAATAAAATCTTGCACTCTTAAAATGAACCCTTTTAGCTCTTAAATGAGCTACAATATACACATACATATAGATGAAATTACATTTTTAGCAAAACTCTAATCATGAAATATATTTATAAAAGAATCATGTCAAAAATACTATTTGTTTCTTCCCAATGAACTTGTGAAGAGTGCAGGCTGCCCTCTGGTGGACAAAACGAGAAACAGCAAGCACAAAACACAAAGTGGGTTTGCTACATCGGTAATTATTGCCCAAAACTCATGAAATTTGACTCGGGGATTGACAATGGGAACCTCTATCAGATTTCAGAGACTGATCTGGATCTGATCCAGAACGCGGATTTTATCGCAATCTGTAAATCGCTACATGGGGGAACTGTTGTGCTTGGTGGAGGTCTGCGCTCTCTGAGTGCTTTTCTAGTTATTTATTTTATTTGCTGGGACTGGAAAGCTAAGCTGAATGACAAGAGGTTTAAGAAAACATCTTTGATTTATGTGTGTTCATGAACACTTAATAATTGTTAAAAAGCCTAAAGTGCTACATGACTTCAGACAGATCTTCGTTACAATTGTTCCCTGCATTTTAAATGTTTCTGCATTTCAGATGCCTCATCAGTCGCGCTGCATCACCAACAACTTACAACCCATTTACAAGTGAGCAGCTCTCCGTCATTTTCTGTCAGCTGATATGCAGCCACAAAGCATGAAGTACGTCCATTCAAAGTTAACCACAAATTAGCTGAGTTTTGACAAAGAAGCAGAGGGAATACATAAAAATGGTATTGGCTGGATGACTTTGTACTCTCAGATCTCAAGCTGGCAGTAATTGCAGTTGTTAGAGCCGACAGATTCATCTGTATGGATTTTTCTTCTCCCCAAGTCGTTAATCTTTTCAACAAAAAAAAGAGAGGCGGAAAATTGTTCAGAAATGGAATATTCTTTTTTCTCTTTACCAGTGAGTCAATGATTTTCTTTTTGTGCAGTTCTGCTTCTGATGCATAATTTAACAAAAAAAAAAAAAAAAAAAACTCTAAGCAAAGTTTTTCATCTTTATCTCAAAACTCAGAGCAGAACTTTTCTCTTCAAAGCATTGTTTGTGTCTCTTTCACTTTCGCTTTTGAGCAAAAGCACCTCCGCATCGCCTGCTGTTATGTGAGGATGAGCTGTCACGGCGACACGTGAGACAGCCGAGCCTTCTTGAGAAGTTCTGAGGAGACGTTTCTCTCTGCTCACCATCATGTTGGTGTTATCGGATTTGAAGTAAAAACGACATCATTGTAAACTTTAGAGCTCAGACAACAAGAGCTGACAAAGAAAAAGCAGAGCATAAATGAGCTCCCTGCATTGACTGTGGTATGTGTCTGTGTGTGTTCAAGTCTTGTTGTTTGTGTTGTGAAATAAAGATTAATCGAATGCTTCTTTGTAGCCTGGACTGCAGACTTGTGCTCATGCAGTAAAATGACCGCGTTATTCTTTGTCTCCAGCACTTTCAGTTGCCATAAATGTTATCTGATCTCCATTTAAGTAACAATAAGAGACAAAAACAATGCACTTAAGATGACAACACAAAACACAATCAAATTTGAATTAAAACATTTGTCATTTATCCCCAAAAGGGAAATGAATCATCCCAGTAACTGTCATGATATAAGTCTCTTCAAAGATTCATTGTAGATGGTTGTTGGGTGTTCAGGAAGGATCTCCTGTAGCGTCTGTGTTGCAGCAGATCTGAAGGAGCCTCAGACTGAAGACACTGTAGCTGAATCACTGTGCTGTGTAGAGGGTGTTCAGGGTTGTCCAGGATCTTCTTCATCGTATAAAGTATCCTCCTTTCCAGAATCGACTCCATCAGCTCCAGAACGGTCCCCAGAACAGAGCCAGCCTTCTTTGTTAGTTGGTTCAGTGTCTTAAAGTCACCGGCTCTGATGCTGCTCCACAACAGACTTACAGAAGATGTGCAACATCCTGCTGCAAACACTGAAGGACCTAAGCTTCTCAGAAACATCACTGTTGCGTCTCCGGTCCAGCCTGTTGTCCAGATGAGCTGGTTCCACTTCTCCACCGCCTCAACTGCTTCTCCCATTAAGGAAATGCTGTTTTTTATTGTCCCGCTTCATCACTCAGCTTCCACCAACCTTCGGCTGTCAGACAGCTTCCCTGGCATTGAGTACCATATTCCCCCGATTATAGGACTTACTTCCTAAAAAAGATAAGATCATTCAAATGTTTAACAATACAGCTGAATGTTATCTCTGTGTGATTTTTTTTCTATAATAAATGTACAATAAAAAGTTGTCTTAAGAATACCCTTATTGTTTTCATCATAGTTTTATTTTACCAAAATGATATTTGAAAAATAGGGGTTGTCTTGTGTAAAATATAAATTTGGGTATATCTTATTTATAAATATATACTCTTACTGTGCTCTGGTGAGGCAATTAATTGGCAGTTAAACGATACACTGACTACGACAGAGTTATTCTCCAAGTCGTATACAATTCAGAGCGGTTCATGAAACTCACATCACAGACAAGCAGGATGATCAGAAATGACAAAATGCCAATAGGAAACAGTCGTCTTTAAGCATCACTGAAAATATGGAGACCTTGAGATGAGTTCTTTAGACGCCTACGTGTCAAAACTTAGCGACTTGATGGAGCCAGAACGATAAACAGAAACGGTGGCCTTCAACAGACCAGAATCTAGAACAAAAGTCATGGACTTATGAATCAGCATTATACAGTTTGCCAGTTCCAGTGATGTCTTCAAGCCTTTTGTTAATTCATTGATTATTCTACACTCCGTCTTTGGAGTCATCTCGACTGGGCACCCACTTCTAGGAGGAGCATTTACTGTATTAAACTGTCTCTATTTACAGACAAGATGACTATATGTGGACAGATGGATCCCTTTTACCCTTATACGACTCAAAGGTCTCATTTTTGCAGATGCATGCTTCATATCAGCATAAACCATCGGTGTCTTGTCCTATAAAGTGTGTCAAAATCACACCTGCACACTCATTTGATGAACTCCACTAGTGACTCTAAATATTTTTTTTTGAATGTTTATACTTTAAAAGACAAGAATTCTGAATTTCTTTTTTCCTGTGTATTATCTTATTAAGCACATTGTGTGGGCTGATTGTTTTGACTGATGAAGAGCAGTTTACGTCATCAGGCAAAATGAGTTTGTTGCGAGGGTTCACATACTTTTCCTTCCCTCTGTACAGTGTAACAAATGCTGGCTCATACCTGTCAAGTATCCCGTTTTGGCCGGGGAAGTCCTGTATTTTACTCTTCTCTCCCGCCATCCTCCCGTATTAGTATTTTCCTGTAAATCTCCCGTATTTTAACCTGCGTTATTAAAAAATAATAATACTGCATCAGGCAGAGTAAAATCTGAGATCTGTCACTAGCTTCGCGATAACTGCCACAGCAGTAGCTACTACAGCTACTGTAGGTGGTAGATGTCACGAGATTAGCGTGTGACATCCGATGAGTGCGCACGAAGAAAAAAAACGATTGTTACAGAGAATAGGATGTCGTTAGACAACAGAACTGTTTGCGCTCTTCTCTCATGTAAAATAAACTACTCTGGACTAGGGTTGGGCACTGAAATACAATTTCAAGTAGGAATCTGTTCCTAACATCCGGTTCTGGAATCGTTTAGAAGATTTTTTAATTTTGATTACTTTTTTCGGTTCCTAAATGTCCACGCTATTTTTTTTTTTGTTTGTTTGTTTTTGTTTTGTTTTAATTTACTGCACTAGCTTGTTGATGTTACTCCGCCTGGCGTTCTCAACTCCACGCTAGTGTCAACGTCACGTCCGTCACCGACGGGACTTCACTCGCCACAACATGGATCCCAAGAGACGCCGCTCTCCAGTTTGGCTGCATTTCAGTCCAGGAAATGACGGCTACCTGGCGCAGTCCAACATTTACGGGAAGCGTGTTACTGCCAAAGGAGGGAGCACGACTAATATGGCAAAACACCTTCCCCTGCATGGCATCACAAAAATAAACGAGTGTACGTTATTTAATTGACCTTTCGGTAAGCACCGCCCCCTTCCTAGTTACTGTTGCTAGGTCGGACAAACTTTCTGCTCTTCCGTTAAGGACTGTGTTAATTCGCTGTTTTTCTGATCTGTATCATCAGTGTTAATATTATACTATAATAACTCCATGGTGAAATATTGCTGTTGGGGACCTGCAAAGGTGACTGGAGGTGTCCAGAACGTTTGGAGGAGACATTTTATTCTTTTTCCCAAGCCGAACAAACAACGTGACCCCCCATTCATGTTGGCTGTGAGGAGGTAAAATGACAGCGGAGCAAACACACGAGTGCCACAGAAAAGTGGTGAAAAGGCTCCTTCCCTTCTCAGTTTTTTTATGAAAAGATTCTACTGTTAGATAAGTCGCGATCTGTTGACCTACACATCAAAGAATCAGAATCGAGAATCGTTTTGAACAGGAATTGAAACAGAGAATCAGAATCAGAATCGTTAAAATCCAAACGATGCCCAACCCTACTCTGGACCAGTCCACAAATACACTCCTTCAGTCATAGTGAATTCAAAGTCTGCAACAAATAGTACAAAAAGCCATTAAAAGAGTAAAGAAGAGTGACAGCTGCCACCGCCAATATCATTACCCTAGGGTAAAAGCGGACCCAGCCTGTCAGAGAGCACCGACCGGACCCGGGACTAACTGTACCGATTCCAACCCAAACCCAGAGTCACGTCTTGTGAATGGACCCGAGACCCGATTCGGGACCGGTTGGAACTTCGTTTTTTTGGGTTGTTCTGAAGACCTCTAGTTTAGACTTGTCCGTGAAACTCTCCAAGGACGTTCACCTCCATATCTGAGCCATCTCCTGTCTGCACTATCAGGATCCAAGTACAACACGAGGTCTTTCACATCACTAATTCCAAAAACCAGTTGGATTCAGGTCTGGACTTAATTTACATTCTTAATGTTCTGCCTAGTAAAAAAAAAAAAAAAAGCTGAAACAAAATAAATAAATAAAACCTTGAGCGCCCCCCCCCCCCCACACCCCCACCCACAAATTATAAACCGCAAATTACAGCTGCAAGGACAACCAACTAAATAAAGGAGGTCTGCCACCATCCTTCCATTAAAATCTAAAGACCTGAATTCCAGGTGCTTTGGCTCAGGCTGCTCAAACTTGATAAGATGTTTTATTTTCAGGCCACTGAAATTTTCAAATGACTTCCGTGAAAATGACATTTTGATCCTCCCCCACAAATACAGCAGACTTAATTGCCCCGGTCTGAATCTTCTGTGTGTCACGTCTGTGTACAATGACCTAAGAGGAGAGTTCCCAGCACTGGTGGTGGATTTATCAGACTGCACAGTAATCTGCAGCATGTTGATGCAGGCTTTGGGTTGGGAGTGTTGGATAGGCTGGCAGTGGAGGCAGTCAGAATCTGAAGGTCATAAGTCTTTGTTTCCTGCAACAATGAATAGATATCGCTCCCACGTGAAGTGACTTAAAGACTTGCTTCTTGCCACAGAATCTTAAAGTTGAATCTATGTTGAAGTTAAATTGAGTGGAAACGTCTAATTTTCTGTGTACTTGAACCAAAGAATAGGAATAGGAATATGAAAAAAAGTAAAAAGAAGTGTTTACATTGGCTGAAATAAAAATTTATTCCATAACATTCTGTGAAAAATCAGAAAATCACAAGGTACCTCCAGTCTTGTTTTATAAATATGTGAATGGCATCCATATATTACTTTTTCAGCGTCTTCATGAAAAAATTGTGAAAAAAGTTGATATGTATTCAGCATTGGCTATGGAAAACAAACCTGAAGATAATATTGACACAAATGAAAACAAAGAAGGAATCTGGAAAAAAATATTGGTGTAATATGTGACCTACCTCAGAGCCAAGTACAGATTTTACTCTTTTTAAGGAGACTGTCTCATGTTTTCAATGATATTGATTAGGACTCCATTCTATTCAGGTTTAATCCGTCGTCCCACAGGGAGCGGAGAGCGCTGTGTTCGGGTTTTTCAGCGGTTATGTTCCATCCTGAGGTCTTACAGTGGTCGTTTCAAAGTAGAGTGCTTGCCAACGTCGCCCTCAGGGCCAGACTAGTGAGGTAACAAGTTTACCTAAAGGTTTCCAGATAACATGAGGATCATTCAGTAGTCTGCTTGTTTAAAGACAGAAAACCTCACCATGTCTTGTTTGTCTGCAGTTATACTTATACTGGGCTGCCAGGTTTCACAGAGAGCTCAGAGTGAGACCAAGATTATTTTTGTAACTTAAATTTAAATCAATAACTTAAAGTCCTGGGTATTTGACATGTCAGAGAGGACAAAAAAATGATTCCACTTGTCCCCAGAATTCCTCTACAATTGACCCCAAAACTCCTCCACATAGACGTTCAGGCAGCTGAATATGCATGAGTTCATCATATATGAACTTCTTCCTTAGTTTGTCATTGCCCAGAAATGCGCACTATCACTGACTTTGGGGTTTTTAAATCCAGACTTAAAACCTATTTATTTAGACTGGCTTTTAATACACAGTATTGATGTGAGATATTTTTAATTTAATTTTAATTATATTGTTATGTTGATTTTAAAGTGTTTTGTTTTAATGTTTTAATGTTTTAATGTTTTAATGCGGATTTTAATGGAAAGCACTTTGGTCACCTTGTGTGTTGAAAAGGGCTCTACAAATAAACATTGATTGATTGATTGATTGATTATCACCTTAATGAGACCCCGCATCCTCATATGAGGACATTACATTTTTGCTGTTCTGCACCATGATACTTAATTTGTAAGAATTTTGACCAATTGTCCTCATCTGGGGGCCCTGCCTGCACCACCTAGTGGTCTCATAATGAAATTACACTCATTTGGAAAAAAACAAGATGGCGGGGATGACAGCGAAAGTCTTCTACGGTAGCTCCCGACAGAAACATGGACAAGGTAAAAATCCTAATCGAATTTTTTGATTGAAACTAGTTTATTTATGCACAATAATGTCTGTAGCTTCACATGGCATGCTTATTTGATATATTTGAGTAATATTAGCAAGCTACAACATTTGTAAACATGACATACTTTGAGGACATCAGGTCTAGCTTCAGTGCAAAAAATGTAAAATTTTTCCAAGAACATTTGTGTTTATTTCTAGTCAAAATGTCTAATTTCTAGTCAAAATAAGTCTTATTACACTTAAAATAAGACTCATCCTCCAAAAAGTAACTTGTTTTTAGACAATCACCACTTGTTTCAAGTGAACTTTCACTAAAAATAAGTAGAATAATTTGCCAATGGAGCAAGTTTTTATTTCCTATTACAAGGAAATAGATTTTTTTTGCATTTTTATCATAACAGGGGGAATGTCCTTTTCGAGAGCTGAACGATTGCTGAATGCAATTGCAAATGACTCTGAGATTGAAGATTTGTCAGATGGTGAAGAGGATGATCCTGCTGTGGGTGAAATCGCTCCATGTGATAATAGGAAGAAAAATACAGTATGGCGACTTAATGAAGGTATACTAAACAATAAGAAACTAGTTAAAGAAATAAAAGGGGAAATAATTAGATACCGGGAAGAAAATGATAACGGGGAAGTCGATCCAACAATCTTATGGGATGCCTTGAAGGCGGTGATTAGGGGGAGGCTGATTTCTCATACAGCATTTTTAAAGAAAGCCAGACTAGAGAAATACCAGAAACAACTTGAAAAATTAAAAGAACTGGAACAGCAACACAAACAATCAAAAGATTCAAATATACATAGTCAGATTAAAGAAGTTAGGAAAAAAATAGACGATATATTGTTGGAGGAGGTAGAAAGGAAAGCAAGGTTTGCGAAACAGACTTACTATGAGGGAGGGTCTAAAGCTACTAAGATGATGGCTAGACGTATAAGGAAACAGCAAACAATGACTAATATATATAAAATAAGGGACCCTGCAACCAATAAAACTCTGTACGAGCCAGAAGAAATAGAAAATATATTTGAAAGATATTACTGTAATTTATATTCACAACCCACATCTGTAGGTGAAGAACATATGAAGGAGATTCTAGACAGCTTAGACCTGCCAACAATAGGTGTAAAGCAGAATGAAACGATGAATTCAGAGATTACAGCTGAAGAGATTCAAGAGGCAATTAGCCGGGCGAAAACAGGGAAGTCACCTGGAGCTGATGGACTGGGAGCTTCCTTTTATAAAACATTCAAGGAAGAGTTAATTCCCCTACTCCAGGGTTCATTTAACTATAGTCTCAGTTCAGGCAAGATCCCTCCCTCATGGAAAGAAGCCATTATTACTATTATTCCAAAGGAAGGCAAAGACAAAGAATACTGTTGCAACTACAGACCCATATCACTTTTAAACGTGGATTACAAACTTTATACCTCAATTATAGCAAAGAGATTAGAGACATTTCTTCAGGACTTGATTGATGAAGACCAGACTGGTTTTATAAAAGAGAGACAGACGCAAGATAATATAAGAAGGAGTTTACATGTCATCGAAAATATACGTAGCAAGGGGGAAAGTGCAGCCTTAATAAGCATTGATGCTGAAAAGGCTTTTGACAGTGTGAATTGGGCATTTTTATATAAAGTATTAGAAAAATTTGGATTTAATGAAGAATCTGTGAATTGTATTAAGTCGTTATATCAAGAACCTATGGCAAGGATTAAAATAAATGGCTCTTTGACGAAAAGTTTCAGCTTAAAAAGGGGGACAAGACAGGGGTGCAGCCTCTCTCCGAGTCTCTTTGCATTATTTATTGAACCATTAGCCCAAATGGTTAGACAGGAGGAAGAAATTAAAGGGGTGAAAATAGGAGGGGAAGAACACAAAATAGGATTATTTGCGGACGACATATTGATTTTCTTAAAACAACCCAGCGAATGTTTTCCCAAACTTATTAGGCTACTGGAGAATTATGGAAAATATTCAGGTTACAAAATCAATGTCACCAAAACACAAATTTTGTCAATTAAAGGTGGAGTAGGTGTTGTTTGAAAAACGGTTCCAACAATCCAACTCAAGTGAGATTTTGAAAATATACCCTCCCTCCCTCCTCCCAAAGGCTCCGCCTCCTCCTCTTCAGCTCACCCCTCGAAACCACGCCTTCACATGATTCACGACTGCATGAACCATAGGGAGGGAGGGAGGGGTGATATTTGATGGACGTATTAGGCAGCCAATCAAAATAGTGATGATCACTTTTTTGATTGGTCAGAGTTTTTCTCTGATTATACCTTCTAGACTGGACCAAAATGTTTAGTTTTTTTTGCAAACATTTTATTTCAGTGGGTGCAATGGAAATGTGCAAAGGTTTTCAGGCAATATTGTAAAAAGTGTTGCAAAAAAACAACACCCACCCCACCTTTAATTACTCCCCGACCCAAGAGATAAAAGATAAATATAAGCTTAATTGGAATGTGAAATCAATAAAATACTTGGGAGTAAATGTTACAAAAGGAATAGATAAACTATATGACGCAAATTACCCCAAAATAAATCAAGAAATTTATAGAGACATGGAGAGATGGTCTGCCATTATTTTAGATTTCAGCTCAAGGATAGAGATAATTAAGACAAACGTTCTACCGAGACTTTTATATTTGTTTCAGTCTCTGCCGGTAAAGATTCCACCAAAACAGTTTACTGAATGGGACCGGTGGATATCAAGGTTTATATGGGGCGGAAAGAAACCTAGGATCAGGTACAAAACTCTGCAGCTCCCTAAAGAGAAGGGAGGGTTGGCTTTACCAAACCTCGAGGAGTATTTCTATGCCGCACAAATCAGGCCCTTGATATGCTGGTGTGATAATGAGTATTTTTCAAGATGGAAAAATATAGAAATACAGCAGACAGATGTTGAAGTACGAAACCTGATAGCATATAAAAACCTGCTGGGAAAAATAGTCGACAAGTTGGATGCAATAACCAAAATTACAATAGAAATATGGAACACTGTGGTTGAACGGTACAAACTGGAGAAAGAGGTAAAGAAATTGAGTTGGTTTGCATTCGATGATAAGTTTATACCCGGGATGAATGACAAAGGTTTCAAACAATGGGCAAGAAAGGGGATCACAGCAATATGCACAATGACTGAAGGGGGTAAGCTGCAGAGTTTTGAGAAAATGAGGGACAAATTTGGATTAGATGAACATGAAAAATATCGATACTTACAAATTAAGGATTATTATGAGAAAGAGGTAAAAATTGATACTGACAATGAAGTTGTAGATATATTTCATAGAATTTATGAAGGTAAAAAATGCAGAGTAATCTCAGCCCTTTATAAAGGTTTGGTGTCGTGTAGAAGGTCATCCTCCCTCTATATTAAAGAAAAATGGGAAGAGGAATTAAAAGAACAAATAACAGAGGAAGAGTGGTTTAATGTTTGTAAAATGCAGAGCACGTCCACTAGCTCCAGGATCTGGAGAGAATTCAATTGGAAGAACATGGTCAGATTTTTTATGACTCCAAAGATTAGGAAAGGCATGGTGTCTGTTCAGCAGCCATGCTGGAGAGCATGTGGCCATATAGACGCTGACCATACACATATATTTTGGACCTGCCAAAAGTTAAAAGAATATTGGGACAAAATATGGAGAGGTTTAAAAAAAATAATAGGATATGAGATACCTAAAACGTGTAAGGTACTCTATCTGGGGAATTTAACACATGATAGCATACAGAAAGAGGATGAGTATCTTATTAAAGTGCTGTTGTCAGCCAGCAAAAAAACAATTACCAGAATGTGGTACAAAGTGGACTCTCCGACCGAGGGGCAGTGGATGTGCACTGCAGAGGAGATTTTAATAATGGAAAAAATCACACACAAACTGAGACTGCAAGAGTCACAATTTGAAGACAAATGTAAAAAATGACAATTCACAATATTCAGAAGACAAGAAGAGGACACCACCATTTATATTGAACAATGAGGACATTGAAATAAGGACGAGAGTTAATTATGTATGTATGATGTACT
This sequence comes from Hirundichthys speculiger, assembly GCA_018398805.1. NCBI lineage: Eukaryota > Metazoa > Chordata > Actinopteri > Beloniformes > Exocoetidae > Hirundichthys > Hirundichthys speculiger. The sequence goes on from JAGFBZ010000240.1 coordinate 728,276, forward strand.
ATGACACTGTAACTGTTTGATACTGCAATTGTTTGTAGAAAAATTTAATAAAAAAATAAGTTATAAAAAAAAAAGAAATCGCTCCATGTGAAGCAACTGTGGAGCAACCTGATGATTCTGATTCAGATTATCAACCTGATGCTGCTGACATAAGTGAAGATACTGACAGCGATGTGAGTGAGCCACAACATAAACAACAGCATCTTGAGAATGATGGTGAGACATAACCTAATCCCCATGTTTTTGCTCTGTAGCACTTTATTTTGTTCAAAATGTTGAGTATATTGCAAATAAAATTTATTGTATTTTTATTATCAGAACCTGACCAGGATGTGCAAGGACGCAGGGCAGGACCAAGAAATGGAAATAGAGAGTACTGGAAGTCTGCTCCATTCAACCCTGTCTTAGTCCCATTTCAAAGAGCTGATGAACAACAAGACGAGAGAGCAGATATGGCCAGTAGGCCAGTAGGACTATTTGAATAATTGAATGTTTGTTTGAGTTTGCTATGACACGTTCATAATGATTTTCATAAACGTTGCACTTTTCCATGCAAAGCCTTTCACAGAGGCCAGCAGGAGTACTTGAATGTTTGTTTGTTTGCTATGACACGTTCATAATGATGCTCATAAACGTTGCACTTTTCCATGCAAAGCCTTTCACAGAGGCCAGCAGGAATACTTGAATTAATAACTGAGTTCGCTATGACATGTTCATAATGACGTTCATAAACTTTGCACTTTTCCATGCAAAAGCTGCACACTTTTATCTGCACTTTTGTGTTTGTTGACAGTATAAAATAAACTTTTGTACTTTGTTAACCAATGGTGTCTTCATTGTGAAAGTCTGGACAGAGAGTAGCGTAAATGTACATACTGTGAAACACAGATGTAAATAATAACATTGATTGAATGGTCTTATCGTCACACAGATAGACCCAATGCCCTCATATGAGGACATTGGTTTTTGAGATAACCACTTATTGTAGAAAGCTAAAATTTCATTTTTAGGCTAATTGGGTCCTTCTGATCCCAAATAGCAAGGAAAAAATGTATATGCAAAAACAGACCCATTGTCCTCATATGAGGGCATTGGTTTTGACATAGTTCAAGAGCACATAGAAAGCTAAAATTTTATTTCAACTAAAATTAGGTCCTACTAAGGGTCACTGTTGGAAACCAAACTCTTTATTTTATACATTATAACATATTGTAAACAATAAGTGTTATACATAACATCTATAATGCATTTAAATTGTGTACATTTGTTTTATATACAGATGATAGAAGCATCTTTTGTACTAGCAATGATGTGAATTATTTGTTTAAGATTATTACAACAGTAATACACATCAAAAATATGGTTTAATATGAATTGACTGTCAATGAATTCCAAAAAAAAAATTATGTTATTTAGAGAAAACTATGTCTAAAGTAACGTGCTTTAGACATAGTAGCGAGATTTTATTTTTTCAATAAATAGACTAAAGGGAACACTCAGGGTTAATAGTTTTGATCAGAATGTTAATATAATTTGGGAAGAATTTAAGCAAAAATCTCAGTAAATTCTCATGAATTAAATGGGTCCAGATCCATTATTGCATCATTTTATCAAATCCTTTTCAAATATATTCAACAAAATATTGCAAATTTGTGTCAAAATGTTCAGAGTTAATGTTTCAATATGTTGTATTTAAAAACAGAAAAGATTTAATTTGTTGAAAAATTTGTCCACTAAAATTATCATAACTCAAATTCATTTGTCTATAAAAAAAAAAGTGCTCTGACACTTTAAATTGAATTGCAGTCCCATGATGCATCACTGGAGACAGAAGCTCCAAAATGGCCATAAGCTCAGCAGTGCTCGCTTCTCTCACATCATAATACTTTTGCTAAGGTGACTGTATGTTCTGTTACTTTTGATAATCATTACCAGGTGTTATCAGGATCAATGCTTGAATATTTATGACAAAATAGGCAACTGTTGGATGCAGAGGCCATGAACCCTCCTGCGTTTGTATTTATTGACAGTAGTTTAGGCGACATCCGTAATGAGTTGAGAGCTACCAGACCAAGATTCCTGCCTGATCAGAACCTGCAGGTCAATTAAGACACTCAGAGAGCACAAGCTGCCTGCTGCTTAGCTAGACTTCATCCTCAGACTCTTCCAGAACAACCCACAGCCAGTCACAGTGATCTGTTCACACAAGTAACAGCACAATAAAATGTTTTCTCATTAATATATAAATCATGGTGCTTTATTATGCTTTCATTCACAGCTCAGAAGTCAGTATGATGCAAAACGATAAGTCGCTAAAGTGATGACAGCTAGTCCTTGGCTATGCTGGCTGCCAATCAACAGATGATGCCAATAATTAAAGATAAATGTGTAGTTTCATATAAATTTATCTGGTGTGGTCCAGAGAAAAAATCTACCCTCCAGTACAGTTCATATGGATCTAAAATCTAGTGATTAAAACCATGCTTTGTATTGGTCTGTAAACATATTTATTTCAGCTGCAGGGTTGGACATTTTAACATGGAGGTCAATGGATATTTTCTTTGTTTTGGAGCCAGTTCTTAGAGATTGGTCAAGGACCTTCAAAACAACCCTACTTCCTGATTGGATTCAATATGGAAGTGGGATGATGTTACTATAGATCTTTTCGGGCCAGCCCCCCGGAAGTACCCCGTCCACCATTGGCGTATTGTGTTTGTGCTACAGAGTGACACTTTCACTGGCTCGCAGATTAACCAGTGTTTTTCTCTTTCTACAAATATATATTTTTATAATGTCGAGTCGGTCGAGTGGGAATACATGTTTCGTCATAAACTGTACCAACAATGGCGTGAAAATTCAACAATGGAAGAAGAAAGTATGAAATACACAAGCCTTTACTGCACGAAGACTGCCTTGTTTGCAGCCATACAGTTTGCACCGATTTCCTGGACGCACCGACAACCAAGAAGTTAGGAAGACGTGGGTGAAAAATATCAACAGAAAGGACATTAAAATAAATAAAATAAATAAATAAAATCCAGTGAGGATGAGCTGGACACCTCCATAAACCCCGGGTCCCCGAGCGAGCCTATCCGATTTCGGCCACTTATGCTATCCTGAATGTCTATAAAACAATGATGAATGAATGAATGAATCAGGAGAATGATAAAATAAATTAAATATAACATTAACTCATAGCCTAATTTACCGCTAGCGATAACGTTACAGTAGCATAATCTTTATGGCTTATTGTCATTTTTCACGTATTCCCACAGTTTTTAGTGTTTGATTATGAGAATAGATCATGCTATTTCCATAACCAATCATCAAAAACAGCGATAAACTACCTTCATCTATAACTGGAGGCCACTGCCTAACATCATCAATCCAAGACATGTCTGCGTTATCAGTAACAGATGCTCCACGCTGCTGTGTTTGGGTTAGTTGGTGGAGCACCGCACACTCCAGTTATGGCGGGGGCCACTAGGGGGCGCATGTCCACAATTTTTAAGTCGAAAAGGTGTATACTTGGCATCTCAGTCATGAGCACTGTGAACAGCAGAGGACTCAGCATCCACCCTTGAAGGACACCAATGCTGAACTTGATCGTATCTCATATTCTGCTGCTATTATCCATTGAGTGGGGTTAGAAAATCTAAAATCCAGTTACAGGTGTGGGTGTTGAAGCCCAGCAGACATTAGTGACATACTGACATCACAATCCTTATTTTCCAGTCATGGACCATTTTCTTCAATTATGCTATGTCATATGCTATGATGCTATGTCAACAAGACAGACAGTGACATCAGCCGGACCAAAGGCTCAGTGCGCATGCCCTGGTCTCAATCAACCAATCGCAATCGAGAATTCACGTCACGCTGACCACAGTCTCTGCTGGGTCGGATCATCTCTCGGCCGAGTCGGAGGTTCGTGGAGGGTAACCCCCCCCCCCCTTGAAAATATTAAATCGGATTTACACGTATCTCAAAAATGACCCTCAGGATGGAAAAAAACATGGAAATCCACTGATCCGCGGAAAATTGACATCCCTGTTTTTTACATTTCTCCTCCTTGGTGGAGATAACAAAAAAATCGTTGAGCACACGTCTACCATACCCCGTGCATTTACATCCTTCATATGGTCTTCGGGTCAGTTTGACCCACTCACACAGAGACACACAGAAACATGCCAACACACACAAACACAAACCGACATGCATGCATGCACACACATACAGACACACACAAACCATGTTACATTGTTATAATCTAAGCACAGGATAGCTGTTTGATCTCACTTTCCTGCACTTTTTACCATCTTTCATGTGTACACCCTTTTTTTTGCATTATATGCCTTGCACCTGCACATGGGGGGGGGGGCAAAAGAGATAAATACCTCAACATCACAGTACAGAATCTTACACTCTCAGTATGGCCAAAAGATTTAGCTGTCAGTGGGCTTTATAGCTCATATTTGAAGAGACTCAGGCACACAGTGATGAGGAAGATGTCTCTGAATATGAGGATAATTTAGGAGTCAATTCAAAGAATTCTGAATCTGGAAGTGAATTTAAAGATGGCCTTCACTCAGAATATGCACCACAAGTAGCAGCACAGGCGGCCACTGGAGAAGCCCAAGAGCCAGCCATTGGAAGAACTCCACAGACATATGAGTCTAAGAATGGACAGTCTGAATGGCAAGCAACTCAGACTGGAACAAAAGAAAGCTCCAAAGAAGAAGACATTTCCTCAAGAAGCTAGGGAAGGCACTGGTGACACCCAAGACCGCAGCTTCTCTATCCACAGTGAGGAGAATGGCAGAGGCTCCAGCCTATATAACAAGAACATTACTTATATATCCTTATTAATTTCATATCCATATCAAAATCATTTCCTGCTTAATTTTCTTTTCTTTGCAAAGCAATAGTACAGGACAACAACAATGGTTTAAACTTTCACCAACTCGCGTAAAAATTAGATGCAACCCCTCATCAAACAGGAGAAAACACAGTTATGGCCACCCGTGAGTCGTTTTCTGTCTAATAGACATGGAGACTGAAATCTTTCCTTTCGTGACTCAGCACAGTCTAACCAGTCAAAGCAGGTGAGAGGAGACTACATGAAGAAGAAGCCCAGCTGCATCGGGCAGGAGTGAGAGGACAGCGAGTTGCCAAATGAAATCATGAATGCCCATCAGGCCAAACAAACCGCAGGGCTGGAAGACCGATCCGATCTGTTTCTCTTCAGGACAGAGGATACAGCACAACGCCCATCTGTGGTGACTGCTGTGCCAAGAAAAAGGGACGTTGTGTTGGAAATGTTCTGTCCACAAGCTGTTATCGGAGAGGATAGTTGTCATGTTGTGAGGATCATCCAGGATATGATTACGTCTGGCACAAGGGTAGAAAATAACAACCCCCGATTCATAAAAGAATAAATAAATAAATGATAATTCTGTAATGGCAATTACTGCCCGGGCTCAAGAAAACGTTTGGAAGCCACACTCTAAGATCAAAGTTCACGATGTCATCCATAAATGCATGTTACGGGTCAAGGTTCAAGAATTAAGATGAGCAAAAGAGCAAACCACCAGATTCTGCTGAAAAAGGTCAAAAGCTAAAAAATATCCATACACGTAAGTGTAACTATATACAATATTGGCCCGAATATAGGATGATATTTAACCTTTTAGGCGCTGGAGTTTTTTCAAGAAAAATATAAAATTTTTATATCAAGATTTCAAAAGGCTATAACTTGAAAGCAGTTTGAGATAAAGGTATACTGTCAATGAGAAAATTGTTCACTATGACTCAAAGACTGTAATGGGAGTGAAATTATTCATATAATTTGCATATTATATATATTATTAGGTTTCAAAAGGCTATAACTTTAAAGTGGTTTGAAATAAAGGCATACTGGAAATCAGAAATATCTTCAGTATGAACCAAAATTTGGAATGGAAGTAGATTTGTCATCTAATTTGATTATTGTGACATCACCTGCCCAAACCTGCCCAGTAGTCCTCAATTTCAGATTTTTCCTCAAGCCCCATGCACAATGAAAGCTTCCATTTCAGCGGACAATCACATCATAAAGTCATGAAATCTGGAGTTTGGTTTCAATATTTCTCTTTCAAAGAACTGGTGGCCATATCTGTTTGTTTCACTGGTGATGAGGCTCCAGAATTCATCATTTGGAAAAGGGAGGAAATCAGTGGGCTCAGAATTTTGTCAGCTCTTCTCCACAAAAACCAACAGGCTCATCAAAATTTCGGATCCACTTTCGATACTCTTCCTCTTCTCAAAAGAACTTTCAGCCAACATCATCATCATCATCATCATCACCGTGATTTCCGGTGCGCCATTAGTAGTGGGTTTTTTCCCCTCGGCTTCTCCCGTGTTGCCAGGACAACCGCGGTTGTTTTCATCCCCGCTACATTTTTCATATTTGCAGTGTTGTGGGCCCCCCCCCCCGACACCTCAATCTGCTTGGTGACCACAGAATGCAATTTTGCGACTTAGGCGCTTTAAAAGGTTAATTCTAGAAATCGTATTCTCAAAAATGGGGGTCGTCTTATAATCGCGGTCCTAGACCTTTCTTTTGTCGTTACACATCTGGGCCGCTAGATGGAGCCGCACCGAAGTAACCAGGAAGTGAATGGTGCGTCACAGTGAACGCATGGAGCAGATCTGATGGAAAATGGAGGATCACGCGACCGTGCTGAACAAAGAAGCTCGAAAGTTTTGTTGCAGTTCAGATTTTTTTTTTTAACAGTTTGAATTGTTAATGTTGTTCTTGAAATTTAATATAACTCGACTTTGATGGTTAGGCATCATTGATGTATTGACATCATTAATGCAGTTATTGAACTACATGGTTGTTGCTGATTCACTGAGTCATAGTCTTTGATTTTAAGAGAAAACAGTTCATTAAATAGTACCTATAATTTGATCTTAAATAACATGGAAACATGACACCTTAGATATGGTAGATATAATTCCTAAAAAAGTTGAAATCAATAAAATGTTTAACAATACAGCAGAATGTTATCTCTGTGTAATTTTTTTGATAGTAATTGTACAATAAAAAGTTGTATCATGAATAACCTCATTGTCTTCATCATGTTTTAATTTTCCCAAAATGATATTTGAAAAATGGGGGTTGTCTTGTAATAATCGGGCCAATACGGTATTTAACGACAAAATACTAAGAGACAGACAAAAAATATAAGTTTGTACACACAAACTTATACATACAATCTTTTCAGGAATGAGGTGCGTAATGCACTGACATGATGTGGAGGTAGATCATGTTTGATGCTTCTTCTCAGTAGAGAAGCTTAATCGGCTCATGGTTGAGCAGCAAATACACAGCCATTAACTTAAGCTAACAGTAGCAACCCATCTGGGCCAGTTCAACCAGAGAGATCCAACTAGGCCCGACACGCACACAGTCTTTGACCCTCGCTGTCACACAGACATGCACAGAGGACAGGAGGAAAAGAAAAGCCAAAAAAGAAAATAGTCCAGCCACGGCAACATAAATGACCTTGGGTCAAAATTGAAAGTGTAGACAGGTTTGTGAACAAACATATGTTTTAATCAAAACATTTTTTCCAGAGAAGGCGTCGTGTCTTTCAGCATGACGATATTTAACTGCATACTCTATCTGTTGCAAAAGTATGGCTTCATGGTTGAAGAGTCCCGGTGCCCAACTGCCCAGACCTTATACCAGCAGCAAACATAAAGGGAAAAATATGATAAAGAAGAGCCAGAGCAGTTCAGCTGCTCACATCTCAGACAACAGTTGAACAATCTTCAAAACTCCAGAAACCAATCAGGACGAATATGGGCTGTTGTTAACAGAAGAGGAGATCCTGCACAAAGTAAATGATAATCACCATGTCCCAACCTTTTTGAGACATGTTGCTGCCATCAAATTCAGACTCATCATATTTCTCTCTTATGGTGGTACATGTCCTCAGTTTAAACATTTGATGTGTTTTCTATGTTCTACTGTAACTATGCATAAGAGGTCTTCACGGGTCCACTTTCATGGACCCGAACCCTAATGGACCCGTGAAAATTTGACCCGAAATCGACCCGACCCGAGCTATTATCATAAGTCCAGGAGTCCAAACCCGAATGGACCAGCAATAATTGGACCCGGAACTGACCTGACCGGAGTCTTTAGTTTCCGACCACGAACCGAACTGAGTTACCCGAATAGAACCGAGACAATCCAGCCCATAGTTGCTCATATTAAAAGTTGTCTAGTGTTGAATAAAACTTGATTTTCTTACCTAAAGTTGTCTTCTTCTACCGGTTCAGTTGCTACATAGGCTACGTGATGGAAACAACAATAAATCCACGTCGTTATTTTTAGGGCTGTCAATTTCTCAAAATAATTAATCAGATTAATCGCATGACTGTCAATAGTTAATCATGATTAATCGCAAATTAATCACATATTTTTATGTGTTCTAAATATACCTTATACAGATCTTTTTCAAGTTGTATTACTCTTATTAATACGAGTCCTGACTAGAACCAGGAAATATGACCATATTAGTCCAGTCCTGAGGTCTCTGGCTTCCTGTCACTCAGAGAATAGACTTTAAAACAGCTCTACTTGTGTTCAAGTCTCTTCATGGCCCCAAAGTCCATCTCTGACATGTTGGATCCATATGAACCAACCTGGACTCTGAGAACCTCAGGTAGTGGTCTCCTGCTGGTGTCCAGAGTCAGGACTAAACAAGGTGAAGCTGCATTTCAGTTTTATGCTCCTAAAATCTGGACCAGTCTTCTAGAAGATGTGAGACAGACCTGAACTCTGACAATGTTCAGATCCAGACTGAAAACAGTTCTGTTTAGATGTGAAGATGATGACTGGAAGGATTTTATCTGCACTCTTCATTTTTAATTTAATTTAATTAATTTTTTTATTACTTAATTTTTATTTATTATTGAATATTTTTGTGCTTGTATGGAATGATTCTTTTTGCCTTCTTGTGATTTTATGCATCTGTAAAGCACTTTGAATTGAATTGCAAATAAAGTTGCAAATAAAGTTGCCTTGCCTAATATGAGAGTACACAAATGCTTGCCTTATGCAAAACAAATGCATGTTTATTTATTGCTACAATGCCAAATCCATTATATTATTATATATATATATATATATATATATATATATATATATATATATATATATATATATATATATATATATATATATATATATATATATATATATATATATATATATATATACTCAATATTTTCTCTTATGTTCTTCGTACAAAATATTTTCGTGGTTTGCTTCAAACGGGGGGGGCTCTCTGCATCAGCGCTCTCATTAGCCGGCAAGTGACCGGACTCCGGTGGTAACTAAATTCACATCGACAGTAAACACAAACAACATTTATCTTGTGGAGTTAGCCATCAGGCAAGGTTTTGAAGCTAAACTTACCATTCAAAATAGTATCTTTTAACGGAGGATTGTTTACGTCTGTCTGTCTGCGGCATTCTCGATCACGAACATCCGGGCCACTGGCATCCGCGGGCCATAGCAACCAGTCCGTGGGGGCAGACAATCGCTCACTGTTGCTAGGGAAGCCGATACATTTTGTATTTTGTGTCTGCTCTGTCTGATTTCGTACAGTTTACGATCGGGGGAAAGATGGTGAAGAACTGTTGTGTGTTCAACTGCACCAACAATGTTGCTCGCCAGTCGCTTTTGTCATTTTATATCATTCCTAGCGAGGCTACTGAGCCTGAAAGAAGAAGAAAATAGCTGCACGCTATTAACTTCCTGTTTTGACAGGACTACGGAGGACTACAGGACTACAACTACGGCGGGGCCCGAGGCTCATTAAACCTACATTCCTCTCTACTATTGTACATCAACGGCCGGCTCGCGTTAATCACGCGTTAAAAAAATTTGTTGCGTTAAAATTATTTTGCATTAATCACGCGTTAACGCGTTACCTTTGACAGCCCTAGTTATTTTCTTTGTGGATACATATGCTATTTGTAGCAACTGCTAACGCTAATAGCCTACACCGATCAGGACGTGTTGTAAATATGTTCTCTTATCCAACGTTGTCATGTTGGCGATCCGTTGTGCTTTACAGCTGCCGGGCAAACTGCTAATAACACGCTACGGCAACACGATTGTTTCAAACCAAATACGCCACGTTAATTAATGATCATTTAACTGCCCCGTGTCCTGACATTGGCTGCCACCGCCAATATCTTTACTTCTCTCGAGTAAATGCGGACCCAGCCTGTCAGAGAGCACCAACCGGACCTGAGACTAACTGTACCGATTCCGACCCGAACCCGGAGTAACATCTTTTGAATGAACCCGAGACCCGATTCAGGTCGGGTCGGAACCTCTGGTTGTCGGGTTGTTTCCGAAGACCTCTACTATGCATTCGTGAGAGTGGTAAATCATTTCACTCTGTTTTTAATTCCTATTTTACACAAGGATTTTTTCAGAACTAGGTTTTAATGCGACAGTACCTTCAACACTACCTTCTATTTATTTTCACTCATCTACACAATAATTGACATCACTTCTAAAAATCATCAGTCACTTACATAATTGAGATAAAGATAAGCACACACGCATCACTCAATGAGCTTTAACTGTGAATAAATAATCCCTTTTCTTCAGCATGTACTTTGTTTAATTGCATTGCTTATCAACTTGTCGGAGAAATCGATAGCTGGACAGCAGAGAATTTCTCAAGACGAATATTGGGTTTAATGCAGCCCAGTTTTGTAACAGCCGCATCTGTCATATTGTCATAATTGTTTTGCTGTCCTATTTAAAATCATTCATCCATGCAGGACAAAAATCTAGGACAGAATTTGATGGAAACGGAGAAGCAGGGACAGAGATGAGAAGAGGCACTGTGAGATACAGAAAAGGTTAAATTAATTCAAGGAAGGCAGAGAGGCAGTGAAAGACAAGAGAAAAAGAGAAATTCTCTGAGGCTATGCTTTTTTTCCCCCAAGTCTCTCCTGCTGGAATTTGGAGACTGCCCTGTTTGCCACTGTCTTTATAAACAGCAAAATCAATATGGATGCTGCTCTGACCCCGACGGCAAGAGGAACCCATCAGTGTACTCACTTTCAAAACAGGTTGTTTGCGAAGGGCAGCGCGCGGTGCTGCACAAAGAAAAGCTCTCTGCCAGGATGTGCTTTGAATAAAGCCCTGAGAAACCCACATATAACGGTCTCACCGTCAGCCACCTGCGTTGCATAATGAATGCTCCAATGTGAAATCCAGCTCAGGTAAGATCCAGTTCAACCTTTAGAAAACACAAACTAACTCCAAAGAACCTTAGACTCTGATTTTCTATCTATTTTTTTATGTTCAGATCAAGGATGACACACATACTGTAAACGCAAGACAGAGGCAGGTTTTGCTGTTTTTCCCGGCTTCAAGTCTTAATGACATTCTTCTAATGTCCTTGCTTCGTCGCCACACTTCACACTCAGGCTTTTTTTTTGGTTTTGTTTTGTTTTTTTTCAGTGAACAATACTTTGATTTTCTGGAAATGTCAAGAAGTGGGAATTCTGGTTGTTGAACTCCATATGATTATCATGATAAAGATTACTGTATATACTGTGATCGAATAAAATAAAATGAATTAGATTCTTTAAAAAAAACACACATACATCAGAGATTCACAGGAAAAAAAATAAAAAATCCCTATGATTTGAAAACGTGGCAAAGTTCAAGGAATTACCTTGAACTTTGTCATTAAAGAATATTGTAAACTCATTACACTTGGATGTAGAAATGAGTTCTCAGGGAAGTGAAACTGGAGGATTTGTTGATCTGTTTACTGAAGCAAACAGGACATGTGAGTTGTTACTGCAGTTTTTGATGATTTCAGAAAAATTACTCTTCCTTATTCTATGCAATGTTTGGTTGAACACACATAACTTTTCCTGGTAAATCTCATAATGGACCTGGAGCTTTGACTTGCGCCATTTCCGTTCAGCTCTCCGGATCTCCCTTTTCTGAGCCCTGACTGAGTCTCCTTTTCCCCATGGCGCCTGTTGCATTTTAACCATTCTAACCATGACAGGAGCAATAGTATCCAAAACCTTTAAAGCACTTGATGTGTAAGATGTTGTAGGTAGTGTTATGCAGTCCACAGCGCCCTCTGGCGGCACGAATGTATACTTACCTCCTTCAGGTAACATGCCTCAGTCTTGTTATGTGCGCAGCCTGTGAATACACGTTACTGAGACACAGCTCGACTCTGTCTGTTACTTACGCACCTACACTTGCAACATGGTGTCAGAAGCTGTACTGGAACCCAGAGTGAGTGTGACTTTGAATGTCGTTGGAACAGTGTACGATTATTTGTTTTGATAGGCTCAGCTAGAAGTTTCAGTTAGCCTGCTAGCATTAGCATTACGTCGAGAGCATAGACGGTCGAGAGATGGCTTCCAACATTCCGCCACCGGAGCCCATGAAGATGACCGGGGATCTTCACAGCAACTGGATTAACTTCCGCTCGGAGTTCGAGGATTATTTGCTTGCGACCGGGATCGACAAGGCAGATAAACCGGTGCAGGCAGCAACGCTCAGGAGGCTAATGGGGAAGGACTGCCATCATGTTTACAAGCATAACTTGGGACTCAGAGCGGAAGAGCAGAAAGACGCCGGAGCGATACTCGATAAATTGGGACAATACTTCACACCCACCAGAAATGTCATCTTTGAGAGGTATGTTTTTGGCAACCTTAAACAAGAGGAAGGAGAACCTGTAGATGCTTTTGTCACGAGACTGAGAGAGAGAGCCGCCACATGTGAATATGGAGCTATGAGAGAGGAGCTCATTAGGGACCGGCTTGTGCTTGGAATCACTGATGAGGGCGCCAGACGACGTATGCTAAGAGAGAAGGACCTTAAGTTGGAGGGGGCTATTGACATTGCCCGAGCAGTGGAGGTGCTGGACAATAAGTTAAAATCCATGTCACTCAGCAGCTCCATGCCTGGGGAGAGCGTCAATGTGGCATATGGACAGCGAACAGGACGGAAACCTACCAGCAGGCCATACAAGTCCACCAACACATCTGCACAGCCACAAAAAGGGACAGGTGACTGCAAGTACTGTGGCACACTGCACAGACGGGGGCGAGACCTGTGCCCCGCGTTTGGAAAGTCTTGTGGCCTGTGTGGGACCGCTAATCACTTTGCCAAGGTTTGCATGAAAAGAGGCCAGCAAGCACGTCAGTTGAATGCTGTGGATGACCCACTAGTGGACCCGGAGGACAGCGACCGCAATGAGAGAGACGTGTACACAGCTGAGAGTGTGGGGGCTGTGAACACTGAAGGAAAGAAGTGGTTTGTAAACCTGCCACTGCACAGAGGGATCCAGCGGTGCCAGCTTGACTCAGGAGCCACCTGCAATGTAATGAGCATCAAAGACAAGATTAGACTGGCACCAAAAGCACCTCTCCAGAAAAGTCTCACCAGACTGCGGCTCTACAACAGTGAGTGGATGAGCTCAATGGGCGTGTACAGCACACAGTGTGTCATCAGAGGCAGAGCACACAAACTGGACTTTGAGATTGTGCGCACCAGCCAGAAGCCCTTGCTTTCAGGGGAGACGTGTGAAAGACTTGGCCTGATACGTTTCACCATCCCTGATGAACTGAACAAAATGGAACACTGCAAGACAGGTGAGCTAACCAAAGACTATCTCATTAGTACTTACAATGACGTGTTCACCAACCCAGTTCAGTCGTTGCCTGGCGATGTTCACTTTGAAACTGGATAGCACTGTTTGCGCCTGTCCAGTGCGCACCAAGGAATGTTCCGGTGGCCCTCAAGGCAGCTGTTAAGGCGCAGCTGGACCAATATGAAAAGGATGGACACTTAACCACAGTCACTCAGCCTACAGACTGGATTAGCAATTTGGTCATTGTGAAGAAACCGGACAAGTTAAGGCTTTGCATCGACCCGAAGCCCCTCAACCGCGCCCTGAAAAGGTCCCATTACCTCATGCCCACTTTAGATGACGTGCTATACAAGCTGCCAAAGGCACGTATCTTCACCCTGGTGGATGCACGTGACGCATTCCTGCAGTGCCGCCTGGATGAGGAGAGCAGCCTGATGACAACATTCTGGACGCCGTGGGGTAGAAAGAGATGGCTGAAGCTCCCTTTTGGCGTGTCAGTTGCACCGGAGCTGTATCAGAGAAAACAACATGAGCTGCTGACTGGTTTGAAAGGGATTGAGCCAATAGCCGATGACATCCTCATAGTCGGCTGTGGGGACGGTGAGGAGGAGGCTGTTCGCGACCATGATGCAAACCTTGTGGCTTTGATGGACAGATGCAGGGAAGTGAAGCTGAGACTGAGCATAAAAAAGCTGCAGTTTCGCGTGAGGGAGGTCCGCTTCCACGGCCATGTACTGTCAGCTGAGGGCCTCAAGGCTGACCCCGAGAAGGTCAGGGCGGTCCTGGACATGCCAAACCCCACGGATGCAAAAGGTGTTCAGCGGTGTGTCGGCTTTGTTAACTATTTGCCAAGGTTCATGCCTGTAGATCAGTCTCAGTGTTAGCGTTTGATGTTTATTGAGCCACTGCAGACACGGTACTGAGGGACAGGCAGTTATACAGGTTACCGGGTTGAAGAACTGCGATGCTACATGCCAGCTTCCTGTATGTTGTTATATGGCTTCGTTATCGTGTTGGATAATAAACCAGGCCGTGAGTAATAATCCTGCGTCATTTTTGGAACACGAAACATGGTGTCAGAAGCAGTGGATTTAGGAATTTTCACGCGTATTTTTTCGGCTAAGACTCTACTATTTTTCTAGCAAGGACAACGGAGCCACCTCGCTTCCGGGGCTAATCTGCGAACATGACGGACGGGTTTCGGCGGCCCGACCCTCTTGTCTTTGATGGCAATATCAGTGAAAACTGGAGGATCTTCGAGCAAGAATACGACATTTTCATCGCGGCGGCGCACTCTGACAAGCCAGCCCGCACCCGTGCATACATTCTGCTTAACTTGGCAGGACCGGAGGCCATTGAACGCGAACGGTCTTTTGTGTATGCAGCAGAGATGAGAGCACCCGGCGAGGGAGGGCAAGTCCTCGTTCCCGCTGAATCCAAGGAAGATCCCGAATGCCTGAAGAAAAAGTTTCGTGAGTTATGCAATCCACGGTCCAATGTCACAATGGAAAGACACAAGTTTAACACACGTAATCAGAGGACTGGTGAGACCATTGAATCATATGTCAGTGACTTGAGGATTAAGGCAAAAAGCTGCAACTTCGGAGATCTATGTGAAGAGCTGGTTCGGGACAGATTTGTCTGCGGCATCAATAGTGATAATCTGAGGAAAGTGCTTTTACGTGATGGTGACTTGACGCTAGCCAAAGCAGTCTCTATTTGCCAAATACATGAGCTGACAGAAGAGCACAACAAGACATTAGCATCACAGCAGCACTATGCCACGAATGTTGATGCTGTCCAGCCTAAATTTATGAGACTAAAAATGTATGATAGAGGCAAAATGGACAATCATTCAGAAAGATATGTCAAACAGAGCATTGCTAACTGCAACAACTGTGGAGGCAGTCATGCAGCCAAGAGAGACAAATGCCCAGCTTTTGGTCAACAGTGCAACGCCTGCAAGAAATGGAATCACTTTAAAAGATGTTGCAGATCTGTACAACAGGGCCACAACAAGCTAAAATCCAGGAGAGCTGTTCACCAGATTGAACCTGACCTAGAAGCTTGTAATATTGTTGACGATACATTCTACGTTGATGGCATAGCACTGCAAAAGACTGTTGATTCAACTGATGTACACGTCATTGAAAAAGATGAAGCTTTTGTTACTGTACATGTAAATCAAAGTCCAGTTGAGCTGAAGGTTGATACTGGTGCCAAGTGCAATGTCCTGTCAATACGGACATTTGAACAGATAAAGACAAATGAACAAATTGATGTACAGATGAAACCCACAAACCTTGTTGCATACGGAGGTAGCAAAATTAAAACTGTTGGTCGTGTTCAGCTGCAGTGTCACCTAGAGGGACAAACGCACACATTGCCATTCTTCATTGTTCATGAGGATGTCTTGCCACTGCTTGGTCTGCATGCATGCAGAGAGATGGGACTTGTCTCATTCAGCAGAGATGTTCATCAGCTAAGTCCTTACTGATGATGATCTGTCGCAACAAATTCACACTGAATACAGCGACCTTTTTTCAGATGAGCTTGGAAAACTACCTGTGACTTACTCCATGACACTCAATCCGGAGGTGAGACCTGTTGTTCGTCCTGCACATCACATTCCTGTGGCTATGAAAGACAGAGTCAAAGCTGAATTGCACAGAATGCAGGAATTAGGTGTCATCACCCCAGTATCTGAGCCAACTGACTGGGTGTCATCAATGGTAGCCACGAACAAAAAGGACAGGCAAGAAATCAGAATATGCATAAATCCAAGAGACCTCAACACTGCTCTAAAAAGACCACATCACCCCATGCGTACTGTAGAGGAAGTGGCTGCACACATGTCAAATGCAACCGTATTTTCAGTTCTAGATGCAAAGAATTCATTTTGGCAGATTCCTCTTGATCACAAATCCTCAATGTTGACCACCTTCAGCACCAGTTTTGGTCGTTACGTTACAGATTTCTGCGGATGCCCTTCGGACTCAACTCAGCCAGTGAGGTCTTCCAGCGTTCCATGGAGCAGATTTTTGCTGGATATCCCTGTGAAATCATAGTTGATGACATACTCATTGGCGGTAAGACTGTGGCAGAACACGATGATAATTTGAGAAAAAGTGCTCGACCGTGCCAGAGAGGTGAACTTAAGACTCAATCCTCTCTCAAGTGCAGGTTCCGACTGAACCAGGTCAGCTATGTTGGTCATGTTTTCTCCAGTGAAGGCCTCAAAGCAGACCCCTCGAAAACAAAAGCAATCAGTGAAATGCCAGCACCAACAGATGTTCCGACTTTGCAACGATTTCTTGGGATGATTAACTACCTTGGAAAGTTCATTCCCAACTTCAGTGAGCTTACAGCTCCACTACGACAACTGACGCACAAGGACACAGCGTGGACATGGCATGAGCAGCAGCAAAATGCTTTTGAACAGCTGAAGACACTCGTGTCTAGTCCACCAGTTCTGTCATACTACGATGTCAGTAAACCAGTGACACTCACGTGCGATGCTTCACAGTATGGACTGGGTGCTGCGTGTTTGCAGGGAGGTAAACCTGTAGCCTACGCATCACGCACATTAACTGACACGGAAACTAGATATGCACAGATCGAGAAGGAGTTGCTAGCGGTGGTTTTTGCATGCTCAAAATTCTATGACTATATCTACGGCAAGCCGGTAACCGTAGAAACGGACCACCAACCCCTGGTCACCATACTAAAGAAGCCCATACATGCAGCTCCAGCAAGACTTCAAAGGATGATGCTCAGATTGCAGAAGTACGACCTCACACTTGTGTACAAAAGCGGGAAACTCATGTACGTGGCAGACACACTGTCTAGAGCTCCCAGACGTTCAACTACTCAGGAAGCTGAAGAGGAGGACAGCTTTGATGTAATGACGGTCACCTACATCTCTTCTTCCCGGCTGTTGGAGCTTAAAGAGCACACAGCAACTGACGCGACTCTGCAGGCTCTCAGTTCCCTCATCAGACATGGATGGCCTAGCAGACCATCCAGCCTTCCTCATGATATTCGTTCCTATTATCCTTTCAGAGATGAACTGACTGTTGAAAATGGTGTGATCATGAAAGGTCATAAGGCTGTCATTCCAAAGTCTTTACAAAAAGACTACACTAGCATTGTGCACAGAGGACATCCTGGTGTAGAAGCAACTAAACGGAGAGCGAGGGGGATTGTTTTCTGGGTTACAATGACAGATGACATTGATAAAGAAACACGGTCATGCTCAGTGTGTAACAGCACAAAACCTCATCAGCAGAAAGAACCACTCCAGCTACACCCGGTGCCGGATCTTCCCTGGTCCACTGTAGCAACAGACATCTTTGAGTGGCACAATCAGCTGTACCTAGTTTTGGTGGACTCATATTCAGGCTGGTATGAGGTTGATCTGCTCCGTGATGCTACATCAGCAACAGTCATCACCAAACTCAAAAGACATTTTTCAGTTCATGGAGCACCACACACACTCATTTCTGACAATGGTACACAGTTCACAAGTCAGCGCTTCAAGGACTTTGCAACACATTGGGATTTCACTCACATCACGAGCAGCCCAGAGTATCCTCAATCTAATGGTTTAGCTGAGAGGGCTGTTCGCAGTGCAAAACAACTCATGGAAAAGTCTCATAGAGATGGAAGCGATGTCTTTCTCAATCTGTTAAATCTCAGAAATATACCACGTGACACAAAACTTGGATCCCCTGCACAAAGATTGATGTCAAGGCAAACACGCACCACTTTGCCCGTCTCAAAAGAGCTGCTTGAACCGGAGGTGCACAAGCCACTGGAGGTAAAGGCTCAGCTTCTTCACAAAAGATTGACACAGAAGTTGTACTATGACAGATCAAGCCGACCTCTTCAACCATTAATGGAAGGACAAGTTGTAAGAATGCAGACCCCTCAAGGATACAATCGTACAGGCATGGTGAAGGAAATCTGCAAGGAACCCAGATCCTATCTCATTCAGTCAGAAGGAAAGCTGTACAGGAGAAACAGGCGACACATTCTGCCGGTTGTCGAGTCTGCTCCAGCACAGCACTATCCAGATGGCAGTGAATGTCAAGACAGCGGCCATGGACTGAACAATCAGCACACTCCAACTAAAGTGTCACACAACACTCTGGACACTGGACAGTCTCATATGAAAACACCTAACATTACTGGAAGTCCATACATAACACGCTATGGTCGTGTCTGCAAGCCAAATCCTAAGTATAAAGACTGAGTCAATTGGTCATCTCAAAGTTTTTAAGGTTATGTTATGTAAATTGATTTTCTGATCTGCTAAGGGCTAACATTGAGGTCTTTGAGTTTCGTTTCAGGTATCCTTGCATATTAATGACCTCATTTTGTGTTAAAGATAACTATTTTCATGTATTCATAAAAGAGGGAATGTTTTTTTTGTACTTGATAATCCTCACTGTGGTTATTGAACAGTTGTTTACTATATGTTATTTTAAAGGTCTGTTCATTATATACTGTTCAGCAAGTATTGATAATTGACAATATGGTTTTGTTAGGTATGAGCAAGAGCTAAGAAAGGGGGATGTAGATCAGTCTCAGTGTTAGCGTTTGTTGTTTATTGAGCCACTGCAGACACGGTACTGAGGGACAGGCAGTTATACAGGTTACCGGGTTGAAGAACTGCGATGCTACATGCCAGCTTCCTGTATGTTGTTATATGGCTTCGTTATCGTGTTGGATAATAAACCAGGCTGTGAGTAATAATCCTGCGTCATTTTAGGAACACGAAACAATGCCCCACTTGTCGGAAGTGTGTGAACCGCTGAGGAGGTTGCTGGACAAAGAGGTGCCGTGGCACTGGTTGCCCAAACATGATGCTGCTATGAAGGAAATCAAGGCGCTGGTCATGGCGGTACCAGTTCTGCGCTACTATGATGTCAGTAAGCCAGTCACCGTACAGAGCGACTCCAGTCAGACGGGGTTGGGCTGCTGTCTGCTTCAAGGGGGACAGCCGGTTGCGTTTGCCTCTCGCGCACTGAACCAGACGGAGCAGAATTATGCGCAGATCGAGAAGGAGTGCTTGAGCATAGTGTTTGCCTGTCAACGCTTCCACTACTACTTATATGGGAGGGGTGATGTGACCGCGGAGACCGACCACCGCCCACTAGTGTCCATCTTCACCAAGCCCCTTCTCAGTGCACCAAAGCGCCTTCAGAGCATGCTCCTTACACTACAGAACTACTGCCTCACGGTAGTGTATAAGCCGGGCCCTGAAATGTACATAAGTGACACACTCAGCAGGGCCACCACACCGCCACAGAGAACAGACTATCAGTACAGGCGTGACATGGTCTGCAGCATGCAGCAGGAGCAGTATGACACGGCAACCATTCGGCAAGCAGACTACCTAAATGTCACCAGCCAACGCCTCGCACAGATTCGGCGTCACACAGAAGAGGATGTGTGTCTTCAAACACTCAAGTCGGTGGTGCTGTCAGGATGGCCAAGACACAAAGAGGAGAGCCCCAGGGCCATCAGAGAGTACTGGGCCATCAGGGATGAAATTAACGCACAGGACGGTGTGCTTTTTAGGAGCCAGCGCATCATCATTCCAAAAGCTATGCGTCCTGAAATGCTGAGGCGGATTCACTTTAACCACGTGGGGGGTGAGGCATGCTATCGACAGGCCCACGACACTCTCTACTGGCCTAACATGCAAGGGGAAATTAAAGACTATGTGCAGCAGTGCTCTGTGTGCAACGAGTATGCACACGAGCAGCAGAAGGAGACCATGATGTCACACCCGCTCCCCACACGTCCTTGGCAGCTGGTGAGCATTGACCTGTTCAGCTACGCAAGGCAGGACTTCCTGCTCATGGTGGATCACTATTCTGACTTCTGGGAGATTGATCTGCTCCCAGACCTGACGGCAGAAATGACGATCCGACGGTGCAAGGCGCAGTTCGCGCGGTACGGCATCCCCGACCGGGTGATTTCCAACTGTGGAGGTCAGTTTGACTGCAGAGAGTTCCGGTTGTTTGCAGGGGAGTGGGGCTTCGAACATGTTATGTCCTCCCCTAGGCACCCGAAGGCAAACGGCAAAGCAGAGTCTGCAGTGAAGATTGTGAAGGGCCTGTGCAGAAAAGCAGACCGTGGCAATGAGGACCCCTGGAAGGCTTTTCTTCACTGGCGGAACACGCCCACTGAGGGCATGCGCTGCAGCCCAGCACAGCGGCTGATGGCACGGAGGCTGAGGACTCTTCTCCCTGTGGCCGACCAGCTGCTGGAGCCTCAGGTCATCACAGGGGTCACCGACAAACTGAGAATGAAACATCAGGCTGCAAAGCTGGTGTATGACAGATCTGCGAGGGACCTTCCAGAGCTGGACATAGGCCAGCCCATCAGGATGAAACCGCTTCCAGGTGACAGGACGGGCCGATGGAGGAGAGGTGTTTGCCTGCAGCAGGTGGGGCCATGGTCCTATCTTGTCAACGTTGAAGGAACCGCCTATCGTCGCAACAGGGTTGATCTCCGACCAGCGGAGGTTGCGCTTCCACAGCCCTCAGCCCACGCTGAACGGCCGCCTGAGCAGCCTGGGGACACAGGTGCAGCTGTGGGGGGCCATGCAGGCGGGGACAGCGCGGTGGATGTTGTCAGCAGCCCTGCTATGCCTTCGAGGTCGTCAGCCTCGAGGTCGCCGCCATCTTCCCCACAGGCTGTGACCACGCCATGCCGTGAGTTACAGGCCCGGGCTTTCTCCAGAAGCGGGAGGCATATTAAGCCTCCAAACAGACTTGACCTCTAGGTCATATGCACGCACACAAACCAACAAACATACACTCAGGACAGTGGACATTATGTGGAAAAAAAAAAAAAAAAGAAAGAAAAAAGGATAAGAAACAGAAAACAGAAGATAAGTTGTTCACTTCAAATGTTCGGATGCAATTATAATGTTTTTATTACTCTGCAAAAGTTCTGGTTGATATTGAATTTCTATCTCTTCCTGATAGACTATTTCCATTGCACTATTTGGATGTTGTTGTTCGGTGTTGTATTCTGCTAAAGAAAGGGAGATGTTGTAGGTAGTGTTATGCAGTCCACAGCGCCCTCTGGTGGCACGAATGTATACTTACCTCCTTCAGGTAACATGCCTCAGTCTTGTTATGTGCGCAACCTGTGAATACACGTTACTGAGACACAGCTCGACTCTGCCTGTTACTTACGCACCTACACTTGCAACATAAGAGTTCAGCAGATCATCAACATTAGAACACGGCATGCACAACTAGCTGGCCTGGATTTGCACTGTGTGTGTCACTTTGTGGTTCGGCCCGGATCGCTGCTGCAGAAAAACACAAGGCCTCTCGTCAACGGCTCTACTGGTCAGTCAGAAGCTAACCAGCTCACCATGCTGCCAGGAGTTCGCTTGATTTCTTTTGTTTGGTTTTCATAGTTTTACACATAGATGGTCACTAAAGATCTCCTGGCTCATTGATCACTAAGAATCCATCCATCCATCCATTAGCTCCCGCTTGATCCAGACCCAGGCCCAGACCTCCCTCCCCTTGGCTGCTTCCACCAGCTCTTCTGGGAGAACCCCGATGCGTGTTCCCAGACCAGCTGAGAGATATAATCTCTCAGCGGGTCCTGGGTCTTCCCCGTGGTCATCTCCCAGTTGGACATGCCTGAAACACCTCTCAGGGAGGCGTCCCGGGGGCATTCTAACCAGATGCCCGAACCACCTCAACTGGCTCCTCTCTATGTGAAGGAGCAGCGGCTCTACTCTGAGTCCCTCCCGAATGACTGAACTTCTCACCCTATCTCTAAGGGAGAGTCCAGCCACCCTACAGAGAAAACTCATTTCCGCCGCTTGTATCCTTGATCTCATTCTTTTGGTCACTACCCACAGTTCATGACCATAGGTGAGGGTTGGAACAAAGATCGACCGGTAAACAGAGAGCCTTGCCTTTTGGTTCAGCTCTCTCTTCACCACAACGGACCGGTACAGAGTCACCACCACAGCAGACGCTGCACCAATCCGTCTGTCAAGCTCCCGCTCCTTTCTCCCATCACTCATGAACAAGACCCCGAGATACTTAAACTCCTCCACTTGAGTCAGAACCTCACTCCCGACCCGGAGGAGGCATTCTACCCTTTTCCGACTGAGAATCATGATCTCAGATTTGGAGGTGCTGATTCTCATCCCTGCTGCTTCACACTCGGCTGTGAACCGCTCCAGCGAGAGCTGCAGATCCCGACATGATGGCGCCAACAGGACCACACCATCTGCAAACAGCAGAGATGAGATCCCAACACCACCGAACTGGAACCCTTCCGCTCCTTGGCTGCGCCTAGAAATTCTGTCCATAAACGTTATGAACAGAATCGGTGACAAAGGGCAGCCCTGGCGGAGTCCAACTCTCGCTGGAAATGAGTCTGACTTACAACCGGCAATGCGGACCAAACTCCGTTTGTACAGGGACTGGACAGCCCATAACAACGGGGCCATTCCCCCCACAGGACCCCCCAAGGTACACGGTCAAATGCCTTCTCCAAGTCCACAAAACACATGTGGACTGGTTGGGCAAATTCCCATGTTCCCTCCAGGACCCTAGTGAAGGGTGTAGAGCTGGTCCAGTGTTCCACAGCCGAGATGGAACCCACATTGTTCCTCCTTGAAGCCGGGATTTGACAATCAATCGGACTCTCTTCTCCAGCACCCCTGCATAGACCTGACCAGGGAGGCTGAGGAGTTTGATTCCCCTGTAATTGGAACACACCCTCCGGTCCCCCTTCTTAAAAAGGGGAACCACCACCCTGGAAGAAAGTAAAGATGTAAACATTTTATTGTAAAAACTAATATTAAGAGCCTTGCAGCTGGTATGGATAATCAACCCCACCCACCATACCAGCTTTTGCCCTGCTGCCGCAAAGCCAGTGAGGATGCGGAGGGACTTATTAATGAGAAAGTGGAGGCATTTAAAAGTCAAGAAAAAGCGTGGCTTTGCAAATTTAAGGATAAATGTTTCAGATTTGGAACCTTTCCTAGGTGCGCCGTGAAATGAGAACGCATCAGTGGCATTGACTGTTAGCTCTTTTGTTCTCAGGTTCTTTCTCAGAGATAAAAACATGGCAGGGCTGGTATCGGTGAATGGCACCTCTTAACTGCAGAGCTGAGTTGGCTTTTGTAATCGAGTTGAAAAACATCTAAAATTTTATGTACATTTATCAGATATTAAAAAGTACCTTAACTGACTGTATTATCATCGCTGGACCCATATGACTAGCTACAAACCAGAACAAAGGTGGGGGAAAAAAAATTAAGTTTTTTAAAACAGTTTTCCGACTTACTGCCGGCAATGCGGACCAAACTCTGGCACCGGTCGTACAGGGACCGGACAGCCCGTATAAGGGAGTCCAGCACCCCATCCTCCCGAAGCACCCCCCACAGGAATCCCCGGGGAACACGGTCGAACGCCTTCTCCAAGTCCACAAAACACATGTAGACTGGTTGGGCGAAACTCCCATGCCCCCTCCAAGACCCTGAAGAGGGTGTAGAGCTGGTCCACCATTCCACGGCCAGGACGAAAACCACACTGCTCCTCCTCAATCCGAGATTCGACTATCCGACGGACCCTCCTCTCCAGGACCCCTGAATAGACCTTCCCAGGGAGGCTGAGGAGTGTGATCCCCCTGTAGTTAGAACACACCCTCCGGTCCCCCGAGACCATGGTCCTCAGCCGGAAAAGGGTGGAGTGCCCTCTCCGGGTTGGGGATGAGGTCCTTCCCCAAGTGGAGGAGTTTAAGTATCTCGGGATCTTGTTCACGAGTGAGGGAAGGAGATCGACAGACGGATCGGTGCGGCATCTGCAGTGATGCGGGTGCTGCGCCGGTCTGTTGTGGTGAAGAGAGAGCTGAGTCGGAAGGCGAAGCTCTCGATTTACTGGTCGATCTATGTTCCCACCCTCACCTATGGTCATGAGCTTTGGGTAGTGACCGAAAGAACAAGATCGCGGATACAAGCGGCTGAAATGAGCTTCCTTCGCAGGGTGGCCGGGCTCTCCCTTAGAGATAGGGTGAGAAGCTCGGTCATCCGGGAGGGGCTCAGAGTAGAACCGCTGCTCCTCCGCATCGAGAGGAGCCAGATGAGGTGGCTCGGGCATCTGGTTAGGATGCCTCCTGGACGCCTCCCTGGTGAGGTGTTCCGGGCCGTCCCACTGGGAAGAGACCCCGGGGAAGACCCAGGACACGCTGGAGGGACTATGTCTCTCAACTGGCCTGGGAACGCCTCGGGATCCCCCCAGAGGAGCTGGAAGAAGTGGCCGGGGAGAGGGGGGTCTGGGCTTTCTTACTCCAGCTGATGCCCCCGCGACCCGACCTCGGATAAGCGGAAGAAGATGGTACGGTAAAACAGTTTTCACATGGACAGCACAAAAACAACAGGATAAACTACATAAACATGATCTGGTAATATATTCTAGAGGCACATCACAGTGGTAAAAGTATCATATCAATACTGTGTGCATGCCTGTATTGTGCCCTGCATCCTGAGATGACATTTGACAGCACAAGGTAAATGTAGCTCTCTGACAAGGACAGCAGCCTTCGTTTCCAGGAACGCACGCAGCAAAAGCGAAACTGAACCTAACCAACATGCACAGTCTGGTGGGGGCAACTTCCCTCTGCCCAGCGTCACTCCGAATACCCTTCTGACTTTCACGCCGTCCCTGCTTGACATGAAATAAGATCCAGCCTCAGACCATGACGAAATCTGGGATTTTTATTGTTGCTAACGTTCCCACAATATACAGTCTTATGCAAGCGTTCCAGATCTGAGGTGCTCAGAGGGGTTGAGAGTCTATAAAGTGCCATTTCTGTGTTACTGAGGAAGAAAAAGGGGAGGATGACGATGGCTTGAATGAACCCACTCTAATTGATGGGTCCCTTGGCCTGAAGACAAATGTGCTCGGATGTGTGTGTGGATACGCTTGTGTGTGTGTGTGCTCTCTTTCAAGTGCACCCTCTTTCTGTGCAGACTAAATCATTTTAATCGAGCTCTTATTCCAGAAGAGCTCAGTGGGAGAGGACACTCTGTGAAGATGGCCCCGTAAGACAAATAATCTAAAGGCAAATGGCTTCGCCGTGTACTTTCTTATTTTAAAGCAATAGGCATGATCGATGAAGTGTTTTGTTCCTTTGTGCTTAAAAGGCCGTTAGACAACACTAATCGCAGAGCTGTTTGATGTAAAGTGGTGTGTTCATTATATCTTTGGGTAATTATTTTGTAGAGCCATTGCGGATCTCCAGAATAGATGAGTTTGTTTCCTTCTTCTGGTTGAAGCGGGCGGGCCATGAACAGAGTCACCGGTTCAAGTCCCGGTCTGTGACCCTTTGCAGCATGTTTTCCTCTCTCTCTCCCCCGGTTTCCCGTCTCGCTACAATGTGAATAAAGCCACTAGTGCCAAAAAAATATTTAAAAAAATACAGAATAAAGATCATGTGGTTTTACTTGGAGACTTGGAGAGGCCATGTAGCCGGTACTGACGAGGTGGAGGTAAGAAAGTGGCAGGTGAGTGTATAAACAGTAATGTGTTGAGGACTGCTGTTGGTGTTGACTCCATTCTACTTGCTGCTTAAAATAGACTACAGACTCCAAGTAACCAACACAGACACAAAAAACACAGAGTGCATTATTTCTTTTCCAACAATATAGTTTACCTGACAACAACGCCCATGGCAATGCAGTCTGTTGATCAATTTAGCACAACATCTTTGTGCCCCCCTCAAAACATTTTCACCAAAAGGAAAACATCCTTTTCATGGATTTTTGTTTTAATTGATCACTAAAATTCCAAAAGTAATTTAAATGATGTAAACTAAATAGAGAAAAAAAAGTAAAAACCCATCATCATTGTGTATTATTGCCTGATTTATTGTCGAATCACCATTTTTATGTTCACCAAGTGGTTGTGATATGAGGGTATAACAGTATTATGAGGGAATTTGAGGATAGTTGAGTTAAATAAAATGATAGAAATAAAACAAAAAAATAATAATACACTGTAGTCAAACTGAAGTAAGAACAGACTTTGTGTAGATTGGTGTGTGTGTATGTGTTGATAAATGTGATTTGTTGGGACATTTTAAGTGCTTCCACGCAGTACTACTGGGACAGTGCCCAGGTCCTCACAACTCATGCAATATAAAAAGGAGGGTGCTGAAACAGGTCTGCAGAGCATAAATCCAGGGATTCAGAAGACGTGCTTATTATTTACGGTCAGATAGCACTCCTCGGCCCAGTTGATCTGTGGGGTTGGAGCTTGAGGTGGGTGGGGAAAGAAAAAGGTGCCGGAGAGGTTGGTTCCAGTTTTTCTAATAAACGTTTATGTGCTGCCTCTAGTATATGTACTGCTATACACTTTAGCAGACAGATAAACTCCTTCTAAACATCACGACTCTGAAGACAGTTGCCCGTTGTCCACAGGTTTATTGATGTAGAGAGGAGTAAAACTATAACACAAAAAACACATAACGAATACAAATGAAATTGCTTTCTTTCTTAAGATTACACGAACACACACAGCGTAAATATATTCCTAATAAAGTCCAAATCAACTTTCATCAACTTATTACATAGCTGCTTAAGTTCTTTTATTAATTTTAATCACTGTTTTTTAACATATTATCACCATCCATATAAATTTCAACAACAGTCATAAAGAAATGAACAATGGCAGAAATAGAGTCCTAAACTCTCCACACAAAGTTAGCAATAATAAACATAAACACAAAAATAATTTGTTTTGTTTCCAACAAAAATGTGTTTAAATACATACCCACGATGCTATCAAGGGGTGTAAGATGCAAACAGATTTAACCGGATGAAGCTGCCAGAAAAAGCCGCATCTCTGCCGAATGTTTTGCTTCATTGCTGCTCCATGGTCAGGAAGTTAACATTGCTTACATGCTCTTCTTGTCCTTTTAAAGTAAACTTTTCAAAATAAAAGTCAGCACAATGATTCATTGTGGTAACGGAACAGTTTATTTTTATTCCTCACCGGGCACAGAACGAGAGAGACCAAGAGATCGTCTTCATGAACCCCCCCCCCCCCGCTCCCCGTCACGTGAGCCAACCTCTCAAATAGCCCAAACCCAAATTACTCCAATTGGCAGTAATTATCAGGAGAGGGACACAAGCAACAACCACGGGGCGCAGCTGACAGACAGACAACTGCGTGGCATTAAGGTAAGCAAATGTACAAACCATTTTTATGGAACAACAACAAAAAAAGAATTATGATCAGTGGGTACCACCCTACATATCGACTGTAACTCAAAAAGACAACTAAAAACACCACTTTCAAACATCCGTCTCTGAGTTCATGAGGGTGAGAAGTGCACACGATCACCTTCTCATATTTACTTATACCAGACATTGTGTGTTTTTGCGTGGGCATGATGTTCTTTTTAGCCATGAGTGCATGTTTGCCCATGTTTTCCTCCCTCCTCACCTTCCCCTCTTTTATAACACAGTGATCCCTGTGCGCTTTTGCATCTCCACCACCAGTATCTAAACTGGGATCCAGCATCTAGGTCAGGTGAGGGCCCAATGATTGTTCAAATACTTTGACATTCAGAGCATGAATCCATTAAACTTGGAAGTTTAACAGAACAACAGTTATAGCTGTCCAAGCAGTCTATTGTGATATGAAAATCAGACACACCTGCTTGATACGAAGTGCACACGACAATTACCACAAGGAGAAAACTCAGCTAACAAGGGAGCACTTCAACTCTGCAAGCAGGGAGAGCAGTATTCAAGAGCTCAAAAACATTCCTCCTCCATGCGCACAAATGTGGTTTTGTAAGCACAGGGCTGTGGTGTGTGCATGTTAAACCCTCAGCTGCCTGATGTAGGCAATGCACAGTCAGAAGGCAGGGGCAGTATCTGACATCTCTTCAGCTCTTCTGAAACAATCTCCTGTTCCATTCTCCAGTTCAGCAGGTACAGTGGCAGTAACAGCAGAATCCTACTCAACAGCAGGAGTGGAGCAGAAATGGCAAAATGTACTTGTTTTAAAAGCTGCTCTGGAAGTAATAGTACTTTAAGTTCACTTTCTAGTTTAGTTCAGTTTAGTTTATTCGCATAGCACACATGCACAACAACATCTCAAGGCACTTTACACAGGAGAGTAAACAAGTTAAATCTAACTCACATTTGCTCTGTGTGAAAGTCAGATTGTTACCAGTTCTGTTCATAACCTTTGTGGACAGACTTTCTAGGTGCAGCCAAGGGACGGACCCAAGGAGCCCAGTTTAGTGGCCTCAGAGGTGCATCCCTGCTTTTTGTGAATGATGCGGTCCTGCTGGGCCACAACTTTTCAATCTCACTAAAGATCTGAGTCAGCACCTCCAAATCTGAGACCGTGGTTCTCCATCAGAAAAGGGTGGGATGCCCTCTCCAAAGTTGGGTTGAGTGGTTGCCTCAAGTGGAGAAGTTTATCCTTAAGTGTTAAGTGAAGTCCTTAAGTTATCCTTATAAGTGTCTGGCGTTCTTGTTCATGAGTTCAGAGAAGTTCAGAGCAGGAGCTCATGGAAAACCCTCTGCATCGGGGGTGACTCTTGGCTCTGGTTGCTGTGGCGGTGGCCCAAGCTCCCCTCCCCCGTGGTTGGGGTGGGACTCTGCCCTGCCTGGGTGTGGCAGCGCCTCCCCCCCTGGCAGACAACTCCCTATGGGTGTTCCCTTGGTAGTGTTTGGCCGAGAAGAGGGCGTCCTGGACTTCTTAGGTTGGATAGATGGATGGATGGATGAGCAAGTTAAATACAGTCCAATTAAATACCATTAAATTGTAAACCGATTATATTCCAAGTAGCTAACCAGCCCAACTGATTTCACTTTGGCTTAATTTTGATTCAGTCAGTGGCAACAAGAAGAAACCAAGAAGCAACCTTCAGCTCAGAAGGTCCCCCTGTAAAAGTGAAAGTGGAGGTCACTTTTACAACACTGTCCAGGATTTTATTACTTGTTTGAGCCTCTCACTTGTTTCTGCTGTGGTTTTTCTGTGAGCTAACTTCCTCACTTGTTCCAACTGATCAAAAATATGTAGTTGTTGGATAGTTTTAGCTGATAGAGGATATTAGAGACCAGAAGAGCTTGACAACGCTTCCTAAAAAAGGTACTCTGAGATTGCTTCAAGTTTGCTCCTTTGTGCTGCTTTAAAATTAACGTCAGCACTATTGATTGAGGTACTGATTGTTTCTTAATAACGTTTATCTCCATCATGAGGACAATCAGCACTTCTTGATTGTGAATCAAACTAAGCAGACTGTAATGTACAGTAGTTTGACTGTAAAATGTTCAAAATGTTGTGATGACTTCAACGATCTTGAGAATGAAAATAAAAATGAACGCAGAGCCTGAACAACCACGGACCAGTCAAAGAAGAGGAGATGTCAGCCACTGTCCCCGTCCATGTAACTGTGTTGACACAGTTGACAGCAGCTCCTTTGTGAACACAGCGAATAAGTGCTCTTTACCCATTCCTTTTAAAAGAGATACAATTTTCTAAAGTCTCAGGAAAATACAGCTTTTTCCTGAATACACGCATCAACAAATGTGTAACTGGCCATCACTGACAATTTGACAATATAATTATTCAAGATGCTGGTGTTGTGGCATATCTCTAAGCGCTTTTTTACATAAAAGTCTGCTGAGGGGGTTGAAAAATTAATTCAAAGAGCTCATCAGAAACATTGTGAAACGAGGAAAACAAGTGTCATCCAGCGAGGAGTTCTCCTTTGATCAAACTGATAAATTAAGATGTGGAAACTGAATCTGTATTGTTTTTCTTCTGAAGACTGGCATTTCTCATAATTAATTCTGCAGTCATTCTGAAAATAGAGATCCATTAATTCCCTGCTCTTGATGCTTTGTTTACTGCGTGGGGAAACACTTCAGTTGTGTTGTAAGGCTGTGCTTTAACTTTTTGCAGCTTTGTTGTACTCTGCAACATAAACAATGCATCAGTTTCTATTCTGTTTATGCACGTACACGGCATAATTAATAATGTAACCATTTGCACCCACATTTTCAGGCACTACTTTATTTTTAGGTTGTTATCACTCAGGAAACTGAAGCTTCAGAGGCAAATTAAAACTTCAAGATCTTTTTTTTTTCTCTTTTACTGAAATATCAAATGGAGGTACACAGATTTGATTCATGTCATAATTTTTTAGTCTCATTTAGAATCCAACTGAACATTCGAGGTATTCTCACATCTCCATTGCGTTGTGCCAGCCTCATTGTACCTGATTATCTCAAAATAGCATTTATCTCTCAGAAGCCAGGCAGAAATTCCCATTAGGTGGAATAATCTCCCTCTGATGTCATTGGGCATCATTCATTCTCACCCTCGAGGCACCTGGCAGCTGGGGAATCAAACAAACAGACAAATACAGTAATAAGGAACCACCTTCTCTTATAATTAATGGTAGCTGGCTGCAATAATGAAGCAAAACTACATATAAGTAGAACGGGGTTTCTCTTTCAGGGCACTGTAACATAAGTACATGAGTAAAAGCTCTGTTTTAAATGAATGTTATGTTTAGTTGTAAAATGACTCTGTTTTGTCTGTCATCAGTGTAAATTTTCTTTAAATAGGACATACTACAGAAAAAAATTAAATAAAACAAAACAGCTGTATATGTATCTGACTACCTGTATCTACCTGTATCTGAACCCACTACATTCTCTAATGATTTACTACTTTGTCTTATCCAGACCAGGAAATGTGATTTTTTCTTGTTGTTGTTGTTTTTGAACAAGTCATTACAAAAATAAAATGTTGCCAATTAAGCATTAGTTCACTACTAAAACACAGGAATGGACTGAACAGCAAAGCTGGAGTTTATCTAGCTGATATGTGAGGATAATGGCCATTATTGACTTCTCCATGACCTGTCTGATGACTGTTACGTTTCTTCAGTGTTCCTACCTGCAATGCAACACATGACTAGTTGTGAGGTTGCGCCCCAGTGGAGGAATCGGTACCAGCTATTCATGGCTGAAATTGAACTCAATTCAACTTTATTTATAGGGCACTTTAAAAACAACGCAGTTGACTAAAGTGCTGAATACCAAACAAAAATATGCAAACAAATCAAAAGAATAGAAGAATTAAAAAAATTACAAATAGGAACAATGAAAGTCTACATCTCAAAACTGAGTTAAAAGCCAAAGGATAAAAAGACCAAATATAACATAAAAGGGACAAAAGAAACTTATTTCAGAATAAAACTAATCACAAAGCAAACTCAGTTTGCTATGGTGCTTATGTGAATTTTTACACTAAATACTTTATTCTTTGTTGTATGAGAACTAAATTAAAGGGATATTAAGTGTAATTAGTGTCCAAATTTATTTGGTTATAGAAGCACATATCTGTACAACGACCATAGAAGACGCAAACTCTGCTAATGAGAGGGAATGACAACAAGTCGAATGGCTCCC
The DNA here is from genome assembly GCA_018398805.1 of Hirundichthys speculiger. Lineage (NCBI taxonomy): Eukaryota > Metazoa > Chordata > Actinopteri > Beloniformes > Exocoetidae > Hirundichthys > Hirundichthys speculiger. The sequence continues at coordinate 760,490 of JAGFBZ010000240.1, forward strand.
CTCAACCCTTCAAACCGGCTGCTGTGAACAGAGGTGACATGGGTGAAAAGGGAGTGGTTGTACTTTATCCCTGTGGTATTAATAACCAGAGCACATCGAAGACATTTCTTTAGGGCTTAAGGGGAAATTGTGTCAGTTTGTGGAAAAAAAAGACATGATGCGTCTCCTTTAAAACATGCAGAAGATACGAGCACAGAACGAATCTAGAAAGGGGAAAAACAGACTGAACTAGAATCATGGTAAAATGTGTCACAACACGATTCCCTTTCTGCCTCTGTTGCATATTTATTCCCCCCTGCTGTGTCGTGTGAATAACACAGAGGTGTAACAGTGTAACATTTTGTTCTGCCACTGTTACGCCTCAGGAAGTAGGTAGCAACAGCGGCGTAACTAGAGCATAACATGGATGGCCGCAAAATGCTCACAGGGAGACAAATCAGTCCGTCTCAGGAAGGATGGGAGATGGCCCAGTGGGCCGCGTGACCTTCAGCACCACGGACAGAGCACCTCGCCAGATGACATGTGGTTTGTGACCACAGTGGTTTGAAAGGCAACAAACTTTGTCATTCAACTTGGGGCACCAGCTACTCACCAAACCACGTTGGCATTCTGGAGGTAAAATATTGTTTTTCTCACACTCTGTGGAAGTAATAATAAACACTCTCTACACTCTGACGGTCTTTAAGAAAGTCTCATTATAAACTGTATGCATACAGGCTGCACAAGTGGTCTGTGAGGAATCTCAGCTTTCTCCTCAGAGTTGCGGTCGCTTGTAGCTTCCATGCACGTGTGCTATACATGGAACCGATGGTATCCTGGTTGTTATGCATTCTGCCACACTGTCAAGGTTGAAATGTTAACAACAGACACCTAGGATGAGGACACTGAGGTGCAATACAAAGAAACCATTCAGTACAAAGAGCCAGATTCATTTAAAAAAAGGGTTGAGGCTGAAAACATTAAACATAAGAACATTCAGTTCATATTAATGTCGCACAAGCACAAAGAAAAAAAATATTTTTCATGTTCTTAGCAACTTGGAGGAGCCTCTAGCCCCTCCACCACCTCCGACCCCTGCCTGTGGCTTTTCCATGTTCATAGAGAGGCCAGTTATTAGCAGCGACTTGTGTATCTTGTGCAGATGTATTTGGATCCTGGTGAAAAATCAAATCAAGTCAAGAGAAATACTATTCAGTCCAGTCCAAGTTAATGTATTTGGGGTTACCTCAGGCCAGTTCATTATGATAGTGTTGTTTTTTTTTCTTGTAATTTATTAATTGTTGCATACCTGCTTCATTCTGTTCAGGGTCACATATGGTGACTTGGGGAAAAATGCCGCAGCTGGTGAGAGGCAACAGTGGTCCAATTCCACATCGCTCTGCCACAAATAATATTTCTGCAACGTAACTTCGTAATAGGTTTTCTAAATAAAGTAAATCAACATGTTGCTTTCAATATTCATCCAATCCAGAGCATGCTCCTGGCAATCCAATCTAATCTTTAAAATTCTTTCAAAAATATGAAGCAGTGCATGTTTTGTAGTATGTGCAGGAATATGAGAGGTCCGTACCTGCTTTACCTGTTTGTTGTGTGATGAAATGATCTGTTCACCTGCTGTGTGGTGACTTGTTCAGAGACTGAGTGAGGACCGGCTGACATCCACATTAAAACTGTATCAGTTGCCATGGAATTAATTATATGCTGTAGCTTCTCAGAAAAAAAAAAAAGGGGGGGGGGGGGGGGGGCAGACACAAAAGCCGTTGTTGCAAGATTTTAATTATTAGCTTCAGATAGCCTGAAGGAATGGGTGGCTTTTTTAACAGTGATTGATAGCTTTATTAGTAATCACTTTTCACGGCTTTAATCCAAACAACATTAAGCCTTAAAAACAATGTACACAAAAAATCTCGCTATAATCAAAGCCTTAATGTCACAAGCATCTCAAATGTGTACGAGGATGATGCAGGAGCTGCTCTCAGTATTAACCTGCCTCGATTTTCAACACAATCTGTCCTTTTACAAACTTCACTCTCTCCCAAAGGATTTGTTACACTGGGAGAGTAACTGGGTTTGCAGTGCACAAAAACCTAGTCAAGAACTGTACGTAAAGAGGGCCGGTTGCCCCTCAAAGCACATATTTATCATATACTATTTCTCAGCAACATCATATTAGGTGTCTGTGACTGCTGCCATATTCAACAACAACAAAAAAACAGCCTGTTTGATATTTAGAAATGAGTAGAGAGCCTTGATGTGCAAAGTATCCTATATAAGGGTGTAATCAGTTGTAATTCACTCTTTTCATTTTTTTAAGTTACTAACCCGTCTTTATTTTTTTTTTATTCTTTTATTTTTGTTTTATGATATAAAAAATCCTCTGATCATTGTGAGTCCTAGCAGTAAACAAATATAACCTCAGGTTCACAGTCATGTACAACATTCCCACGACCTCATTTCATCAAGTGCTCCCATGATTCAGTAGCGTAGATCCACTTTTCGTTGTTGTTTCCTTGTTTGACTTTCCTTTGGCATCAACTCCTGTGAAGTTATCTTATGGCCCTTCTTCCAGAACGCTGCTTATGTCTGTACCCTCTTGGCGTTATATTAATACTCACCTGAATGCTTCAGACCAACAGACTTCCATAACATCTGCTTATCAATTCTTCAAGGACCAATGATTAGAAGCACCAGGTTATAAGTATTGTCCACATCATTATTATTTCATTGTTCATTTTTTTTAAATTTAATGAATAACAGCACAGTGTGGGGAGGGGGATTTTTTTTTTTTTTTGATAATGTGAAGATGAATTGTCTAATTACTTTGTTATGAAGACACACAACCACACAAGTATGTACAGCATATACGTACATATATACTCCACTGGGCTCTCGGGGGTTTCAGAATTTTCAAGAAGTATATTTATGTAGCTATTAATCCACTTTTCTACACTCAAACAAAATTATTCACCACTGGGACAATTATTCACAACCACATCTCTCAACTGCAGATGAATTTCAGAAAAGCATCTACAGTATCTTTGCAGGACTGGATGTCACAGCACGTTCACCTCAATGTCAGACTAGGTTCTTGTCAAGAAATGTTAAAGTTCACCACAGTGCCGTTAGAAATGAACAAGTAGAGTTTGTTTTGAAGGGTTATCAGCAGAGGGCCTCTTCTCCCTTAAAAAGCAGCATGGTAGCACCTCTTTGGTTTGAGAGGTTGTAGCTGAACAAACCAGAGGAGAGGAGATATGAGGAGATATTTGACTATGATGCACGGCACCACGTCTGGTAAAAACAAAACAACGTATCAACACAAACAAACCATACGAACTGTCAAGCACATGAATGGAGGGGTAATGTAATTTGGGGCTGGCTCCTTGCAGTCACTGTGCATCATTCATTCACATAAATCACCTCCTTACTAATAAACTACTCCATATTAACTAATGAACACAGTTTAAAACTAAGACAGTGTCATGTGATCCTCACATGATCTCGAAGCCTTCGGGGAAACCCGGACTTTCACAGGATCCAGCTGAGGAAGAATGCTCCCAGAGAGTCCTGACGTCCTGAGGTCAAAAGCGCTGCAAAGCAGGAGAATAGCCCTCATGTTAGATGCAGTAAATATATAAACAAAATAAAGAAAGAAATAAAGAGTTTCTGGTGTTTCTTCGTCATATCAAAAATAATCAAATTTCTTCCTGCTTGCTACACGAATAACCCGCGTACTTTAAGGTTTGTCCATGTACGACTTCATTGGCTAACTCTAGTTGTGTAGCTTGGCTGATGCATGCGTTGACAGAGCCAATGCTATTGGCACAATGCCGCCCCCCCCCCCCCCCCCCCCCAGCAGTGTCTGATCATTTTCTTAGAGTCAAAGAGTTCAGAGATATTTAGAATGGGTTCATTCCTTTTTAGGAGTTGGATTTTGGGATGATGTTGGTGTGTGAAACTCTGTACGTGTGCTGTCAGTTCCTTGTATAGAATAGAGAGATGTACTAGCTCGCCTACACAAAAACCTGTCAAAGGATGTTTTAAATGGTTACATCGGTTAGAGATAGATCCAGCCTGGTCATCTATAAAGGCTGAACCTTCCTTTGTTCAAGGATTTTTTTTCCACCATCGGCTCAGGAAGATCCCAGACTGCTGCAGAAGTCTGTCGTGTGCCTTCTCTTATTTGTAATAAACATTTTTATGCATTTAAAAGTTGGCCTCGGAGCAGCATTTTCTGATCCTTCAACACACTTATCAGCACACCGAGGGAGAAAGAAAGGAACTTTGAAACCACAAAAGTCTATGGAGACAGACGCAGATGACGCTTGCAACGCGTACGTATGAATCTGCCTACTTTAATGACCTGATCCGCAGCACACCGCAAGCCAATTTTACCTTGCACACCTTCTCTGTTAACTGAGCAGAGCACTCCCGATGGGCACAACCACGACGGTTTCGTGACACCGCTGGTGGGATCTACAACAACCGGAGCTGCTGCATGGGCGTCATTACATCAGGATGAGTCTGTATTTCTGAGTAGTTCTGCTCCCATCATGTCCCCTGCCTGTCCTGTAACTATACCCTAAAACAAACAAGGAGACAAGGACAGACACAGAAGTCCTGATGTGTTTGTCTGGACACATCCTCCAGACGCACCTGCCTTTTGGGTTGAAACAAATATCTTTTTTCCTGAAGACAAATAAGCTTAATAGCCAAAGATGTGAGTGATGCAGTCAAACAAACACACAGACCTGTAAAATCTGATTTGTTCAAAATATTTGAGGTAAAACAAATAACTTTGTATCTAATGAGATTGTCCGAAAATACCTGGAGAGTGTAGGACAGTCCCATATCATAGCGAAGCAAAAGTGCTGTGCTGTATTGGAGAATAATAGCTCTTTGATGCACGCTTATCTCATCTTCATTTTCCCAGCTGCAGGTTTTTGAGATAACCCGATATACTAAACTCCTGAGAGACAAGATTCTGCTGTGGTGTGGGACCTCCGCTTTACAGGCCTTACATGGACGCTCATCTGAGGGTTTCCGGCAGGACATAATACCCACTGACACCTAAAGAAACACACTGCAAAATATCCAGATGCTCGTCGATTGAGATAAATGTCATATTTCTGATTTATCCTCTTGTATAGGTATCAGGATGTTCTCAAAATGACAGTCCATATCAGGCGTTAACACTGTAAAGTCTGGGAATGACAGCAATATTTGTGCGCACTTCACATTTTGTTCGTAGCTATGAACAGTCTGGAATAACGAACAGTTTCGTAAATGTCCAAATGGGTACATCTCACAGTTAAATCCAGGCTGATTCTTTTGCCAGTGCGCCTTCACCCAAGAGCCACTGGTCACAGTTATGCCTTAATGCAAGGAACTTAAACTCTTGCTTTTCCCTCGGAGACTTCAACAGTTAACATGTTTGAGGGCTACATGTTTATTACACAAATCAGTACTTTAAAAAAGACAGCTAAAGTGCAGCAAGGCGAACCTGCTGCAGTACCAGAAATAAATGCACATGGTTTTGGAAATACTCCAAAACTGCATTTATGTATATGAATACATTATATACAGTGGAACCTCTACTTACGGACGTCTCTACATACAAAATTTTAAGGTTACGAAACGCCTCAATGGGAAAATGTTGCCTCTTGTTACAAAAGAAATTTCAGGAAACGAAAGGCAAAAATACAGTAGCGCTGCTACTCGCAGCTCCCAGAGTTTACTAAACGTCAACATACTTGTCGGCTCCTGTATCTAGGTTTGAAAGCAATGCGTCGGAGCTGCTCTGCCGTTGGCTATCGCTTAGCGTTAACGCTTGTTGCTCACATGCTTTTGTTTTGAAAAGTCTGTTACTGGCTGCTGCAGAACCGGAAGACAATTGGCAGGTAAACATGGAGAGCGATAAAAATCGGTGTACTTTACAGTTCAGGTAGCAACTCACGTAGCAATATTAACAATTCTGTCTGAAAAAGAAAATTCTGGACAGCTAACAAAACTTTCGCGTCATTCCTCCATGTTCCATCAGATCTGCTCCATGTGTTCACTGTCCTGCTGTTCTCTAGCTGGTTACTGCAGTGCGGCTCCATCTAGTGGCGCAGATGTGTAATGACAACAGAAAGTCCAGTCCTCCATTATAAAACAAATTCAGTTCTGTGGCCCGTTTTTTAATTCCATATTTTTGATCCAATTCTAAAATTGAAATATTAAAAAAACAGGCATTTTTTCATCTTTTTTGTGTTAGAAAACAAAAGACCTAATAAAATGTCACTTTTTTTTTTATATATATTGATTGACAATTGAAAATAGAAAGAATGAATGATACGCAGATTGGTAAAGTTACTGAACTTTAACATGGACATTTTCATCTTAAAGTTCTCCCAGACGGAGGATTCAACAGATTGAACTCCCCATTAAAAGTTTCTGCTGTTACCTCAGAAATTACCTGTTTTAATGTTCCGATTGTACTGAGCCACAATCATTTTGTTGGATTTTATTTGTAGACTTTTTTAAAAAAAATTTTTAAAAACAGGATGACATTAAAGCCCCGGCAGTGGCAATAAGCTTTATTTTATTTTACATTTTTTAAGATGAGATTTACACTAAATATGTGTTACTGACAAGTGCCAATGTCAAAAGTGTTATGTTATGGCACTTAATTTCATATGGCAGGAGAACATTTTAATAAAAGTGCATTTTACACTACTTTTGAATACATTATTTGATTTTGCGTATACAATGCGATTTATTGTGATTAATCAGGGAAATAATGCGATTAATCACAATTAAAAATTTTTATTCATATATATATATACATATATATTTACATAAATAATATATATCTAGGGCTTGAATTTTAGCTCAAAATTAGTACATGACTGGGAGTATCGTCCGTGATTTTACAAAAACTGCAAAATTAGAACTTACGGTGCGTGAAATTGTGTGGGACCTCCATACTGTGATATGATCTGATGATGTTCAGCCAGCAGGCAGCCGTATGGAAAGCTGGATGGATGCGCAGAAACACTGAGAGGTGGATTGACTCCTGCCCTGGAGTGAATCCCCCTCTGCGAGCTCCCACTGCTGCTGCAGCACATCTCAGTAACTTATATCCAGACAAGTTTGATTGATATGAACTCGAAGGCTGAGGCGTCATTAAGCTCCCGATGAGCTGAGCGCTCACATGGAGGGCCCATCGGAGGCAACGTGCACTGCCCTCTCTCTGAAGGAAGTGATGCTGAGAAGGCAGAGGATGGTTGATGCAAAAACGTAAAGAACTCTGCAAACTCACTAACACAGAAAGTAAACTGGAGGTTCTGTTCAGGAAAGCAATGCAGAAGAAAAACATATACATGCAATCAAAGACAAAGATAATGAGTCCTGGCTAGAACTGAGGAGATCAAGTAGATCACATCGCTCCAGTTCTGAGATCCTTACTCTGGCCCCCTGTAATCTCAGAGAATAGACCTTAATACCTTTTGTTAGTTTATGAAGCACTGGATGGCTTAGGGCTGAAACACATCAGAGACTTGTTGCCATATCAACCATCTTTAGCTCTACTGAGTCCTCAGAATCAGGACCAAACATGGAGAAGCAGCGTTCAGCTTTCATGCTCCACACATCTGGAACAAATACAGAAAACTCAGAATGCTAAAACCATCAATTATTTTAAAGTCAAGGTTTAAAACTCAATTTGTTTATAGCCACCTTTGATTTAATTTTTTTTCTAACCATTTCAGTACTGGACTGCAGCTCTAACCCAACTTTAATGAAACTACTACACTGTATTGTTTCCTATTTTATTTTTCTATTGTCTTTGCACGTACTGTATGACTTTGTTTTCATCGTTCTTGTTATATAAAGCACTTTGAACTGCTTTGTTGCTGACATGCGCTATTTAAACACACTGGCCTAACCTGTTAGTATAAATACAGACGAAGGTAATGAATCAGGTCATACACTGTGGTGATCAATAACAGAAGACTTTTTATGTTGGACAGAAAGAGAAAAACAGAATATACTTACAAGGGGCTACATCCGGTGCTCCAATCTGTCATCAACATGAAAGTAATATAAAAAAATAGTATAATACTAAAAAAGATTTAAAAGAAAAAAAACTGTTATTCATCACGCTCAAGGCAACCCTTGAGTCAGGGTCTACGTGAAAATTGCGTCAGAATGAAGTCTCAGAATATTTGCGCCACAGAAGTTTGGGTGTTAAATTGCTGATTAACATATAAATTCACTCCCTCCATGACAGCACGGCCTGTATTTGTTACCTCCGCCAAGGACGTTATGTTTTTGCCGGCATTTATCATCTTGACAGTTTGTCTGTCTGTCTGTTTGTTTGTCTGTGTTCAAGATAACTCAAACATTTATGGATGGATTTTGATGAAATTTTCAGGAGTTGTCAGAAATCACATTTTGGGTGTGATCCGGAAGAAATCCAGAATTCTGGATCACTTTCAAAGTTTCAATAATTGTTACACTTGGCGGAGATCTGTGCTCTCCGAGTGCTTTTCTAGTTTCTTTTCTAGAAATCTAGTGATTTCATTTCATTGTTTCAGAAATTGACATTACTTATACATGTAATGCTCCTTTTTATATGAATGCCCTCAGATCCAGGTCTAACAAATTCAGCTGATCGTCACCGTCCTCATCCCAGTTATCTCTGACTGTGGCTTTGGCTTTTTACTAGCTGGCCGTCTCAAAGAAAACCTTGGTGCGTTGAAGTAGCTGTCTGGATTACTCCTAAAACATGGAAACAAACATAAAGACATATAAACCATGACAGTATGAAGGGCACCGAGTTAAGAAGTGGAGGCGTCATAGATTGAACCACCGACTCCTCGGTTGGTGGAGGATCCCTCTGACCGCTTTCACACCCGCCACATTATCAAATATGTTGCATATTTTCTGATCTAACCATCAAATTTCACGTGCGTTAACATGCATCTTAATTTTTCAACACAATAATTTTTCACAAAACCCAACGCCAGTAATCTGACCAACTACAAACCCACAACTGGTCAAACTAAACACAATCCACAGCAAGGATGTTTCTGCTCTTCTTTCATATAAAGCATTGAAAAACTTCTGGAGTTTTGGCCTGAAAATAAATAAATGAATAAATGGATGAAAAGTCAGTAAATCTAAAGCATGTGAAGCATATGCAGACAGAAGTGGTATTTTGGCCCAGAGCAACATTTCTTTCAGCGGACTGGAATCACTGCTTCTTTGGTTGGGATCGCCCCCATCCACCGAGACGAGCCACTGCTGGGAAGGAAATGGTGTTTCTTTACGTGTTTCATTTGATGGAACAAGCACAGCGTCACTGCTGCAGAGCTGGAAGTAATTTACGATGCAACACGTTGTCTGTTTCACCACACGCTGCCCACCAGCGCTGCTGCGGGTTTCTTCTTTTCTAATTCAAAATGATGTGCAACTTTAATCATGCACTTACAGCCTCGCAGGTCTTCCTTTTGTTGTTGTTGTAGTTCTGCATTAAATATTGCACATATGTTGTTCAATTTTAATAAAGAACTATTTTAACATTCTTTGTCATGTGGCATCAGTCCATGGAGGAACGTAGGCTCAGTCCGTATCCTTCCATCCCTGGGTTCTCCTTCACTCAGGCTCTTAATGGATAAAGATTATGCCAGTTATGGCTTGAAGGGATAGTTACTGGAACAGGACCCAAGTCGGCAAACAAATGCCCAGTACCTTTCTAGAACTGTTCCAGTGTGCAGAAATAACTTCTATCTCCCTCAGCGCCTGAACAATGATCGCTTGCTTGTTCTGCTCATTTTAATCTACATGGATAATTGCACAACTTGAGGTCTAAAGACAGACACAGAAGGCCAGCAGGGTGCCTGTTCTTCAGACGGATAATTATAGCGTGCATGCATAAATATTCTTGTCCCAGGCGCTTGGAAAACGTTTCAAAGAGAATGCACTGAGGAAAAAGGCAAAAGCACGGTTAGCAAAGGCTATAATGTTCATTGTTGTAAATTGTGGAGTTACCGCTCTGCAGGCATACAAATTCATCTATTATGGCCTTTATTCTGGCTTTAAAGGAACATTAGGTGATCTGTAACTACCCCTCTTTCTATACTGAAAACTTAATTTTTCTCCCTCCCCCGTTTCATATTTAATAGATTCTAATTTGCTTTGTACCAAACAGGGCGACAATATATTTGTACTGTGATATAAGAAAGCAGTCTCGCATTTTTTGTAGCTTTAAAAAAAGAAAAGAAATTGCCACCCTTTCTTCACTGTAAAAACCTTTTAAATTCCAGCATGCCTATGTGTTGCAATAGATGTAAGTTAGACAAAAGAGACATAGTAGAACTATAGTATGCTCAAAAGTGCCTATATCCAAGGACGTTTCACTTCACTTCTTCATGGCTCTGTGACAGCAGCGTAGTATCGTATCATTGGGAAGCTGCCCTGTATAAAGCAACTGGTGAAGATGAATGTCACCATCTCACAATTCTTGGGAAATGTTAACGAATGTACCCGTCAGTCCATCAGATGAAACAACTGCTCAGTCGGTTGTCACTAGGGGTGCAACGGTACAGGTGGCTCACGGTACGGTCCATAGCTCGGTTTTTGTGTCCTGGTTTCAGTACGGATTTGGTACAGTTTCGATGTGTGTTTTGTGCATAAAATGACAATTCATTTCTCTAAAATGATTTACAGTGGTACCTCTACTTACGAAATGAATTGGTTCTGGAAGTAGTTTCGTAACTTGAAAATTTGGTAAGTAGAAGCGTGTTTTCCATGTAAATGCCCTAATCTGTTCCAAGCCCCCTAAAATCCGAACATGAATTTTTATAAATTATAAATAAAACATGAAATTACATAAAAACCTGTAAGAAATTCATGTTAGAACTAGAAAAGCACTCGGAGAGCGCAGACTTCCGCCAAGCGCAACAATTATTGAAAATTTGAAAGTGATCCAGAATCCAGGATTTCCACCACTTTCAAACCGAGATACAGAGCCGACAAGTATGTTTATGTTCGGTAAACTCGGAGCTCCCACACCGACGATTTAAATAAGTTTTCTCCCAATTTCTCCGCTACCGCTGGCCATGAAATTTCATGAAATACGGTCAGTCAAAACAAAAAAGTCATAAGAAATAATTCTGCTCAAAGAAAATGCATAGCATTAATGCTGCTGTGTTGAATCTGGATGCATTAATGTCCACAAAGAAGATTAAGCTGCAGCTAACTTAACGGCTAAACTAACTCCTGTCTAATACTTTAAAAGGGACACGTTAGCTTATACAGGCTGACAAGATATGATATTAGCCTCGATGAGCGACTAAGATCTGCCACACGATATTGTTATTTAACCAAAACCTAAGAGTCACAACAGGAACATCACAATATAGATGTTCATTTAAAGCAGCACAAAGGAACTCTGATCATTTTTAGCTCTTCGAGTCCCCTTTTATGCACAGACGTTACGTTGGCTTTACAACTCTGTCCAATATTTGCTCTCTCGCTTGGTCTCTTTCTCGTTTTGTCCTCTTTCGTTACTTTCTTGAGTCTCTGCCACGACGTCCTCTGCAGCTGTCTGGCTATCTTCATCATTCACGATATGTGACATCGTGCCAAAAAGCGATATGTAGTCATCGCAATAGATGAGTCGGACAGTCCTAAACCTTTGTCATTCATCTGCACCACAACGTATGTGAACGTACATGAATGGAATATTGATGCATCGGCTTGCAAAGTGAAGAGAAAGGAAATTGAATAAAAATGAATAAACTGAATAAGAATAAAAATAAGAAAATGCAAAAAAACAAAACTGCACATGTACTGAGAATAAGTTAATAAAAAGGTATAAAAAAAATAAATAAAATAAACACTGTTCATGTGTCAGGAATAACCACTAAGGAAACCAAATAAAGACTATACAAGGTGAAAAAAAAATAAACAAAAATATGTAAATACACAGTACAAGGTGGAGAAAATGAGATGAGCTAGATGAGATTCAGTATTGCTCACTCACATTGATATACTGCATAGACTGTAAGTTATTGCACAGAAACAGAGATATTAAGACGCATACAATCTAAAAACTCAAGACTGAGGTTCTTATCGGATGTTGGCTTAATTTTTTTGATTATTTTCCAGAAACCACATGCGTAAGAGGATGCTTCCTAAAAGTAAACAAAAAGTCAAATGGAAATTAAACTCGTATTTTAACATGAAAAAGTCATGTCTGTGCTGCTTGAAAATGAAGGTCACCAAAGGCTTCAAAGCGAGGTCAACATGACAGCCTAAAAGTCATCGCAGGAAGCAGGTGTAGTGGAGGAGAGGAAAACCAGGGATTTTCAGTCAGCGCCTCTAATTTGCAGATCAGTCATTTATGTTGAAGTTATGGGAAAAGTAGGCTGCTTTTGTGATACACTGCAGTAGAATTACAGGAAAACATAGGCTATAGCAACAAAAGCAGATTTTTTTCCCCCACCTTTTCATTCTGGCCTGATATTGAACCAGTGATGCGCAGGACTGTGCAGCTTCTTTATTGGAAATGGCCTCTATTACATGTGGTAGAGGCAGCAGTTTATGGACTCCTTGAAGCGAACCACCACCAACTGTGATCGACAAAATAGCTTTGACATGTTTTGTGCTCAGCAACTGTTCCTGGTTTATTCAGAGAAGAAAAGAACATTTTGCTAAGACAAGTTTTGTTCTTCACCTGAAGACAGTTGAGATTGTGGGTATGATGGTTGGATAGATGGATGGATAGACAGATGGATGGATGGATGGATCAATGCATGGATGGATGCATGGATGCATGGATGGATAGATGAATGGATGCATGGATGGATGGATGAATGGATGCATGGATGGATGGATGGAAGGTTGGATGGATAGATGCATGGAGGGATGAATAGATAGATGGATGCATGGATTGATGGATGCATGGATAGATGAATGGATGGATGGATGGTTGGATGATAGATGCATGGATGGATAGATGAATGGATGCATGGATCGATGGATGCATGGATGATGCACGGGTGGATGGTTGGATAGATCAATGCATGGAGGGATGAATGGATAGATGGATGCATGGATGGATGGATGTATGGATGGATAGATTAATGGATGCATGGATGGATGGTTGGATGGATCAATGCATCGAGGGATGAATGGATAGATGGATGCATGGATGCATGGATGGATGGATGCATGGATAGATGATTGGATAGATGCATGGATAGATGAATGGATAGATGAATGGATAGGTGCATGGATGCATGGATGCATGGATGGATAGATGAATGGATGGATGCATGGATAGATGAATGGATAGATGAATGGATGCATGGATGGATGGATGGATGCATGGATAGATGCATGGATGCATGGATGGATGGATGGATGCATGGGTAGATGAATGGATAGATGCATGGATGCATGGATGGATGCATGGACAGATGAATGTATGCATGGATGTATGGATGCATGGATGGATGGATGGATGCATGGATGCATGGATAGATGGATAGATGGATGGATGCATGGGTGGATGAATGGATAAATGGATGCATGGATAGATGCATGGATCGATGGATGCATGGATGGATAGATGAATGGATAGATGCATGGATGCATGAATGGATAGATGAATGGATAGATGCATGGATGGATGCATGGATGGATGCATGGATCAATAGATGGATGCATGGATGATGGATGCATGGATAGATGGATGGATGGATAGATGGATGGATGGATAGATGGATGAATGGATGCATGGATAGATGGATGCATGGATGGATAGATGGATGGATTTGACTTCTGAAACTCATCCCTGCACCGTCTTCCTTTTGTAACTTGACCTCAGAAGATGCTGAATATAACTACTTGCTGGATTCAAAGGCCTCGCCTCCAAAGTCAGCAATAATGAGTCAACCCTGGAAGCTGCATTCCTACAGGATCTCATGATGGATCGTCTGCTCTTCATCAAACACCTAGTTTACGGTACCAGGCTCTGGACCCATTTGTCCTTGCACAGCATGATAGAAATTAATGAGTCAGCCCTTTTGCTTTCTGGCACTTAATTTCCCAGAGTTGTTCTGAAATATAACTCAAGTCTGCAAGAACGGAGCTGCAAACTGACAAATATTGTGTTTTGCAGAAAAAGAAAAAAATTACATCTGAGATTTCTTTTCCTTTTTACAGTATAGGAGTAAAGTGCATACCAGAGTTTGTCATTTTATAGTAGTATTTTTACAACATGCGATTCGAAACAAAAAGATTCACAATCCAAATAGCCAAAGCTTGAGCTGAGGAAAAGACAGATGGTTATGACAGGAGTGAAAGAAGCCGCTTGGAGAAAGGTAAAGCAGAAGAGGCAGGCTCAGATTTCAGTCATCCAACACCTGTGATGTGGCCTTGACTCTCGTCCTCAGGCAGTTTCAGACTGATTCATACCTCGATCCATTTGACCAAAACAACTCACACAACACCCTGAAGAGGTCAACAGCATACATCTGACAAAGACCCTTATAATCCGCAGGAGGAACGGCGTCGTCAGGAGTTTACAACTGACCTGATTCGCTCAGCAGCTTAGAAGTCTGGAGCTGAAGACACCTTTCAAATGAGTCATAAAACATGAAAACAAAAGGTGAAGTCTAGTTGCCTCAGTCCCTCAGTAGTCTTCATCTTTTGATCTTTCAACTTCGTACAGCAGTTTGAAAAATAGCTGCTGTTTTTTTTTTCTTTTTCATCTGTGTTGCATTTGGAACTGGTAATAGTATTTCTGCTGGTTTCAGTTTCTGGTTTCATCATTGTTGTTTCCTCGTCAGCAGAAATCCAGGATGAAACCAACGAGGCTGGGACGTCCTCGATTCTTTCAGCCGCCACGTCTAGATCAGAGGTCTTCCACCCTGGTCCTCGAGGCACCTATCCAGCAGGTTTTCGAGGTTTCCCAGCTTCAACACACCTGATTTTAATTAATGGTCATTATCAGGTTGTCCTCAAAGTCTGCACAAGTCTGTTGATGACACAGCCACTTGTATCACGGTGTGATGAAGAAGGGGAAACATCTAAAACCTGCTGGATAGGGGGCCTGGAGGACCAGGGTTGAAGACCTCTGGTCTAGAGTTCCATTTGGGGAGCAGGTAGGTAGGGGTAGCGACGCGCTGACTGATTAAACTATCACTTCCTACAGCAGCTGGTGGCGGTAGTGACCGACTCGTACTCAAAGGGGGCATTGAGACGACTGAAAAAACGTAATCTTCTGTCCAGTCAGTCACAAGTCAACACCACCATAGTGAGTGAGAGAAATCACTGCAGTGGCATTTCAGTCCTGTAGAGCAGTGGTCCCCAACATTTTTTGCGCCACGGACAGGTTTAATGTCAGGCAATACGTTCACGGACCGGTCTGCAAATGTGTCGCAGATAAATACAACAAAATAAAATGATAGGACCGGCATATAAACTGTGGTAGTTTCTATATATTATAATAAATATGAATCCGTTGTGTATTCACATGTAACTTTATTAGTAGCGTCCTTGTAACATCGCGCTAACAACAGAACATCAGTAACATCCTCCTCAAAAACACTTTCTGAAGATGTTTGTTTTTTACTCATTTTGCCATGAGACTGAGACACGGGTCTAGAAGTCTTGTCATGTGTCAGGAGTCATAGACGGGTGTAATAAGGAGAGAATCTGGTCATTTTTCAAAATAAAACATCATTTAGACTCGGATAATAAATCAAACGATAATAATGGAAGTGTTTTATTTTTTCTCTGTGGACCGGTACCGGGCCGGGTACCAGGGGTTGGGGACCCCTGTTGTAGAGGAAGCTTTGCTGTTGCTGGTAATGGATGCAAGCGTTTATGATGTCATCTCCGTAAAACTACCCTGCACCTCCGCTAAAGGAAAAAGGTCTGGTATCATTTAAAGGGCTGACAACTGGTGGTTGTCGTTTTGGAGCTGCCTCAATCTGGAAACATGCCATTTAGTGAGCAGTTCGGAGTTGCAGGCTACTGTGACATCACAGGCCCCGATCGAAGCAGAATTGTTCAGCTCTGTCATCTTTAACTCAGCGCAGTTTCTCATCCTGCCGTATTTGCTGTACCTCTGAAGCAGATCACTTTAACGCAGATCTCAAGAGAGTCGAGTTGAGTAAAAACACCACCTTCTTGAACCAGCTGCTGTGAACAGAGCTGAAAAGACGTGGTTTCAAAGAGTGCTTTCATACTGGATCCCCATGGCTGAACAACAGAGACATAATTTCTTCCATTTTGTAGCGTTACAGATGAAAGGATCATTCCCGTCTGCAGCTCTAACACACTACAGTCAGCATGAACGGAAACCAAACTAAGCCCAAGTTCTCAGAGTCGGTCTAACAAAACCAGACAAATCAACACAAGCAATAATAAAAAAGCAGCTTACAGTTTACTATCTGCAAACACGGGGACTCAGGTTTATCACCTGTGGAGCTTCAGCCATGTTAGTGGACATAGAAGATTTGAGGGCACCTTGATGGTGTGGAGAAAGCAGTATATAAGTGCAGTCCATTTACCATAGTTTAATAATTACAGTTTCTCCAGAAACATATGGGTATCTTCCAGGAAGTTTGACAAAAATCTCCTATTTCATAATGCACAACGTATGCTATCAAGGAACAGTCGAGATACAATCAGCAGGCAAAGAAGGACGACTGAATTGATAATCATGGAAGCGATAGATGAGCTGTTGAGACACTATAAGTCCCCTTATTGGAGGATATTTTGGGGCAAAGTTAAGTGTTTTTTGTTGTTGTTTTTTGTTTTGGGTTTTTTTTTTGCATCCTGAAGGTTGTTATAAAAGTAACAGATCACACCTTCTGTGTTTGAGTGCTTCAGCTGCAGCATCCAGACAAATGTTAATCACAGCAGCGAACACACTTCCTGCAAGGCTCCAGCTCCGCCAGACAAAGTAAATATGCTTTCCCTCTTGGCGAAAGAATGAAATAAATAAATAAATAAGCAAATAATGAGATGATCCAATTCTTTCCGGCTGATTCATACAGGCAAAGGATTTACTTTGGCTAAATAATTCAGCCATTTTTTTTTATTTTCTGCTTTCCGTTTGCACAGATGCATTTCTCTATCTTGTTCAGCCAGAACCCCCAGAAGACCTCCTTCAAGCGAACAACTATATATTCTAGCCCAAAGGAGGGTGTCCACTCAATTACTAGTTTTTTTTTTTCTTTCCTGCACAGCTTTGAGTACTTATGCACAGTCCTCTGCAGTAGAGTTATGTGAGGCTGATAGTTTCATAAATTTTGTCTGGAAATTATTGCAAGCAGAAATGTCAGTTTGGCCATTTTGAGCGCACGGCGCAACATAGGTCAAGAGCTTACAATCACAGAAATTTTTATTGTAATAATTGTCCTGCACTGTCTGGTGCGACAATGTCATACCTGAATAAGCATAAGCTCTTCTCATTAACCTGTTCATAAACTTGCTTCAAACATTGGAGCAGTACAAAAAGCACATGAACTGAAACCGTCGGGACCTTCAGGAAGGACCGACGGGCCCGATTTTATCTGCAACTAGTCAGTAGATAGCCAAACCAGTTATCTCATACGGCTGTCAGATCAGAGCCGAGACGCAGACGTGTTTAAAGAAACTTTTAAATAACTAACTTAATTAACTATTATCTGGTGCCAGAAAGTCAGAACAAATTAATTCTAGTAGTAAAGTGCCACGAAATCTACTTTATTTTTGAATGATTATGTGCATATATTTGCGACATGAAAAAAAAAATTGGTATTTTTCATGAATATGAATTATAAATTACGGCATATTCTAATAATTCGCTGAGATTCAGTGGAAGGAAAACCAACCAGGCGGGGGGGTGAGAGATCCTGTCAGGAAGCACGGTTAATAACTGAACCATGAATCTCCTCTCACTCGTTGCAGGTTAATTATCAGAACCTTCGTTTGGAAATCCTTACATTTGTTTTATCCTTGAAGCGTCGCTCTGACGTTGTGCCTGTTGAACTGGCAGAATCACAACTGTCCCAATGTAAATGTAGGCTGAAGAAAATGAGCATTTCCTTGTTTTTGGGGATTCTTTACTGAGCTGTAAATAAAGAACTCAGAGACAAAGCCACCAAGGCAATGAAGATATCCTGAAAATATCCTTCTTTTCTAAAGATTTTGGTTTTCTTCAGTCTGTATACATTTCTTGGGGCTTACTGCATCTACACAGACGCTGCGTTTTACTTCTTCCTGGTTTCACCTTCATTTACTTGACCTCTGCTTGTAAACAAACTTTTACATTTTCAGACCGTAACAACAAAACTTTGTCTCCTGCGCCAGAGATCTCCACTCAGTATGAAAAACCCACCTCCTCCATCATTATCGTCGCTGGTGATGGTATATATTTTGTGCCATGTTATACAACTCTGCCTTTTAATATTCACAGGGAATGCTCACCGTCGCTGCTTGGAAATAACTTAATTCAGACTCCAACCGCTGTATAATTCTGAATCTCAAAATGCAATTAACACAGGGGCCATCCCTATTATTTCCTGGCAGGGGTAAAGTATTTCTCCGAAATGAGCAGATTGACTGATAAGAGGAGCCACGAGCTGTCCTGTGTATTAGTCGCAGTATTTACTGCATGCACATGAAAATGTGACTGTGGGGAGAAAGGTAAAGGCTACATTCCCGTTATAAAGTAATAAAAGGCCATGTGCTTTTTACTTTGGAGACATTACCGAGTCTCTTTTTAATGCGTGATGCTTCTCAACAGGCGTACTTATAGCAATATGTGAAGCACACATTTAACAGCAACTTTTGACTGTCTAATAATATTTGATGTCGTAATTTTTATTTTTACCTAACAAAACGTGGCACATCTGTTCCAACAAATCCTTCAGCTGTTCAATTCTCACTAAATAAGGTCAAGTTGATTCCAACTAATATTTACTCTCCAGCAGAGAAGAGGCCCGTTCAACCTTTTTCCTTCTCTGATGCATGTGGAGTAAAGTGATCTCAGGCTGAGTGCTGTGTCTCTGATTCCATCTTACTCATCTACTCTTAAAGCAGGAATCAGGACACAAAACATCCCTTGGCATTATTTCTCCAAAATAAGAGAAGAAATCAAGCATTTGGCCATAATCCAAAAACAGTCATAATCCAACCTTTCATTGGGAAATGTGTTTCAGCTCTTTGTTCTTCTTCTTCACAGCATTTATCCGCCAGCTATACTCAAAGGTGAAAGCATAAAATCTTTCTACCTGGGTTCCTTCCAACACAAGCACAGGTAAAAAACAAAAAAACAACAACAGTGGATTATCCTTTTTTTGAAGAGTACAATACAATTTAATGGGATGTAGTGTCCCAGCATGGTACTGCATAATGAGCGGGGGTGGCTAATTAGAGATCTGCTGCAGCCGTGTTAAATTAGTTTCGATAGGTAGAGAAACCGCACACCAGTACAAATATGTTTCTTTCTCACTCTGAAACATATTGTAGCAACCCTGACATGTTCATGTTAAGATGTTCTGTGTTCAGATTACAGAGTTCATTGAATGCATCTCGAGCTGAGGCAGGCAGGCTATTGGGTAGGATAGGTTAGAGGGCGGGACAAGCAGAAAAGGGTGACGGAAGCCTGCGTGTTCGGGTGAGAGCCGGAGAGCGCCTAACGAATGAGCCGCTGTATATTTTGTACTGCTGTTTGGTTTTTTTGGCGTGGTTACGGCCGACAGTAACCGGTTCTGTTTAAATAAAGCGACGGTTGTTGAACACCTTTTCGCCTTTCTTTCCATCGCGTCCAGCTGGACGCTACACTGGTGTCAGAAGTAAAGCGCCGCCTCCAGGACCTGCGGCTGACATGGCGGCTCAGCGGGGCAAGTCCGACGTCCGTCCGAAAATTAAAGCGGAGATGATGGACGGTGATTACGCTGGTTCGTTGGGGCATGTGATGGACTTTGACCGCGCGTCGGAACATGTTGCCCGCTTGAAGCAGACAGCTCGGAAACTAGCTGCTGACAATGGCTTTGGCGCTCCAGTGCGCGGCGGCGCGGGAGCCCCCGCCGTGTGTGACGCGGGCCCGGACGTAAATAAAGATGGCGGCGCCCTGTGTACTCAGCTCCAGGTGAAGACGCCGAAGTACTCTGGTAAGGCGGACTGGGAAGCCTTCCACGCACAATTTGAGCTGTTATTACGGGCGGCAGGCTGGCCGGAGGATGTTAAAGCACTGCAGCTGGCTATGTGTCTTACTGAGGATGCTTTGTCGTGCCTGCTGCTGCTTAGCCCAGCTGAAAGAAGTGACTATGGGGCTCTTGTTGGTGCCCTACGGCGGCGATTTGGACAATGTAACCGGCCTGGTGTCCTGCGTTCAGAGCTGGCAAATAGACTGAGACATAATGGAGAACCGCTACGTGTTTTGGCCAATGACATTGAAACCCTGACGAGGAGGGCTTATGCCCACATGCCAGCTGAAGTGCAGAGCGAATTAGCCAGGGATCAGTTTATCCGGGCCATAACCCCTAGAGAACTGTGCATACAAACTCAACTGGCGCACCCCCGTACTCTGCAGGAGGCACTGGAGCTGGCCCTGGAGAGGGAGGCAGTGGGCGTGGCTGCGGAGAGTCACCGTGTTGGAGACGGCCCTGTTGTGCGGACTGTGGTGCAAGAGGGCCCAGGGCAGGACAGACCGGCGTGGGCCGCTGAATTGACTGATGAACTGGTCCGGGCGGTGTCGCTGCAATCTGCACGTGGTGACAACCGCCCGCGCCGCAGCTCTCCTGTCTGCTGGACATGTGGCCGGGCTGGCCACATCAGCGTGCAGTGCCCCCAGCGTGCTGATGTTCAGGGAAACGCCCCGGGGTCTGTGTAGATGGGACGACACAGACCCCTCCCCCTCCTGTGTCCCAACCAGTCTCGTCTCCGGCAACAGGAGCCCACCGGCACAGCCGGGGGAGTGAGGCTCCGCTCCCCCCAGAAGCAGACGACGTCGCAGAGTCTTCCAGGGTGGTGGGCTGGACTCACGCAGGGGATTTTTGTCATGTACCCATCACCCTGGCTGGGTTCCCCTGTGTAGCACTCGTTGACACTGGCTCTACGGCAACACTGATGAGACCTGATGTGGTCCCAGAAGGGACGCAGTTGGAGCCTACTGTGGTGAAGCTGAGAACAGTAACCGGGGAGCTAGCACCTATGCTGGGGAGGGGTGTAGTTGCTGTGCAGGTCGGGGGCCTCTCTGTGAACTGTAAGGTGTGGGTTGCAGAGGTGCAGGACCCCTGCATATTGGGACTGGACTTTCTGCTGGCCACCCGCTGCCTGTTAGACCTGGGGGGGAATACACTGACGTTTTCAGAGGGCCCTACAGTTGAGATGGTGTCTCCCGGGCAGCCCCCAGGACCTCGACTGTGGACCTCGAGTTTCAGAGACACTGAAGGGTCCAGATCTCCCACCCCAAGAGCCTTCCCCTCCCCACTCTTCCCCCACCCTGCATTCCTTACCTGGTATGCAACCCCCTGCCCAGGATAAACAGACCACTACAAGGGGGATAGATAGGCTGGCAGCGGTACGAGCGGTGTGGCAACGCAACTGCGACAGTTTAGAGACTGCCCAGCAGGGGGAGCTATGGGAGTTGTTGCTGGAGTTTAAGGATGTTTTTGCATTGTCGGAAGAGGACGGGGGACTGACACACCTGGTTCAGCATGAAATTGATACAGGAGATGCTCACCCCGTCAAGACACGCCCCCGCCGCCTCCCCCTGGCGCATCAGGCGGCTGCTGACAGTGCAATTGACGAGATGCTGAGGGCTGGTGTCATTGAACCCTCCGGCAGCCCCTGGGCCTCAGGGGTTGTGATGGTCAAAAAGAAAAATAGCCAGAAAATGAGGTTCTGTGTCGACTATAGGCCACTTAACAGTGTGACAAAGAAAGACTCGTATCCACTGCCTCGTATAGACGAGTCTCTGGACTTGGTGTCTGGATCCACCTGGTTCTCCTCTCTGGACCTGCGCAGTGGTTACTGGCAGGTGCCTCTCAGCCCCTCGGCCAGGCCGAAGACGGCTTTTTGCACTGGCAGAGGGTTATGGCAGTTTCGAGTCCTCTGTTTTGGCCTGTGTAACGCCCCAGCTACGTTTGAGCGACTCATGGAGAAGGTGCTGGCTGATATTCCCAGGCAGGAATGCTTGGTCTATTTAGATGACATTTTGGTTCATGGGAACTCTTTTGCTGTGGCACTGGGGGCCCTGCGGCGGGTTCTGCAGAGGATATCAGCAGCAGGCCTTAAGCTCCACCCTGACAAATGTTTCTTCATGAGGAGGGAGGTGAGTTTCTGGGGCACAGGATTGGGGGGGAGGGCATCGGAACACTGGAAGAGAAGGTGAAAGCGGTGAAAGACTGGCCGGTCCCCACCAATCTGAGGGAGCTTAAGAGCTTCATTGGACTGGCGTCCTACTATAGACGGTTTGTGCGCGGCTTCTCTTGTATAGCTGCACCTCTATTTCGCCTGCAGCAGAAAGACAAAGATTTTGTCTGGACGCCGGAGTGTGAACATGCCTTCAGCTTGTTGAAGGTGGCTTTGACAGAGTCACCCGTTCTCGCCCCGCCAGATTCCAACTTGCCATTTGTCTTGGACACGGACGCTAGTGATGTGGGGATGGGGGCAGTGTTGAGCCAGGTTGGGCCAGAGGGAGAAAGAGTAGTGGCATATTTCAGTCGGACTTTCAATAAAGCAGAACGGCGCTATTGTGTGACACGCAGAGAGCTCCTTGCCATTGTCAGAGCGGTAACCCATTTTAGGTACTACCTGTGTGGGCTGCCCTTCACTGTCAGAACCGATCACTCAGCCCTCCAGTGGTTGATGTCCTTCAGGGAGCCGGAAGGCCAGATTGCACGGTGGCTAGAGGAGCTGGCGTCATACGTCTTTAGAGTAGAGTACAGGGCGGGTGCTCGCCATGCCAATGCTGATGCCATGTCACGACGCCCCTGCAGCCGTGACGGCTGCAAATATTGTGAAAGGAGGGAGGCCCGGGAAACAGACCTCCGCAAGGAGGAGCGAGACCTCAGGCACGATGCAGATGAACCGACCTGCAGGGCGGCGCAGGTGGTTGATCTGCCTGAATGGAGAGCACTACAGGCACAAGATGTTGAGCTAATGCCAGTGCTACAGTGGGTGGAGTCGGGGCGAAAACCAAGGTGGGATGAGGTTGCTGGGTGCTCACCTGCCACGAAAGGACTGTTTGAAAAATTTGGGGCCCTCCAGATTAAGGATGGAGTGCTCCAAAGGGGCTGGAAAGAGCCAGCTACCGGAGAAGTAAGGTGGCAGGTGGTGGTCCCCAGGACTCTGAGGGAGTCGGTGCTACAGGCCTGTCATGGGGCTACTGGAGTGGGTCATTTTGGGGTCTCAAAAACCCTTCGGCGGCTCCGGCAGAGTTTCTACTGGGGCCAGCTCAGGAGGGACGTTGAGGACTTTTGCCGCCGCTGCGACCTCTGCGCAGCGTATAAAGGTCCCTCCGATCAGTCGCGTGCCCAACTCCAGCAGCTGGCAGTGGGGGCCCCGATGGAGAGGGTGGCAGTAGACATCATGGGGCCCTTTCCCCGCACTGATAAGGGCAACCGTTACGTTCTGGTTGCCATGGACTATTTTACAAAATGGCCAGAGGCATACGCCATACCAGACCAGGAAGCAGAGACTGTTGCTGATGCTCTGGTGGGGGGCATGTTTGCTAGGTTTGGGGCAGCTGAGGTCATTCACAGCGACCAAGGCAGAAATTTTGAGTCGAGCGTGTTTGCTGCTATGTGTAAACGCCTAGGGATGCAAAAGACTCGGACTACCCCTTTACACCCTCAGAGTGACGGTCTAGTCGAAAGATTTAACAGAACCCTGGCAAAACAACTAGCCATCGTCACTGCAGAGCACCAGCGGGATTGGGATATGCACCTCCCCCTCATTCTGTTGGCCTACAGGTCCGCTGTGCAAGATTCCACTTTATGCACACCCGCCCTCCTCATGTTGGGCCGAGAGCTACGGACACCAGCAGAATTGACGTTTGGCAAACCCCCAGATACACCTGTAGTCCCGCCGGGACCGGAATATGCCAGGAGGCTCCAGGACCGGATGGAGTCCGCTCATGCCTTTGCCCGGGATCAACTGCAGAAAGCAGGCGTAAGACAGAAAAGAAACTATGACATGAGGGCAAGGGGGGGAGACTTTAAGGCTGGTGATATGGTGTGGGTGTACAGTCCAAAGAGGAGGAAGGGACGGTGCCCTAAACTGGACTGTCACTGGGTAGGGCCTTGTGAAGTACAGGAGAGATTAGGTGAAGTGGTATACAGGGTTCAGTTACCACCTAAGGGGAGACTGGTGGCCCTCCATAGGGACAGATTAGCCCCATACAGAGGTGATGCACAACCACACCCATACACTAGACCCCTGACAACCCACCGTAAAGACAGGTCAGCCACACCCCCAGATTCACAAAATGTTCTCCCTGTCAGCCCCCCACATTCTTCCCCAATCCTGGACTCATCCCCCGCTCCCCAGGGGGTTGTTACAAGACTACGGGCGCAACCGCATGCGTCGGCAGCTAAGCGGCCTCGGAGAAAGAGAAGGCCCCCAGGTCACCTTAAGGACTTTTTTTGCGATCCCTCGGGGCGAGGGACTTTGTAAGGGGGGAGCAGTGTAGCAACCCTGACATGTTCATGTTAAGATGTTCTGTGTTCAGATTACAGAGTTCATTGAATGCATCTCGAGCTGAGGCAGGCAGGCTATTGGGTAGGATAGGTAGAGGGCGGGACAAGCAGAAAAGGGTGACGGAAGCCTGCGTGTTCGGGTGAGAGCCGGAGAGCGCCTAACGAATGAGCCGCTGTATATTTTGTACTGCTGTTTGGTTTTTTTGGCGTGGTTACGGCCGACAGTAACCGGTTCTGTTTAAATAAAGCGACGGTTGTTGAACACCTTTTCGCCTTTCTTTCCATCGCGTCCAGCTGGACGCTACAATATACATTCCAGTCCATCAAGATACTTGCCCTTTGTAGTGCTCCACAACAGGTGGACTGTCGCGTAGCATGCAGCTAAATTAGATGTGTTGTAATGAGGCAATAAGCTGCTGCATGTTGAGTTTAACGTTAAACATGATCGCAGTGTCACAACAAGCACTCGTTCAGCTGATCCCCAACTGTCGGGAAATCGTAAGTACACGATGATGTCAGCATCAACCCTATAGAGTCATTACCCATACATGACAGCCTGCAGGAAAGCAGCTGTCTTATGTACAGAACTGTTTCCTCATTCATCAAAAAATAACATTTATGCACCGCAGTAAATAAAGGAGATCTTTTGAATCTTGTCATCCTGTCAAGTGTTTGAAGGGGAGCTGACGTTATTATTTCATCTCCATCATCAGAACAAGCACTTAGCCAGGATTGGCCTTGAATCACAGTTACTGACGTGCATCGACACTTCAAGTGTAACTTTACTTTACGCAGACTGAAAGGATGTGAAAGTGCATCTCTCTGATCTTTTGACAGAGTGATAGATTTTTGAGGCGAAAAGGTTTTTCAGCAGAAACATGAATATAATTACAAGGTCAAAATTAGTTTTACCAACAGCTCCACACAAAAGGGCCTCATTTATTAAAGGCTGAGCAGGACGAAGCTCAACTGTTCACAGGGTGAAATTCATGCATTCATCAATTCATGTAGAGCATGTGTAAATGTGAAAATGTTCTGTCTGGGTTCAGGAGCCTCCAATTTACCAGGAAAAAGATAAACAAATAGAACAAGTTGGATTTTGAAGGCCTACCGTTTACTTTTGCCTGCACATTGATTTATTGGAGCTGGAGAAAGAGTACAATGTTTGTCGGTCAACAAACTTTCAGCTATGATGGAGGAAATTAACGGGCTGTACACTATATTGTTTCTTAAACTGTGCAGGAGCAACGCATCCCCTGGCTCCCATGGTGCACAGAGATAAAGCACAGAGCATAACAAGTATAATCTCACCTTCGGAGTTTGCTGTTGACTCCCGGGGAGGCTTGTTGCCTCCTCAGTCAGGTATGATTCCTGATAAAGAGACAAAACAGTTATCAGCAGCGGAGTTTTGTTGATAGAGAAAAATGCGTTTTTTTTTTTTTTAATCCAACTTCATATCAAACTAGAAAAGCACTCGGAGAGCGCAGACCTCCGCCAAGGGCAACAATTCCCCCATATAGCGATTTACAGATTGCGATAAAATCCGCCTTCTGGATCAGATCCAGATCAGCCTTTGCAATTTGATAGAGGTTCCCATTGTCAATCCCCGAGTCAAATTTCATGAGTTTTATGCAATAATTAAGGTTCATGGTGAAAACTACTTGAAATCATTGTATTGTGAATAACACCGCAGTTTCCAGTCCTTTGGTGGCAAAATATGGTTTTTGCCAAAAATGAACTTTTCACAGGCTGAAACGCTCGATTCTGCAGAATCCAGTATAATGCTTCATCACAGTCTTCATCACATCCCCTATTTTGGGGGGAGAGCAGCAGGGCAGTGGCTGGGGCTGCAGACTCCTCACCAGACTGGCAGAGGCTGGTGCACGGGGAAGGTGCTGGTGCACGGGGAAGGTGCTGGTGCACGGGGAAGGTGCTGGTGCACGGGGAAGGTGCTGGCGCCGTTGAATCAGAGGAGTCACTAAAGCTTTCCCAAGCTCTGCCAGGAAGAGTCTCCTCTTGAAACACAATGTTCCCATAACAAACACCTAATTGTTTACTTTGAAATGTGGAACAAGTGTTATACATTTAGTCTGGAAGGTGTAGTTCATGTGGGGGGGTTGGGCACATAAGTACAGGAATAAGGTGGGAAGAGGAGACGCCTATTTGTTCAGTCTGAAAGGGTTCATGTGGGGTGGTGTGTGTGTGTGGTGGTGTGTATTTGTGGTTGTGTACTATCTGATGGATGAACACAATCTAGGGTCACCCATTAATTTCCTATGGTGGTCATTTTTGACCGGGAACACCACAGGTGTTACAAAGTTGAATAAACTACTCAAAATTCAATGCAAGTGGTGATCAGCAATTATATATGTTCAAATGCCTAGTGTGGCGGATATCATAAGGCCCTGAGACAATCAAATGTAAAACACAATATTTATGATTGATGAAAGTAGGAAATCAGTCAGATTTGACCCGAACACGACAGAAAGGTTAAGAGAGATATTAAGAAACAAAATTTTCGGCCCCATTGACAGCAATGTTATCGAAAATTTGAAAGTGATCCAGAATACAGGATTTCTTCCGGATCACACCCAAAATGAAATCAGTTCTTCCTTTTCACATTCCTGACAACTACTGAAAATTTCATCAAAATCCATCTATCACTTTTGAGTTATCTTGAACACAGACAGACAGACAGACAAACAGCCGGAAAAAACATAACCTCCTTGGTGGAGGTAACTATCAACTCTTAACTCTTGAGTGTCTCTTTGGACAGAAGACGTGGTTTAACCTGCATCAGTCACCTCTTCCCAGTCAGTCCGGGTCAGAACACTAAAAGCAAACTATAATATATTATTTTTTTTGCCTTGCTTCAGCTGAAGTTGCCTCTTTCTCTCACCAGTACGTCCGTACGCAGCGTCAAACACCCACATCATCATATAATGTAATGTTGAAGCAGGGGTGATCCTAGGGTCAGAGCTTTAGGGGTGCTGAGCCCCCAATGAGCCCCACCACAACCCACAAGTAACGTTAGTAAGAAGAGGACGATACCATTAGGTGGGGTCGTTTTCATTTTCATTCTTAAAATATAAACTTAAACCACAAACTATGGATTAAGTTTTGGACATTATCTAAGCCTGTGAAATGCGAACTAAAATTTTAGAATAACATTTCTTACTCCAGGTTTTTGGGGTGCTGTATTTCAATTTGGGGTGCTGAAGCACCCCTAAAAAGGGGCTAGCCTCGCCCATGCGTTGAAGTCATTTGTTGAGCGCCAGCGTCATCTCTCACCACATTGGGTTGCCAGTTTATGGAAGCATCTCAGTCGTTTTTAAGGTTCAGCAGAGGCTCTATTTACATGCGCGACTGAGACATTTCGGGCTTTTATTTGAAATAAACGCTCCAGCGACTGTTTATGCTTTGACGTTCTGGACAAATGTGTGTCTTAAATTTCATGCTGATGAAATTTTCTCAGTCAGTTGTCTAAAAAATAAAATTTAAAAAAAGAGAGAGAGTTTTGTTTTGGTTTGTTTTTCCCCACAATAGATGCAGTTTAGCAGCAGTGGGGGAGCGTTCACTGCAAACAGCCACAGGGTCTGAGGGAAAACAGAAGATAAGTGGACTGTGAGGATGAATTGTCTTCTGTTATTTTGCCACAAACACATATCACACTCTGCTACGCACGCGCTCACGCACGCACGCTCACATCATTTTGCAGTGCAGTCACCATGTTAATTAAAACAGAGATAAGATGTTTCTTTGACCTTAATCAGAATAACACGACGATGAATCCAATTTCAGATACTTCAGAGCTTTAACCCCGGTGAATTTGCACAGCTCTCTGCTGACTCTTTAAGTTAATAACATCGACCTTTATGTTCGACAGAGACACTGGCTGTTTTATAATAAATGCAGTCTCACAAAGTTGCAGAAGAGATTTCAATTAAATGGAGAAAAGTGCATCCAAATCAAATCTGAATCTGCCACATAAAAACAACATTTATCATTTATGCAGCCTGAGACTACTAAGACTGAGATCACTTGGTCAATCAGCAAGACTCTTAAAATTTTGACCACATTTAACAATGCATCGAGAGACGAAGGGCTCCACATGTGCTGCACAATTTCTGCAGGCGTAAAAGCATCTCACAATATGCGATTTGCATTTTCCCAGCCCCGGGTACGACGTCAATAACGGTACGCGCAGAGACTGCACGAGGATGAGCCCTCTTGAATCGTACGACTGATGAAGAGATGCGGGCGAATGTACGAGGCGCTGACGGTTAACAGACAGAACGTAAAGATAAACCGCTCTGTTGTGGCCTTTATGCGCGCTGAAAATGCTTTAAAAAGAGAGGAATGCGGTCCCAGTCATGGTTACGGTGAAGAGGACAACAATTTATCTGGCAAAGACAGCAGCAACATATGGGTTGTTTAGCGAAATAAACTGTAAATTCAACGATAAAGTACCAGAATAAAGTAAAAGAATTTTACAGCCAGCCAAAGTATTTTGACGGTGATAAGTGATTTTTTTGCCTTTATGCACCACCACAGTGGATTTAAATAAAAACAATAAAGGTGAGACTCTCAGCTCTAATTTAAGAGGTTTCACAAAATTATGGCTTTTAGCATTTGGGAATTACCACCATTTTAAGCAAAGTACCTCCATTCTCAGGGACAAATATTTGGACAAAGGGACATGGTAAAAGTAAATCTAAGCAGACCTAACAACCAGGGTTGTCCTTAAGTCCTCTGACATCACCAGACTGAGATCCAGACCTTCACAGCAGGTCCTTCACCTTCAGCTGCTGCTGGTTCGTGGATGTTTCTGCCTTCAGTCTTCAGTCTCAGACTTCACTCTTCCTGTCATTTGAACACAAGTTTATCTTTGCTTCATCTGTCAAAAGAATCTGATTGCAGGGTCTTTTTTTTTTTTTGTTTGTTTTCAAGCAAAGTCTAATCTGTTTTTGGTTATCCAGAACGTTACCGGTGGTTTGAACCTTGTTGTAAACCCTCTTTATTTCTTTTCATGAATTTGTCTCCTCATGGTAGAGTTTGACGATGATACCGTCTCCAGAGTATTCCTGATTTCCATTCATGTTGGGAAACGACAGAAACGTCAATCCCATTAACGTAGAAATTTACAGTACCGACAAAACTGAATCAGCGAGTGCCACAGTGCTTCCGTTAACTGTTTCTCCAACGATTTGCTTTTGAAAAGTTTTACATGTTCTTTTATCTGGTGTCAAGAAGAGACTGAAAGCAAAGACCAAAAGGAAAGTTTTATACTCAAAGATTAATACAAGGTTCAATATGCCATGTAAAATATTTAATCGGCTGAGTGGTACACTGTTCTTCTTTGCATTCTTCTGCATCAAAATCCAAATGACTGGCAGCTTGAAGTCACAAGTCCAGACACGTGCTGTTGATTTTCTCAGTCCAGGAGCCAAAAATGTCATTTAAATGTGTTTATCTGTGCAATCCACAAACTTTTGGAAGTCAGCAGGTCAGGAAGTCAGGAGGTTATGAGACAGCAGGAAATTGGGATAACAGAAATGTGGACATTGCGACAACCAGTTGATGTGCACTAAAACTTTTGAGCCAATTATGAAATCCTAACAGAGGACACCCTTCACTGCCGCTGCTGCATTTTGATGGTTTGATAGGACCGGATTGGAAACTGGCCAGCGTCTGTGATCATAATGTTACTTCAGGGAATGTATACTTTATGGATCAGAGGGAGAACACGCAGACAAATGGGGGTTTGACACCAAAGAGAAAAGAATATTGGATTATCTTCTGTCCCCCATTTTCATTTGGCTCAGATTTCTGCAGGCCACCTCAGTTAGCCGGCAGACATAGCTGGCCAACACAGTTCCTGGGTAAAATGTCCCGCAGATATCAATGTGACATCCATTATCAGAGCTTGTTGAATTCCCTTCATGTTAAGGAAGGGAGCGTCCTTTGCCTCCTCTCCTCTCGCCTTTGACATTAAGCTGCGTTTTCACAGCAGAAGCTCCAAAGATTAATCACCCCGCTGAATCATGAGGAGAACACAAGAGCCGAGTCCCTTCACGCTTAATTTGTTCATGTGAAGGGCAAAGTTGACAGTGGTGGTCAACGTTAAAATCAATCAGGGCACAAACAGATCGATGCGACTCCTGCTCGACTCCGGAGACTCAGTAACTCATGCAGCAGTATGGATCAGCTGTCATGAGTTTGATTTGTGGCCTCCCTGTTCCGTCTTTCACGCTGCTGCGATTTGTGAAATCATGAAATCAGTGCATGTCTTTTTTTGTTTTTTTAAATCGGTCACTTCCAGCTCCAGCCTGGCTGGTATCTGGGGTAAACTGACCGATGAAGTTCGTAAAATTAAACTGTGAAGAAATCAATCCCACTTTTTAACTAACCTTTGAAATTGATCAGATGTCTGTTGATGTGTACAGCATTATTGACGAGCCATATTTACGTGCATCCCTTATTTACATGCGTGTTCAGAGGCAGGGGTAGATTCTGTTCGAACCCGGGAAAAGTTAAATTGACGGCTGAATTTGCAAAGTGTTTAAAATTCTACTTCTCACATATAAGGCCGTTAATGGCCTAGCTCCTCATTATCTATCAGACCTGATAGCACGTAACTGTGCTCCATTTTCTTTCCTGTAGTTTGTTGTGCTGTTTTGCCGCTTTTTTCTATTTTCTTTCTGTATGTTTCCAGGCCAGAGTTTCCTGAGTTTCATGCTGACCTGCAGTTCCCTCCTCTGTCCATCCCAGCGTTTACCTCCACCTGTGTGTGTAAATGTGTTCAGGGTGTCGGTTGCCGTGGTGACCGGTGATCTAGTCCTCTGACCATCTCACCTCAGTGCTGTTACCTGCATCTGTTTATGTAGTCATTTCATTCAGTCATTTGTGTCTCTCCTCTCTCTGTCCTCCATCCTCTCTCTGTTCTGTCTCTGCTCTCTTTTTCTTTCTCTACCCGGCTGGCCTTCGGCAGGAAGGTCCCCCCATATGATCCAGGTCCTGCTCAAGGTTTCTTCCTCTCAAAGTGGAGTTTTTCCTTGCCACTGAAAGGTTTTTTTTCTCCCATTGTGGGAGTTTTTTACCTGGCATTATCCTTGTTTAGGATGTTTCAATATTATATTTTTAGTTAATGATATTTGCTCAGGAGTCATGTTCTGGGTCTCTGTAAAGCACCTAGAGACAATTGACATTGTAACAGATGCAAATATTTATGCAAATAAAATTGAATTGAATTGAATTGAATTTGCAAATAAATTTCACTTTGCCAACGGTTTACGCACAAATCCGCAACCGCAATGTTTTATGAATGATCTCAATTCATGAGATCAAAAATGACAAGTCAAAGCTTTTTGCTGTTTACCTGGTAAGCTGAGTCTCCAGGAAATGATGTGTAACACATCTTTGCTCAGTTGCTGCTCCCCCTTAAAGTAACACCAAGCGTGGATCAAGAAGCTTATTCAGAGTAAGGTCTTCACTGAGAATTTTTCATGTTGTCACATGTCTGTGATGCATTTTTAAAACTAAACATGTCTCTGTTTGGGTTTCTCATCTCATCTCATTTGTCCAATTTGTAGCTCCTTGTATCTGCTGCCCTCTGTCTTCCTGTCTTTAACCCAGACAGTAATTGATTCTCCCCCACTGTTATGGAGTAAATGAGAGCTGAAATTGAAAAACAAGCTGGCTGCAAAGACAGACTAACTTTCCCATTATCTTCTCCCAGTCACTGGAAGCTAAAAGGGACTTTTGTGCCGTCTGTTGTACTCAAGAAAAAACAAGCAACAAAAAAGAAGATCTCCTTGTCTGTAACAACTTATTGAAAGAAAAAGCAGCACTCCAGGAGTGGACGAGTCAGCCATTGCTCCTGCAGCGTCTTTGTCCTTCTGAGGAGAAAGTTATTCATATCTTCAGCAAAAGTTCTGCAGGAGATAAGGCTCCTGCGCTCCTCTGACAGGACTTCACCAGAGTAAAAGCTCAATAAGCTGTGCTGGTTGCCTGGGAATACCCGGGAGAGAAAGAAAATCACAGCCCGACCTGGTTCTTCTGCACCTTTTAAAGATTTTTCTATTTGATCTCTATGTTTCTTATTACCATCCAAACATGCTGCCACAGCTCATTGTCGCGGGGGTGCTACTGGCATCTCCTCAAAAGTATGAATGAAATGAAAGGTGGATCTGCTGAGCCACAGAAAAGATTGAAATTTTCTACACTCGTGCAACTTCAGTATCCCCGTCGCGCCCCCCCCCCCCCCCCCCCCCCCGTGCTTCATCAGTGGTCCTGTAAGTGCCGACCACTCCAACGTGTTTGATCGATGGTCCGACCTGCTGCCGCCGCTGCCAGGCTCAACAGAGCAGCCAGCGCCGCTTCACAAGTACATCATCAGCATTACAGATATGCAGAACCAAGAGATGAGATTCTTCACTGAAAATGACATCGATGATGCTGTGAAAACCGGGCGTCTCTATTAAAGGTGGCCAGGAAACTCTGTAGGACAACTCATTTAACAGATCACATTTTCAATAGAAGGGAAAACATCTGGCAATTTATTTTCAGTCATAGTATCCAGTTGTTCAACTAATATTAAAGCTGAAATAACGACATTGCCGTGTATCAAACAACAAACACGTGCACATCTATAATTGATCACCTGCTAGTGTGAAAAAAATGTAGTAGAAAAAAAAATCTGTCTGCCTTCCTGTGGAACTCAGAATTGCTCAAATGGTAATTCAAGAGCCAATTTTTCCTCCAGACATGTAATGATTAATTTCCAGGCTATTCTAATCTGCTCGGGAGCTGCAGATGTGATTAGCTCTTTGCCACTGGTCAGGATTGTTTCCCGCAGAGCCAGAGGAGGGAGGAATCAAAACAGCGAGCAGCAGGGAATATTAATGTGGCATTTATTCTCATATCTTGAACAGTCCATTCCGAATTCACGGTCACAGAAGCAGCAACATGTATTAAAAAAATAAAAATAAAATAAAACCCCTTCCTAGCAACAACTAGTATTGAGACTCCTGCTCTAAAAATGACATACCTTATTCAAAATGAGCACATATCCAAGACTTCATGTATTTGAATAAACCTGGTATCAAAAGGTAACATGTGTGACGTTACAGCAGAGGTGTAAAACGTAGTATCCATGTTAGCAGGCCAGAGTGAATGAAGATGGAAACAGCAAAAATAATTAAAGCCCTGTGTGTTGCACTGATTAAAAATATACCACTTTTAGGGTGAATTTTTCTTTGGATTCATGTAGTGAAAGCCGAAACGCTTTAGGGATCCATTCTATCGCATAATACCATTGTACAAAGATTGTTACACAACATGAAAATATGAGTTTTTAGAAACATTTTAAAGAGCGTTGTTCAGATTGAATTGTCCACATTGGCCATTTTGGTTTAATTAGTCTAGCGATGAGCGAAGGAAGCCTTGTGAACAGGGGCGCCGCTAGGGATTTTGGGCCCCATGAAAAGAATCTTTACCGGGCCCCCCAACACAGCGGCGAAATTTGTTGATGCTATTTTTGATCATTATTAGGGGCCTCTCTGGGCCCCCCTCAATCATGGGCCCCTATAATCCGTATCCTTTACCCCCCCTTTTCGGCGCCCCAGCTTGTGAAGCATTGAAGCTTTCCTTCATTTTGTACCGAAAATGATTTGAAGCTTCCGGGCTTTACTATGAGAAGAAACAGCAACATCTGGTGGCAGACTGGAGTTACAGGAGCTGCTTCATAATTTGACCAAAGCGCCATCGCAAAACATCGTTCCAGTCCCAGTCGTGTGCAGTAAAACTGGTTTATTACAGATAGTTATCAGAGGAAGGATCTCCTGTGTTGCAACTGTTCTGAAGAAGCCTGAACTGAATGTTTCTGGATCACTGGATCACCGTGGCAGTGCTCCGTGCGTAGTAAAACGCCAAAGCGTTCAAGCTGAAAACCACTGAAAGGCACTGAAACGTTCTGAGCCAAAGAAATGCTTCAAAACATTTTGAAGCAGTGAAGGCACGTGAAGCATCAGTCACATGACAGTGGTGTTTTGAATGGAGCTCCAACACAGTGTTTCAAATCCCTCAGCTTCAGGAAGAGTGACCCAGTCTCCGAAGCCTCGGTATCATTTGCCCTATCACTAATGTAGTCATACCTGCAGCAAACTATAAAAATACTTTTTTACATAAATGTCACTAATTGTAACAATTCCTTTCAAATATAACAGTTTTGGGTTTCCTTCTGCATTCTGTGCATTATGTGTTGGGGTTCCATGAGGCCACATCTGGGGAACCACTCGGCAGATTTAATAATCCGGTTCCTTTTCACTCACAGAAGTGATCAAAAATGGCTTCCTTTGTCACAGGGACTTGGGATTACTCAGACGAAGTAGAGTTTTGCAATGGAATATGATTTTTGATGGCAAAATATCAAAAAGTAAAACAAATTCAGAGTTAAGCCATGGAAAGTGAAGTGGTTTTTGTCTAGTTTGTGTTATCTTGTGTAGCTGGATACTCGTGCCGGCTTTTTGTGGCACATCACAGTCTCTTTTTTTTTTTTGTATTTTTACATTGCGTTCACTTAACCTCTTAGAAATAAAACTGGACTTTCTGTGTGTGTGTACGGGGGGGGGGAGCTCCTTCGGAAGAGGTGAAACATTTAAATCATCTGATAATTGAAGTCTACAGTTTCTGTCTGCCGCTGCATCAAGTCCATGTTTGACCTTTAGCAGCTGGAGGGCGGTCGCATCCTCAGTTGCGGGCAAAACGCACAAGCTGCAACGTGCACAAAGCTGCGAGACGCTGCGCTAAGGCTAATCTCGTTACGGTGGACGGTGTCTCCTCTTGTGAACTGTAACCTTGATTTTGCTGGGACAGTTAGAAAATCACTTTAAAAAAAAAGAAAAAAAACTTTTTCTCTCCCTCCACCAGTGTTTCTCTTTGTCCTTTTATTTTATCTACAGTGAACATGTGGTTCTTGCCACTGGGATTTCTTATCAATGGCTGACCAGAGCTCCACCCTCTAACCCCAGCATGACCACTCCAGCTTGGATGACTGCACACACACACACACACACACACACACACACACACTACATACATACAAACACACACATTACATACATACGCACACACACAGTCAGTGTCAGAGAATAAATGTGGAAAAATAACTAATATTTTGCAGCTAAATTCTCATCTCAACCTCTCTGCTCGTTTCACCAGCTCACTCCTGCAGTCTGGACAGAAACACCATCACGACAGCTCGTGTTAAAACTGCTGTCATTATGTGAGCGCCTGTGCGCAGCGGCCAGCAAAGCAGCAAAGCAGCACAACAGCAGCAGCTGCTGTGCTGCTAAAGAAGCACGCTTAAATGAATTTAGAAAAACAAGCAAACACAAAACAATTATTGTAAATTCAGGCATTGTCGGAAGCTTATTTTCTAAGATTTGGAAAAGTCTGTATTTTCCTTTGTGTTCATTTTGTTTTGGCCGGTGTGTTTATCCTCACTGGATCCAGGAGAAACTGCAATTACTGCTGAGAGGAAACGGCTGCCGGTACCAGCTGGTGCGTCTGCACACTTCAGTCTTTGTCATTTTCGTGTGATGCGAAGAAGAATGGTGCATTTTATGAAGCAATTGCACCACTGGAATATCTAGATGAATGTTCCATTACCACCGTCTGCTGCTCGCCTTCTTCTCCCCTCACACAACGTTGGGTACCCGTTCATGCTGAATGCTGTGATGGAATTTTCCATCTGCGAGACAGGAGAGAAAAAAGTATGTCTTGAATGTTAAAAATCAATGCAGAAATGAGGAAATAAAAAAATAAAACAAATACAATGGGAGGATGGAGAGCCACAGAAAAAGGTAGAAATGGAAAATCAGGAGTATAATTTATTCTTTAAGTGGGCTGGTAGCTTGTGGTGAATGCATGCAATACAATGTAAATGTACAGAGGCGTGCCTCCCTCAGTTATGCATGTCTAAACTTATTATAAGATGGGGGGGCATTAGTCTGCCTGAAATATGAGTTTTTAGACATCTTAGTCTGATTGAAACTGAACTTTACTCAGCTTCTCATAGTTGTCCTGACACACCCAGATGATATGATTGAGGTCAGGCTATTCCTTGATCTAAACCAGGGGTGTCCAGCTCCAGTCCTCGAGGGCCGCTGTCCTGCATGTCTTTGATGTTTCCCTGCTTCAGCACACCTGATTCAAATGAATGGGTCGTTAACTGACTTGTGCAGACCTGGATGATGAGCTGATGACGATCCATTTATTTGAATCAGGTGTGTTGTGTCAGGGAAACCTCTAAGACATCCAGGGCAGCGGCCCTCGAGGACCGAGTTTGGACACCCCTGATCTAAACGTTCCTCTGGACTGAAACTAACACAAGTCCTGAAGCGAGCAGGTTGTATGAAATGTATACAGCGATAAGTCTGTCCAATTCATCGTTAAAACCAGCTGCCACCTGCTAAACTAAACATTTATCAGTTATGCTTGTGTGTGGTGGAAAAGCCATCCACTGTTGCAAAGTCTGACTAAGGGCTAATTCCAATTCCTCCCTTAACCCTCAATCTTGGCCCTCAAATGTAAGTGGGTTATCTTGTGACTTAGACATGGGACACCCCTGGAGTGCAGTTACGTCTTCAGACTGTGGGGGCGACCTTACGTCAAAGCTACGTCCAGTCTGTTAAGAAAATGACGACGAAGAATAAGGAGAAGAATAATTGTATATATATATATAAAATGTAGTCAATAAGATGGTTTAATAACATTGTTATTAACAACAACTCTTTATTAACTCTTTATTAACTAGGAAAATACTTACATTTGTAGCTAGCTTTTTTCGGCGTAATCCTTTTCAAAGATGTCTTGGCGAAAAACACGCAATGTCTTCAGGGTAGCCCTTACTCCCAAGGGTGGTGCTGGAGAATATCAATATTGAGGGCGATACAGCCCTCAAATTTGTCCCTCAACTTGACGTTCTAAGAATCGGAACAACACTTGCACTTCACACAAGCGCACATTTTTGAGATTGAGGGTTGAGATTGAGGTTTAAGGGAGAAATTGGAATTCACCCTAACTTTGGTCAGTAAATTGAACTGAAAGAAAACTTAGTAAAAATTACATAAACATAATTTCACTAATGATTGGAGGGCAGCTGTAGTAGCGGCCAACAGTTCAACATGGATGCAGAGTTGCAGTTTTAGAATAGCATCTCCAGGATTATATCGTCTGTCTGCCATTCTTTTTAAAGTCTCGTCTGCTTCTGTATCCCAAGATCCAAGTAGAGATGTGACAGCTTTCAGGATCTCAAACGACTTTCTGTTGTCATGGCAACCCTTTGTGACAAAAACTGCAGTGATTATCATCAGAAATTCATGTAGCAGAGCAGCATCAAAACTGTCATATTCAAGTTAAAAAATATACATATCATAGTTTCAACATATGGTTTTAGTTCATTCAAGAACAAACACTTGAGTTGAATTAAATGGCCTCGTTGAGCGATAGCTCCACTAAACTGTGCAAGTAAACATCTGGTGGTACTTTGTTAATGTCCTTTATCCTGGATGATTTCCTGTCTTCATCAAGAGTTTGCCTGGTTAGTCTTTTGCAGTCCTAAAGTCAAAAAAACAGGCATCAGTTACATCCAACAAAGGCTTTAGCTGTTGGAGACATTTTGCAAATGACTGACTCTCCCATAACACCTGTGGGTTGTCAGAGTCCTTCGTCCATTCTTTGGTCGTTTACCTGGTTTTGGTCATGGATCAACCGGGGTTAGAGATCCAGAGCTGTAGTGTAAGCATTTGATAGATGAAACCTGAAGCCTCCTCCTCTGTTTAGTGTTATCTTTATCTAGTTGGATATCGACGACGCCTTTCACGACTTTTTCAAACCACCCATGTTCTTTGTCTGTGCTGTTTTTTCCAGATTTATTGGCAGACTTGACAAAGGCCCAGTCTGAATATCCCTCCATCTTGATGCACTTGTGCTCCTTTTCTTTTTCCCCTGTCTTGGTGTCAGTATTCTCAGCCCGATGATGTTAAATTTCTGATGACGGACAGTTGGTGTTCCAGCAGGTGATGTGAATCAAAAAGCAGAGAGTCAACCCCATCGAACAGAAAACATCCTTTGGATCCTGGTTTTGAAGGAATATTGAAACGATTCATATCAATACACACATTAAATAGGCATCCCCCCAGTGTTTATTGTATTCCTGGCTCTTATTCAATGACCTTATAATTTATCCATCTAGACGCTGATTAGAATGGGGATAACCATACTTAAGGCGTTCTTTTGTCAACTACAAAATCGTATCAATACAAAATAGATTTTCTCTGCATTTAAAAATAATACATAAAAAGCAGAAGAATCTAATGTGAAAGAGCAAAGTGATGATATAAGAGAGTTTTTGGGTTTCCAGTCATTTCTATCAATGTTGTTTATCCTTTAGTTGAGATTTTAATGTGTGATGACATATTAGGACTATTTAAAGAAAAGAAAAGAGGTGAAAAACTCATGCTTTGTTGTACTTTGTTTTAAAGGAAATTCGTCCTGTCACCTTGCTGCTAGTTCAAGTGTCAGGAGCTGCCACGCTGCCGGTGTCTTCACAGCCACACAAACACGAAGAGCGAAAAAAGTTTGAAAGATGACTGCTTGATTTCCAGGAGTGTCTCCTCAAAGTCTGGATTGTGACTGGGAGACAAAAATCAACTGTACTTCAAGTCAAGTGGAGTTTGTCATTTCAGCTTTATACAAGTACATAGTAGAAACGAAACAACGTTCCTCCAGGACCAAGATGCTACACAGGACAACACGAAACAGCACAGAACTACAGGGACTACATAATATATACATAAAGTGCGCAAGTGCAAAAATGCAGACAGCACAAGGCAGAGCAAAGACCACAACGCTGACCAATACGCTGTTCTGGGTGAAATCGTCTAAATATAAGGGTGGCCCATGTAGCCTATGTGCAATAACAAGTATTTGTAGCAGCATAAACATGTGCAAAAATTTGCAAAGAAGATGGAAGATACTCAGTTGTATGTGCTTACATATGTACTGTATATGTTTGTTCCTTCAGTCCAGTTCCAAAGTATTGGGAAGTCTGATGAGTGAAAAAAAAACTATTGCACAGTCTGGTCGTGAGGCCCCAACTGCTTCGGTGCTTTCTACCAGAGGACAGTTGGGTAAAGGATGTGTGAGAGGAGTGCGTGGGATCATTAACAATGCTAGTGGGTTTGCAGATGCAGCATGAGGCGTAAGTGTCTGAGATGGAGGGAAGAGAGACCCTGATGATCTTCTCAGCTGCCCTCACTATCCGCTGAAGGGTCTTTTGATCCGAGACAGTGCAATTCCCAAACCAGGCAGTGATGCAGCTGCACAGGATGCTCTGTAGAACATGGTGAGGATGGAGGTTGGGTGATGTGCTTTCCTCAGACTTTGCAGGAAGCACAGGCGCTGCTGGGCTTTCTTAGCGAAGGAAGCGACCAGGTGAGGTTCTCCACCAGCTGAACACCAAGAAACTTGGTGCTCTTGACTATCTCCATGGAGGAGTCGCCGATGATCAGCAGAGAGTGGTCGTTCTGTGTTCTTCTGAAGTCAACAACATCTCCTTAGTTTTGTCCACATTCAGAGACAGGTTTTTGGTGGTGCACCAGTCTATCAGCCGCTGTACCTCCTCTCTGTATGTTGACTCATCATTCTTGCTAATGAGACTGTGATATTAAAAATCGCATTTTGAGCTAAATTGCTGTGTCATGAGTCCATGACTTTTGATCCTGTTTCCTGTCTGGTCTAAGGCCATAGTTTGTTATTGTTCTGGGTCCATCAAGTAGCTAAGTTTTGACACGTAGGCGTGTAGACAGTGTCCAAGGTCCTGATGTTTTCATGTGATGTTTTAAAGACGGCTGTTTCCTACTGACAATTTGTCATTCTGAACCATCCTTCGTTCTTTGATGTGAGCTAATGACCTCTCTTAATTGTACAACTTGGAGACTAAATCCGTTTTGCACCTCAGTCGTATTCCAGCCTATTGTTTAACAGCCGATTGACTGCCTCATCAGAGCACAATAGGAGTATCTGCTTATGAGTAAGATATGCCCAAATTTAAAAACAACAGAGACCCACCACGGTTGTGTCATCAGCAAACTTGATGATGCAATTCGTACTGTGCATTGCGACACAGTCATGAGTCAGCAGAGTGAACAGCAGTGGACTGAGCGCACAGCCCTGTGGGGCCCCAGTGCTTAGTGTGGTGTTGTTGGAGATGCTGTTCCTGATCCAGGCTGACTGAGGTCTCCCAGTCAGGAAGTCCAAGATCCAGTTACAGACGGG
The DNA here is from genome assembly GCA_018398805.1 of Hirundichthys speculiger. NCBI lineage: Eukaryota > Metazoa > Chordata > Actinopteri > Beloniformes > Exocoetidae > Hirundichthys > Hirundichthys speculiger. Next base: position 801,523 of record JAGFBZ010000240.1, read on the forward strand.
GGTGTTCAGACCCAGCAGGTTCAGCTTGCCAATCAAATACTGAGAAATGGTTGTATGGAATGCTGAACTGAAGTCTATGAACAGCATTCTAACATAAGTGTCTTTATTGTCCAGATGGGTGAGGGCCAGATGAAGGGCGGTGGAGATGGCATCACCTGTTGAGCAGCTGGGGTGGTACATGATTTTCAGGGGGTCCAGTGAGGGTAGCAGCAGGGTCTTGTAGAGCTTCATGATGAGCCTCTCAAAGCACTTCAAAACGAAGGGTTGCAAGTGCAATGGGACAGTAGTCGTTGAGGCAGGACAATGAAGACTTCTTTGGCACGCTAACGATAGTGGTGGCCTTGAAGCACGTCAGAACAACAGTGCTGCTCAGGGACACGTTGAAGCTGTCCATGAAAACATCTGCCAACTGGTCTGAACATCCTCCCAGGAATGTTGCCTGGTCCAGCAGCCTTCTAGTGGTTGACTCTGTGTAGGGTCTTCCTCACGTCATCCCTGGTTAGACACACCACCTGGTCATTGGGAGAGGGGTGGTCTTCCTTGCCATCACATCATTCTGTGCCTTGAACCGCAGAAGTAGAAGTAGCGTAGAAGTAGTTTGGCACATCTGAGAGGGAAGGATCACTGTCACGGCCAAGTGAGGTTGTCCTGTAGATGGTGATGGTCTGGACACCCTGCTGGTCTTGAAATGGCTGTGGATTCTCCGGGTGTGAGTGTGCTTCATCTTTCTGATGGCCCGGGACAGTTTGGCCCTTGATGTTCTTAGGGCAGCCTTATCGCCTGCTCTAAAGGCAAAGTCTCTGGACCACATTAACACACATACCTCTGCAGTCATCCACAGCTTCTGGTTGGAGCATCAGGTAATGGTCTTGGAGACAGTGACGTCATCAACGCATTTGCTGAAAGCTGGTCCCTGATGTCGCGTATTCCTCCAAGTCGGTAAAGTCAACATCAGTTGCCGCTTCCCTGAACATGTGCCAGTCACTGTGTGTTCAAAACAGTCCTGAGGAGCAGAGATGGCTCCTGCTGGCCAGGTTTTCACCTTCTTCAGAACCGGTTTGGAGCGTCTGCCTACCGGTCTGTAAGCTGGGATGAGCACAACAGAGATCTGGCCTGAGAAGCCAAGATGGGACCAGGGCTCGTCCTGTTACGCGCTGGTAATGTTTTTAACATGGGGAAGAACCTGCTGGACACAAAGTCCATGTGCTGATGGAATTTAGGGAGAACTAACTTGAGATTTGGGTGGTTGAAATCTCCAGCAACAATAAACAGTCCGTCAGGATTTGAATTCTGCAGGATGCTATAGCCCCATACAGTACACACCACCTCCTTGGCATTAGCACTGGGAGGAATGTATTCACCGATTATGGGAACAGTGATGAATTCCTGTAGTAAATAAAAAGGTCTACATCTAACAGTCACAAACTCCACCATTTCTTCGTTGCTATAGCTAGTCGTAAACTCAGCGAATGGTGGCTTTATACCTCAGACTCGCATCACCTGTGTTGTAGTCCATGTGATGACCTCTAAAAACTTCAGTGGAGTTTTTTTGTGGCTGGATTTGCATCTCCAGTATTGTAAACAGCAATCACAACCATTTGCAGCAGTTTACCAGGAATAAATATTGTCAACATAACAACAAAAGAAAATAAACAAAGTCTCAAGACTTTTCAGTTTGATTTTATCTGTTAATATGAATATATTCCTGCATTTCAGTCCACATCACTTTTTTACTTCTTTTTTTTTTTTTTTTGCTTTGTCATTGTGGACAAGTTGTATGTAGACAGAGTGAGAAGGTCACTGACGCTGACGAGGTGCTCTTGCCTCCACTTTTCAAATGTGCTGTTTCATTCAAGCAGCAGCTTTTGCATGAGTGTTGAAAAACACCTTGAATTCCTCTTTTTTTTTTTGTCCTCTTCAGTAAAAATTGCATGCTCCTTGAAGATGAGTCACTGGCGATGAAGAACGCACCACCTACATCCCTTAAAGATATCAGCAGAATGCACACGGCATCATCACAGACCAATGAAGAGCGCCCGTTATCAGTGGATACCAAAATGGAATCAAGCGAAAGCGGTTGGGGAGGGGGGGGCACATTTGATTCGTCTTACACCCTCAACCTCCTCTCACTCTTTATCTTCCTATCCCAGCATGACATTGTAAGAGCAAAGCTGTGCAGGTGGAAACAAAAACTCAGCTTGCTTAAATGTCTGACGGTCAAAGAAGGTCAAGAATCAGCATGAAAACAGCTTCATTCTTGCAGAGAACATAGGGAAGGGTTTGTGTTTGTTCTGCAAATGAAGAGGCACAATTTTCTTTCCAACCTCACTGTGCAGAGGGCCTTGAAGGTGACGGTGGGAAGGTTTGCCATCCAGCTGATGAGCTTTTTCATGTGGGTGTGAAGAACTCTGTGAAAAAGACAAATGATCTCATAATCCACACATCAAGGAAAAAAGACAGAACAGGAGAATGAAAGAAACTTTGAAAAACTTTGATAAGATTCAAGTTGAGGCTGATTAACAGATGTTCAGGTTACAGGTGAACACATGAACAACAAGACTACATTTCTCAAACAAGGACAACAATACATCTGGCCAATCAAATCAAAAGAAATAAGGAAAAACCAACACTCTTTATACAGTATGCCCTCACAGTTCGCGGTCTCAGTGCATTGCGGAGGTTTCAAAAATATTAATAGAAAAAAAAAAATTTTCTAATTTTTTTTTTTAAATCAAAAAAAAATTTGAAAAAAAACTCTAATGAAGCGCACGAGCCTGAAGCGAAACACATTACATCAAGAATGAGTCTCAGGAAGCAACAAGAGCCTACACGGGATGTCCCATGAACGAAAATGGAGGCCTGTGATTGGCTGCTACGACTGGCATTACTATGGTGTTAGTTGTCTGTACGCTGATTGGCCGACACATGTTCCCCCATCTAATGCTGATACACTTAGTGTTTCCGTTCATCAGTTCCGAATATCTCTTGCTTATTTCAGTGATTTAGTGCTGTTTTAAAGTTAACTCATTCACTGCCATTGACTTCTATAGATGTCAATTGGGTCTAATATGTGTCACTGGGGTTGCTAGGCAGAGCGTCAAAATAAATATAAGTTTTGAACATCGTAGTTAGTGTTCCGATCCTCCAGATGGCAGCATCGCCACTCTCTATAAAGCCCCCCCCCCCCGGAGGAATTGTGAGTGAGAGAAAAGATGGCGCAGCACATTCTACTGCTGATTACGGAGGAACAGAACGAGGTAGAATCAAACTGTTTTTCAAAAAAGTGGAACTTCTCTATAAGTTAAGGAGGTACTCCACATTGCGGTTTTTCACCATTCATGGGGGGCTCACAGCCCCCATTAACCGCGAAGTGTGAGGGTTCACTGTAGCTGTTAACTAGGGAACCCCTGAAGAGATAAATGAAACCATCCAGAACTTCTGTATAAACCTGTATTTATCTACAAATGACCAAATAATCTGCCCCATGACTCAAACACCACCACTATCCCCCAGGTATCGGCAGCTGTGGTCCCCACACCCACAGAGCTCTGTTAATGACCACGACCCTAGGTAGAAGTCTACCAAAAACTGTCTACACTCACCAGCCTAGCCAGCATCGCCTGGCCTTGCCCGCAGTCAGTTCAGCCCCCGAACTATACACTCGTCACCGCTAGTGTGGACTGGTGCCGCCAGTCTAAGGTGTGGCAAAACCCAGGATCCTAGGCCACTCACCCAACGCGCAGTAGTCGCACAGAGATCAGAGTCACCAGCCAAGTCCTGGAGCTCCGTGCCCACACATGTGTAACCACCGTAGTTATCATACGGTAAAGTCTGATATTTTCGGTAAAGTAGGAAAGCACCACAGCAGAAAACACGAAAAAAATCCACACTCCAAACAAAACCAGCGCCAAACCAGTTTACTAAACACTCCGAAATAAGAACAAAAAAACAAGCCTCGCCCAAAAGGTGAAGCACCAAGGTCCAGGCATTGGCCAGCACTTCACACAGGGGTGCAAGACAAGAGTGCCCGCTGTCAGCACCCTTATTTACTATTTTTAATCAACTGGTTTCAGCAGTTATATGTCTGAATAGTAACATCGGACAGGAAAAACGTCACTTAAAGGTGGGGTAGGTGTTCTTTTTTTGCAGCACTTTTTACAATATTACCTGAAAACCTTTTCACATTCCCATTGCACCCACTGAAATAAAATGTTTGCAAAAAAAACGAAACGTTTTGGTCCGGTCTAGAGGGTATAATCAGAGATAAAACTCTGACCAATCAAAATAGGTGATCATCATTACTTTCATTGGCTACCTAATACGTTCATCAAATATCAATGCACTCCCACCCCTCCCTCCCTTCCTCCCTGCGGTTCATGTAGTCGTGAATTGTGTGAAGGCGTGGTTTCGAGGGGTTGAAGAGGAGGAGGCGGAGCCTTTGGGAGGAGGGAGGGAGTGTATATTTTCAAAATCTCACTTGAGTTGGATTGCTGGAACCGTTTTTTCAAAGAACACCTACCCCACCTTTAATATCAGTCTGTATGAAAAGCCAAATATTAAGACTGAGAATGATTGTTAAAGACCTTGATAAGACGGCTATAAGGGTTGAAAATCCACACACATAAATCAAATTAGAGATAAAACAGATTTTTATTTCTTTCAAATGTAGGTCTCTTCAAAATTCTTATTGAAAGTAATGAAACTTAAGTAGGTTTTTCCACCAGACCTCACAAGGAAGCAGCCAACTTGATCTTCTTTATGGAGGAAATCTTTACACCTTTTTTTTTCAGCTCAGCTGCTCATCCCCTCACTGCAAATGAACTGACTTTACAAAAGCCCACTTTCCTTTCCTGAATCAGCGATGGCGAGGCATGTACGGTACCAGACATAGAACGTTGCTTATTTTTTAAGGAAGCCACAAGATGGGCAGTTATGCTTTGGGTCGACTGAGATTAAGATGGTAGCGGTGGTTTCAGTCCTTGCTACACGGTGCACACTGAACTAACCAGGGCTACACTGACAAAAGCAAAAGACGGCAGAACCATTTTCTAATTTGCAGATGACGCCACAGTCATTGGCCTCAGAGATGCTGATAAATCTGCATATCAGCGGAGGGTGAAAAGGCTGATGTTCTGGTAAAATCAGAACAACCTGAGCTTTTAGCAGGCTCGCTCCAGAGAAGATGAAAGTGTGTTTTAGAAGATAACACTTACATTATTACCTTCACAGTGCCCAGCTGCAGAGATGTTCCTGCTCTTAGAAACGAGAAGGTCCCAACAGGACATCAATACATCAGCTCAGAGCTTAACGGCTCACCTCTCATACCTACGAGGAAGTGTGTTTGGCCACAGGAGCTGCTGACCCACTTCTGTGCTGCAGTTATTAAATTTGTTCAGCGCGCTTCCATCAGAGCCTGGTTTGGAGGAGCCACAGCGCAGGACAGTAGCAGACTGCAGAAACAGTAAGGTCAGGAGAAAGAATTACCGGGGCTCCCTTTCCCAGCCTGCAGGACCTATACACCTGACGAATAAAGAAGCGCGCCGAGGAAGTCATTACGCACTCCTCTCACCTTGGAAACAACCTTTCCCCGACTCCTTCCCTGCGGCAGATGTTGCAGAACATTACGTCTTTTCCACCGTGCCTCATATTCCATATAATCTTAAAACAATGACTTGACCACACATTATTGCTTACGCTTCAATACTGCACATTATCTGTATTAAACAGTGTGTATAGTTTTTTTATTCAGTCCCGTCTCCAAGTAGCAGATAGGAACATATTTATATTTTATACAGTGTATATTATATTTCAGTCTGGAAACGCAGCAAACAGGTTCTTTAAAGGAAAAGAAATTAATCCCGTTTGGAAAAGAAAGTCGTACCGAAAGTAAAATGTGATGTTGAGGGTCGTCCATGTCATTGCTGGTTCTGCAACTGCAGAAAATAAAAGTAGAAAAAGTCAGAAAAAACCTTGCAGAGCCAACTGAAGTGTTACGTTGGCTGAGGTTTGATCTGAGTTGAACCTGATGTTAAATGTGAAGTAAGACCTCTTAGGCAATATAATATTACCTGTCCACATCTGATTCTTAGTAAATCCAGGTCATATCTAGGCAGATTTGTTGACAATCTGAAACACTTTCCAGCATTCCAATCTTTCCAGATCAGTTTCAGTCTGATTACAGAGGTGGTTTAAAGCAGCACAAAGGACCTTTGGAGTTTTTTTGAGTTTTGGCTCCCTCTATAGGCAGTGGAGGTTAGGATGCTTTTACAACGCTGTCTAAATGTAGTTTGGTCTCGTCCTGGGTCACTCTCTCACCTTCTCTTTGAGCATCATAGTTGCCTTCCTGCTCTATGAGCTTGTTTCATCATTGTTGATTTGTGACAGCGCCGTAAGCAGATGCATTTGTCTGACGGGGACGTTGAAAGAAGTTACATTGTCTGGTGGCAGACACGGATGATCTCTTCAGCTGGATGACGCTTCATTAAAAGTAAACAAATAATCCGTCTTATGAAATTCAAACACATATTTTGATTGTGAATAAAAGTCCTTTGTTTTGCTTCAAAATGCCATCCCATAACGGATTTGTGAAGGTGCGTCTCAGTCTGAACAGGCTAGTTGCAACGGGACGCAAAGGACTACATCTACAGGAGCGACTGAAATGAAGGAGCATTCTTCTGGACCATAAATCCCTGGTGGTAAATAGTACTCTCCTCCTTGTAACCAGTAGAAAACTCCACACAACCATTTACTACAGTGAAGCAGTCTACCACCCTCAACTTGGGTTTGTTTACATCCTGGCAACCATGTGGAATGCAAACTACCAGCAAAGGAGACAACTCATAATTTATAGGGTGAATAGTTAGTCAGAAATATTGGATTCTGATCTACACTGTAAAAATAATTAATGTGGTTTAACTTAAAAACTTAAGTTACAATTGCTGCCTTAAAAACATGAGTTAACTCAATATCAAGATATGCTTTGTTTCAGCTCACAAAGTTAAGCTACATAAGTTGTTTAACCAGTTGTCATTTGTTGTTTAAACTTATTTTACATTAAACAAAACGTGCTTTTTCTAGTAAAAGAAACATACAGTTCTACACTATTTAGACTTACAATTGTAAGTTAAGATAATTTTGACCATATTAATAGCAATTGACATTTCAAGTTATGTTCACTTATGTTTTTAAGGCAGCAACTGAACTTAAGTTTTCAAATTAAAACGACTTATGTTTTTAAATGGTATCCCTTATCCAAACTAATAACAGCAAGTTTACCAGTTTCCTTCAACTTCACTTAATCAACTTACAACTCATGTGTTCAAATATTAAACATTTATTTGAAAAACTGCCTCAACTTACAGCCTTCATTCCTATGAATACGTCTTTGGTTGTTAATTGAAATGGATTCAACTCCAAAACCACCATACATTAAAACATCTTCAAAACTTTCAGAAGTAAACAAATGTGTCAAAGTCAGACACATGAGGATCCAACAAGAAATTTTACACAGCATGTTCAGCAACATATACCCTGAGCATAGAAAAGTCGGCTTCATCAGCTCTTATTATAATCTTTAAACCAAAAGTTGCTTCTTTAAATCCTGAGACAGTGCTAAAGATATGCATACGTGCATTTAACTTCATAAAACGTTGCAGAAAATCATCTGCCTAAGCAGACAACTGCCAAGACCATCAGCTCTCATAATGCGTCCAACAAAATCAAGTGGGAGAATATCAGTGCCTTAAATCCTGAGACTGTCTGTGGTAAGAACATTTAAACAGTGTCATCAAACCATATCTTTCTGTGCACCTTTAACAACTTCCCAACGAACTCCTTTAAAATTTTAAGACTGACATCTACACAAGTACAGCACAGTACAATGCTTGAGGTTGTGTATGAACAAAATATTTGGGCAAAGTTCTGAACTCTTTCCACAAAAGAAAGTAAGTAAGTAAGTAAACTTTATTTATACAGCGCCCTTCACAGACCATGGTCACAGAGCGCTTCACAATTAATAAAAAATAAAAACACAGTTAAAAATAAAATAAAACACAGTTAAAAAAATAAGAACACAGTTAAAAAATAAAAACACAGTTAGAGATGCATACCAATTTAAGATTAAAAGGCCAAGACAACACATTTACGATCATACCAGCTCCAAGACAATTAGGCAAAAGCCTGCACAAATAAAAAGGTCTTTAATTGCCTTTTGAAGGAGTCAACAGACTCCATGGAACGCAGAGAGAGCGGAAGATCGTTCCAAAGCCTGGGAGCAACGGCCTGGAAGGATCGGTCTCCTCTGGTCCGGAAGCGAGTCCGAGGAACCATCAGCAGATTCTGATCCACAGACCTCAGAGCCCGAGCTGGGGTGTAGGGCTGGATCAGATCGCTGATGTAAGGTGGAGCCTGACCATGCAAAGCTCTGAAAGTTAAAGTTAAGAAAGAAAGCAGAAAATCAGGAACACAAGATTTACAGTTTTAGAGTCTGTATCTCAAGAGTTTGTTTCTTAACCCATGTACTCGTGCAGAGGCTTGTTCTGGGTTGATTTTCAGCACCACTTGCTGCAAAAACTCAACTTGGGCTGTCAGGGGGAACCGTACCTAAGCATTTAGTTGAGATGAAATCATCACGTCACCACCGTACCTCAAGCTTTAATGATGAAGGGTGGATTTAGCTACATCCATCCATCCATCCATATCTGTTTTGTCCTATATAGGGTCACTGGGCTCTGCTGGAGCCTATCCCAGCTCTTTGGGTGAAAGGCAGGTACACCCTGGACAGGTTGCCAGTCCATCACGTGGTCTACATGTAGACGGACAACCATGCAGACTCACTATCACTCCTACGGCAAACCAGGAACCAGAGGCAACAGTGCTGACCACCAAGCCACCGTGCTGCCAGGTTTAGCTACAATCTCTGCAAATAAATGAATGTGTGATGGGATCGATTGGATCCCATGACACAGGAGGTCCGGGTTCAAATCCCGGTTGCGTCAGGAAGGACATCTGGCGTAAACTTGTGCCAGATCATCAATGTGGATCACTCCACTGTGGAGACCACGGATAAGGAGCAGCTGCGAAGACAAGAAGAAGAAGAAGAAGCAGCTGAATGTTGTGATTTAGATACTACTACTGTTTTACTGTACGGTGTAGCCACATGCTAACCAATAGTGCAGCTGGCCAGTATAGATAGATGAAGGACCACGGCATGGACTGGCAACCCGTCCAGGATGGATCTCTGCCTTTCACCCAAATAAGCTGGGATACGTTCCAGCAGATCCCTGTGACCCTGCAAAGGGTATGGATGGATGGATGGATGGATGGATGGTTGGATGGACTCCTGCAACCTTTCAACAGCTTTGACACACAGCAGCAGAAGAGTGGCAGAAACTACCACCCAACAAGTGAAAGAAATGTTGAGAGCTTTCTGCTGCAATATTTTGTGCTTTTTTTTTTTTTTTTACACTGTAAAAAAAGACTGGCTAAAATAAGTGCAAGTGAAATTATCTGTCTATGCAGCAAAAATATTTTTCACTTGGCTAGAAGTCCTGATTCCAGTTTAGATGCAGTTCGAGGGTTTGAAACAAGTACAAGAAGTTGAGATTTAGATCAAATTACTTAAAGACAAACACAGCACAGTGACCAGTGAAAGACACTGAAGATCAGGAAATAATTATCAGACCTAGGAACCAAAAAATAAACTTAAATATTCAATACCAGAGAAAAACTGGAACTCTGACTATTGTTGTTTAGTTTATCAATAAAGTAGTAAATTTAAGATTTCCTGACTAGTAAAAGTCAGGATAAATTTAGTACAAGTTAGAGTCAATGAATAAATGATATTTAGAAGAAATAAATTCTCATGTTTCCTGATCAAAGACTTTAAATCTTGGCAAGAACTGAACACTTTGCAGTGAAAGTAAAAGTTTGATCTTATTGACTGGGATGTGACTGAATCCCTGCACCCCGAAACTTTGAATCAGCATTTTCGTTCATCAGTCACATCACTGAAAGACCGTCGCACGGGCGCCTCCTCCGCTTACGAGTGAGTGGCAGCTTTGCAACCGTTATTTCTTCTGCATGTTCTGCTGCAGATGAACTGCGCTCTGGGCGCGCGGTGATGGATGCCGCGGGGGGAGACGGATGGCAGCCAGGGTCACCCTGGTAAAAGGTGAGGCAGGGAGCCCGCTGCTCTCTCTCCGAATGATGACATTTTCATTTTATCTGCTGCTTCTTACAGTACGGCAACAATCAATAGCTCCTCTCTCGTTCTCAACCCTCCACCACCATCTTTTCTCCCCCTTATCTGTGCCGTTTTCGGCGTCGCCTATATCTACCCTCCGTTGAGCTTCTTCTGCCCCCCCATTCTGTCATCCTTGAGTCTCAGCAGCACATGGATAACTAATGATAATGGACTTTGCTCCCTGATGTGGGAATTCTGCAATCAGCCACTCCGCGTGACACATCGCTGATGGCCTTAATTTTCTCAGACTCGGATGCCCCTCAAGATCATCAGCAGCGAGGAGACAGAGCCCACAAACAAACATTGCTAACAAAGAAAGAGTGATTAATTCTGCCAATGACAATGTACCCCCCCCCCCCCCACACACACACACACACACACACATACACACACCCCCACCCCCATGTTGATGTCATGGTGATTCAATCAGCTATGGCAATTGCTTTGCATATAGCACAAAACCAACTGACGTCCTTCAGATCTTGATTTATCCATCTTTTTTTTTACTAAGAGACACATTTCTGTGGGATTTTTCTGCAAAAAAAAAAAAGAAAGCATCATCCTTTGATGTGTGGAGCGCAGGACAGTTCTCATGACTCATGCATTCCTCCACAGACAGAGAATTAATTCAACAAGCACTGATATTTCAGAAGAAGTTGCATCCATCTTTGGCCACAGACGTAGAAGTGCTCAGTCATCTTGAGGAGCTAATTATGTACTTAATAAATAACAAAGTAAACAAACCGACGAAACAAACCAATTATGGAGAAATATAGCCCGGCCAGCCGTCCTAATTCTTTTCCTCTTCAATGCAAATAAATTAGTCTGGTGCTTCTGGAAACGCCTTCGATTTCCGAGAGACACAAATGGATGCAGAAGAATCTGCACCAACTGAGACGAGCATCTTGAGTGAGTTAGGGAATCACTTGACAGGCTGGCTTGGGCCATTTTGTGACTTTGCCAAAGCCATAGCTGCATATCCTGGTAAAGTGGTGGGTCACGGAGGTTGGTGTTCAGAACAGGACATCTTTGGTTTAGCTGGCTGTTACAGATGTTTTTGTGCCAAGGTCTCATCGGTTCTAGCACCAACTTGCTTAAAAGGTGGTAAGACGTCTACCTGGACCCTCCAGTGTCAGGCCATGTTCAGCACCTGTCCTTGTTGCTCCTGGGTTAGACGTCCTCTTTCAGCTGCAGGTTCAGCTGCAACAACGATGGTGGTGTTTCAAGACCAGTAAGCTGCTTTTATTCTAAATTCAAACCTGATGAACTGCATTATTCAGTGGTAATAATCTAGTCTCATAATTTGGATATTTACGTCGGTTCAGTTGCTCCACTTGTCGTATACACTGATCACAGTCCTCGACCTTCCTGAGTTCTCCTTAAAGTCCTGATCAAAGGTTGATGAGATGGGAATTCTTTTTGTAGCCTTATCAGTTAGAAATAGGTCAAATCAAAAAGGTTCTGATGACGTTGGTGCTGATTCTTAGTCTCGTGCACCTTTGCCATAATAGTTTCTGTTCACTAGTTATTTTTTCTTATCTGTGTTGTCTCATCACCCTTAAATCACTTCCTAAGGTACCAGGTTTCTGGTCTCTGGGGTCAGTCATTTAGGCGGCTCTCTTTCTGTCAGCTGTGGGGTTTGTATTGTTCCCTCCTTCAATTAGCCGTCACAGCAGTTTTAATTAGCGGCTTTTGAACAATCCTGTATGAGTCATTGCATGAAGCTTTCCCCTTTGCTACTGGTTCAGTACGTTGTGTACCAGCCTCACCATTTCCTTTCTCTCACTTCACATTGATTAGACTTTTTTTTTCATATATTATCTTTTTAAAACATTTGTTTGTTAGTTTGTTACATTCTTGTATAGGGAGAAACATTTTGTCCACTAGTCTCCTGCAACTGGACTCGAACATAAATGAGACGTCATACTTTTTAACCTTGTCCCTCTTCATTCTTACACTGTAGATGACCAGCAGCTAGCGCGCCCTGACTGCGCGCTAGCTGTGCACTGAGCCTGGCAGAGAGAGAGAAGTGCGGCTCGCGAGGCAGACAGCAGCCAAGTGATGGCTTCAAACCTAGCGGTTTGAGTGCGCGTGAGTCTCAAAATCACCAGAAAAAGTCGCTAGATTTGTCGCTAGTCGCTTTTTACAAATTAAGTCGCTAGGGGGGTCTGGAAAGTCGCTAGATATAGTGACAAAGTTGCTAAGTTGGCAACACTGCCAGCAGCTGGTTCCACTAAGGAGGAGCTTGAAGACTAAAAGCTCTACCTCTCATTCTGGACTTGGACACTGGGACCTGTGAGTAAACCAGACCAAAAGGGCTCTGGGAGGTTGATATGGAAAAACGAGGGGCTCGATCTTCCACCAGATCTGCTAAAGCCACTATTAAGAGATAGCGGGTAGCGGGAGGGGCGTTCCCCCACAAAGAACGTAATCTTCCACCTTGCTAAACCCGCTATCCCACCTGCGCTACCCGCTACATTATCCATAGGAGTGGTTAGGGCGTTCCACCTGTTAAACCAATCAGTGCATCAGTAGCCATTGCCTTTAAGAGCAGGTTGCACTACCCGCTAACCGCTATGGAGCTTCTTTTCATCCAGATCAGAGCAGCTCTCATGAGCAGCTCATCTGGGACTCTGATGTAGAGCTTCCTCCTCCTCCTCCTCTGCACTGAAATATACATACTATCGACTACCTGAAAGTCCCAGATAGTCGGTGCGCTCCCAGTAAACACGCTCTGGTCGTCTATGGTTTAACTGGTGATCAAGCCGTTTAAGACGATCTCTGCTATTTTCTCAGGGGTTCAACTGAGGCCAAATCACACTTTTATACAAGAGTTAATTCCAGAGGTAGAGCCGTTTGTGCACGTCTACATGTGACCAGGTGGACGTGCATTGATGCCATTTGGACGCGCTCTTGTACGCGTCGACATGCAGATTGCAAGATCGCAAGATACCGAGTTTACGGAAAGGGCAAAAGACACGCCCATTGCCACACCTACAATGTGAGTAAGGGAGACGGCATAATGGGTAGCGACTTTAGGGAGCGGAAGATTGCTTTTTGTTGTTTCACTCGGCTGCATTGTAAATAAGGTCTCTACCTCAATGTATTTCCGAGTTTAAATAATAATAATAATAATAATAATAATAATAATAATAATAATAATAATAATAATTAGTGGTTAGCGGAGGTTCCTATACCTGCAATTTGCGGGTGGCGGCTAGTGGGAAGTGTACGATGGTCTCTAAGATAATTCAATTCAATTCAATTCAAATATACTTTATTGATCCCCCAAGGGGGGAAGCTGAACTGGTAACCAGTGAAGAGAAGCTAAGAGAAGCTAAACCAGGGCAGATGTGAACTCTCTTGGTAGCACCAGTCAGAACTCTGGCAGCAGCATTTTGGATCAACTGAAGCATTTCAATGGAATTATTTGCACATCCAACTAAAATGGCACATCGCTGATTTGTGACATGTCATGGAGATGGAAGAAAGCCGCTCTAGCGACACGTTTGACGTCTGATTTAAATGACAAATTCTGGTCAAAGATGACTCCAAGGTTTCTCACAGAACTGCTGGAAAGTAAAACTGATGCCATCTTGCCACAAACCTTTTTTTCCTCTAAACGTTGTTCAACATGAGGACACGTTGAGTGAAAGGTCGATAGAATACAAGGAAAGATAAGACAAACATGTTGGAGAAATCCAATGACTGTTTTTTTGGGGGGAGGGTTAGCTTTTTGGGAGTAAATTGTACAAAGTTTAATGAGTTACAGCCGATGCCAGTGACATTCGTTCATCAGGTCAGTACCCAAACCTGTCCCAGTGTTCAGACTACAGAGACAGTGTGGACATAAATGTCCCAGACCACCTTCAAATGCGTTCTGAGTGATTAGATCTGGTTTGTGTCCAGATGGGACGACTCCTAAGCATCATTTTTACTCCCTTGTTTAGAGTTTCCTTTTGATTCTGCTGCGGTTTTGTTAGGTTCTGGCACCAAAGCTCCTTTTTCTTGTTCAAACACAGGATGATGGTTTGGTTTAAGACAGACACACGGTTTCACTTTGTTTACCGGCGTCCTCCCCTGTGCTGATTTCTGATGCCCAAGGGTTCTGACAAAACAACTGCAGGGCACATGAGGCTGCAGCAGCGGGACCAAGCTGGCCTTTCAGGATTTTTAAGCAAACCCGGATAAAGGATTTAGGCTGCGGGGGTCCGGCAGCTGCAGGAGCTGTTGGAGAGCTCAGCGCTGCTAACTCAGTCTCACACCGGCTTCACACGAGCTCTGCGAACCGTGCATGTGTGAAGCGTCGAGATTCTCCTTTTGGCTCCTTTATACACAAATAAAAGTGTCCGCAACAGTTTCACTCGCAACATAAACTGCACTGAAGCTGTAAGGCATTTCGGATATCAGCGTGTTGCTTATTACTTATGCATGAGGTAAGTGCCGAGGTCCACTCGGTGGAAGCACACCACTAAATCATTGATTACACAAAACTCGGTGTGCATGCCTTGCTATATGCAAATATGGATACAAAGGCAGCAGCGCAGCAGAAAGACGATGTGAATGCATCTGTGCAGATGCAGCACAGCAGTTCAACGGTGCACACAGCTGCTGTAGAGCCGACCTCACTGCCTGTTATACGCCTACAAGATCTGAGATTTCTCTGATTTCCATTATACTGTATAAATGAAAATCTCTGCATTGTTACATTCGAAGAGTTGAAATTCTTCATTTGCAAAAAAGTAAAGACCAGGCTTTACTGAGAGGATAAAAGCAACATCCCAAGACCCTGGAAACTCCTGATAACAGCATCTACCTCTTTTTGAAACTTAAATATTATTTTGACCACTGACATGGCATTTTGTTTCCAACATATCGAAAGTCTTTTCTGATGTACACTTTAAAATAATTTTCTGGTGTGTGATGTAAGTGTGCCATCACTTGTGAGCTGTTTTCAAATTGCAGTCCCGTTCACTGGCGTAACATTTTGTTCCATACGTGTTATTACAGTCATGGAAAACATTATTAGACCACCATTTTTTCTTCACTTTCTTGTTCATTTTAATACCTGGTACCACTAAATGTCATCATGTGACTAAAACAGACAGAAAAGAAAACAGTGAATGCATAAAAGCAGTGTTTTTGGCAGTACAACGCCATAGCTATTGATGTAAAAACCTTTCTGTCATGTTCGGGTCAAATCTGACCGATTTCCTACTTCCATCCATCATAAATATTGTGTCTTACATTTGATTGTCTCGGGGCCTTATGATATCCTCCACACTAGCCATTTGAACATATATAATTGCTGATCACCATTTTCTCTGAATTTTGAGTATTTTATTCAACTTTGTAACACCTGTGGTGTTCCCGGTCAAAAATGACCACCATAGGAAATTAATGGGTGATCCTAGATTGAGTTCATCCATCAGATTGTACACAACCACAAATACACCACCATACACACACACACACACACACACACCACCCCCATCCCACGTGAACCCCTTTCAGACTGAACAAATAGGTGTCTCCTCTTCCCACCTCATTCCTGTGCTTATGTGCCCATCCCCCCACATGAACCACAGTTTCCAAACTAAATGTATAACAATAACACTTGTTCCACATTTCAAAGTCAACAATTAGGTGTTTGTTATGGGAACTGTCTCTTTCCAAGGCTTATGTGCCCATCCTCCCACGTGAACCGCACTTTCCGATACAAAATGTATCATATCTTCTCAGAGACCCCTTATATATAGTTTTTTTGTGTGCATTGCCCTCATTTTACGATGAACACGTTAACTAGGTGCCCGATCAGATTATTTCTTGTCAGAAAAGCGCTGGACCTTTTATTTCAACCTGATGAACAGGAGATTGAAGTTCAACCAGAAATAGAGGGCGATGTCTCAAAAATAGAAGACAACATTGATCCTGATTTTGATCCAGATCATTG
Organism: Hirundichthys speculiger; assembly: GCA_018398805.1. Taxonomy (NCBI): domain Eukaryota; kingdom Metazoa; phylum Chordata; class Actinopteri; order Beloniformes; family Exocoetidae; genus Hirundichthys; species Hirundichthys speculiger. The sequence goes on from JAGFBZ010000240.1 coordinate 817,719, forward strand.
TGAAACCGACCAGTCAACAGATGGCGAGGAAGAGGCTTCAGAGGAAGACACACCTGAGGAAGAGGCACCTGTGATATTGCAGTCCAACAATGGCAATTTGCTCTGGTATTCATCCACCCAGCAAAGAGGAGGCAGAGCAAGAGTAGAAAATATTGTTAGGATGCCACTCCTGTGTGAAGACACATGCCCCCACGCCCCACCCAAATGCGCACACACATACAAATGATAGGCTCCTGGGTGGATGAATACCAGAGCAAATTGCCATCCTTGGACTGGAATATCACGAGACAGCTCCCACCGCTACACCAGGCTGTGGGCTTGAACGTGAATGTTCAGCACCGGACAGCTCCCACAGCCCGGAGAAGTGGTGGGAGCTGTCCAGTGCTGAATGTGAACATTCAGCACTGGACAGCTGAATATTCCCGTTCAGCACCCAGGGTAGTGGTGGGAACTGTCCGGAATGTCCGTTGCTGAATGTGAATATTCAGTAGCGGACAGCTGAATGTGCTGAATGTGAATATTCAGCACTGGACAGCTCCCGCCACTTCTCCGGGCTGTGGGAGCTGTCCGGTGCTGAGCATGAATATTCAGCACCGAACAGCTCCCAAAGCCCGGAGAAGTGGTGGGAGCTGTAAAGTGCTGAATATTCACATTCAGTACTGGACAGCTCCCGCCACTTCTCCGGGCTGTGGGAGCTGTCCGGTGCTGAACGTGAATATTCAGCACGTTCAGCACCGGGAGTAGTGGTGGGAGCTGTCCGGAATGTCCGGTGCTGAACGTGAATATTCAGCAGCGGACAGCTCCCACAGCCCGGAGAAGTGGAGGGAACTGTCCAGTGCTGAATGTTCAGGTTCAGCACTGGACAGTTCCCTCCACTTCTCCGGGCTGTGGGAGCTGTCCAGTGCTAAATATTCATATTCAGCACCCAGAGTAGTGGTGCCCACAGCCCGGTGTAGCAGTGGGAGCTGTCCCGTGATATTCCAGTCCAAGGATGGCAATTTGCTCTGGTATTCATCCACCCAGGAAAGAGGAGGAAGAGCAAGAGTAGAAAATATTGTTAGGATGCCACTCCTGTGTGTGAAGACACATGTGAAGACACAGCCCCCCCCACACACACATACACACACACACACACACACACATACAAATGATAGGCTCATGTTGATGTGTGAATTTGGTCACTGTTTTGATTTTTGTTACTTTCTTTTTATATAAATGATAATTTTGGAATACAATTTACTATTTTTGTGTCTATTTTATGTATATTCACTACAGTTATTCATATAAACCAGTGGTCTGAGACATTGTTTACAGCTTAAAAAGGAGTTAAATAAAATTTGGTGTTAATCAGTGGTTTTTCTGTAAATGTAGGAGCAGTTAAAACAGGCTCCCGGTCAAATTTGACCGGGAACACTAAAGTAAGTGGGTAGAAATGAACACGACACAAAGGTTAAGTGATTTAGGTTATAATCAAGAAAACCATGGAAAATGGTAAGATATCAGCTCTTAAATAAAACTCTTATGAGCAATCTTTGTGGTTATTGTTATGTTTGTCCAAACAAATTTTAGTTGTACCAGGCATTAAAATGAACAAGAAACTGAAGAAAACAAGGGTGGTCCAATAATTTTTTCCATGACTGTAGTTGTTCCACCTTTGCGAGGTCATGACAGAGGTGCAACAGCAGCGAAACAAGTGTTGCGTTAAACGGCGGGGTGTGGAAAGGTGCAAATGGGGCTCTGAGGGCGAAGTCTGTGCAGAGGAGCAAATCAATCAGCAGGTCATGGAGGCGGAGAGAGACTGCAAGTGACAAGCAAGATGAAGATGCTGCAGAAAAAAAGATTGTGACCACTAGAGGCAGACACCTGATGAACGGGCCTCATTACAAACCGCATCACCCATCTTGACGCTCTAGTTACTCAGAAAACACCATTTCAGAGCTTCGCAATCCAAGACCACAGATCGGGGTGTGACTCTATGTGGGCGGAGTCAACCGTTGAGCGCATTCACAATCAGCAATGCAGCACCTATGGCCAGAGTTGCCTAAAATAAAGAAAAAAATAAGAACTATGAAACAATTATAATTATATATATTAGACAGTTTTCTAAAGTTGTTTTAAAGCATTTCACTACTTTAAGTACAACATTTACCTCCAAGCTTAAAAACCCCAACATTCTCCGAAGACAGTTTCATCACAATACCATCAGCTCAGCGTTAATGGGTTAGGTTTCACTTTTTTTGCACTTAAAGTGTGTTCAGCGGGACATAATGCGGCAGCTGCTTTTGTTCCTCCCCAGCCCCGACCGGGCTCGTGGCGCCTCGGCGCCCAGGGGAGTGAGGATGTGCAGGTTCTGGGCAGAACATCAGTGCAGCTCTCAGACCTGCTCCGTTCCAGTCAAGACAGAGCAGATCCAGCATCAAAGCCGCCCTGCTCTGATCTCCTGGCGCGGCCTTGCAAAGGATCTATTCTGGCCGACGGCGTCGTTGAACCTGAGAGCTGGACGACTCCTTCACTCAGACAGACCTCTTTCTCTCTCTCTGTCGTGAATCCCGGCTCTTATTGCCCCGTTTTTGTCTTTAATTTCCTTCATCACTCCTCCTCGAGCAGTGACACGTCACTGGCAGAAAATAGCGCTGGATGTGCAATCACTCACGGGAGGAAGCGGGAACATGTTTGTAGTACGATGCCACAGAGGAGAGATGGCAGCTCATCAGAGGCATCTGCTCCCTCCGACTGCCAGCGTCAGTCTCAACACAACACAAGCCAAACTGCTCCAGTCAATATATATATATATATATATATATATATATATATATATATACATATATATATATATATATATATATATATATATATATAATTTTACGCCTGGTCATTTTAGGCTTATCTGCTGCAATATATTATTGTCAAGCGGGTTTTGCATCTCCCCTGTCAGCCATCAAATCTTAAAACAATCTCTCTTCGAGCACTGAAAACACATTTCATGCTGCTGACAACTTATGTTTTGTGAATGCAGATGTCACTGGGGTGTTTGTGACTTAGACGTGTTTTTTTCCTCTGGGAAATGGCGCACTTTGTGAACGGTACAATTCTCTCCCCGAGTCCTGAGATGAAGGTTGATGAGTGGAAATGTAGCATGAAAGCGAGGGGCACCGAGAACAGCGAGATAAACCTCCCTGAAATATCCAGGTGCAGCTGTTTACTTCCCCGTCGGGTTCGGGGACCGGATCATTACACATTTTTAAACATATTCAGACTCTGTAAGGGCTTGAAAAGTAAAGACTGTGTCGGAATGGGGAAATATTAACATGAGATCATGCTCATATTTAGATTACTTCTTTGTACTTAATTAGTGGTTTGTTATTAAAGGTTCTATATGTAGGAATTACTTTTTTTTTTTAAATCAATCAAATGAATGCAAGTATTAAAAAATGACATTTTGAAACCATGAAAGAGCCACTGAAAATAATGTGTTGAGAAATTAGAGTCAGACCCACGTTGGAATGCCCCGTTGTACCACTAGAGGTGCCATAAAATGATTCTAGTGTTTGGACCAGCTGGCAGACCGGCGTATTAGAGAGCAGTTGGCGGTGGCCCGTTCGCAGTAGACCGTCATGCACAAACACCAAGCCATCTCTGAAGAGGAAGGGACTCCTGCAAAGCAAAATGGGAGATGCTGCAACGATGCACCGTACCACAATTAGAACAGGCCGCTAGTTTTCCAGTACAAACATCTTTTAAGTCTGTGCAGCTCCCTGCGTGTGCTAATCCATTCCTTTACCTGAGTTCGTTTGCGTTTTGTTTTCTTTGTTCCGAACAAATCTGAGCGTAAGCAGCTTGCACTCTTCCCTTAGTCCACATTTCGAATAAGCACCTTGCGACTTGCACATATTTCATATTCTCGCGTAATTTTTGTTGACGAAAGCATCTTGCAGGCCAGTATGGTTCTTGAATCAAAGAGAAGGAGCATTTTTTATTTTTTTTAAAAACAAGGGTGAATACTGCCATCGTTTCCCCCCAGTGGAGATCAGTGTTGTACCTGAACGTGTTCATTGAACGAAAGTCCAAAAACTAGTTCATATTTTGTGTGATCGTGAACTGAGCGTGCTCTCTTTCCCCTTCACGAGCGTCGGGTGTGAACGAGTTCATTCAGGCAACTGTGAACGACGCTCTTTCAAAGTTCACGCACGGTCAAAACCGTGCCAGGTTTCCAGAGAATCCCATTTAAAATACACCACAAACGAGCCTGATATGTATCTTTCGACAGATAAAATGGATAAAATAATTGCAGTTTGTGGTGGTGTAGTAAATGGGCAGTGGTGATCATTTTGACAAATACAGTGGAACCTCTACTTACGAACGTCTCTACATACGGAATTTTCAGGTTACGACACGTCTCAACAGGAAAAAATTGCCTCTTGTTACGAAAGAAATTTCAGGATACGAAAAGCAAAAATACAGTAGCGCTGCTACTCACAGCTCCCAGAGTTTACCGAAAGTAAACATACTTGTAGCTGCTCTGCCATTGGCTATCGGCTAGCATCTTCCTGGCATCCCTTTGACATTTTGGAAAATTTCATGAAGTTTCAGAATTTGTTGAAAAGAATCACCTAGAAAAAGTGTTCACTAGTCGGGCTATCGCTCACTATGATGATGTTTGCCTTGCACATTTTTGAAGGATTGTTAAAAGCCGAAAAAAGCAAACGTCCTTGGATCGGTTCTTTACGAAACGTCAGGCAAAAACTACTGCTGAGAGACAAAAGGTGACGACGATAGCAGTTAAAAGGTAAATGAACATAATTTTTATTCTACTCTTTATTCTTTGTTTTTTTATTATGTACAACTCTCATTTTATGTTTATTGTGCAGTAATCTAATGTATTTGTTACATGTTTTGATACATTTTTATGATTTATAAAAAAAATTATGTCCAAATTTTGGGAGGGGCTTGGAACGGATTAGAGACATTTACATGGAAAACACATCTCTACTAATTTTCAGGTTACGAAACTACTTCCAGAACCAATTAATTTCGTAAATAGAGGTACCACTGTAATTGCTCGCAGCAACATTAAAACTGAATAAAAATTAAAAAAAACTAAAAATGAACTATTTCGTACTAGTTCATTTTAATTTCTGTGAACTATGAACTTAACTAGTTTGTGTAGAAAATGAACTTGGCCAACACTGGTGGAGATAACATGTAGCAAATAAAGGAATGAAGTATAAAGCAGAACCAGCAATGTTTCTTCTAGATCAGTGGTGCGCAAACTGTGGTACGCGTACCACTGGTGGTACGCGAGCGCTCTCTGGTGGTACGTGGGGGAATGTCAGGACTTTCCACATTTTCATTTTTCTTTTTTTTAATTAAATCGGAAACATACAATGCATTATAAATACGTTTCAAATGAAATTCAGGTAACAATAAATAACTACAATAAGGAATAAACATCTCTGTGAATTTAAAGCTAATTGAGAAGGCATATATAGCTATATTTTAAAACTGGTCATCATAGTGGTACTCAGAGAGCTGAACAGTTTCTCAGTTTCTGGTATGCAGTATTAAAAGTTTGAGAACTACTGTTCTAGACTGATGAGTGGTTAAACTACTGTTCCTGATGTAGCGTCTGACTCCAGGCAGGAGCTTCTTCTGATACGCTTCCCCAACAGCAGTCTGGCACTGGGATCTCATCTCTATTAACACATTTTGTTAGCGCTTATATTGTAGTTTCCATTTAAAATCAGTTTACTAATGCAGATCATTCACGTTTGAGCAGGTTTCGGAAGCACGGAGGTAAATGGTCCATGTGGGGAGCAAAACAGGCTGAATGTTAATCTGACACCCCAGATGGTTAATCGCACAAAAACATCTGGGTTTGGACTCTGCACTCTGTCCTGTCACGTCTACAACGTGGAGAACGAACAACGTTTCCATTCAGGAGTCGAATGAAGGTCTCGAAGTTGAAGGTTTTAACGTCAGCCCCCCCTCAACACTGCATCACCTGTCCCCAAAAAACCGCCAACACACTTAACACGACGTTAACGTTGAACGAAAAGAATCTGTGCGTTCACCACAACAGCTCTGTCGAGGGACTCCCCACTGGGTTTATTCCTGCAGCACGTTTCCTCATTCATTTCTGAGTCATCAGGACGCTGAGGTGTGTAAGTGCTGCACAGACGTGCACGTGCATATGTGGCGTCCATCATCAGCTCAGAAGACGTAAAAAGTCGCAGCAACGAACGCATTTTTAGGATTCAAGATAGAAGGTGGTCGGATGAGATTTGGTTTAATGACCCAATAATTCATTAAGTCTTGCTGCAGCGTCACATGGCGGAGCACAGATGGTGGTGAGCCGGGAACATCGTCTTCCCCGCAGTTTTACGTTTTAATCTGGCGGGGAAACCAATTACGCCTGACAGATTTAATATTACAAGATCGAGCAGTGCCGAGACAATATAATTCGTCTCCGTGCGTTCTGACACGGCGTATTAGTCACGGCATCCAAAACCGGTCCCACAACGGTTGACATCTCCTCAGTTCTGCTCGGAAGAATTTGCTCGGGGACGTTTTATCCGGTTAATGATCTCTTTTAATCCAACAGTTACATCTTTATATCAAACCACAGAGTACTTGTGATACCTCCGTCATTTGTTTTAAGATCTCTGAACTGATAATAAAGTGAAGACTTTTAGTGGATGCAAAAAGGGCAGTTATTTTTGATTCACTCATCGATTTGAACACTTGAAGGTGTCAGCTTTAAGGACGTTAGATGTGAGAGGAAATCTTATTGGCAACATGCCGTTACTCGTTTGGAAGACTAATCATGAAGCAGTCTGGGTTTAAAACCTGAAAATTTCCACTGTTTGTTTGGGACTTTCCTGCTGTATTTTAGCTACTTTTCTGCCTCCCTCTGCACTTTTCTCCCCCATTTTTCCTCCCCCAATGAGACTAACAACAAACTGAGCTGCTTGAGGACAAACATCTCCCCGCAGGAGTGAGGTTCTCTTTCACCTCAGGAACACCTCCCTCTGCTTCCACTTATCAGCGTTGTTCTTGTGGTGCGTCAGAAAGACGGTGCACCGTCGGAGAAGAGACGTTTGAGGCAGTCTGTTGTTCCTAACTATTTATGGGCTCCTGTAAATATACCTGAAACCAGTGCACAGATGCCGTCTGGCATGTTTTTTGAGGTTTTGTCACGTCACACTGCAGTCAGCAGCACCCAAAGTGTTCTAATGGGCTGACTTACATTTCAAGAAGAAAAGAGAGAAAAAACCTTCAAGGATGACATCAGAATCAACCTGAAAAAAATTATCAAATGTCTCAAAATGGTTAAGAAGCTGCTCAACATAAAACCGCGAAGACACCATCGTACATGAGGACGATCTTCAACAGGCTGCCAGACCCAAGAGGAAGCAAAGGGAGGAAAAAGACTAAAGAGGCTGCCACACACAACCAGCCATGTCCATACAGCAGGAACGTGTGTGGTTCCAGGATCGGCCTCTTCAGCCCTCTGAAGATCTAAAACAGGAACTGCTCAGGAGAAGCATCGCTCTCAAGTGATTCACGATGACGATGCTTTTATTTTGTCAGAATGTCAGTTTGACTCCACCACTATCTGACAAATGAATGAAAGAATTTAAAAAAAGTGTCTCTTTACTAAGATACTGCATATCAGACTGCAAGTAAAACACAAATACAACGGGATGTTGTTTTAAAGTTTTAAGATGACAACATTCAGGGGCCTTTCTGATTTCTCTTTGGCTTTACCCAAATACATACACACATATACACACACACACACAGTTGGAGCAGATTAAAATTATCCGTGTGTGTGTGTGTGTATATATATATATATATATATATATATATATATATATGGACTGGGTAAGTTAACGCATCATTATTGCGTTACCACATTAATTTATTAACTTTATCTATTATTTATTATTAATTTATTAATGCCCACATTTATTGTATCGGGCATTAACGCATGTTGCTCACATGCTTTTATTTTGAAAAGTCTGTTACTGGCTGCTGTGAACCGGAAGAGGACTGACGGAAAAACATGCGGAAAAGCGGAAACAGACATGGAGAACGGTAAAGTTACAGAACTTTTACATGGACATTTTCATTTTAAAGTTCTCCCAGATGGAGGATTTGACAGAAACAAAGGTTATTTGTAACAACTGACAATTTGAAATCCCTGTTAAAAGTTTCTGTTGTTACCTCAAAAATTACCTGTTTTAACGTTCTGATTGTGACTCAGGATTTTGTTGGCAGACTTTTTTTATTTTTCATTATAAAACAGGATGACATTAATGCCCTGGCAGTGGCAATAAGCTTTATTTTATTTCACATTTTTTAAGATGAGATTTACACTAAATATGTGTTATTGACAAGTGCTGCTGTTAAAAGTGTTTGAACAATAAATATTATGACACTTTAGTTCATATTGCAGCAGAACATTTAAATACAAGTGCACTTTAACTACTTTTGAATTCATTATTTGATTTTGCGTATACAATGCGATTAATCAGGGAAATCATGCAATTAATCACCATCAAAAGTGTTTATCGTTAGCCCTAATATATATATATATATATATATATATATATATATATATATATATATATATATATATATATATATATATATATAATCACACACACACAGACACACAGACAATTTCACTCTGCTCTAACTGTATTTAAAATACATCTATAAAATCAATAATTCTCTTAATAAGAGATACCTGAGTGAGTGGAAGCAGCAGGTGCAATGCATTTGAGGTTTTTGTGAGATACACAAACTCCTGGTCATAAACTCCAACTCCCCACCCCGATGCAAACTCCCACCGACTCGGGAGGCGCCAATTGAGCCCGAGGATGAGGACAAAAATGGGGAAGAATATCAACCAGGTGAACCTCACTGGTTGAGAAATTCGTGGCCGTGTTCCCGTCAACTCAGCACGAACCAGACCAACACTGATGCAGGACGGGTGGTGATCCTGTCTGCCTCTGCTGGAATGACTGCAGGGAGCCACAGGAGAGAGAAAGACGTGTGTCTGCTGAGTCCTGCTGCCTAACGCGTCATGTCCTGCGGTGCTCAGGCAGCCACACTTCAGCTGACAGAAAACAAAAAAAACCACGATGACTACGAAAATATGACCAGAGGATGTACCACATGAAAACTCACGGTGACCTCCTAACCTGCTACAGAGTAGTTAAAGTTCAGTCATGAGTTCAGTGATGTGTCTTTGGGCTGTACCGCTGACGTCTCCAACAACTGGAAACGCTCCACTGATGTTGAATAAACGTTGGATTGTCATACGCCTGACAAAAGTTCTACAATAATTCATCCATTGTCTTACAAGTCAGTGTGTTTACACACTGATTTTGTTTGAATACATTTACCCAGAAAACAAATGTTGATTACTTCTTTTCCAACTAAATTTACTGGATAGTTGGACAGCTGATGATGGAAAATTATCAGGGAGGGAAAACATCCAATAACCAAACCTGCCGAGCAGCACAATATGAACCACAGCAGCTTTGTATGTACAGTTAAACTGTAGTCTGCATGCAAGGCAGATGAGCAAACAGTTCTATACTTTAACCCAACCTATCCTTTAAAACTTTTTCAACAAATAAAAAACTGAAAAGTGGGGCATGGAATATTACTGGGCCCCTTTACTTTCAGTACAGCAAACTGAGTCCAGAAGTTCAGTGAGGATCTCTGAATGATCCAGTGTTGTCCTGAATGACTGATGATGATCAATAGAATCCACCTGTGTGTAATCAAGTCTCCGTATAAATGCACCTGCTCTGTGATAGTCTCAGGGTTCTGTTTAAAGCTCATGAAGACCAAGGAACACACCAGGCAGGTCCCAGATACTGTTGTGGAGAAGTTTAAAGCTGGATGTGGATACAAAAGATTTCCCAAGCTTTAAACATCTCAAGGAGCTCTGAGCAAGCAATCAGACTGAAATGGAAGGAGTATCAGACCACTGCAGATCTACCAAGACCCGGCCGTCCCTCTAAACTTTCATCTGGAACAAGGAGAAGACTGATCAGAGATGCAGCCAAGAGGCTCACGATCACTCTGGATGAACTGATCTACAGCTGAGGTGGGACAGTCTGTCCAGAGGACAACAATCAGTCCTACACTGGACAAATCTGGCCTTTATGGAAGAGTGGCAAGAAGAAAGACATTTCTCAAAGAGATCCATAAAAAGTCTGGTTTTAAGTTTACCACAAGCCACCTGGAGACACCAAACATGTGGAAGAAGGAGCTCTGGTCAGATGAAACCAAAAATCAAACTTTTTGGCCACAATGCAAAACGATATGTTTGGAGTAAAAGCAACACAGCTCATCACCCTGAACACACCATCCCCACTGTCAAACATGGTGGTGGCAGCATCATGGTCTGGGCCTGCTTTTCTTCAGCAGGGACAGGGAAGATGGTTAAAACTGATGGGAAGATGGATGGAGCCAAATACAGGAGCATTCTGGGAGAAAACCTGTTGGAGTCTGCAGAAGACCTGAGACTGGGACGGAGATTTATCTTCCAACAGGACAATGATCCAAAACATGAAGACAAATCTACAATGGAACGGTTCACAAATAAACGTATCCAGGTGTTAGAACGGCCAAGTCAAAGTCCAGACCTGAATCCAGTCCAGAATCTGTGGAAAGAGCTGAAGACTGCTGTTCACAAACGCTCTCCATCCAACTTCACTGAGCTCCAGCTGTTTTACAGGAAGAATGGACCAGAATTTAGTCTCTGGATGAGTTAAACTGATAGAGACAAACCCCAAGAGACTGGAGCTGGAACTGCAGCAGAAGGTGGCGCTACAAAGTATTAACGCAAGGGGGCCAAATAATATAGCACGCCCCACTTTTCAGCTTTTTATTTGTTAAAAGTTTAAAATGTCCAATACATTTCATTCCACTTCACAATTGTGTCCCACTTGTTGTTGATTCTTGACAAAAAATTAACATTTTATATCTTTATGTTTGAAGTCTGAAATGTGGCAAAAAGTTGAAAAGTTAAAGGGGGCTGAATACTTTCACAAGGCACTGTATAAGCTGCCAGTAATCAATAATTAAAAGATGTAACGCAGGTTAGAAAGTAAGTTAAAATTGAATGAATGAATACTTTCTCCATACCTGGTGTCATCCAGTTCAGAGTCACAGGACTGATCAGACACATCCCAGCTGACAGGTGAGACACGGACCAGACGGGTCGACAGGCCATCACAGAATCAGAGACTATTCAAAGAAGAAAGAAAAATCAAACACCACAAGAGTCAGCGTGGCTCACAAACCAGCTTTCTTCCTTCAGATCCTTCCATCAGATCAGCCGTTTCTGTCTCACCAGCCACCTGAGTGTCCTCTTTCACCACGTCCAGAAGTCTCAGGCAGAAGTCATAAAACTTCCTAGTTTGCACGACTAATAATTATATTGTATGTAGTAGCATTTCCATCTCAGGAGAGGCTGGCTTTGTTGAACTTGGTTTGTGGTTTCTACCAACTTGACAATGATCTTCTGCGGTTTAAAGCGTCGCGGTGAATTAACGCTGCGAGTTTGGACCTTGGAGCCGCCGTGACTGAACCGATCCGACATGAACGCTATTATTTAGTGGTTGTACTGAGATCAGGAAGATGATGGCACTAACAGTGTCTGTCATTCACACTTTGCAGCTGTGAACATCCTCAAACGCTGAGCACCCGTTATAATAAAACACACCAGTATAGTTATAAAACGCACCTGAGGGCTCGGTTGAAAGAAAGGGACTGATGGATCTCGTATCTTTCCAACCGTGAGAGCCTCTTAACCAGGACACTAGCATCCTTCAACAGAAACCATCAGTTCGCTCAGTGAACAGCTTCAGAGGCTTTCAGAGATAATATCACAGGGGAACATTCATTGTGTCTGACAAGCTGAGGCTCATATTAAAATGTACGTAGCAACGTCTGTTATTAAAATGCAAAGTCAGAGCGGAGCGGAAGATGTAATGGATAAAAAGCATTTAGGGAAGAGTTTCCGTTGGCGGTAATGGCTGGGCAATGATAGAGGGAGACGGCGTAAATGCCATGAAAGCAAACATTCAGCCCTGCTTTTACTCCATCGTGTGATTTCTGCTTGTTATGCAGACAAAAACAGAACATCTGACAGTTTCATCACTCCGTTAAAACTTTTACACTCAAGATGAATTTCTCTGTTCAAACGGGCGAACGAGTTTAAGTCGCTGATCAAATCTTCCTGAAACAAAATGATTTCAACTGTAGAGGACTCACACCACCCCCCCACCCTCCCCGCTCAGGTCTCTGCAGGGGTGCAGGAGGAAAAAAGGACCGGCTGGACCGGCTCTCTTTCCTCACCAGGGTTCTGAAGGGAGTTTAAAAGCAGCTGTCCATGTGACGTCTGTGGACGTGGAGAAGCCATTCAGTCCCTACATCAGTCCTTCTCAAACAGTGAAGCACCACCCCTTGGGAGGTTTTTGTCGTTTGACGTACGAGAAAACCGAGTTTTGAAAGCAAATGAAGAGACAGGGAGAGGTAGAAAACCATTTTGTGCACGTTGAGGGTCGTGGTCAGGTGCTCTTTTACCAACGGTGCAGTTTTTTAAATGTTGAGCTGCTTCATTTGTGTGCGTCAGGCAGTCATCTTTTTTCCTATTCATTCATTCAGTTTTGTTAAGGATTGAGTTGTTTTCTGAACCCAAATGCAACCACACAGGAGACAGAAAGGGAGTTCTGAAGTTTAATTTCCCAATAGCAAGCAATAGGTGGACTTGAGGTCCGGCAGCCAAAACCAACAGTCCAGTTGGAGGAATGGTGAAGGCAGGGAGGTGGCACTGCAGATGACGGGATCCGAAGAAAGAAAGAGAGGCTGGTTACCAAGACAGCTACCACAGCAACTAAACTCTAGAATACTCTTCTAAACAAAGAAAGAAGAATTTGATGGAGAGCCACTATAGTTGCCAGGCGTTTCTATGGGAAGATCTGGCGACGAGTCTGGTTGAATGCAGAGTTTTTGAAGGCTGTGGTGTTGATGACTGACTAGGTACAGGTGTGCAGTGCCACACCTGGGCTGCTCGTCAGATGGGAAGGGGAAACAGAGATGGATCTGAGTGTCTATGTCGAAGGTGGCGCAGTGGGTTGTGCCCAGGGGCCCCAGAGGCGGAAAGCTGTGGGTTCACACTCCGGCTTGGGGCCGTAACAAGTTTTTACTGCGACAATGTAGTTTTCCTTTGGAGATTAATACAAAATGCATGATCGTCCACTGTAACACATATATCACAATCTGATAAGTATATCTATGCCGATGGAGACTTTTGCACCTTGTGTTTCTTTGCCAGTGGGGCAGGCTTGTCATCCAGTAAGACAGAAAAACAAGTACAGTGGTACCTCTACTTATGAAATTAATTGCTTCTGGAAGTAGTTTCGTAACCTGAAAATTTCATAAATTGAGACGAGTGTTCCATGTAAATGCCCTAATCCGTTCCAAGCCCCCCAAAATTCAAACATACATTTTTTTTTGTAAATTATAAATAATACATGAAATGACATAAAAACCTGTAAGAAATACATGTTAGAACTAGAAAAGCACTCGGAGAGCACAGACCTCCACCAAGCACATCAATTATTAAAAATTTGAAAGTGATTCAGAATCCAGGATTTCTTCCGGATCGCACCCAAAATGAAATCAGTTCTTCCTTTTCACATTTCTGGCAACTCCTGAAAATTTCATCAAAATCCATCCATAACTTTTGAGTTATCTTGTACACAGACAGACAGATAAACAGACAGATAAACACCAGCAAAAACATAACCTCCTTGGCGGAGGTAAAACATGTTTGTTTACCTTGGTTGCTAGGTTACGCTGATACAGACAAGGGGCCCTTCTAGCCAATGGGATGCCAGGAAGATGCTGAGTGATAGCCAATGGCAGAGCAGCTCGGACGCACTGTGTTTACGTTCGGTAAACTCTGGGAGCTGCGAGTAGCAGCGCTACTGTATTTTTGCCTTTCGTATCCTGAAATTTCTTTCGTAACAAGAGGCAGCATTTTCCCGTTGAGGCGTTTCGTAACCTGAAAATTTCATATGTAGAGACGTTCGTAAGTAGAGGTACCACTGACAGAAAAACAAGTTGTAGAAAAATAAATGATAGATGTTTTCTTAGGGCAGCCTTTGAGGTTAGTTTAATCTACCTGTCTAACTGTTGACCCTTAACCCTAACCTGCTGGCTCAGGTGACTAAATGGTATAAAACAAAACAGCAGATTCAAACAAGGCGGGAAACAGGTGATTCATACATGTAGCTGAAGCCTAACGAATCCCTTCCAGCTGTCAAACTCGTCAAGGTGGCCAACATCAAGGACAAGATGGGCAGCTTTGATCTTCACCTCCTCCTCCTCCTCCTCCGCTACGTCTCCCTTGAACGGCACTGAAGATCATTTATCTGGAGGGGGGGGGCAGACTTCTGACTGAGCTGCAAATAGGCCCTAACTGCCTCCCTGCAGTCGCTGCCACAAATGATTATCAGCGCACCGATTAAAGCAGTGAGTAATGTCCCCCCCAGGGACCACCGCTGCCCATCTCCTCCATCACTGCCGCTGACCCGCTTGTTAGCATGGCAGACGGAGGGGAGAAGGAAGCGCCGGCGGCGCTCTCCTTGCCAAGAGCACAGCGTGAGTGTATCAACGGGCCTCGTGGACTTGCTTCATCTTTGTGAGCTTTAGTTGACGTGCTCAGTTGATGAAATGTGATTAAAGAATGTCATATTTAGGTCGCAGAAAAAAGGAAAAAATAAAAATCTGAGCAACAAAAGCCCCTTTTGGCTACTCAAAACCTCGTGCAAAATGTTTTAACACGCTTCACCCACTGACTAACTTCTCAAACTGTCTCATTAACAGCGTACTTGAGGAGTGTATCATTACTCAGCAGCACACTTAATCATTTTTCCATCCAATTCCACGACTGTGTTTTTTAGAGTGTGAAATCACTCGAATGAATTGATTTTTTTTTATTTTTGCATCCTAAATCGCAGGAAAAATGGGCTGAGACCTGAAGATGCGCTTGCTAATTTCACATCAATTAATGCTGTACAGAGAGAGCCGAACGACTGACTCAGCCCGACTGCACCTCTCTGTCATTTTCAGTGAAATTAGGGGCTTGGAGTTTTAGATCTCATAAATCTTAATCAAAATCTCCTACCCTTATGAGTGAAAATGAAACTCTGTATGTATTTTTCTTTTAAAGAGTTTTTTTCCAAGTGCTTTCAAAGGTCGGCAGAGTTTCCTGAAGTCTTGATAGAGAACAAGAGCCCCCTGCAGATGTGAAAGGTTCTCTGAATGACACATTAGACGGCTCAGACTGCCCAGATCAAAGTGAAACGTTTCTGCGATGTCGGAGACTTTGATTCGCTGGTCATCGTGGGGGGTGCACGCTGGCTCTCTGCAGATAGATTTCACATCGTGACAGCTAAACTGGGGGTGAATTCTTCTGTATCACATCAGGTAAAACTTTAAAAAGCATTAAATCTGCATATAATTAGGGCTTGATTGACAGTGGATATGGTTAATGGCAAACTGCCATCTATTTAGCACCGTCTCGACTTAATTATTACCTCCGCCATGTTTTTACCGGCATTTATCTGTCTGTCTGTGTACAAGATAACTCAAAACATTATGGATGGATTTTGATGAAATTTTCAGGAGTTGTCAGAAATGTGAAAAGGAAGAACTGATTTCATTTTGGGTGTGAATCCGGAAGAAATCCTGGATTCTGGATCACTTTCAAGTTTTCGATAACATTGCGGTCAGTGGGGCCGAGAATTATTTTTCTCAATATCTCCGTTAATTATTGCTCAAAACTCATGAAATTTCACTCAGGGATTGATGGGAACCTCTATCAAATTTCAAAGGATGATCCAGATCTGTTCCAGAATGCGGATTTTATCGCAATCTGTAAATCGCCATATAGGGCAATTGTTGTGCTTGACGGAGGTCTGTGCTCTCTGAGTGCTTTTCTAGTTTCAGAACTGTGAATAGAGACCTAGAAGAAGGGTCATTTTTATTGAAAAGCTTTTTGTGCCGTTAGCTGTACTAAGACTGATTTCTGGGGTGACCTGGAAGGGTTCTGAGACGGCAAAGATTGCTGGCTGCTTCTAACCAGAGACACCGGCTGGACAGTTTCCAGGTCATCGGCCTCTACCTCCCGCACCAGCTGGGTCCTTTGGTCCAGCAGCTCTGGCCCCAGATCAGTTCAGGACCCTCCCAAGTTCAGTAACTGGACCACTGAATGACAACGTCCAAAGCCGGCGCTGCCAGAGTTCAAACAACAAGCACAAGTCTGCTGAGAGCCGCAGTCACTGTAAGCGGCCGAGCCCCCCCTGAGCGGCCGGCCGAGCAGGAGGCGGTCCCAGCAGAGCTCCTCGTTTCAGCTTGTTTACGTTTAGATGTTTCAGCAGCAGCATCTGAAATGAGGATGTTTGGCAGGTTTGGTCAGAATGAACATAAAGTAGAGTAATATCAGCGAGCATCATAGGTTCACATGAGCTAAGGCTGTTGTATCTTTATTTGTTGATAACAGTAATTAAGCTAAAGGTTCATTGATACATTACTGAAATTAATAGTTAATTGATATAGTGACTCAGAGTGAGAGTGAAACCAACGCTGGCTGCACACTAGATGGTTTTCAAAACCATGACTGAGCTGAATAACACGGGAGATGAAATCCGGCTACATAAGAACAGTCCCAAATGATTTTTTTTAACGGTATAATCATCTGATTTCACGCACTATGAATCGGGATTGGGGAGGCCCCGACTCAGCTCAACTCCAAACTGTCTAGTGTGTAATCATCCATGCAACATGGGTTGGTATTTTAAACCGGACCATGAACTTTTATTGACTGTAATCCAGCTGTTTTTGGTGCCAGGTTCAAATGAGAAAAGCCAGTAAACCAAATAAATAAAAACAGATAGGTACCCAGGTCTCACATCAAGGGTTTGTGGTCCGTTATGGATTAGATGCTCTGCTTCTGTGCTTCCATGATAGAATTTTTACATCATGTGTAAACGAGTTTTGTTTCAGGAATAGCAGAAAGAGGTCGACATTCACATCCACGTCACGCACAGAAGCAACGTGTCTCGATTTAGCAGATAGTTCAGTTGTCGCCGATGTTTCCTCTGCAAAGCCCTTCCATGAATTTGAGTTGTACTTTCTGAGCGAGTAGAAGGGTGGATTTGACTGTTGAACTAAAAAGTCACCAGAACTTCTCCAGAAGGATACACTCTGATTTTGACTATTTATTTGAAAACGATTAGAAACCAAAATATCTGAATTTTAAGAAGTGACACAATCTCACAGCCGCTTCCTCAAACAGATCGCTGGTCACCGTTATTACTCTTCTACCAGTTCACCTGTGCAGCAGTATGTGGAAAGACAGCTTCACTGTCATTTGCAAAGCGTGTGCCGTTAAATGTTGGGCTTAAATGTGAAACAATATACAATAACATACAGTGCAATATTTGATCTGAATTGGTTAAATTCAAGTGTGACCGCAGGAGGACTTTTAAAGATCTAAAAAACTGCGCTGAAATGACCAAGCGGCTGAACTAAGAGGTACATTATCAATGTTGAGCTATGTTCCTGAATCCTGGTCCACAAGACCAGCTCTGCTGTTTGTTTTTGATTTTTTTTTTTTTTTTTACTCCAACACACCTTATTCAGATGAATGTATAAACATCATCATCATCATCATCATCTTGCAATCAAAGTCTACACAAGTCTTCTGATTATTAATGAGCCAGGTGTGTTGAAGCAGGGGACCATCTAAAACACCCAGGGCAGTGGATCCTGACCTGAATGGAGCAACACTGATCAAACATTTTTATTTATTTCAAGGAATCCTGGATGTTTTTCTGCATTCATTAGTCAGTTTGATTCAACTTGGAAAATTGGTATTTTCCCTTTAGATGGAATGGCCTCCCGCCCAGGATGTTATTTCCTGACAGCTGGGATAGGCTCCAGATAACCCCGTGACCCTTTATAGGACTAAAGTGAGCTTGGGAAATGAACGGATGAATGAATCAGTTTTCCCTTTTGTGCTACGATAAGGTGCGCTGGTGTGTGTGTGGCTTCTGCTCAGCTGTCGGGGGAAATGTGGGGCAGTGGTTAAAGGAAAAGATCCAAGAGGAACTGATCTAACACAGCTGTAGTAGATCTCTAATTAGTTTCTCACTCTGTTTAAGCACCCAGGGAGGGAAGAACCTGCATTTATACCAGCGGATATGTTATATTTTTTAAAAGAAAGAGTCAAATGAGCGTTACTGCTGTCTGCCTGCCTAAAGAGTTTCACTACATGAGTCATAAATATATATGACACAGAGGCCTGATTGTTTTTCTTATATGTATAATTTTTCCCTGCAAGGCGAGTATTCATATGCTGAAAGTAGGAAACATGTATTCAGTCTGTTAATATTTTAGATCCATTTTTCTTATTAGAAATACCTTAAAGGTATGAAATAATACAAAATGTACCCCCATTTGTTTCGTTCCGTAAAAGGGGGACACTGTACAGATTCAGTACTCTGTCGGTGTTCGGTTGCCACACTTAATGGACCGATTCTGCTCGTAACACCATGGACAAAACTAATTTCTCCAAATTTGCTGCACGAGTTTGTCTCCTATCAATCATAATGACACGTGCCTGTCACAACCAATGCTACATGTGCACGGAGGAGCCCTGCTGGCTTTTGCAGCTGCTGGAGAATCTCACCTGGAAAATCCCCATCTGTCCTGAGGGTGACGGTACGAGTCCGATTCATCAAACGTTTGGGTTAAATACCAACCCCCCCCTTTCATGGTAGATAAAGTGTGCTGTTAGTGGTGTAAAACAGCATCTAATTCAGCCTCATAAGCATAAAGTTCACTTCATATTGAACCCCAGTGTTCATTAGAGTTTAATCCACCCTCCATCTATGTTTGTCATGAAAAGGATTTACTACATAAGTTCAATGCATGAGGTGCTTTAGCCTCATTTTTCAAACCTGCTGGTGATGAACAACACTGATAATTTAATTCCCCCAGCTCATCTCAGATCAATATGTAGCCATGGCCACAAATGCACTTTCTGCTCCTTAAATAAATACGGTACTGCACACTCGGAGGAAAGTTTAAACTTCAAGAAAGGGAATACTTTATAACTGTCGTTGTTGTTTGTGTTTGTTTTCTTGGAGCCAGATCAAATGTATTTACTGAAGTCAGTGGAATATAATGCAGGTGTATGGCGGCAGCTAGATTGTTGAGAAAACCTTGTTCAGCAGACTGTTTCAAAGTCATGGGCAAAGCCCCTGAAGGACAGATTTAACACCCAGGAAGAAGAATGAGCATCTCTGGTGCATTCACTAACTGGGTGATGAATGAATTACAGCTCCTAAATTTAGCCGGGCAGCCTACCTTGAAATCGGGCTAGACTTCCATCGCAGGAGCGCGGGCAGACGGCAGACGATGTCGGAAGCCGCGACCTCTATTTCTGCATTATGGAAAAAAAGATTGATGTCTGACCAAACATTTCACGGCTGCCGGTAAAATATGTCGCGTTCGCCTGGCTGCTCACAGTGTACGGCGAGCTTCAGACTCAGATAAATGTACGCAAGCGACTATTAGACTAGCTTAAAAAAAGAAAAAAAACCTGAGGGGTTTCATCAAATAATTATACAAATGACTTGTTTACTTGTTGGTGGGAAAAAAACTCTTTAAGGCAAGTTTATTTATGTAGCGCATTTCATACACAAAGGCAACTGAGAGTCCTTTTACAAAGGCAATAACATGAAAGAAAGATGAAACGGAATAAAACAACTGAGACTAGACGCGTTAGGCTGGAGAGCTTTGAACGTGTCCAGAGAGGCAGATTTAATATCACCAGGAAGTTTATTCCATCTGTGTGCAGCTTAGCAGCTAAATGCTTTTTCACCCAGTTTGGTTCCAACTCCAGGTTCTTCCAGCTGACTAACTCCTAAAAGATCTCAGAGCTCTACTGGGTTTATATTCAACAAGGAGGTCAGAAATCTATTCAGGCCTTGTTTTATCAGTTTATTTCCAAACTAACAACAACAAAAGTTCAGATGGACCAAAAAACCCTAAAAAAGCCCATAAAATGACAAGGTTAGGGAAAAGTTACGGTTATTCATTTCATCCATCCATCCATCCATCCATTAACTTCCGCTTATCCGAAGTCGGGTCTCGGGGGCAGCAGCTTCAGCAGAGAGGCCCAGACCTCCCTCCCCTCCGCCGCTTCCACCAGCTCCTCTGGGAGAATCCCGAGGCGCTCCCAGGCCAGCCCAGAGATATAATCTCTCCAGCGGTCCTGGGTCTTCCCCGTGGTCTCCTCCCAGTTGGACATGCCCAAAACACCTCTCCAGGGAGGCGTCCGGGGGGCATCCTAACCAGATGAACCACCTCAACTGGCTCCTCTCGATGTGAAGGAGCAGCAGCTCTACTCTGAGTCTCTCCCGAATGACCGAACTTCTCACCCTATCTCTAAGGGAGAGTCCAGCCACCCTGCGGAGAAAACTCATTTCCGCCGCTTGTATTCGCGATCTCATTCTTTCGGTCACTACCCACAGTTCATGACCATAGGTGAGGGTTGGAACAAAGATCGACCGGTAAACAGAGAGCCTTGCCTTTTGGCTCAGCTCTCTCTTCACCACAACGGACCGGTACAGAGTCACCACCACAGCAGACGCTGCACCAATCCGTCTGTCGTTCTCCCGCTCCTTTCTCCCATCACTCGTGAACAAGACCCCGAGATACTTAAACTCCTCCACTTGAGGCAGAACCTCACTCCCGACCCGGAGGAGGCACTCTACCTTTTTCTGACTGAGAACCATGATCTCAGATTTGTAGGTGCTGATTCTCATCCCTGCCGCTTCACACTCGGCTGCGAACCGCTCCAGCGAGAGCTGCAGATCCCCACTCGATGGCGCCAACAGGACCACGTCATCTGCAAACAGCAGAGACGAGATCCCGACACCACTGAACCGGAACCCCTCCGCTCCTTGGCTGCGCCTAGAAATTCTGTCCATAAACGTTATGAACAGAATCGGTGACAAAGGGCAGCTCTGGCAGAGCCCAACTCCCACTGAAAACGAATCCGACTTACAACTGGCAATGCGGACCAAGCTCCCACTCCATTTGTACAGGGACTGGACAGCCCGTAACAACGGGGCCAGTGCCCCCACAGGACACCCCAAGGGACACGGTCAAATGCCTTCTCCAAGTCCACAAAACACATGTGGACTGGTTGGGCAAAATTCCATGTTCCCTTCAGGACCTTAGTGAGGGTATAGAGCTGGTCCAGTGTTCCATGACCAGGACAGAACCCGCAGTGTTCCTCCTGGATCTGGGATTCAACAATCAATCAGACTCTCTTCTCCAGCACCCCTGCATAGACCTGACCAGGGAGGCTGAGGAGTGTGATTCCCCTGTAATTGGAACACATCCTCCGGTCCCACTTCTTAAAAACCTATTATTATATATAGTTATTCATTTCAATTCAATTGTATTTGTATAGAGTCTGTTACAATGTCAATTGTCTCTAGGCGCTTTAGAAAGACCCAGATCATGACCCCCGAGCAATTATCATTAACTAAAAATATAATATTGAATCCTAATCAAGGATAATGGCAGGTAAAAAAAAACTCCCACAGAGGGAGAAAAAAAACCTTTAAGCCAAAGAGTGGCAAAGAAAAATTCCACTTTGAGAGGAAGAAACCTTGAGCAGGACCTGGATCATATGGGGGGACCTTCCTGATGAAGACCAGCCGGGTAAAGAAAAGAAAAAGGGAGGAGAGACAGGACAGAGAGAGGATGGAGGACAGAGAGACGAGAGAACACAAATGACTGAATGAAATGACTCCATAAACAGATACAGGTAGCAGCACTGAGGTGAGATGGTCAGAGGACTAGATCACCGGTCACCACGCCAGCCGGCACCCTGAACACACCTACACACACAGGAGGAGGTAAACGCTGGGATGGACAGAGGAGGGAACTGCAAGTCAGCATGCAACTCAGGAAACTGGCTTGCAAACATACAGAAAGAAAAGAGAAAAGAGGGGGAAAACAGCACAACAAACTACAGGAAAGAAAATGGAGCACAGTTACAGTACAAGGTGCTCCTAATTAACTATAGATTAGGGATGTTCCTGGCGACTAACTTCCCTGTCAACTAAACGAAAATTTTAATTAAGACTAGTCGACTAGTCTAAAAAAAAAAGGAAAACACTCAGAAAACAGTGAAAATTTAGCACAATTTATTGAAACATCGAAAAAGAATTTGAAACATTGTCCCAAAAAATATTGTGTGTAACCTGAGTTCTTTAAGCCTCTAATCACAATGTTCAACAACCATGTCGGATTTTAAATGCCACTGAATTATGAGACACTTTGCACCGTGCAGTATGAATGAATGTGAACATGAAGGCAACTCAGTCAAACGTTTACCACCAAAATAAATAAATTGCCTCTGACACATTGAATCTTGCAGATTATCCGACAAAAATTATTGCTTCAATTCACTTTCAAGTTAATAAAACATCTAATTTATAATTACATTTCAACCGAAACGAGCAGCATTTTGCGCCGTGCGGTATGAATATAAACCCTGCACATCCGAAAAAAACTCACTTAAAGTTAACAAATAATGTAACATCTAAAAAAGATAAATTGCTGCTGAATTATTAAGCTCTATGCACAGTTCAATATGAGTGTAAAATTAAACAAACGTCTAAAATCTCTCAGACCGGACGGGAGAACACCGTCTCTGGGTAAACAATGTCAAATCGGCCTGAGTGTGGCTAGCACCGCTAGCATCAGCAGCCGTCGTCTCGTGCAGATTAACATCCAAATGCTTGAGTCGAATGTGGTTGCACATTGCTCCAGTCGAGTGATTGTATGCCAGTTGTTTCTGACACAGTCTACATACTACCTTGTTTTCATTTTCTAGATTAAAGTACCGCCAAACCGCGCTGGTTTTGCGAGACTATCTTCCCACCGTGCCGTTTTAAAACTCCAGTCTACTCGAGCATTTCCGAGGGGAGGGGGCTGCTGTCTGATGGCGCTGTAGCCCCAACTAGTGGCGGGCGGCTGTAAAACAGTTAAGCGGCCTTGTACATGAATAAAACACAAATTGGTTTAAACGACTAATATTTCTGGTGCCGACTAGAAAGTGGGCGGAACGTTTAATCGGTTAGAGGACTAATCGCGCGCATCCCTACTATGGATTAAGCTAAAGGTGGAGGAAAGGGAAAGGAAAGGGAGAAGAGCAGTGGAGACACCACTCAGCAGATCATGTTGGCGTCCCCCTGCAGCGTAGGCCTATAGCAGCATAGCTATGATGAAGCTGTGATTAAGACGAGCCTACTCTAGTCCTATAACTATGGCTATAACTATGAGCCCTACACACTATTGTTTAGACTAACTGGAGGCTATACTGAACAGAAATGTTTTCAATTTAGTTTTAGAAATGGAGGTGGTATCAGCCTCCTGAACCCAAAGTGGTAGCTGGTTCCATAATAAAGGTGCCTGGTAGCAGAAGGCCCGTCCTCCAAATCTACTTTTAGATATTCTAGAAACGATGAGTAATCCTGCACTAACGTGCTATCAGGTCTTGTAAATAATGTAGAGCTAGGTCATTATGGGCCTTATATGTCAGAAGCAGAATTTTAAACTCAATTCGAAATTTCTCGGGGAGCCAATGGAGGGAGGCTAACACCGGAGAGATGTGATCTCGCTTACAGATTCGTGTCAGCACCCTCGCTGCTGCGTTCTGGATCAGTTGGAGGCTATTCAGCGAGTTTTTCGGACATCCTGGTAACAACGCATTACAATAATCCAGTTTAGAACTGACCAACGCGTGGATTTAATATAATAAGTAACTAGATAGTTTTAATAGGAAAATGTTATATATATTCAGGAAGTGGGTACTCAGCAAATGCTACATATTTGAGTTCTTTTTAAAACTACTGCTCAGTGGTTGCACTTTTTTATTTCATGTTTGTGCATGTTGAGTCTGTTTAAAAAAGGCTGAAGTTACTGTAGTGAAGTGTTTTGGATTTAATTAAAATGCAGCTAATTGAGCATCAAAGGGAATATTTCCCACTTGAAGTCATTTTGGTTATGCTATTTTGGTTTTTGCCATTTTGGTTTACCAGTAAACTTATTTTTTTTGTGCTGGCGTTCTGTGATATTCTATTCTACTATCTCTGACTCAAACTGCAGGATCTTTTCATTCAATAAATTTGAGTTGGAAATTTTCCTTGATTTGGGTCGCGGCTTGTCATTAAGGGTGATGGTGGGTCCTGAAGCCAGACCAGTTGAGAACCACTGCTCTAAAGGATCTGAAAGACACTCGTTTTCTTGTGAGCTAAACTTAAAAAGACCGTCTTGAAACGTTATGATCGCACGCTCAATGCAGCTTCACATCCCTCCGCGGTATCTGATTTGCGTTTTGATTCTGGGTTGTTCCCCTCACAAACACTTAACGCATGTTTGCTCAGAATAATCAGCAAACCCTGAATAATACAGACATGGCAGGTAATTGTCAGGCGTTCTGCTCGGTGAGATAATGTGGGGGCTCTGCATTAAAATGCAAAATGCAATTTTAATGCTCAACTCCGAGGACGCGGGGAGATGGAGGGGGGGGCAGCTTGTGCTGAGCAAAGGTACTTGTCTACAAAAGAAATGTTTCCTTTTGAAGTTGGTCGTGAGGAAAGGGAGATGCAGGAGCAGCCTTTCAGATAAGCACTGAGGTTCAATGTGTTGTTGGGATTTTCATACACAGTTACACCTTAAAAAAAAAAAAAAGTCAAAAAAGACAAATTGAGAGAATCCAACTTAATGCTCAGATTTCTCTTTCTTTTCTCCTTGGAGCTGATGGGTAAAGCTTTTATGTTCTCAACTTCAAGGCTTGAGGGGATTAATAAAAACGTTTAGAGGAGATTACCGACAGAGTTCTTCATCTGGATCCCTTTTCTCAAATGTCAATAACTGCCGTCTTACATGTCTGGGCACAAGGGTAACGACGCGTCCCGTGGGAAGTTTTTGAACCTGTCACATCACGGACTGTCAAACTTTAGAAAGATCAGTGTTTGGTCAGAGACGGCGCTAAGACAGATTTCCCATGTTGACGAGACTTGGAAAGTACTTACACGTTTAGTCTTTTCTAGTTTAATCTTCAGCTGGAAGCTACGAGTCAGTTCAGTTTTGTTCCGTGTCCTTTTCTTGTGACATCGGAGTAATCCGTTTTAAAAACCTTAAATACTGGAAGGGGAAGAAATGCCGTGTAAACATGCATGTCTTTTTTTTTTTTTAAAGAAGAAAATACATGCAGAACTATGAAGCAGCATGTAAACCGACTCTAAAAAGTAACTAAAGGAAACTTTAGGCATGCCAATGTTACATTTACCTGATTCATGTTGACGTAACTTCTTAACGATGGCTCTGCCACACTGATTATCATCCAACTAACACTTATCTCTTAAACAAAGATCTCATTCTTTTTGGTCGCTCTTCACAGTTTCCTAATTTAAAAGGTAGAATTTTCAAAATGACCACTGTTTCAGTGACGGGCGCATAGATGGTTAGAAGGCAACGGTTCTGGTCAGCACATATTCAGAAATTGAAGAACTGCAAGTGATGACAAAAGACATGCCATATTATATATCGCCAAGATCACTGAATATTCTCAGTGACGCCACCCAACAAACAAGTTGGGTGTTTGAGTTTTCCAGTTAAAAACCCAAATATTGGACAATATTTTATTCTAGAGATCATATTCTGATTCTGATTCTGATATTCTCAAAAATGTGGGTTGTCCTATAATCGAGGTCTAGACTTTTCTATTGTCGTTACATATCTTGATGAAGTCACACGGACGTAACCAGTAGGCCAGGGATCACCAAATGGCGGACCTCGGTCCAGATCCGGACCAAGTATAGGTTCTGTCTGGACCAGTAATCAGTGCCACATAAATACCTCAAAATACATAGCTCAAATTTTTTCCCAGTGCCCGGGGAAACCGTGAGCGCAGGTAAACTAGTCATTTGCGGCAATCACCAACCGTTTACGGCCGACAGCTCTGAGAGACACTGAAATTGGTTTACTTCAGAAACAAACAAGAGAGAAGAAGACATGGCATGCTCGAAGGTGTATAAGGTTTGTGCTGAAAATCCACATTTCAAAACTGAGTGGACGAACGAGTATGAGTTTATCGTTCCGACCAGCAGTGGTAAACCGTTATGCCTGATATGCTGTGAAACAGTGGCATTAATCAAAGGCGGGAATATCAAGTGCCACTACGAGACCAAACACAAGTTTTTGGACGAAATCTTTCCACCAAAGTCTGAAGTGAGAGCGCGGAAAATCAACGAGCTTCGGGCCCAGTGCGACAGTGTTACATGGTCAACTAGAAAAGCACTGGGAGAGCGCAGACCTCCACCAAGGGCAACAATTATTGAAAATTTGAAAGTGATCCAGAATCCAGGATTTCTTCTGGATCACACCCAAAATGAAATCAGTTCTTCCTTTTCACATTTCTGATAACTCCTGAAAATTTAATCAAAATCTATCCACAACATTTTGAGTTATCTTGAACACAGACAGACAGACAGATAAATGCTGGCAGAAACAACCTCCTTGGTGGTGTAATAACTGCATTCTTCTCAAGAGGTGAGCGTTGGTGGTATAGTGGTTAGCATAGCTGCCTTCCAAGCAGTTGACCTGGGTTTGATTCCCAGCCAGAGAAGGCTATTTTATTCAATTGAATTAGTTTCTGAATAAAAACATTATCTTTGAGAAGTTTCAGTCTGGTTTTAGGACAAACCACGGCCTTATTAAATTTTGTTAATGACCTAAAATGTAATATGGACGCACAGAAACTTTCAGTACTGGTTCTACTGGATCTAAGCGCTGCCTTTTGATACAGTAGATCGACAGTGTTATGTAAGTATGGATACATGCTCCTCAAGAACCCATAAGATCAAATGTGAGGTTCCCCAAGGTACAATTTTAGGTCCAATACTTTTTAATCTGTACATGCTGCCACTTGGAGACGTCATCAGGAGACATGGCGTTGGTTTTCACAGCTATGCTGATGATACACAACTCCACATCACTGTGCCTCCTGATGACCTAGAAACCCATTCTTAACGTTCTTTTAAACTGAATTTTAGATATTAAGTCATAGATCTTCTCACAGCTTAACCAGTGACAAAACAGAGGTTTTAATCATTGATCCTGAAAAAGAGAGAGAGAGATCATTTTACCAAAATTACCTAATTTTAAAAATTCTCAGTGTGTGAGAAACTTGGGTGTTCTTCTTGACTTTGAGCTGGATTTTATTCCACATATTAGAAATGTAACAAAAACCGGTTTTTATCACCCAAAAAACATCGCCAGAGTTCGCCCATTTCTCTCTCTTGCCAGCACGGAGGTGTTGATGCTTTTATCTCCAGTAGAATAGACTACTGTAACGTCCTGCTCTCTGGTCTTCCCAAAAAGAAGTATATCTAACCTACAATTACTCCAGAATTCAGCCGCACGTGTGCTGACGAGGACCAGAGGGCGGGAACATATTACGCCAATTTTAAAATCGCTGCATTAGCTCCCTGTGTGTTTCAGGATTGATTTTTAAGGTTCTTTTAATAGTTTATAAATGCCTTCTTATTTATCCGACCTCCTTTTGAGGTACGAGCCCTCGCGGACCCTGAGGACCCTGTCTGTGTTCTGGATGGGCGGGGCCCTACACTGTGGGTCCTGGTCGGCCTGGGTCCGGGTGGTTCCTGTGGCGGCGACCTCTGTGATTGTGGGTCCGGATGGTCTCGAGGTGGACTTATCCTCAAGATATCATTTTCCTCAGCTGGTTCATTGGTGCCAAGATGAATGTTTAAGAGTCTTTTTAGAGGCGGGCCAAAGGGGGTGAGGGGGTGTGTGTGGACTGAGTGAGTGAATGGGTGAGAGAGAGAGATGGCTGGCTGTTGATGCTTTTTTTTTTTTCTTCTTGTTGTAACCCTAGCTGTGTGATGGCTTTTAAGTTGTCTTTGTTCTTTCTTCTTCTTCTGTTGTTGCTTTAATGATTGTTTTTATTATGTAAAAGCACTTTGTGTTACTTCTGAAAAGGGCTTTATAAATAAATTTGATTTGATTCAGATGGAGTTGGGAGTGATGACAGCGACAGTGAGTCCAGCGAGGCAGAAGACCTCTGAGAGTGATGGACTGTAGTCTACTCTGATACGAGCCAAAATCAACACTTTACACTACTGTTTTATTGCACTTTTCTATACCAAGCACCCTTTACCCTCCCAGTCAAATGATTTACATGACGCCAGGCAGGTTGGGTCAGTTTTCAGTTTACAGCTCTTTATTTTTTTTATTTTTAATAGCAACTGCAATATAGCAAACTGTTTATTGCACTGATGTTCCATCAATGATGTTTGCACTTCTGTATAATTTGATTTTCACAGTCTGACTCATTAATGTTCTTGAACAGCACTTGACTTTGATGGTTAATGCAGTTTATTGCACAGATGTTTCATGAATGATGTATTGCGCTACTGTTTTGTTGCAGTCTAGAATTTAGTTTTTTATGGACTGAATTATTAACGTTGTTCTTGAAATTGAATATAACTCGACTTTGATGGTTATGCAGTTATTGACATCATTAATGCAGTTATTGAACTACATGGTTGTTGCTGATTCACGGAGTCATAGTCTCAGATTTTAAGAGAATACAGTGTATTAGTGCTGGGCAATATGACGATACATATCGTGGGGAGGATAGAAAAGTGTGTATCGTGCCATTTCTCTTCTATCGTTTCTATCGTTTCTAACCTAATTTTATCAATTATTACAGCAAATATGTAATCAAATCACCTGCAACGATAAATTTGATAGAATCATATCTACTTCTACAAAGTAGCCTTTTATGTTTGCACTTTTATTCATGGTTAATGCCTTAAACAGAGTTCTCTTCAACCCTGATGTTTACTTTAGACACTTTATATTGATTTGCAAACTTTGCACTACAAGGTTACAGATTTCAGAAAGTTGAAAAATAGTTTGTGTTTATTTTTTTATAGCTGAACTTCAGTGCAAAAATGTGTTTTTCCTCTCAGAAACTGTTGTGCACTTTAAAAAAAAATGTGAAAGCTACTGTACCTCTGTACCTACCTGTTTTTGCTGCACTAAAATGTATGTTTGTGACAGTTCAGCTAAATGTCTTTTCAAAATAAAGTTGAAAAGTAAGCAATGAAATTTTTGTCAAACTTTTCAGAGAATAACTGAAAACATACTTTATTATGGCATATCGTGATATATATCGTTATTGTGATATAAAATAGTCCATATCGTGATATATGATTTTTTCCATATTGCCCAGCACTACAGTGTATTAAATAGTACTATAACTTGACCTTAAATAACATAGAAACCTGACATATACCTTACCTTACTTGCTAAAAAAGATGAAATTATTAAAATGTTGAACAATACAGCAGAATGTTATCTCTGTGGGATTTTATTTCTATAATAATGGTCCTATAAAAAGTTGTTTAATTAATAACCTTTATTGTCTTTATCATATTTTATTTTCCCCAAATTATATTTGAAAAATAGCAGTCATCTTATAATCAGAGTCGACATATATTCAGGACGTCACGGTACATTCAGGAGGCAGCAGCTCTCAGTTTCTCTCAGCTAGTTGCTATTTGAGAAGTTTTAGCTGTTTTTAACCCAGTTCACATTTGTCTTGTGTTTTATTATAAACATGTGGAGCCTCAAGTTTTCCTCCTCAAGAATCCTGTTTTCTGTTTCTACTCACACACGCAAGTATGTTGAACTCGGAAAAACTGAGGCCAAACCTTGAAACAGGAAAAAAGAAAGAATGACACAAATCTTGGAGGGAAATAAATACATTTTTCAAGGTTTTGATCACTGAAGGATGAACGAGGAGTATGTTTGCAGGCCAGAGTTTCCAGAGTTTCATGCTGACCTGCAATTCCCTCCTCTGTCCATCCCAGCGTTTACCTCCACCTGTGTGTGTAGGTGTGTTCAGGGTGACGGTTGCCGTGGTGACCGGTGATCTAGTCCTCTGACCATCTCACCTCAGTGCTGCTACCTGCATCTGTTTATATAGTCATTTCATTCAGTCATTCATGTGCTCTCCTCTCTCTGTCCTCCATCCTCCCTCTCTCTCTCTCCTCTTTTCTTTCTTTACCCGGCTGGTCTTCATCAGGAAGGTCCCCCCCATATGATTCAGGTCCTGCTCAAGGTTTCTTCTTCTGAAAGTGGAGTTTTTTCTTGCCATTGTTTGGCTTAAAGGTTTTATTTTTATTCCTCTGTGGGAGTTTTTTTACCTGCCATTATCCTTGATTAGGATTTATTATTATAATTTTAGTTAATGATATTAACTCGGGGGTCATTCTCTGGGTCTCTGTAAAGCGCCTAGAGACAATTGATGTTGTAACAGACGCTACACAAATAAAATTGAATTGAACTGAATTGAAATGTATTGAAGGAATGAATCCAACCATGATTTTAATGAGGAAAAAAAACAAAACAAAAAAAGCATCTCTCTCTCTCTCTCCTGGTAGTTGAAACTGTAAAGAGGAAAAACCTTTTTCCATCTTTTTTACTTCTTCTTGGTTTCGTGTCAAGTATTTAAGCGGAAGAAAAAAAACAGAGCTCTGTGAATCAGCAATGTGTCAGTCCTGTCACTACGGCGTCTGAGTGGACCGGACAGCCTCTTCATACTTGGTTAAGTTTTCACTCTGACACTGAAAAGGGCACAAGGTTGTACCCGTGGGCTTTAAATCGCATCAGAAGGATCTGTCTCGTGTTTCTTTTTTTTTTTCTTAACACTTGGTAACTCTTGGGAAAAAAGTAAAAATGACAAAAACAAGAGAAGCTGCTGCAGTTGATTCTTCCTGTGGGCTCATGAGCCACGCCAAACACATGTATAAAGATGAAAACGAGCAGTTTTTTATTTTTTGAAGAGTGCCACGCTCCTTTAGGCCCTCACATGTCTGATTAGGTTTCACGGCTGACGTGAAGAGGAGCTCTCTTCGCTGCTTCAACACAGACCCGACTCACCAGCACCCCCACAATGCATTGTGGTCGAAGCCTGAACTCTCCAACAGAGAAAATCTCTCCTCCGCCCTGAAGCAATGGCCAGGACGGTGACGAGATTTACCTAGTTTGTCAGTTTTTAAAAACCTATTTCTGTTGCTTCTGCTTTAATTCTGTCAGGTACTTTGTATTGCTAAACAAAAAGTGTGATGCATTTTTGATTGATTGCTTTGATAAATGACCTGCTGAACTGGAGCTGGAAACGAATATATTCACGCTGTCAAAGTGAAAAGGCGCTTTTAAGTGGCCTTTCTCCTCTGAGGACAAACCAGATCTTGTGAATCTCTAAATCAAGTGATGCAGTGATTCCTGATGACCCCAAAAACAGCTTCTACTAGAAGTGGGAACATCACTGAGCAACACACGAGAGGCTTAAAGGAGTACAGTGGTACCTCTACTTACGAAATGAATTGGTTCTGGAAGTAGTTTCGTAACCTGGAAATTTTGAAAGTAGAGACGCGTTTTCCATGTAAATGCCCTATTTTAATCGTTGGCCAGCCTTAATAATGTTACCACCTGATCCCAACCAGGGTGGCGAGATGATGCAGGTAAGATAAAATCGGGCTGAAAATGGCCATCTCCACTTTTAATTACACCGATCCATAACGTCAATCCATTGTGTCGGATAATTGAGTGAAAGCACAATATTTCATCATTTAGCAGAGTGGCAGTTTAAATGGAGTGAGAAAAGGGGCTGGAGGGAGACAGATGTTTTTCTTCTTCCAATGAGAGAGATCATTGAATCATATTGTGCGAGGTATAAAGCAGACACAGTCCACAGTAAAAGGACAAACAAATCGTTTTGGGTCATTGAAAGTTATCTGAACCGGCGTTGCATGCACTCCCCCCTGCAAATGAAAGGAACGCCATTGATTTTTTTTCCCCCCTTCTTCTTCTTCCTCCATCTAACCAATTACCCAGATAAACAAAACCAACTGGCACAATCAGGTTTCCCCCCCTTGTGTGATCGATCTTTGTATTGGGAGGACACGTGTTCTCTTTTCCCTGAATTGTCTCCTCATTGATATTACAAACTCTGTGACTGAACGTGTTGGCTTCCTTTCATGCATAACCTTTTTCTGTTTCAGTTTCTCACAGATTGGGGGTCGGGTTTTATTGCAGTTAATGTCCGACCACACGCTGGTCTGAGTTGACTTCAGGACTGTTGATGGAACGGCTTCAAACACGCCGAGGCGTTCAGCGTTTAGTCCAGGGATCACCAAATGGCAGACCTCGGTCCGGATCCGGACCAAGTAAAGGTTCTGTCCGGACCAGTAATCAGTGCCACATAAATACCTCAAAATACATAGCTCAAATTTTTTCCCAGTGGCCGGTGAAAACCGTGAGCGCAGGTAAACTAGTCATTTGCAGCAATCACCAACCGTTTACAGCCAACAGCTCTGAGAGACACTGAAATTGGTTTACTTCAGAAACAAACGAGAGAGAAGAAGACATGGCATGCTCGAAGGTGTATAAGGTTTGTGCTGAAAATCGACATTTCAAAACTGAGTGGACGAAACCGTTATGCCTGATATGCTGTGAAACAGTGGCATTAATCAAAGGCGGGAATATCAAGCGCCACTACGAGACCAAACACAAGTTTTTGGACGAAATCTTTCCACCAAAGTCTGAAGTGAGAGCGCGGAAAATCAACGAGCTTCGGGCCCAGTGGGACAGTGTTACATGGTAAACTAGAAAAGCACTGGGAGAGCGCCGACCTCCACCATTTGAAAGTGATCCAGAATCCAGGATTTCTTCCGGATCACACCCAAAATGAAATCAGTTCTTCCTTTTCACATTTCCGATAACTCCTGAAAATTTAATCAAAATCTATCCACAACTTTTTGAGTTA
Organism: Hirundichthys speculiger; assembly: GCA_018398805.1. Classification (NCBI taxonomy): domain Eukaryota; kingdom Metazoa; phylum Chordata; class Actinopteri; order Beloniformes; family Exocoetidae; genus Hirundichthys; species Hirundichthys speculiger. Next base: position 850,765 of record JAGFBZ010000240.1, read on the forward strand.
TTTTGAACACAGACAGACAGATAAACGGCGGCAAAAACATCCTCCTTGGTGGATGTAATAACCTCATTATTCCTGTGAGGTAGGTGTTGGTGGTATAGTGGTTAACATAGCTGCCTTCCAAGCAGTTGACCTGGGTTCAATTCCCGGCCAACGCAGAAACTTTGCAGACTGAGTTTCATGCTGATTTGCAGTTCTGGGGTTCTTCTCCACATGTGTTTGGGGTGCTGACTGGTGTGGTGATCAGTGACCTGGTCATCTCATCCCAGTGCTGCTACCTCTATCTGTTTATGTTTATATGGTCATATTTAGTCGTTTGTGTGCTCTCCTCTCTCTGTCCTGTCTCTCCCCTCTTTTCTTTCTCTTATGGTCTCCATCAGGAAGGTCCCTCCATATGATCCAGGTCCTCAAGGTTTCTTCCTCTTAAAGTGGACTTTTTCCTTGCCACTGTTTGGCTTAAAGGTTGCCTCTGTCCAAGTTTTTTACTTGCCATTATCATTGATTGGATTTAATATTATAATTTTAGTTAATGATATTTGCTCGGGGGTCATGATCTGGGTCTCTGTAAAGCACCTAGAGACAATTGACATTGTAACAGACGCTATACAAATAAAATTGAACTGAATTGAATTAAATAAGTTCATAAAAAGTTGGCCTTCAATACCTCTTCAGCTGTTTTAATTTGACACCATTGTTGGATTAATTGTTTTCAGGAAGGGAAAGATGAAAATATGAAGAGAAAAGGCACTTCTAAAAACTTTATTTGCATCATTTTAGGAAGAGGCACTTTTGATTTTATTATGAAGAAATATTTTTTATTAGTTGTAATGCAGGCCTCAAGTTCACTGTTAGCTGCACGTGTCTCAATGTAAACACAAAAAATAAATGTTGAAATGACATGGAATATATGATGTGCTTTTGATTAACATGGACAGGCTATATATGCCATGGTATGTGATGCAAGAGATGTGTGGTCTGGACCTTGTGACAGAAGACATTTTAATGACTGGACCCATTAGAATTTTAATTGATTAACTTTGGTTTAGTCTGTTGCGTCTTCTTGTGCTTCAGAGCCTTTTTAGTGCTCTGACATCATTTCAGATTGCTACTGTCAACGTCTCAAACCAGCAGTCATTATTTCCAGCAGCTCTCTGCGGAACACATGACAAGAAAAATACACAGACAAAATGATTTTTTTTAATTTATTTTTTTTCTCCCTGAAAGCCCAACTCGCTTCTTAACGTTTATCCATCCAGCTGAATAAAATTTCAGCGAGGAAGAAAAGTGAAACGGGACCAGAAATGCTTAGAGCAGTGTGTCTCCTCCCTTCATGTTGAAGTGCTGCTCATCAGTGTGGCAACTTTGTGAAACAACTTCCAGGAAAGAAGAAGAACAAAAAAAAAATGTTGACTCATCTGGTGATAACAGAATCCAAGTGGGTTTCATCTTTGCATCCATTTCAGCAGGATGGTTTTTTTTTTTATTTGCTGTCAGGGCTCCTGCTGCTGGAGTTTCTGTGCATTTAATGCATCAATGCTTCTTCATTTTGGGAGGAAGATACACAAGTGGATAAAGCAAGGATCTCTAGATTGTTTGTTTGATATACATCTTCGGGGAAAGACAGGTTTGCACGTCCCCAAACAAAAGCAGAAGAGAAATACTGAGATCAAGACTAGAGTGCAGGTACGCTTGTGGGTCAGTCCAGCATCGATTTAAATGTGTTGATTACGTTGGTGATGTTCGCCAGAAAAGTTGAAGATCTTCACGGCGACAAAAGATGTGGCCTTGAGGCTCTCTTTTCCTCTCTTTCCCTCAATCGATTTCGCCGTGTTGTCTTGAATGTGTCAGGATACAAGAAGACTGCTCCGAAGCCAACTTTTAAATGCATAAAAGAGTTTATTACAAGTAAAAGAGGCTTATAACAGACTTTTTGCAACAGTCTGGGATCTCCTGAGCCAATCTAGAAGAGAAATCCCTGAACTAAGGGAGATACAAGCTTTTATAGCTTCGGCCAAGGTGCATCTGAGTTTTACAGATGGAACCAGTTAAACATCCATGGCAGATTTACGTTTATACCAGCTAGTATATTTCTTTAACCTAAACAATACACTGACAGTAATACAGGGAATTTCCACACACCAACATGAACTCGTTGACTCTAAAGAACATTGGTCAAATTTATAATAAAGAGAGATAAGAGACTTATTGAAATGTCTTTCCTTTGCATCTGTTTGCAGCTACCAGTTTTAAAGGATGGAGCGAGAGGGGCATCATTACTGCATTAAAAAGCATACAGGGCCTATCAGCCCTGTTCAGACCTGATATTAACATCCGTCATGAGTGATTTTAATCACAGCCAGACAGCTCTCAGCCCGTCTGCTCACATGCTGTCATTAACTTCAGAACCAGGAGTGTCCAAACAACCATGAAGAGAACGTGCACTTCAGTCAGTGGTGTGAAGGTTTGGAAATAAACTGAAGCGCTGAAGCAATGTCCAAGCATGATTGTGTTCAAGAAAAGGCTCAGACTGATGAACAAGTACAGGCATGATGATCTGAGCTGAACCTGAATGGGTGTCTGTAAAAAGCTGGTACATATTGGTGATTGTGTGTGTATTACATATAGAGTAGGTGTTGGTGTTATAGTGGTTAGCATAGCTGCCTTCCAAACAGTTGACCCAGGTTCAATTCCTGGCCAACGCAGAAACTTTCTTATGTCCGGTTGACAAAGTGGGTTAGCCTGCTGAATCTACCTCAAGAAGGAGTCCAAAATAATAATAGCTTGCTGTTATTATTTTGGACTCCTTCTTGAGGTAGATTCAGCAGGCTAACCCACTTTATCAAGAAGGAGTCCAAAATAATAATAGCTTGCTGTGTCCTGCACAACATGGCTTCCCAGTGGTAGATATACCTGCTGTACCTGAAAGCCTGCTGCAAAACCAGTTTCATGACACCCTCTTGGGCTACTTGGATACGGCAGCAATTTGCTGAACGGTTCTACAGCAAGTGGCCTGGGTGCATGTTGAGGTTCGCTGACCTCCCCCGGACTGCTGACCTGTGGACTCAAAGTGAGATTATATTTGAATTCAATAATAGTCATGACACTCTCTCAAATTTCGCCTTTGCAAAGGGAGAACCCAGCTTACAGACCCCGCGGTCTGTCTTTCTGCTTCGCCCAGCTGGATTCTACCTCTGGTCTGTGCAGGCTGGTTTTATTAGCATTTTCAGGATACACCCAAGCATAGCCTGGTTACACAAGATTACATCACAATGATATTGCATGACTGGTGTCTCATTCACCAATTAGTTGAGACAGTGTGTGTTTGACCCTAATTCCTCTTTTGGGTTCTTTGGGGCTCTAAGAAGCAACTTCTTCTCATTCCCTCATGTGCAACTTCATCGTCCTCGCCTCTGTGCACTTCCTTTGACCTAGGGTCCACACTCCTACCTGCTGCGATATTTACAGCTACTTCTGCTTTAATAAGACGTGTCACTATTCTGGGGAGCTTGCCAAGACTCTAAACGTCACTATCTGACTTCTCCTTCTGTGTAGCTTCCCTAATCACGCGTGACTATAGATCTTTTAGGTCAAGAGCAGTTCAAAGCAGATACATCGTTTTTCTTTTTACCTAAGTACACTTAATAACTAATACCACACATGATTATACTATTAAGACTGATACAATTATATTTGTGATATCCATGATTATACTTGTAAGACTGTCAATCATACCCTGACCCCTGTTTCTCAGGGTCACCTTCCCACAAGATGCAGACCTTTTATCAACTTAATTTTGCTCCCAATATATGCATCCAAATATGCAAGCACAATCATAATTCCACACAGCACAATTATAATTCCCACATGCATCAAAGCATGTCGATATAACACAAAGAATAGAAAATTACTTTTGGAGTTTGCTCTTGACTCCAGTGAGGCATCTGTTTCTGAAAGATTTCAGTTATAGAGGAAACACAGTTGTGTGGGGGGGTTTTTTGCACCCAACTTTATATCAAACCATTTTCACCTGATCTCTCGAATGCTTCAGCGGACAAAAGACGAGGCATTGCTTGGACTAGTCACGTCTTTCCAGGCCTGTGCCTCACCTGTCTCTGCCATGGCCATGGCGCACAGAGCAAAATAAAATACTTTTTTCTTCTTTTGCTGTACTTTTTGTTGAAAAGTGTTGGGTTGATGTGCTGCCGGTGTTTATGACCTCTGCTTGTTCTTTTTTACTTTAATATGATGCCGCTGTCTCAAGGCAGGAGTCCGTCCTTCTGCCTGCACAGAAGATGCCAGTTATGTAGGTGACCCTTCAGTGTGGCTCACTTTGCGGTTACTCTGCTAAAAAAAACATGGGCACCTGTGGCCCGGACCACCTCCAAATATAGTTTGTGATTTGAGTGATTGGATCTCAGTGGTTCTCAAATGTGACCTGGATGCCTTTGCTGACGGATGTCCACTTGTCAAAATGCTCCGGGTTGTTGAAAAATCTCCAGATGCACTGTTTGGAAATCTGAATTGGCAAAGAAAGTTTCAGTCTTCTGAAAAGTCTGACCTGCCAACACTGACTTTGGCTCTCTCTCTTTTGTTTTTTCTACCTACAGCAAATGTTAAAGGTCTTGGATGAATATCATACAAATTATGATCCCTGTTCATGTTGATCATGCATCACAATACCACTGATTTATTCTGATTGTCACTCAAAATCTCCTCGAGTCAGTTAGATCGTGGAGCCTAAGGGCCCGATCTTCCGCCAGATCTGCTAAAGCCGCTATTAAGGGATAGTGGGTAGCGGGAGGGGCGTTCCCCCACAAAGAACGCAATCTTCCACCTCCCGAAACCCGCTATCTTACCTGCGCTAACTGCTATATTATGCATAGGAGTATTTAGAGCGTTCCACCTGTTAAACCAATCAGTGCATTAGTAGCCATTGCCTTTAAGAGCAGGTTGCCCGCTACCTGCAACCCGCGATCGCAAGATACCGAGTTTGCGGAAAGCACAAAAGATACGCTCATTGCCACACCTACAATGTGAGTCAGCATGGCATGTAGCGGCTTTAGGGAAGCGGAAGATTGCATTAGCGGTTAGCGGAGGTTCATAAACCCGAAATTTGTGGGTAGCGGCTAGTGGGTAAGTGTACGATCAGGGCGTAAATCTTCTGTTTTCTGTGTGCTGCCGTGGGCTCCCTCTCTCCCTGCTATTCTGTTATTGATTAGCTTCCTAAACCAATCAGACATGTTATTTCCAGGATCATTAATTTAATTGCATCTCGAGATGCAATTAATTATTGTATAAACAGTCAGTCATAAGCAGGCTGATGCCATTTTTATACCATTTTATTTGTTTTAGGGTTGGAATTCTCCAAATAAACAAGTGAATTAACAAGTAAATTAAAGGTTTTCAAGTCTGTGCATATGGTGCATGTACTGAACAAAATCACCAGATGATCAATAGAAAAAAAACAAACTGCAGATAGGAAAGCTGAAGTAACATAACAGCTGGTTGGCAGGTGGTAGATGAGTCGGAATCATGTAGAAATTCTGGTCTAGAGTTCTAGAGGCTGATGTTTATAGCTGCTGTTTGTATGAGCAGCCTCTTATCATTGTTGATGTTTACAGGAATGAATTATACAAAACTGTGGGCATTAATGACTATTACTGAAGGCACTGCTGTGCAAACGCATTATATGAAAACACGCATACACCCATAACATTAGCAAAATGTCAAACTGTGCCCTCAACATACATTTTATATACCCACCTCTTTCTGTTCAGGGTTGCAGGGCGGCTGAAACCAGCTGTCATCGGGCGACAGGGGTGACCCCTGAACGTCACAATCCATCAGTTCATTAATACCCTCATAGAAAGAGATAACAATGAGATGAAATTAAGAAACTGTGTTTTTAATGGATATAAATGTCTTAAAACCAGTGAGTAAATTCCGTAAATAAGAGAAAAACACAGCCCTGTTTATTGTAGGATGAGAACACGGTACTCTTAATAATTCATTGAATTGCCCATCTGCTTAAAAATTGCCTCCCTGCGGTGCTGCTGAACATTTGGCTCAAGGCCAATGAATTAATTAATATCTCTTCCCCAAAGACTTTTTGGATCAAACCACCGTTTGTGTTTGTTTGACATCTGGTTTATATTTAAAAAAAAAAAAAAAAGCACCTGTTGCAGACGGCTCTTTGATTTTATTGCTGACACGTGTTGATATAATGCATTCAGATTCAGGAAAAAAAAATTCCTGGAATCTCTAGTATTTATATATTGGAACTTATGTCAGCACACATTTATTGTATTTCCATTTATTATTATTATTATTTTTTATATTATTTGTTTTTTCTTTTAGAAATATGGATTCTAGGGCTTCCCCTCAGTATAACAAAATATAAGCTGACAAAGACCAGAGTACGTAGGATAATACTAGACTCTACTCAATATTGCCTTGTCTGGGGTTGTGGCGGTGGGAGGGGTTGGATGGGCTGGACGGCACCTGTTGGGTCTGGAGGGAAATCCAGGTCACTGGTGGAGGTCTGCTGCATGACATTGGCCCAACACTCCAGCACCGACTGTGGTCCAGCCTGTAGACGTGGTTGTGGTCACTGCTTGGTGCTGAGGAGTCGTTGGAGGCCAACATCACTGCTCACTGTTCTGTGTCTGGCTGCTGGACTGCTTTAACTTTGGGGAGGATACTGGAGACAAACACTATCACAACTCAAACCACCACACGTTCATCTATATGCACCACACCACACATGTCACACACACTGTAATATTAAAACTGCATTTTGGGGACTTTGTATAATGAGGTTCATAAGTCCATGACTTTGTCACGGTTTTGGTCAGTCTGTCTGTGTTGTCACTCCCTGTCTCTTGTCTGCTCTGTTTCCTGTTTAACTTTGAAATGTCTGTCTTGTCCTCATTGATTTTTGCTTTGCTTCCTCCCTCTCGTTATCCTGATTGTCTGCACCTGCCTCTCATTTGTGCCTCTGTCTATTTCAAGACTTATGCTTTAGTTCGGGGTTAATCAATTAAAATTCTAATGGGTCCAGTCACTAAAATTTCTTCTGTCACAAGGTCCAGACCACACATCTCTTGCATCACATACCATGGCATATATAGCCTGTCCATGTTAATCAAAAGCACATCATATATTCCATGTCATTTCAACATTTATTTTTTGTGTTCATATTGAGACACGTGCAGCTAACAGTGAACTTGAGGCCTGCATTACAACTAATAAAAAATATTTCTTCATAATAAAATCAAAAGTGCCTCTTCCTGAAATGATGCAAATAAAGTTTTTAGAAGTGCCTTTTCTCTTCATATTTTCATCTTTCCCTTTCTGAAAACAATTAACCCAACAATGGTGTCAAATTAAAACAGCTGAAGAGGTATTGAAGGCCAACTTTTTATTATTTAATTCAATTCAATTGAATTTTATTTGTATAGCATCTGTTACAATGTCAATTGTCTCTAGGTGCTTTACAGAGACCCAGATCATGACCCCCGAGCAAATATCATTAACTACAATTATAATCCATCCATCCATTCATTTTCTATACCCATTTCATCCTTGAAGGGTCACGGGGATCTGCTGGAGCCTATCCCAGCTGTTTACGGGCGAAAGGCAGGAGTACACCCTGGACAGGTCACCAGTCCATCGCAGGGTCACACATACAGACACACAACGTTCACACTCACATTCACACCCTACGGGCAATTTGGAATTATCAATTAACCTGACATGCATGTCTCTGGACTGTGGAGGAAGCCAAGTACCCGGAGAGAACCCACGCAAGCACGGGGAGAACATGCAAACTCCACACAGAAAGGCCCCGATGTTCAATCCAGGACCCCCCCCCTGCTGAGGTTCAAACCAGGAACCTTCTAGCTGTGAGGCAACAGTGCTAACCACTAAGCCACCGTGCTGCCCACAATTATAATATTAAATCCAATCAATGATAATGGCAAGTAAAAAACTCCCACAGAGGCAACCTTTAAGCCAAACAGTGGCAGGGAAAAAGTCCACTTTAAGAGGAAGAAACCTTGATCAGGACCTGGATCATATGGAGGGACCTTCCTGATGGAGACCAGCCGGGTAGAGAAAGAAAAGAGGGGACAGACAGGACAGAGAGAGGAAAGCACACAAATGACTAAACATGACCATATAAACAGATGGAGGTAGCAGCACAGGGATGGGATGGCCAGAGGACCAGGTCGCTGATCACCTCACCAGTCAGTAACCCAAAACACAACTGGATAGAACTGCAAACCAGCATGAAACTCAGGAAACTCTGGCCTGCAAAGTTTCTGCGTTGGCCGGGAATCAAACCCAGGTCAACTGCTTGGAAGGCAGCTATGCTAACCACTATACCACCAACGCCTACCTCATAGGAATGATGAGGTTATTACACCGACAAGGTAATGGTGAGGGATAATGGTAATATATTCCGCCTTTGATTAATGAAATTAACCAACTGTTTCACAACTAAAACGCAAATATCAGGCATAACGGTTTACCACTGAGGTCGGAACGATTAACTCATACTCGTTCGTCCACTCAGTTTTGAAATGTCGATTTTCAGCACAAACCTTATACACCTTCAAGCATGCCATGTCTTCTTCTCTCTCGTTTGTTTCTGAAGTAAACCAATTTCAGTCTCTCTCAGAGCTGTCGGCCGTAAACGGTTGGTGATTGCCGCAAATTACTAGTTTACCTGCACTCACGGTTTTCCCCGAGCACTGGGAAAAAATTTGAGCTATGTATTTTGAGGTATTTATGTGGCACTGATTACTGGTCCGGACAGAACCTTTACTTGGTCCGGATCCGGACCGAGGTCCGCCATTTGGTGATCCCTGCTTTAGATTCTGATCTGTTCAAGGACGGTTTCTGTTATCATTCTGGCTCCATCAAGTCTGCTAAGTTTTGACACGTAAGCGTGTAGAGCAGTGGTGTTCAAACTGTGGAGCGCTCTCTGGTGGTACACAGGGGAACGTCAGGACTTTCCACATTTTCACTTTTTTTTTTAAATTAAATCGGAAACATACAAAGCATTATAAATACATTTTAAACGGAATTCAGGTAACAATAAATAACTACAATAAGGAATAAACATCTCTCCTGTGAATTTAAAGCTAAACGAGAAGGCATATATGGCTATATTTTAAAACTGGTCATGATGATGGTACTCAGAGAGCTGAACAGTTTCTCAGGTGCTACGCAGTATTGAAAGCTTGAGAAACACTGGTCTAGAGAACTTATTCCAAGGTCCTGATGTTTTCATCTGATGTTTAAAGATGACTGTTTCCTACTGACAATTTGTCATTTATGATCATCCTGCATTCTCTGATGTGAGTTTAATGACCTCTCGATTTTGTATACAAACTGGAGAATAAACCCACTTTGCACCTCCGTCGTGGTCAGTGCAGTGTTGCCGATTGACTGCCTCACTAGAACACATTATGTTGTATATACTTATAAATAAGATTTACACACACCACACCATAACGGTCTGCTTTATGTCTTCTTGTTTCGTGTCTTCATCCGTTCTTTTGTTCTCCACTGTCGGTGTTTTTTAGGTCCTCCCTGACAGAGCCAAGGTTTTAGGAGTTAATAAAGCACTAACTCACTATCACTCACACTTTTGTATTTATTTAAAAAAAAAAATAATACTGCCAGAGACGACTGGTGAAGGGCATGTTCACTTTTTTACATTAGCACAAAAAAAAACAATCTGCTACAAGATTGAATTGCATACATCAGTTGGTTAAGCCAGATGATGCCACTGACCATGAATGTAAGTGCAGACAAAAAAAAAAAAAATAGTATCCAACCCATCAGCACTTACGGCCGGACTGAGGGTGTCTGCCAGTACCAAGTATTTATGCACCTCTGATATCCCTCTAAACCAGTGTTGGGGGTCATCAAAGAGCTGAACTGTTGTAGACATACAACTATATAACGAGAACAAGAAAATCCCTTCTGTCACAGGTACTGTATATGAAGATTAGTTTTAAAGGCTGTTCAAACTCTCCAACAGTCAAACCTGTGATGCTAACGGAGATTAGGGTACATTCGTTCTGATCAAATCCGTCCATCCGTCCTCGTTTCAGATGTCACTACTGACAGATTATCTAAAGCGAGCACTGCCAGAGCTGAGACGAGGACTGCCAGCTCTCACCAGACCTCTGGCCACCTTTGCTCTTGCAGGACTTCTCTCAGAGATAATCCACAGCCAGTTACAGCAAAATGATGTTTAATATATGAACTGGCAGATTAGAAGGTCAAATTCACTGAAAGTGCTTAATAGCTGAAGTGATGACAGCGTTGACGGCATACAGACAGACGTCAGGGGCATGTTGGTGTTTTTCCCTATTGATGCTTATATTTGTGGTCTTTGTGGTCATTATAACTGATGAAGTAAATATTTATCAAAAATTTCAATTTTATTTCCTGATTTCTAATCCATGCATATTTTAGTAAAACATGCTGTTTTTATGTGCAGATGCATTAACAGACTTTCTTTTTAAATAAAAATAAAAAAAAAAAAAAAGCTTTCTTGTTCAGTTTTCTGCGTCTCTGCTGCATTCAACACAAAGCCCGGTCGGTTTTCTCCACCAGTCAACCTCTCAGGGACTTTCACCGTAAAATACTTTGATCCAGAATATAATAAAATGCTAAAACCAAGGATACATAATCGGTATGTACGTTGGTTTTTGAAACATTTTATAACTGCTCCACTCTGCATCCGAGTTCAGCCACCAGCTTCTTGTCACGGACCGCAGCTTTTTGTGTGAATTTTTACTGTAGATGAACAGGCTGACCTTTATCTTTTATACTCTCCTCGTGTCCTTTCCTTAAAGAGAGATGACATGCCCCCTCAGGCAGTTTATTATTTTCAGTTCAACTCAGTTTATACGGGGTAAAATCATAAGGCATCTCAGGCTCATATCTCTGATAAAGCTTTGACAGACTTTATTTTAGCGTGAAGCCCATAAATGCCCCCACTTACATGCTTGGGCAATTAAATGTGAATTTTACTCAAACTTGCAGCCCTGCTTGAAAGCCGTCCACATCCACACGGTTTCTTTCATTTCTCCGTGCTGATGTCACCACTGAAAACCTACAATTAATGTATATCTGTGTCTACATCATCCTCACTGAATGAAGGGAGACAGTGGCTCTAGAAAATAGTTTAGAAAACGCTAAAGATGCCTTCTGTCATGGAAAAACTGAGAGCAGCATCCACAGATCATCTGTAATTTTTGCATCCAAAGCAAAGTGGCCCAACCTCAAAGCTGCGTGCTTTGAATTAGTCCCGCCTCCGCGGACAACTTCATTGGCTTCCTCCAGCTGTGTGGCTGACGCACTGAGGAGGGAAACGATGGAACCCCCCCCCCCAATTTTTGGCAGGTGAGTGTCATTCTCACGTAGTGGAAGTCAGCGAACATCTGACACTTTCAGAACTTCTGTACAGCGTTCACTGCTACGTTAGACCAGTCTTTCCCCACTTTCCTGTCAACAGGCTCTAACAGCATCAAAATAAAACAGTGTCATCTCCCCATACATTGGTCTAACGTACCAAAGCAGGCCAGGTGTCCCAGACAGCTCACCTGGCTGTGCAGGTGCCTCCATGTGTGGAGGCCGTTGTTCTCCTGCAGTCGGCCCACTTTCAAGCCCCGCGTGTGGCCGTTTCCACCGTTTCTTGTCTTTACATTGTAAATAAATGCCACCAGAGCTACAACATCATTTAAAAAGGGACGTTAATTACCTCAGTATTTTGTGCGATGCTTTGTTGAATCTGTGACAGACGCAGCTCAAACTGAGCTGAAGACTAAGCTGGGCGTCTATCGCAGGTTCACAGCTCCTCATTTAAACCAGAGCCCTGGTACGGGGGGGAACTCTGGTCTTAAAGGTGAGACGTTTTTGTGTGAAGCACGTTCAGGAATCCTTTTCATGCTTTCAGACGTCTGTTTCCCTTCTGAGACTCTTCAGTGTGACCAAAGAAACGTGCTGCTCCTGCGGTGTACTGAAGTCCTGTATGTATGACTGTGAAGTGTTTTGCAGGATGAAAGAAAATTTCTTGTGTTTGCTCAAAACTAACACACACACAAAAAAAGACTGAAAAAAAAAAACAGACAATATTCTTCACTTTTCACATCTGCTCCTCATTACTGCTTTGGATTTTTTTTGTGTGGTGTTACAAAGAAGAACTACAGGGGTTGGACAATGAAACTGAAACACCTGTCATTCTAGTGTGGGAGGTTTCATGGCTAGATTGGACCAGCCTGGTGGCCAGTCTTCATTAATTCCACACAGCACCAGTAAGAGCAGAGTGTGAAGGTTCAGTTGTCAGGGTAACAGCACAGTTTTGCTCAAAATATTGCAATGGACACGACATCATGGGTGACATATCGGAGTTCAAAAGAGGACAAATTGTTGGTGCACGTCTTGCTGGCGCATCTGTGAAGAAGACAGCAAGTCTTTGTGATGTATCAAGAGCCACGGTATCCAGGGTAATGTCAGCATACCACCAAGAAGGACCAACCACATCCAACAGGATTAACTGTGGACCCAAGAGGAAGCTGTCTGAAAGGGATGTTCAGGTGCTAACCTGGACTGTATCCAAAAAACATAAACTACAGCTGCCCAAATCACGGCAGAATTAAATGTGCACCTCAACTCTCTGTTTCCACCAGAACTGTCCGTCAGCAGCTCCACAGGGTCAGTATACACGGCCGTGCTGCTATAACCAAACCTTTGGTCACTCGTTCCAGTGCCAAATGCTGGTTTCAATGGTGCAAGGAGTGAAAATCTTGGTCTGTGGACAATGTGAAACATGTATTGTTCTCTGATGAGTCCAACTTTACTGTTTTCTCCACATCTGGGAGAGTTAGAAACCCCAAAGAAGCAGACCACCCAGACTGATGCATGCCCAGAGTGCAGCATGGGGGTGGATCAGTGATGGTTTGGGCTGCCATATCATGGCATTCCCTTGGTCCAATTCCCCTTGGATGGGGGGGGTCTTGCATTCATCCTCTTCCAGATGATCCCGGTTTAAGTCACAAGTCCAGACACATGCAGTTGATTGTCTCAGTCTAGGATCTGAGATGTCATTTAAATGTGTTTGTCTGTGCAAGCCACAAACTTTTGCAAGTCAGCAGGTCAGGAAGTTGGAAATCATAACACCATCCATCCATCATCTATGCCAGCTTAATCCTTTACAGGGTCACAGGGATCTGCTGGAGCCTATCCCAGCAGGGGTCCACCTTGGACACGTCTCCAGTCCATCGCAGGGACACATGTCTGTCTTTAAATAAACCTGGTTTAATGACGACTCTGTAGAGGTGGTGGTAGCTTGTGAACTTTTTTTTTTCCTTTGCTAACCTTAGAAAAGAATATAAGAGTCCCTATTTTCCACCGTTCTGTCCAATACTTATATAATTTGTCATTTCATTGTCTCTTTGTGTTATTTGACGAAAGGGTCCGCTTCTCAGAGAGGTTTGCAACATCCACAAATTGAGGGTTTCTATGACTACTGACGTTAAAATGTCACAGCAAAATCACTCAGAAGATTCAATTTCTCCAACACACGAGCCACCTCTTCAATGAGTCTGAGAGAAGGAAAAGAACCAGCAGTCTTTATTACCCATAAATCAGCGATATGGAATTCATCCTTTTTCTTTTACAACGCAGCAGCCTGTCACTTTCTTGTTGCAGTAAATTTGATGCGGTAGTTGCACATACTGTGGCTGCACGATGACTCAAGTCGCTACGAGCATAATGTGACCTTATGGTTTTCGGCACACATCTGAAATCATCCTCTTCCCTCACTTGTTCTCTCGTCAAAGGTATCTCCGTGCAGAGCGTGCCGTGCATTGCAGCCCACTGGGTAAAAACTTTACCCAGCCTGCACTGGCCTTTTTGTTTTCACACGTCTCTGAAACTGCAAGTGTTGAGTTAAACCTACAAGAGTGAGGCTTTCACTGAGAAAAGACACATGATGTTCTACCAAAGGAAGCTGTTTATTAATGATTATAGTTTCTCTTTAAATCCTGTTAGTGGTCAGAGCAGAAAAGTCCATCAAGCCAGACGTAATAGATTAAAAAGATCCCATCTTCACTCAGTTTAAAAGGCAGACCTGCAGACATAATCCCTCTAAAACTTGTACTTTCATTAAGAGCATTATCTTCAATTCAAGTGCTACGTCCTCTTTTTGAAAAGGCGTTTTGTGTGCAAATGAGACCGTGAACGTTGTAAAAGGATGTCTTTGTTTCATTTTCTTCGGTTTCTAAAGGTGAACTTCAGGGCAAGGATTCAACGGCTCCAATCAACACAATCGCCCGCATAAAAGGTGCCGCGGGGTACTTAAACTACGGCCTGGGAAATTAACTGTTTAGCCATGTTTAATGAGTTTGTCTTTGAGAAATGTATACATGGGAAATCTTAAAAGGGTACGGTTTTTCTACCAGCTTTTAAAAGAACTGCCCTTAGGGAAAACACTTAGCAAAGGACCATTTTTGTCTTTGAGCTAAAAGATACTGAGTGAGCTGCCCAGAGAGTGAATAAAAAGCTTCGTAGTGAGAACAAAGAGGGTAAAAAGGCCCAGCAGACACTTGGTACCTTCTTGCACGGTCGTCTTTTTCCACAAATATTACAGCCCCAATTCGTTTATGACAATAGAGTACAATCACTTGAATGATTTGAGAACATTTCTGAACACAGTTTGTTGTGCAATCCACAAATGTGCAGGTTAAAGGGGACATGAGATGGAAAATGGACCTTTTTAAGTCTTTAGAATTATAGTTTGGTATCTAGGGCTCCTACCAGACCAGAGAAACGTCTCATTTAATAATGTATTGAGTACGCTGCCCCAGTCAGAACGTGTGGGAGAAACTGAACCAGAGACAAGGACCTTCATATCGTAACCAACTGCATTCCGAGGTAGAACTTCTTTATTTGGACGTCTGTGGTCTGGCTACATAGAACCGAATGATTCCAAAAATCTGCCACACTGATGTCTTCACCAGCAGCAGCTCAAAGACCTACAGCAGAGGTGCCCACTCCTGGTCCTCGAGAGCCCCTATCCAGCATGTTTGAGATGTTTCCCTGCTTTGGGACACCGTGATACAGGTGGCTGTGTCATCGACAGACTTGTGCAGACTTTGATGACAACCTGATAACGACCATTATTTAGAATCAGGTCTGTTGAAGCTAGGAAATCTCTGAAACATGCTGGATAGGGGCTCTCTAGGACCAGGATTGGGCACCCCTGACCTACAGCATCATGCAAAAAACAAAAAAAATGCTGCAAACACTGCTGTCAACAGACGGCCAAAGACTTCTGTGGATCAACTTCATTTCCAAAGCAAAAGTCCCAGCCGCAGCAGGGGAAAGCTTTATCGTGCAAAGAAGGAAATCACATGTGAACAGGGAAGATTTTCCATATTTCAGCAAGACAATGCGAAATCGCATACTGCATGGTTTCCGAGTGGAAGAGTTTGGATGCTGAACTGGCCTCGTTCAGACGTTTTTACCAATTCAGAGTGTTTTATGCATCATGAAATGAAAGAAAAACCTGAGACCTACTGTTGAGTAGCTCAAACTCATCATCAGACAAGTATGGGACGATACTCCAGGAACTGGTCTCCTTGGTTCTCTAAAGCTTAAAAAAGAGGGGGTGCTACACAGTGGTCAACATTGTCTGGTTTCAACTATATGTAGAGGTGTTACTGCCATTGAGTATCTGTTTTACTTCAATAAAAAGCTCTATTTTTGTTTTGTGGAGAAATTCCAAGTTGCATCTTTGTAGTTTTTGTTGACCCGTGGAACGCGGGAATATCAAGCGCCACTACGAGACCAAACACAAGTTTTTTGATGAAATCTTTCCACCAAAGTCTGAAGTGAGAGCGCGGAAAATCAACGAGCTTCGGGCCCAGTGTGACAGTGTTACATGGTAAACTAGAAAAGCACTGGGAGAGCGCCGACCTCCACCAAGGGCAACAATTATTGAAAATTTGAAAGTGATCCAGAATCCAGGATTTCTTCTGGATCACACCCAAAATGAAATCAGTTCTTCCTTTTCACATTTCCGATAACTCCAAAAAATTTAATCAAAATCCATCCATAACTTTTTGAGACAACAGGCAGACAGATAAACGCCAGCAAAAACAACCTCCTTGGTGGACGTAAAAACTTCATTCCTGTGAGGTAGGTGTTGGTGGTATAGTGGTTAGCATAGCTGCCTTCCAAGCAGTTGACCTGGGTTCAATTCCCAGCCAACACAGAAACTTTGTTGACTTGAAGGTCCTCCACTTGGGTTTGGGGTGCTGACTGTTGAGGTGATCAGCAACCCCGTAATAAAAAGTTGGCCTTCAATACCTCTTCAGCTGTTTTAATTTGACACCATTGTTGGGTTAATTGTTTTCAGGAAGGGAAAGATGAAAATATGAAGAGAAAAGACACTTCTAAAAACTTTATTTGCATAATTTCAGGAAGAGGCACTTTTGATTTTATTATGAAGAAATATTTTTATTAGTTGTAATGCAGGCCTCAAGTTCACTGTTAGCTGCACGTGTCTCAATGTGAACACAAAAAATAAATGTTGAAATGACATGAACATATATGATGTGCTTTTGGTTACACGGACAGGCTATATATGCCATGGTATGTGATGCAAGAGATGTGTGGTCTGGACCTCATGACAGAATAAATTTTATTGACTGGACCCATTAGAATTTTAATCGATTAACCCTGCTTTAGACTAACTGTAGGCTTTAATGAACAGAAATGTTTTCAGTTTAGTTTTAAAGATGGAGGTGGTGTCAGCCTCCTGAATCCAAATTGGTAGCTGGTTCCTTAGTAAAGGTGCCTGATAACAGAAGGCCCGTCCTCCAAACCTACTTTTAGATACCACTGATGTATCATAGAGCACACAAACGGTGTCATGAAGACGAGTTGCCTGTGCTTGGACTCATGTGGCGGCAACCTCCTCTATAAACCCAAGAAGATCAAATCTCTTACCTGAAAGACTTATACTTATAGGAGCCACATATGTAAGCAAATCAGCGTCAGAGACTGGAGGGCTTTTATGCAAAACATCTACATGTCAAAGGCAGCAACACTCGCTGCTGAAACCAGCTGTTCGTTCTACCTTTTTCCACAGAACAACATTAAAACTACTGATTTTCTTGTTCAATAAATGCTTGTGGGAATTTTTTCTTTGTGATGCCTTTCAAGTTCACGACCTTTTATCTTGAAAAGTCATGAAAGGAGATCCCATTTGCTTGTCCAGATGTGTTAAGTTGATTTGCTCTCCAGGGCTGAGTAGTATCAACTGAACCTCTGACCTTTTTGAATGAAGAGTCCAAAGTGAAGGAAGCTATCAAAATGTTGTTGTTGTTTTTTTTTTCGCTACAGTTGCTGTACACTTTAATTCAAGAAGAGGAGAGTAGTTTTAAATAACAGAATTCCCATTTTTGTTTTTATTACCTCCACCAAGGAGGTTATGTTTTTGCCGACATTTATCTGTCTGTCTGTCTGTGTACAAGATAACTCAAAAAGTTATGGATGAATTCTGATGAAATTTTCAGGAGTTGTCAGAAATGTGAGAAGGAAGACCTGATTTCATTTTGGGTGTGATCCGGAAGAAATCCTGGATTCTGGATCACTTTCAAATTTTCAATAACATTGCGGTCAATAGGGCTGAAAATTTTGTTTCTCAATATCTCCGTTAATTATTGCCCAAAACTCATGAAATTTGACTCAGGGATTGACAATGGGAACCTCTATCAAATTTCAAAGGCTGATCCCGATCTGATCCAGAATGCGGATTTTATCGCAATCTGTAAATCGCTATAAGGGGGAACTGTTGCACTTGGCAGAGGTCTGTTCTCTCTGAGTGCTTTTCTAGTTGAAGTTGTGAACATTTTCCATCTTAAATTTTTTAAGTAGCCCTACCAGCAATGCGTGCGGCACTCTTGAGCCTTGTCCTGTGTTTCCTGGAGATATGAGAGGATGAATTTTGATGCTCAAGGCCAGAGCACATCATGGTTTAAGTAGAATATTCCTGTCGTGCACTGCAGGGTGCTAGCATGATCCGCAGGATTTAAAATGAGAACAAGAAAAGCCTGTCAGAGACGGGAAAATGGTCTCCTGTTCTTGATAGCTGCCGACAGCTTCTCAAAACAATGTGAGCGGTCTGTTTTCACTAATGCTGAAACTCCACATTAGAGATCGATTTACACCCACAGCTGCTCCCCGCCAGCTACCAGCCTCCCTGAGCTGCTCTGGATGTTGGGAAGGTAAGTTTTTAATTTGCCAATTTGCCTCACATAGACTCCTTCGATAGTACAAACTTTCCCGTTCACTGCAGCAGAGAAACCAGTCCATGTGTCATGTTGCACAGAATCACATCACACATATTTAAGCCGCAGCAAAACCCGTTTCCTACTGTGAGACTGCAGAACAAATGGTGAAACAATACCTGATTAATTTAAGTTCAGATTTAATTTTTCACCTCTAGCTCTCCGGCCGCTTAATTCACAATAATTCTCCATTAGGTTCACCGGCTAGTTGCAAACCTTTTATATTTGTTAAGCAGTGCTGAACATGTAATATGCAGTTCATTAAACAGAGAGACCACAGCAGACTGTGAAACGGTGAATAAAAACACTTCAGTCAGAGCCAGAATCACTGAGTGGGCGACCACGCTCACATTACAGACGTCTCAATTCAATACGAATGACTCTTTAAATCCCACAAGGGGTAATTTGTTCGGAGGAGGCTGTTGCACACGAAACCCAGAAAACAAACAGGAAGAAAACGCAAGTTAAAAGTGGAGAGAATTCTGCTCTTTAATCACAGAGAATATGCTCTTGATTTAAAAAAGAAAAAAAACAATGAAAATGTCATGAAAAAAACACTAATGATGAACATCTGCAGCGTAGGTACGGTGTCGCTTTGACACAGAAGCATAAATCTGCTTTTAAGGTGAAACGTCATGACAAAACCAACTCTGACTTGCTCCAATTGATTTGCTGTCCAGTTTTGCACAAACAGATCAAACATCATAAATACCCAGTGACTGTATTCCTTATTTTCACTCTTTTTTTTAATGTCTGATTGCAGCTGTGAGGAATAGTAATTGAAAAGTGACCAATCTTGAAATGATCGTCTCCGTCTGCCACTGCAGCAGATTGATGAAAAGATCAGGATGTCTGTGGCTGAGGTCTTTGTCTGGTTGTTTAACAGCACGCCCAATTCCACATTACCCCCACTGAGTTTATGATGCAACTGTGCAGACGTAATCTGTCTGTAACCTGCTAGTATAAATGTACAATATGGATATCTGTGTGAATGTGTTTTGTAGTGTTCAATGAGGAAAAACAAAAAATCTTAGGCAGGAGTATCTGAAAATTCGACAAGGATCTTCTTCAGACGCAACCTCCCAGACGTTGCAAACCACAGACACAGAAAAAAACTGGTTCACCTGCAGACTAATTACCCAAACTGAAGCTGAGCACTGTTGTATGTGCATTTAAATCCAGGAAGGAGTCCACAGACCTCTTTTGTAGAGACCGTATGGTTGGCAAAAGACTAACAACCCAGAGGAAGTACGGTGATTTACATATTCCTCAACATGTTCTAATGTCCCAACGACAACATATAAGCCTGCAACACCTTTCAGTCCATCACAACTGAAGAAGATTCTAGATGAGAGGAAAAATACCTTAAAAAGACATCCAACTGCTTACTACTCAAGCCTCTAAAGATTATATGACCTTAATGACTGGAATCCACTCTAACATACTTTCTAACATGAAAATCTATTGATTAATGTCAAGAAACAAAAGAAAAATGAATAAAAAAAAATGCTCATTCCATTTGGAAGTCAGGAGGGTCTAAATGTGGAGCTCAATAGCTGAGATCATCTCCTGTACAGTCTTTAATCAAAGTGTGAGCTTGGATTACAAAGGCCATGCTTCTTTCCCCTGCAGTCCTCTCCCACCTACAAATGAATCACAGTAGAAGCAGAGAGAAGGAAATTCATGCCACTGTATCTGATCAGTTCTTGGCAGGAGCCAGCTACTCCTCCTTTTCCTGCACTTGGCTCACAGTTTACCTTCTGCATATGCCCACTATAGAAATGCCAGCACCGCTAGAACAAATGGAATAGATTCTCAGCTTCCCCGTGTAAATAAAGACACACATACTGATTCTGTCACCTGTGTATGTCCTGAAGGTCAGTGGCGTCTGAAGTATTACAAATTGTGACCCCACTCATCCTCTCACACAGCCGTCTTTGTGAGGCTGAGAGAAAATAACACTGCAGCAGGAACAAAGCAGTTGTTCAGCTCAAAGCCAATGGAAATGCCTTTTGTGACTGCTTGCAGAAAAATTCTTTTAGTCTTGTCATCCCCATCCTGGTGACGCTGCATCATGTCGAGCCTCTTCCACGCAGCACGATTTTCCAGTTGATCCATAGATGATCTGCCAAGGTCATCGACTGGCCAGATGCAGCTGGGTGACAGTCGCGAGTCAGCACTCAGTCTTTATGTGTGAACAACTCAAAGACGTGTCGAAGACACTCCCCGACGCCTCGCTAAGTCATGCTGGCAGCCGACGGATATCTGGCACGATAAATGTGCAGAATCAATCCCGCTACAGGCATTAGGCGAACGAGGCATTCCAACGTCTTTTAGCCACTTTCTCACAGCGAGTGTGCTCTAAAAACACGATGGTGATCCACTCGTCATCCCGCTTCCACCATCCAGCTGCACTTTCAGAGGGATCCCAAGAAACCGCTATGTTCCGTCCCTGGTGTTCGCTTCCAAAAAGGATGGTGATGTTCAGCAATCTAAAAACGGTCTCTTCCCTCTTCCTGCTGGTCAGTGGCGAGTCCATGTCCTAAACCAGGGGTGTCAGACTCATTTTCACTGAGGGCCACATCAGCATCATGGTTTCCCTCGAAGGGCCAGATTGACAGCATGAATGTAACAAAATGCAATGTAAATAAAAATAAATTAAACTGCACCTTATTATATTGTTAAATAACCGTTTCTGTATTTATAATGTATTCAAGTTTCAAATATTTAAATCATTATTATATCAAACTCAGGGTTTGTGGTTGTAGGTGAGAGTATCCATTAGCTTGGTTTCAGTAGCGGGAACGATTCTTGGTTTTTCTTGTGGGCTAAATTTAGCATACTTAGCTCCGTGTTTGATGTTAAAATTCCGACGTAGACTGTACTCTCTGACTGACACCGCCTCATAACATAAAAGACATACTGTTTTTTCACCTTGAGATACAAACGTATATTTGTTTTCCCATTGTTCATGAAATTGTCCTCCTTGTGCATAAATTTCTCTTTTCTTGGGCATGTTGGAGTTAGTTTGTAGAGGTTTTTCTCAAGTCCATCAGTTCTGAAAATCGTCTTGATGTCTTGCTTATGGTGATATATTGTTACCGTTGTGGGTAACGACAAAATGCATTATGGGAGATGCAGTTTATTGTCAATATGTGCTTTAAAGCGGTGTAAGCTTATTTTAAGTCTGTATGCACAAGCTCTCAAGGGCCACATAAAATGACGTGGCGGGCCACATTTGGCCCACGGGCCTTGTGTTTGACACATGTGTCCTAATGTCTCTGGTCACTGGCTGCTTTATTCACTGGCTTCCCAGTCACTGGGGAGGTCATACCTGGAAGAATTTCAGCGTTGGGGGGATGCTAGTCTGGCTTCAACAGGTAAAGGCTCAACAGGTAAACGCTTGGTGTAACAACTGGTGTCTTTTTCTTCATGCAAACAGAGCCAATTGTTTCTTCTCTTGGCCCATTTTTCTAGTAAACCGTCTGACGCTTGGTCTGATCCGCCTGCTGTTTATTATTTTTTTCCTTGATAATTTTTTCAGGGTAAAGTAAGCTGCTTATTTAAATGGTTTCTTTATTAGTATTCTAACAAAACATAATCTTTTCTGGTTTAATTGTGTTTATTTTTGCTGTTGCAGCGATATTCAACCTGCTTACGCTGCTATAGCTACAAAACAAAGTTAATAAGGTACAATAATAAAAGAAAACGGATCAAAGACTCGTGGCTTTGCTTTGATGTGATTATCACCTGTAATTGTTTTGTATCTATATTTCACCCAGTTCTGTTCGCACAGAAACACGGGGAAAAATTACATGAAATATGAAAATACAAACTTGTTATCCTTGCCAGTTCTGTGGAGAGATTGACTGTCATTAATGTGATAAATGTCATGCAGTTTTTTTGGTTGTAGATGAGGCAAAGGGAAGGACATGATGGCATATTTCCACTCTAACTTCTGCCAGCTGATCCACTTGAAATTGATTTTTTTTTTTTATCCATAGGTTGAAGACAAAGCTTCCATTTTGCCTTGCACATGTTCAACTGCATGTTCAACAGTAACTTATCTTTGTTGGTTTCTATTCTCACGGGCCCCGGGCTTCTGGAGACTCTGTGATCAGTCTTCCTTTCAGCTGTGGACCAGGGAAAATGACAAATATATATATATATTAGAAAAAAAGACTCCATCCATATGGTGTGTGCAGCCATAGGGAACATGATGACAGAGACGTTCCTGCACAGCTGAGCAACTGGAAGAAGATGCCACGGGGTTTCTTGGAAATGTGGACTTTCCCTCTTTATCTTGGAGCGATAGATAGCAGGCTCATAACTCTACTAGCACCACTGCTGCAGAGTGGCTAAATAGAGACGGCACTTTTCCAGTTTTTCATGCACTTGTGGATGCTGACTGCAGTTTCTGAGTGATTCGAGCATTCAAGCTCTCTTGGGGGAGAACTAAATCTTGTTCTGGTGTATGCAGGATCGTATTTGGGGAAAGCAAAACACTTGAAGGGCCGTGAGTCATGGTGGGTGATCACTTCAGCTGTACCTCATGAGACCATATGATCGAGAAAACCTCACTTATCCAGAGATCTAAAGGCTAGAGCAAGGTTAATCAATTAAAATTCTAATGGGTCCAGTCACTAAAATTTATTCTGTCATGAGGTCCAGACCACACATCTCTTGCATCACATACCATGGCATATATAGCCTGTCCGATGTTAATCAAAAGTACATCATATATTTCCATGTCATTTCAACATTAATTTTTTTGCGTTCACATTGAGACACGTGCAGCTAACAGTGAACTTGAGGCCTGCATTACAGCTAATAAAAAATATTTCTTCATAATAAAATCAAAGGTGCCTCTTCCTGAAATGATGCAAATAAAGTTTTTAGAAGTGCCTT
This sequence comes from Hirundichthys speculiger, assembly GCA_018398805.1. Classification (NCBI taxonomy): domain Eukaryota; kingdom Metazoa; phylum Chordata; class Actinopteri; order Beloniformes; family Exocoetidae; genus Hirundichthys; species Hirundichthys speculiger. The sequence continues at coordinate 874,047 of JAGFBZ010000240.1, forward strand.
TTCTCTTCATATTTTCATCTTTCCCTTCCTGAAAAACAATTAACCCAACAATGGTGTCAAATTAAAACAGCTGAAGAGGTATTGAAGGCCAACTTTTTATGCTGATCACCTCAACAGTCAGCACCCCAAACCCAAGTGGAGAAGAGATGACCAGGATGACAGAACTACTAGTCAGCAAAGATTCTGCATTGGCTGGGAATCAAACCCAGGTCAACTGCTTGGAAGGCAGTTATGCTAACCACTATACCACCATCGCCTACGTCACAGGAAAACAAAGGAAAACGTTATTACCTTCACCAAGGAGGTTGTTTTTGCCAGCATTTATCCATCTGTCTGTCTGTTTTCAAGAACAAAATGTTGTGGATAGGTTTTGATTAAATTTTCAGGAGTTGTCGGAAATGTGAAAAGAAAGAACTGATTTCATTTTGGGTGTGATCCGGAAGAAATCCTGGATCACTTTCAAATTTTCAATAAATGTTGCCCTTGGTGGAGGACGGTGCTCTCCCAGTGCTTTTCTAGTTGACCATGTAACACTGTCCCACTGGGCCCGAAGCTCCTTGATTTTCCACGCTCTCACTTCAGACTTTGGTGGAAAGATTTCGTCAAAAAACTTGTGTTTGGTCTCGTAGTGGCGCTTGATATTCCCGCCTTTGATTAATGCCACTGTTTCACAGCATATCAGGCATAACGGTTTACCACTGCCGGTCGGAACGATAAACTCATACTCGTTCGTCCACTCAGTTTTGAAATGTCGATTTTCAGCACAAACCTTATACACCTTCGAGCATGCCATGTCTTCTTCTCTCTCGTTTGTTTCTGAAGTAAACCAATTTCAGTGTCTCTCAGAGCTGTCGGCCATAAACGGTTGTCGATTGCTGCAAATGACTAGTTTACCTGCGCTCACGGTTTTCCCCGGGCACTGGAAAAAAATTTGAGCTATGTATTTTCAGGTATCTATGTGGCACTGATTACTGGTCCGGACAGAACCTTTACTTGGTCCGGATCTGGACCGAGGTCCGCCATTTGGTGATCCCTGGGCTAGAGGCTTTCCAGAGCAACGGTAGTTGTAGAAAATACCTTTTTTGGGCCTTCTGGCCTCCCGCAGGAGGATCCTGTACTGCAGAATCCAGATGCACCAAGAAATGTGGACATACTGGTCGTAGCTGTACGGGTTCTCCACAACCTGATAGAGAACTGGATCAGTGCATGGACCACGAGCTCTCCTCTTTTTGCATCGGTTAAAAACACAAGGGTTAGTACTGTCATGGTTTGCAGCGGGAAGGAAGGACCCAAACGCAGGAGCTCAAAAAGCAAAGGGTTTAATCTCCCAAACACACAAAAAATCCAAAATACACGAAAATACGAAAATACAAATTTAACTTAAAGTCCGGAGTGATGAGAAGGCTGACGAGAGGGAAGTCAAGCAAGACTGCAAACATGGAACACGACTAATGCACCAACAAAGACAAGGGGAATGACAAGACTTAAATACACAGAGGAACAAACGAGAGGCAGGTGCAGGGAATCAAGGTAACAAGAGGGAGGAAGCAAAGCAGAAACCAGTAAGGACAGGACAGACCTTTCAAAGTAAGACAGGAACCACTAAAGACAGGGAGAAACCCAACTTGACACACAAAAACACACACAGGGCTGCCATGGCGACCAGGCCATGACAAGTACACAACGTCTACAGACTCTAACCGCTAACACGACCTGTACAAACAGTCTGTTTTACAGTTAAAATGACACTGGTGGGTCTGTGGGGAGCCTATCCATGCTGTCACTGAAGTAGAATGACATTTTTGAGTCTGGTGAGATAATTAAAGTTCTCTAAAGCAATTTAGTTTAGAGTAGGTAAAATTCAATAAATGCTAACATTAATTCATATTTTACTGCAAACACATGTTCTATTCTAACTCAAAACTGCTTTGATTTGCATCATTTTTCTTGCATCTTTTACACTCCTTACCATCCAATAAAAGACTGAGGGTTGATTTAATTCTGGAATGGTTTGATTCTACAAATTACTTGCTTCAGGTTTAAAAAAAAAAAAAAAAAAAAAATTTTTTTGCTTGCAGTGAAGCAGAATGAGTAATTATGAACGTCGATGATCTTGCTTCAAAACACACAGCTCCTCCTGGAGACGAGACTGCTGAAAGTCATGCTGGTTGGCCCTTAAAAAGAATAAAAATATTAACAAAACTACTGTTTTTGCCATGTTCTTTGTTTTTTGCTCGTGTCCGTGTCATTTGGGTTTTAATCTCCTGTACTTTAGGTGACCTAATTCCTGTTTTTATTTTTGATATTTACATGTATTTGGTTTTTCCTTTTTTCTCCCTCTGAAATACAGCATTAACTAATGTTTGCTCATTAAACCCTGACTCCTTGTGAGGACGTTCAGCCTGGTGCATAATGAGGAAGAGGAGGAATGTGGAATCAGCCCAAAGTAATGGCTGATAACGACACTGTTATGGCGGGACGTATCAGCAGTACACATCAGCGCACCGTGTTATCATCACCATGACATGCTTTCCAGATTCCTATCGTAATCAGATTAAAATGTATTTGGATGCCATGTGTTTGAAGATGCTGGGAAGGGTTGTCATTCACTTCTGGTTGTTAGTAGAACAAGTGTTTTACTCATGTATAAAAGTCTGATTTCCTAATAAAAGCAATATAAAATCAATCTTAAACTCTATATCATTAATGTCTCCATATCTGACCGCAGCATGTAGCCTCAAAATCCTTTTAAAGCACTGCTCCAATCCCTCAATGGTTCTTTTTTTTTTTTTTAAGTGTCAGACGCTGTGGCTGTTGATAATGACTGATTAGTGCCTCAAACACATTTCAAGGCTTTGGCACGACATCTGGTGATTGGATCTGCTGTCCTGCAGGTGAGAAATGGAGGCAGCCAAGCACTCACGAAAACCCCAGCGAGAAATTTTACAAGAGACTCCCAAGAGCAAAGCCTCGTCTCCGTCCAACATCTTGCTATTAAACTGAGAGCTTCATCTCAAGAGGGGAGATGCTTCCCTCTTCTGCTCGTCTAAATGTTCAAAATGCAGCACATATTTCCTTAAGCTGTTGTTTGTTGGCTGGAAATGTAGATGAGACCTTTTCCTCTGTAAGAAAAGCTTCAAACCCAGAAACTAAAACCACATCGTGGCTTTTATCTTCCTTTCCAAGAATGGTTGGACCTCTGTGAAAATAAATAACTTCCATTCTTACCGTTTGATTTATTATCCGAGTCTAAATGATGTTTTTTTTTTTTTTGAAAAATGACCCGATTCTCTTCATTACTTCCATCTATGACAGGGTTAATCAATCAAAATTCTAATGGGTCCAGTCACTAAAATGTCTTCTGTCACAAGGTCCAGACCACACATCTCTTGCATGACATACCATGGCATATATAGCCTGTCCATGTTAATCAAAACCACATCATATATTTCCATGTCATTTCAACATTTATTTGTTGTGTTCACAATGAGACACGTGCAACTAACAGTGAACTTGAGGCCTGCATTACAACTAATAAAAAATATTTCTTCATAATGAAATCAAAAGTGCCTCTTCCTGCAGATATGCAGATATGTATAAAACACGAACTGATTTTTATTGTTCAGTATATCACCACTGTACATTTGCTCTACCCGGCAGGTGTAAGTAAGAGCGGGTGTGCCTGATGGCGCAGTACCTTTTGTACCTCGGCTAACAGCCAATGAGAACTAATTATTTACCAGTACCAAAAATAAGAGTCTACACAATCATATTCCTGTGTGTTGGAACTCCACAAGTGCCTCTTCCTGAAATGATGCAAATAAAGTTTTTAGAAGTGCCTTTTCTCTTCATATTTTCATCTTTTTATCTCCTGAAAACAATTAACCCAACAATGGTGTCAAATTAAAACAGCTGAAGAGGTATTGAAGGCCAACTTTTTATGAACTTATTTAATTCAATTCAGTTCAATTTTATTTGTATAGCATCTGTTACAATGTCAATTGTCTCTAGGTGCTTTACAGAGACCCAGATCATGACCCCCGAGCAAATATCATGAACTAAAATTATAATATTAAATCCAATCAATGATAATGGCAAGTAAAAAACTCCCACAGAGGCAACATTTAACCCAAACAGAGGCAAGGAAAAAGTCCACTTTAAGAGGAAGAAACCTTGAGCAGGACCTGGATCATATGGAGGGACCTTCCTGATGAAGACCAGCCGGCTAGAGAAAGAAAAGAGGGGAGAGACAGGACAGAGAGAGGAGAGCACACAAATGACTAAATATAATGACCATATAAACATAAATACTGGGATGAGATGGCCAGAGGACCAGGTCACCAATCAATACCCCAAACACAAGTGGAGGAGGGATGACCAAACTGCAAATCAGCATGAAACTCAGTCTGCAAAGTTTCTGCGTTGGCTGAGAATCGAACCCAGGTCAACTGCTTGGAAGGCAGCTATGCTAACCACTATACCACCAACGCCTACCTCACAGGAACTATGAGCTTATCACCTCCGCCAAGGAGGTTGTTTTTGCCAGCATTTATCTGTCTGTCTGTGTTCAAGATAACTCAAAAATTTATGGATAGATTTTGATTAAATTTTCAAGAATTATCAGAAATGTGAAAAGGAAGAACTGATTTCATTTTTGGTGTGATCCGGAAGAAATCCTGGATTCTGGATCACTTTCAAATTTTCAATAATTGTTGCCCTTGGTGGAGGTCTGCGCTCTCCCAGTGCTTTTCTAGTTTACCATGTAACACTGTCACACTGGGCCCGAAGCTCGTTGATTTTCCGCGCTCTCACTTCAGACTTTGGTGGAAAGATTTCATCAAAAAACTTGTGTTTGGTCTCGTAGTGGCGCTTGATATTCCCGCGTTTGATTAATGCCACTGTTTCACAGCATATCAGGCATAACGGTTTACCACTGCTGGTCGGAACGTTAAACTCATACTCGTTCGTCCACTCAGTTTTGAAATGTGGATTTTCAGCACAAACCTTATACACCTTCAAGCATGCCATGTCTTCTTCTCTCTCATTTGTTTCTGAAGTAAATGAATTTCAGTGTCTCTCAGAGCTGTCGGCCGTAAACGGTTGGTGATTGCTGCAAATGACTAGTTTACCTGCGCTCACGGTTTTCCCCGGGCACTGGGAAAAAATTTGAGCTATGTATTTTGAGGTATTTATGTGGCACTGACTACTGGTCCGGACAGAACCTTTACTTGGTCCGGATCCAGACCGAGGTCCGCCATTTGGTGATCCCTGATCTATGACATAGGGTGAATTCCAATTCCTCCTTTAACCCTCAATCTCAACCCTCAATCTCAAAAATGCGCGCTCCCGCGAAGTGCAAGTGCTGTCCCACTTCTCAGAACATCAAGTTTGAGCGCTGTATCACCCTCAGTATTGAGATTCTCTGGCACCACCCTTGGGAGTAAGGGCTACCCAGAAGGCATTGCGTATTTTCGGCAAGACATCTTCGAAAAGGATGGCGACAAAAAAAAGCTAGCTACGTATGAAAGTATTTTAGTGGTTAAAAAAGATATAAATGTTACGAAACCACCTTATTGTCTTGGTCACATATCTATATATTATCTTCTTCTTCTTCGTTTTCTTGACAGACTGGATGTACCTTTGGCGTAAGGTCGCCCCCACAGTCTGAAGATGTAACTGCACTCAAGGGGTGACCCATTTTTAAGTCACAAGTTAGCCCTTACACTTACTTTGGAGGGTCAGGATTGAAGGTTAAGGGAGGAATTGGACTTTATTCTTGACGCATGACAAGACTTTCAGACCCTTGTCTCGGTCACGTGATACGTTTAAACCCCTAAGCTGGAAAATGAATTAGAAAATAAGCGTCTTCAGAGACTGTTTTTGCACGGAGAAGATGTTACCGATTCTGTTGTTACGAGGGCTCTACTAATAAAGTTGCACATGAATACACAGCGGATTTACGTTTATTATAATATATCGAAAAAAAATACAGTTTTTATGCCGGTCATTTTATTTTGTTGTATTTATCTGCGACACATTTTATAGATTGGTCCGTGAAAATATTGCGTCACATTAAACCGGTCCGTGGCACAAAAAATGTTGGGGGTCACTGGTCTAGACTGCAACACTGTTGAGAAACTGACTTACCTTCAAGCAGAAAATGAGCCTTTTATCAGATAGAAAATTAAAATGATATGGCACTAATTGTGGACCATTAAACCATTGTAGATCAGCTGTATCACTTTGGACAAACCACCTTCTTTTCTTTGTTTGTTTCATTTTCCAGCTACTTCTAGTTTAATCTAGGCAATTAGACTAGAAGTAGCTGCTTGAGCTACTTTTAAAGGAGACTTACTATGGAGGAAAAAACAACAATATCCGTGTGAAAGTGATTGACAACTAAAAAAAAACTATTTAAGATAACACAACCTTCTCACTTCATTTGGTGATGCCAAGTTCTGGAAATCTAGTTTCACATCTCTCTGCAGTTGGCGGTACAAAGATGCTGATTTCAAAAGTGGGCACCCTGAACAAGAGCTTGTTGGAGCGGAGCTGAAATCCTGACCTCATCTCCTTAAACCAGCTGCTGGGCAGATGTGTGAAGACATGGTCGAAAAGGGAGCTTTTGGTCTTTCATTGAGACCTCAGAAAAGCGAATCAGATTTTGCAAAAAGAAGAAAGATGTGTCTCCTCGAAGGCTCCAGGGGACACCCCTGACCCTGGAGAAACAGCTGGATGGATGGATGGATAGATGGATGAATGGATATTTCCTGTTTTTCCTCTGAGCTTTTATACTTCAGTTATTTTTCAGGCCAAAACTGGACAATAGTAAATAAATGAATAGAAACTTGGTTGATCACTGCACATTGAATAATTTATCTGTGTAAAATGGATTTACTCCTTCACATGCTCCATAAGCACCTAATTAAAAGTGCTCCCACTCAATAAAAACCCTCATTTAGCCATTGCCAACACTTAAAAATTAGTTCTTTGTTAAAGTGGGTGTTTTCAACGCCTTTCTTGGATGAAAGGACCAACTCTGAATTAGTTGGCAAGTTATCCCGTCTCTAGATTCACAAACGTGACCTATGACCAGAGTATTGTCAGTGCTGAATATAGAAGTGAGGCTTGGCATTTTCAATTTGTAAGTTGTTCGCTCATAGACTGTTTCTCGCAGAAGATGTGCTTTCGAACCTGGTGGCATGGTGATAATATTGCAGGCTTACAGCCACAGTCTACATCCAGAGTAAAGCTGCCCCATCTGCCATCAGAGGGGCTTTACAGTTAATGATTCAAAACAGGCAGGTTCAAAAATAAAATATATTTTTAGTAGGGCTGGGCAAGATAACATGTTGTTATTACTCATTTTTAACTCATTAATTGATTAATGACAATATTAATTTTATTGTGCTTCAACGCATGTTGCTTGCATGCTTTTGTTTTGAAAAGTCTTTTACTGGCTGCTGCAGAACCAGAAGAGAACTGGCGGGAAAACATGCGGAACAGAGAAAACAGACGTGGAGAGCAGTAAAGTTAGAGAACTCTTACATGGACTTTTTTTTTGTCTGCATTCATGGTTAGTGCCATCATCTAGCAAAACCATTTAATGTATATATGCATTTTAATCTTGTTGCAGACATTTTGTGCTAATGTGAGGGATGAACGTGTCCTTCACCAGTCCTCTGGCAGTAAATTCTAACATCTTTATCAACATCTTAAATCCTGATTCAGTCAGAGAGGACTAAAAAAACACCAGCAGTGAGACATTTAAAGACAAGACAATTAAAGAGACACGACAGTGAGGGTGTGGTGTGTGCTGGGTTGTGAAGTGTGAGGGGTGTTGTGTAGTGGATTGTGTTGTGATACAGAACAAACTTAAAAGATAATATATAGAAAGTAGAGAAAACTACTAAGAAAAAACTGGACGAACACCTTCTACCAAGCAATAGACCTGTGCGCACGTATAGAATTCATGTAAACATAGGAATTGGTTATGTTGATAGAAGGGGAGGGGAATTGGGGGAGGGATGTAAGACATAAATGTCTATAAGCTAAAGGGACATTTTCATTTTAAAGTTCTCCCAGACGGTGGATTCGGCAGAAACAAGGTTATTTGTAACCACTGCCAAGCTGAACTTTCATATCACCGGAGTACTTCGAGTCTAAAATATCACTTAAATGCAAAACACACAGTTAATATCAGCAAACCATCCAGCGCACCGGTGGAACGAGGCTTCGGCAGACTACGCTAAATGTAGCATGTGGGAGAAGTATGGATAAACAAAAGCGAGAGAAGCTAACAAATGCCTTGGCGAAAGGATAGCTAGAGACTGTAGGCCGATTAAGGTTGTGGAAGACGTCAGTCCAAGAAACATCGTGAGAATCGCAACAAATTTTTTAAGATGAGATTTACACTAAATATGTGTTACTGACAAGTGTTGATGTTAAAAGCACTTTCGTTCATATGGCACCAGAACATTTAGATAAAAGTGCACTTTGCACTACTTTTGAATTCATTATTTGATTTTGCGTATACAATGTGATTAATCCCGATTAATCAGGGAAATCATGCAATTAATCACAATTGAAAATTTTAATCGTTGCCCAGCCCTAATTTTTAGATGTATAAGAAATATTTAGATGTCTGAAGTGAGTACCTACTAAAAACTAACATTTAGTCTCCTCATGGGTCTCCCCTTCTTAATATTCATTTAACCCTAACTTACAAACAGGCATCACAGACGTGACGGGCCAAAAATGACTCTTCCATTAATGTTTTTTGTTTTTGCATTCTGTTATCCCCCACAGACAGACAGAAATTGGAAATTCAGATTTATGGGTAACATTGCTTCAGCACATCTAACGGTGGTTCTTTATTTTTAGTAATCTGGGTTCAACATATGACTTACAATAAGACTGTGATGAAAAAAAAAGAAAGAGAGAGAGATGAGAATCAAGTTATGTAATCTGTGCACTTTCAAATGGTAATAAAGCTTCAAGGGAAAAAAACAAAACAAATTTGATCTCTGAAGAAAGAGATACTATGGAAGATGGGATGGAGCCGAAACTGGCTGCTAGGAACACAGCTGGAGAGATGTGTTTGCAAAAGGGGCTGTTGTACCATAAATTTGTGATATTTTGACTAAAATTGGTCACAGACATTTCAACAAGACCTCAGAAAGTCGAGTCAACTGGTGAAAAAGAAAAAAAAACAGCACTTCAGGGTTAGGACGAGTTCATTGTGACAGTAGTTCAAAGCAAACAATGATGTTGTTGCTGTTGTTATCAATAACAATATGTATTGGCTGCTGATTGATGGGTGTGTGTGTGTGTGTGGGGGGGGGGGGGGGGGGGGGGGTACTCTTACGCATGATATCAGCAAACCATTCAACGCATCAGACAGCAGACTACGCTAAATGTAGCTGGTGGGAGAATAATGCATGTGTTACTCTTATACCATGTAAGAGTAACACATGTGAGAAACAAAAGAGGATATACTGGCATTGATGGAGGATGAGGCCTCGGAAACCAGGGAAAGATCAAGAATATGAGGACAGACAAACTGGGAGGTAGACGAAACTGAGGACGATTTTTGCATAAAGGATAACAGATCGCAAGTCAAAACTAATGAGGAATCCAGATGGAGGAATAAATTCAGAGTAAGTAAATCAAATCATGACACATGAGAGAGGCATCTTTTCAAAATACGAGGAAAATTTATCAAAGCAAAAAAGATAAACTTTGACAACTTCCTTCCTCCTCATGCCAACAAGTGCCCCATTTTTCTTTAGTTTGTGTTGTCATTGAAAAACTCCTGCCACAATCTTGGACAACAATTTCTCTTTGCAAAAAAGAAAAACAAAACAACAACTGTAATTTGCTGAATACTTCACGGAGAGTATGTATCATTGTTAAGTTTCATTTGTCAGTGAAGAACAGATTTGCACTTTGCTTAAAAGTATCCCCAGTTCTAACACAGAAGTTCTAAGTTGAAAAGACGTAATGTTTTCAGTCTGCAGGTTTGCAGAGACCTAACCGCAGCGTTACAGCCTAACAGCGTCTTTATGATATAGTCTGATATAATCCTCTGAGTCGGACCCTTTTCCTCATTTGAAAATTTGGGGAGTATTTCTTCCAAAAATAACGCTGGAGGTCAAAAGCAACAGATTTTAGTTCCAGTTGCATTCCCAGAGACCCAAAAGAACCGGCCTGATTCATGGGCCCTACAGTGCTATCTGGTCTTGTCCCACCCAACAAAATGGTTTGCTTTAATCACAGCAGCCCAGTTCTATCAATATTACCACATGCAAGAAATATTGTGATTGGTATCTGGATATTTAAATCATCTATTCTTGAAAACAAGTTTGAAAATAAGGGTTAAGTACATAAGTATTTCCAGAAATCATCATATAGAGTCATATGAACTGCGCTCCCACTCATCATGCAAGCTAGAAACAGAAATCTAGAAACAGAAAGTGAAACCCATGATTCAAACTGGAGATGAACCATCTCATTTACTAATGCATTCTCTTAGCTAATTAAAGATCAATATCCAACTTGCCTTTCATCTCTAAAACCCTTGAAAATGTTATTGTTATAAACGACTAGTTGCTCATCACCAAAATAATGCTTTTGTATGAGGAATTTCAGTCCATTTCAATCATAGTACTCAAAGTCCATTACCTAATGAACAAACCAGCTCCTTATTGCCATGAGCAATGCTCTTCTCTCTGTACTGGTCTAATTGGATATAAAGGCTACATTTGACATTATTATTGCAAGACTTGAACATAACATATGGATCAAGGGTGCTGCTTTGTTTAACTCATAGTTTGTCTGTGAAAATGGTGTGTCCTCTGCTTATACTATCATTAATTACGGAGTTCCACAGGGTTCTGTATTGGGACCAGTTCTGTTCTCCTTTTGTATGTGTCTTTATTAAAAACCGGTCAGAAAGAGCTGATGGAGGTCATTGCAGGTTTCCTACTTATTTACAATCCTTTGCCACCTGGCTATCATGACGGCGGGTGGAGGAGCCAGACAGCAGAGCTACTGTCATTTGCTGAGATTATCTTAAAGTGATTGTTTATATTTGTGCTTTTACTCTAAACAGATGGAGGTAGTGCTGGGCGATATGGAAAAAATCATATATCACAATATGGACTATTTTATATCACGATAACGATATATATCACAATATACCATAATAAAGTATGTTTTCAGTTATTCTCTGAAAAGTTTGACAAAAATTTAATTGCTTACTTTTCAACTTTATTTTGAAAAGACATTTAGCTGAACTGTCACAAACATACATTTTAGTGCAGCAAAAACAGGTAGGTACAGAGGTACAGTAGCTTTCACATTTTTTAAAGTGCACAACAGTTTCTGAGAGGAAAAACACATTTTTGCACTCAAGTTCAGCTATAAAAAATAAACACAAATTATTTTTCAACTTTCTGAAATCTGTAACCTTGTATTAACCATGAATAAAAGTGCAAACATAAAAGACTACTTTGTAGAACTAGATATGATTCTATAAAATTTATGATTGCAGGTTATTTAATTACATATTTGCTGTAATAATTGATAAAATTAGGTTAGAAGAAGAGAAATGGCACAATATACACTTTTATATTGTCCCCACGATATGTATCGTCATATTGCCCAACACTAGATGGAGGCAGCATCACTGGGATGAGATGGCCAGGTTGCCGATCACCACAGCTGTCAGCACCCAAACACAAGTGGAGGAGGGATGACCAGAGGATGTAACTGCAAAGTTTCTGCGTTGGCCGGGAATCGAACCCGGGTCAACTGCTTGGAAGGCAGCTATGCTAACCACTATACCACCAACGCCTACATCACTGCAACAATGAAGTTATTACCTCCACCAAGGAGGTTGTTTTTGCAGGCGTTTATCTGTCTGTCTATGTTCAAGATAACTCAAAAAGTTGTGGATAGAATTTGATTACATTTTCAGGAGTTGTCAGAAATGTGAAAAGGAAGAACTGATTTCATTTTAGGTGTGATCCGGAAGAAATCCTGGATTCTGGATCACTTTCAAATTTTCAATAATTGTTGCCCTTGGTGGAGGTTGGCGCTCTCCCAGTGCTTTTCTAGTTGACCATGTAACACTGTCCCACTGGGCCCGAAGCTCGTTGATTTTCCGCGCTCTCACTTCAGACTTTGGTGGAAAGATTTCGTCCAAAAACTTGTGTTTGGTCTCGTAGTGGCGCTTGATATTCCCGCCTTTGATTAATGCCACTGTTTCACAGCATATCAGGCATAACGGTTTACCACTGCCGGTCGGAACATTAAACTCATACTCGTTCGTCCACTCAGTTTTGAAATGTCGATTTTCAGCACAAACCTTATACACCTTCGAGCATGCCATGTCTTCTTCTCTCTCGTTTGTTTCTGAAGTAAATGAATTTCAGTGGCTCTCAGAGCTGTCGGCCGTAAACGGTTGGTGATTGCTGCAAATGACTAGTTTACCTGCACTCACGGTTTTCCCCGGGCACTGGGAAAAAATTTGAGCTATGTGTATTTTGAGGTATTTATGTGGCACTGATTACTGGTCCGGACAGAACCTTTACTTGGTCCGGATCCAGACCGAGGTCCGCCATTTGGTGATCCCTGCTCTAAAGGAATAACAGACACAGGTGTAAGGACTACAACAGGGAAGAGCAGAAGTCCAAACAACAGAAGAGCCCAAGTAAACAAAAGATGAAGCTTAAAGGGAACTGATTAAAATTCAGAAAAAAAACTGCTAATCCAAGCCAAGACCATGAGACGACTGGCCAAGCTGTAATTTTCAGTTCTTAATGGAAAATGTTTCTGTTTTTATAAGTGCCGTTAATCTTTTAAATCTTTTTAAATATTAATACTGTTTTGGACTCCTTTTCTCCGTAAACACTTTATGTTGTAAGTTTGTATGAAAAAGACTGTTGAAGTTGAAGTTAATGTGGCATATAAGTGATACAGCTTAAAGATAACCAACATGAAGTTTGATGCAAGGCCCAAAACAGAACTGACCCAAAGGTTATGACGTAATCCGTATGTTTAAACAAACAGATGTGATGTCGAAGTGCATAGATTCGCCCCAACACTTGCCTGTGCAGGAAATTCACTAAAGAAAAGAATAATAATAAACCTTAAGTCTGAAATACATCTTAATCAATAAGATGAGAGGAAAAAGGGACAGAAAAACTGTCTGTGCTGAGTATTGACTTTCTTTTCACAAAAGGTGAGAAATGTTCGAATAATGTAGCGGCTGTGATAAATGAGACCTTTGTTGGGTCTCTGCGATGCCATCAGTCCTCCTGCAGACAAAGCTACCGTACTCCCATGGGAACTATGAAGGGAGAAAGTGAACCACAGGGTTTTATAAGATAGAGGATGTGCCCGTGTGATTATCAAGAGTGGGAGTCTGTTTGCTATTAACTTGAATATAAAGACTTGAAATGTACCTTTTAAACTGGTAACATCTAATGTCCTTAGGTGCCTGCAGCATTTTTTTTTAGTTAGTCTGCAGGCTCTGCAGTCAGTCAGTCTGAAGGGTGCAGGCCATCCTGGGGGGAGCTGGGACCCAGCTGTAATGAAGTCCCGGGGGCTGCGAGGATGCGGTCACTTGGCCGAAACCCAGTAAGTCCAGGATGCCTGCAGCTTAGCCAAGCTTAAATCTTGAATCCTGGATCCTTCCAGACCAACCCACGCCTGGGTGTTGGGCAGTGTTGGCCAAGTTAACTTTCTACATTAACTAGTTAAGTTCATAGTTCACAGAAATTAAAACAAACTAGTTCAGTCACCATTTCAAAAAATGAACTAAATTGTTCATTTTTAGTCCTTTTTTCTTATTCTTTTTTAATGTTGCTGCGAGCAATTATTTGTCAAAATGATTGCCACTGCCCATATACTACACCACCATAAAGAGCAATTATTTTATCCATTTTATCTGTCGAAAACTATCGGTCCAATTCTGAATCTTTAACCAACCAGGGTTCACATTAGCATTGAAGGGACAGCCCATGTAAAACTGTAATTTCCCTCTCAGTTTGTCTTTACAGTATAATGAGGAAAAACTTGCTGCCAAATGGTCTTTATTATAAGACAAAAACGGTTCTTAATGTGCAAATGTTTTTTCTCCCATTTCAATATTTCAATTCCCCCAGGAGTCGAGTCGCTCCTCCGGCTCTGGGCGACTGCAGATTTCATCTTTCTGGTTGTTTTAAATGTTTGATGACGCAGTTGTTAGCGTGACAGAAGTGACAGCCCATGTTGCCATGTTTGATTGCTTTCCGAAGATACATATATCCGACACTCGTCGAGGAGAAAGAGAGCGCGTTCAGTTCACATTCGCACAAAATATGAACTAGTTCGTGAACCTTTGTTCAGTGAACACGTTCAGGTACAACACTGGTGTTGGGGCCCGTCAAAGGAGACTGAATCACTTTTCGAGTCAGCCCCTGGTGGTCAGCTGAGAAGTTTTTCTTCACTTCCACATTTGCGTTGGCTCAGCAAGCCAGATGTTGCCCCTCGAAGCGTATCTTCATCTTCATCATTTGAATGTACGAAGGTAAACTGAAGGCTACAGTGATTCATGCCCCCTCTAGTGGGTCACAGTGGTATCGCGAGGCTAACCAGACCGTCCCTATTCATCAGCGCAGCATTTTTAAAGTCTCTTTTGTCGACCAGTGGACCCACGTGTTTAACATGGTGTCATGGTGAGCGTTTGTGTTTGATTTTCTTCCATCTGCTGAATTTATTTTGTTAATATTTTGAAGTTTAAATCCTACATATATTTACTTTAACACATTAACACGAGCAGGTTATAACTGCAAAATGGTGAGATTTTTTTTTTTTTTTCCTCTGTTATTTATGCTCTGAAATTTTCAGACCTTAAAGGCAACAGGCCACAAGGTGAAAAGTATAATTAAAAGACAACATCGGAAACCCTTTACATGCCATCACCTGCACCTCTGAGGTCATAAAAGAGATAATGCTTGTTGCAGACTGGTCTTAACGAGTGCATGAATAATTAATGGGGGGAGGGATGGCATGTTTAGTGTCGCATCCATTTCATTTTCATTGCCTCCGAGTTTACGGTCCAGAGTGCGAACCTTATTTGGAGTCTGTCTGAAACGGAGCTTGCACATATTTACAGGTTGCCATCTTTTTTCATGTGATATTCATGAGGTCGCTGGCAAAAAAAAAAAAAAAGTAATTTATGGCTGTCATATTGAAAAACGAGCCCTATTCTTCTTCCAGTCTGATCATTTAAAGCGAGCTACAGTCAGTCCATCACAACGGGACTTTGGATCCTTTCTTCCATCTGATGGAGTCCTTCCTTCCTTCCACGTGGAGCCTTTCAAGTCTTGAATTAATTCGCCCACTGAAATGCCCTCGTTCAGCAGGTTCAGATCAAGGAAGAGCTGCTGAAGTCTGGCTTTCAGCGATGCGGTATTCACTATTTATTCAGAGAGAATTTTCTTCTTCCTATGAAATTTGCTTTATCAGACAAACGGCTTTTATTGACTCGACAAGACAATTTTCATCTAGAGAGCCGCAGCCAGTGTGCATTTAAAGACAACGGGCTTTAAACGTGGAGGTACGGTTACCAGGGATAGTTGAAGAGAAAATAATAGAGCTCTGCTGCCAAGAACTGCAATGAACCTGGAGTTACAAGGATGACCAGTGATTTCATTTTTATTAACCTTTCCTTGTTCCAGACTGTTTCAAATTAAAATGAAAGAATTTATTATTAAATATGTAAAACCAAATAAGAATCAGAAGTAATTATTATAACTATATACTATATACTTGGGCATCTGAAGCAGATACGAACTCAGAAATCAAACAGATAAAACAACCCTAATTCAATGAGCCATTCAGATTTGAAGGTTTCTGTGACATCACAGAGCGAGGGCAGAATGTAGTTATCCTCCCCATATAAAACTCATCCTTCTCTTCTCATTATGCAGCACAGATGAAACACAGTTTTGCGTCACATCCCATCTTAAGTGACAATGAACACTGTAAAAATACTGGTGAAATGAGCAGCATCGAGCCTTAAAGTTGCTGCACTGCGTGTTGCTCAAACACTTAACGCTGGTTTTCAACTCTGTTTAATTTCCCAAAGACTGCTGGGCTTCAGAAAGTGCTCGTTTAGTTATAAAAGGTAGTAGTTTATTCATTGAGGTAGCCTCTACTAACTATCTCCACCCAGAAACAAACCCCTGATTTCTTAAATTAAGATTGTAGGAACACTTGTTTCTACAGTTAAGAAAGGTATTACTTGTTATTGAATCTTAAAACAAGATTTATTTTTGATGAGGAGAGGAGATGAGGAGGAGGAAAAACGTAATACATCTTATTTTAAGTGTTAATGTCTCATTTTAGGATTCCCTGCCTGTTTGAGACAAAAAAAAGTAAAGTTTTACTTGATATAAGATTATACTGAGACTTAAAATAAGAAAGTCATTATTAAAACAAGAAAACATATCTAACGCTTCTAAATGTAAGTTTTTTTTTCTTGGTAAGAACTAAATAATTTGCAGTGTGGGAGATGTAGTTGTTGTCTCCTGGCAACCAGAGGGCTTGTTCAGACCCAGCGCTGGAGAAACCACGCCCATGGAGCTGTGGCGGGAGCAGGGAAAGTTGTGGCCTTTTGCAGCTCTCAGGGTCAGGCTAGAGGATGTGTGTTGTGGTGAGAGAGAGAGAGAAGAAGAGAGAGAGAGAAAGAGAGAGAGAGCGTTATGCTTTTGTGGCATGAACCCAAATGCAAGAGACGGATGCAGGAACTCCCCCAACACAAAAAAAAACTTAATTTTAAACTTCAGATTCCTCAATTCAATTCAATTCAATTTTATTTATATAGCGTCTGTTACAATGACAATTGTCTCTAGGCGCTTTACAGAGACCCAGAGCATGACCCCCGAGCAAATATCATCTACTAAGATTATATAATTAAATCCAATCAATGATAATGGCAGGTAAAAAAAAACTCCCACGTAGGGAGAAAAAAAACCTTTATACCAAACAGTGGCAAGGAAAAACTCCACTTTAAGAGGAAGAAACCTTGAGCAGGACCTGGCTCATATGGGGGGACCTTCCTGCCGAAGGCCAGCCGGGTAGAGAAAGAAAATAGGGGAGACAGGACAGAGAGAGGATGGAGGACAGAGAGAGGAGAGACACAAATGACTAAATACAATGACCATATAAACATAAACAGATGGAGGCAGCAGCACTGAGGTGAGATGGCCAGAGGACCAGGTCGCCGATCACCACGCCAGTCGGCACCCAAACACAAGTGGAGGAGAACCCCGGGATGGACAGTGGATGGAACTGCAAGTCAGCATGAAACCCAGGAAACTCTGGCCTGCAAATACACAAAGAGAAAAGGGGGCAGAAACAGCACAACAAACACAGGAAAGCAAAGAAAATGGAGCACAGTTTCAGTAACAGGGTGCTCCCAAATAATTATAAATGAGCTGGAGGAGGAGGAAGGGAGGAAGAAAGGGAAGAAAAAGGAGAAGAGCAGTGGAGATACCACTCAGCAGATCATGTAGGTGTCTCCCTGCAGCGTAGGCCTATAGCAGCATAGCTATGACGAAGCTGTGATTAAGACGAGCTACTCTAGTCTTACTACTACAACTATAGTTATAACTATTAGCCCCTACACACTGTAGATTAGACTAACTGTAGGCTTTACTGAACAGAAATGTTTTCAATTTAGTTTTAAAAATGGAGATAGTATCAGCCTATTTTTAGGCTGATACTATCATACCCAAACTGGTAGCTGGTTCCATAAAAAAGGTGCCTGGTAGCAGAAGGCCCGTCCTCCAAACTTACTTTTAGATATTCTAGGAACAACGAGTAATCCTGCACTAGGAGCATAACGTACTATCAAGTCTTGTAAATAGCGCGGAGCTAGGCCATTAAGGGCCTTATATGTGAGAAGCAGAATTTTAAACTCAATTCTAAATTTCACGGGAAGCCAATGGAGGGAGGCTAACACGGGAGAGATGTGATCTCGCTTGCGGGTTCCTGTCAGCACCCTCGCTGCTGCGTTCTGGATCAATTGAAGGCTATTTAGCGTGCTTTTCGGACATTCTGCTAACAACGCATTGCAGTAATCCAGTCTAGAGCTAACAAACGCGTGGATTAATTTTTCGGCATCACCCTGGGCGAGGATGCTCCTAATCTTGGCAATATTTCGGAGATGAAAAAAGGCAGTCTTGCAAACCTGATTAATATGCTGCTTAAATGACATATCCTGATCAAAAATAACTCCAAGGTTTTTCGTACTGTGCTGGAAGCCAGCGTAAATCCAGTCAATCCATTCCTCAGGTGTTTGGGACCAAAGACAATAACCTCTGTTTTATCCGAGTTTAGAAGCAAAAAGTTAGAGGACATCCAGGACTTAATGTCATTAAGACACCCTTGAAGTTTAGCCAAAGGTTTTGTTTCCTCTGGTTTCATAGATAAGTACAGCTGCGTATCATCAGCGTAGCAATGAAAGTTTATGCCATGGCTCTGGATAATTTTTCCCAAGGGCAACATGTATAAAGTGAAAAGGATTGGTCCCAGAACTGAACCCTGTGGGACGCCATAGCAGACCCTAGTCCGTGTAGAAGAAACGTCACTAACATGGACGAACTGGAACCTGTCAGATAGGTATGACTTA
Source organism: Hirundichthys speculiger (assembly GCA_018398805.1). Lineage (NCBI taxonomy): Eukaryota > Metazoa > Chordata > Actinopteri > Beloniformes > Exocoetidae > Hirundichthys > Hirundichthys speculiger. Next base: position 892,732 of record JAGFBZ010000240.1, read on the forward strand.
AACCAGCCTAATGCTGTCCCTTTAATTCCAACAGTGTGCTCTAATCTGTGCAGCAAAAGGCCGTGATCAACAGTATCAGAAGCAGCACTGAGGTCCAGCAGAACAAGGACAGAAACTAATCCATTGTCTGAGGCCATGAGGAGGTCGTTGGAGACTCTAATCAGTGCAGTTTCTGTGCTATGATGAGTTCTAAACCCTGACTGAAAGACCTCAAATAGATCATTTCTATGCAGGTGTTCTCCTAACTGGCTAGCAACTATTTTTTCCAGAATTTTAGAGATAAATGGAAGGTTGGATATTGGTCTATAGTTTGCCAAGATGTCCGGGTCAAGGGATGGTTTCTTGAGCAAAGGTTTAATGACTGCAACTTTAAAAACCTGTGGCACATATCCTAATTGTAGAGATAGGTTAATCTGATCCAAAATTGATATACCAATAGAGGATATAACATCCTTGAACAGTCGAGTTGGGATGGGATCCAACAGACATGTAGATGGTTTAGCTTTACTAATGGTTGAGGTCAACTCAGAGAGGCCCACAGTCCAGAGAAAAACAGTCCAGAGTCAAATCAGAAACTGAAGAAATCAACGAAGCTGCAGGGATGTCCACAGCCGCCGACAGCTGGGCCTGGCCGATCTCATCTCTAATTTTGATTATTTTCCCACTAAAAAAGCTCATAAAGTCTTCACTACTGAGAGTAGCAGGAATGCATGGACCAACGGAGTTATGACTCTTTGTCAGCCTGGCTACAGTGCTGAACAGAAAACGTGGGTTATGTTTGTTCTCTTCTATTAGCGAAGAATAATAAGATGTTCTAGCTCTGCGTAGGGCTCTTTTGTAGACTATCAAACTATCTCTCCAGGCACGATGGGAGTCCGCAGATTTACAGGAGTACCACCTCCTTTCCATTTTACGTGCATTCTGCTTCAGCATGCGAATATGTGAATTATACCAGGGAGCTGAGCTCCTAAGATAAGAAACCCTCTTTCTCAGAGGAGCGACCGCATCCAAGGCTGAATGTAACATATCGGCAGTATTGTTAACAAGGTGATCAAAGTCTGCCGGAGTAAGATTCAGGTCGGTGCCCTCAGCTATTCTATCATATTCCACCATAGGGAGATGAGAGAGAATGACCTCCTTAAAATTGTTCACAGCATCTTCAGAAAGACATCTGCTGTAATGACACGTTTCATTTCCTGTTTTAATGCCACAAATGCTGAACTCGAATGTAACTAAAAAGTGGTCCGAGAGAAGAGAATTCAGTGGCGACACTAACAAGTGATGAGTATCTATACCATAGGTGAGAACCAGATCCAGGATATGATTAAAGCAGTGAGTCGGTTCTTTCACTTTTTGTGAGACGCCAAATGAATCTAAGAGAGATGTAAAGGCTAATTTAAAGCTGTCATTGTCAACATCCATGTGGATGTTAAAGTCACTCACTATGATGACTTTGTCTGAGCTGAGCACTAAACCAGCTAAAAAATCTGAGAACTCAATGAGGCTAAAACAGCAGGTGCTCAGGACGAACTGGACTTCACAAAACAAAACCGAAGGAGCCACGGACACCAGGATGAGAGCATGACCAGAAGAAACAGATGGACCAGCAAGAAAGAGTGGAAAAGACAAGATCAAGGGGGAATGAGACCCAAATGAGAGGCCGACTACACACCATAGGTGCAAATGAATAAAAAGTAAAACGTCTCCTGGGATTTTGAGTTATTTGTTGTTCTCTTCGTCTCAAAGCCAGTGAGATTCGTCTCAAAGTGAGATTTGTGGCTTCGGGCAGTCAACAGTGCGAAGACGGGAAACTGTTGTCAAGTGGCTGAACATGTTGAAAAGGTTTCATTAAAACATTGTCAGATTTTCTATAAAGGGTATGATATGTGCAAAGGACATGACTCATTTTATGAAAAACTCTTCCCACATTAAAAGTACTCGTTTTGTATTTCCAACTGAGAATATATATCATTACTCTGCTGCGTACGAAGCGGAGCAGATCATTCAAAGTCCTCCTACGGACTGCCATACAACGTCCTTGATTTTGTGTTCAACACCTTTTATATTCTGGACATTCAGAGTTAGTTTTGACTTCTGCTGCCATGATTCCTACCTCACTCCTTTCAACTATAAAGGCCAGCTCTCACCAGGAAGTGAAAATATTCACTCCTCGTAATTAAAAGCTCTGTGTACGGCGGCTTTGAAAAAGGAAACTTTCATGCTCTTGACGTAAGGCCAGCCTTGATCCATTTCTCCCTCATAATTAAATATTTCAAAGCATTCTTTTATTTCTGTACATGAAACAAATTCAAAGTAGGAACCTTCTCTTAAAAGAATTGATATGACATTTTTTTTTCTGATGTGACTTCTGTTCCGGTCCAGTCTCTACGACCGGAGTGAAACTGGAACTTGCGATACGAACAGTATCCTCAAGCTGGAGCGCTGAAATCCTCCATCACCCACAGGTGCTGCTTATTAGGATGCAAAAAGAGGACAGAAAATCAAACATCAGCTGCGAAGCATCGTCTCACAGGACAGGATCAGCGCCACAGTGACACTGAACCACAGGCTGTAGAAAATACGCCCACTGTGAGACATGAAACCGGCGCAAAAGCACCATCAGGTCCAGCACCGTAAACGACTGCTACAGACGTGGACAACTTGGTTGGCACGCTTCCATGAAAAGAGAAGAACTAACAGTCATCTCTGAAATCACTTTAAACCAGTAAAGGTGAACAACAAGCAATCTCTGTAGCTCTGAATGAGACTTCTGCATCTGTCAAGGGTATGTTGGACCAGTCTTCAAGCAAAATGCTCTCGCCGTCTCAAACCTGATTTCTGCTTCTACATAGCTGCTAGGATGAACAGAGCTGTTGCTGCTGAGCCCAGACAGAGGTAACAGCTAATGTTAATAGAGACTCTGCAGGTCGCCCGACTGAATGGTAAAATGGCAAATGGGCCGCACTTATATAGCGCTTCCTCCACACAGCCCTCAAAGCACTTTACACCGGCCTCTCATTCGCCCATTGTAATATTAAAACTTTATTTTGGGACCTTATTGTACTTACTGGTTCATAAGGCCATGACTTTGGTCTCGATTATGGTCTGTTGAAGGGCACAGCTTTGTTTATCGTTCTGGCTCCATCAAGTCGCTAAGTTTTGACACAGAGGCGTCTAGACATTTTATCTCAAGGTCTCCATGTTTTTTGATGCCAAAGACGACTGTTCCCTACTGGCAATTTGTCATTTCTGATCATCCTGCTTTTCTGTGATGTTGGTGATGACCTCTTCACGTATACAACTGGAGATTAAACCCACTTGCATTCTCTGTCCGATTGTCCAGTCAAGTTTTTAAGTGTTTTATTATTGCCTCACCTGAACTCACTAATAAAATGATAAACTATACATCAATAGTGAAAATTTAAACAACAGTTTTGGCGTCCCTGGGTGTTTTGATGGGCTTTTGCTGGACGGACGGTGCCCTCCCCTCTAGGGTTTCCCCCTACGTTTCAATGTCTTGCTCGAGGACACTTTGACATGTGGAGGAGATGAGCAGGATCTGAAAAGTCGTATTTCATGTTGAGTTGATGAAACCAAAAAATAAACTGAAACTAAACATGCGCAGGGCAAAACGCGGAGCATTGGGATGATTTAGGTGGAGATGGACATTGACAACCAAAAGCCAGGGCACAGATGAGGAGAGGTGGTTGTCGGTGTCAGGGGAGGAAGTGGAAGATGTAGTCCTGAAGATGAGTAATCCAATGGAGAGGAGACGCATACAGAGGAGCAGGTAACACGGTAACATCGGGTAACAATAGTCTCAGTTCTCAAAGTTCCACAATAATATTACACAATAATATATTCGATTCCAGCACAGGTTCAAAAAGCCAAAAGCAAGAATCCAGAACAGATCAAAGATCAAGATACGCTTCATTACTGATAAGAGATCAGGCAAGGGGCAGGTCAGAATCCAAGATCCCAGTAATTCAGGTCGGGTCAGGACCAAAAAGGCACAGAGCAGAACCAGAGAAGCAGCGGGCACAGAGAAGTGTTGGGAGCAGACCTTCAAAACAGCCCACAGAACAGGTGAGTGTGATTACCTGATGAGGAGGACAGAGGCACAGAAAGAGAGCATTGGCTGTCAAAAGTTGGGGAATTTTCAACTTTTCCCGCTCCAACGTATGCGTCAGCCAATCAGGTTGGCGCTACATGACTAGAGCTGGCCTATGAAATCACACACGGACTAATTCAAAGCACACAGGTTATTAGTGTAGCGAGAAGGAATAAACATGATTGATTGTGTTTGGTTTGATGAGGAAACATCAGTCACATCAACCCCGTACGCTGCATTAACTCACCAATCCAGCGAAAGGTAACTGGGTTTGTCACAGACGGACCAGGGTCTTCCTCAGGGCCTTTGGTGACCACGTCTGATTGAGGGTAAATGCCGACAGACATCGCACAAATGAGAGATCCAGAGCTGTTTCATGATGTAGCATGCTCCTCCTAAAAGATCCCCTCTCCTCTGACTTTGTTTGTCTTTTGGTTCTTGTCATGTTGAACTGGGTTTTGTTTGATGCACTCTTCTAAGAATTGTCTAAAATGCAAAAAAAAACTCAGCCTTTTGAAAGTTTTAAACTCCCTCTTTGTTCATTGGTGTACTCACTTTCAGATTAATTTGCTTCAAAAGAGTACATTTGCTTGAAGCTTTTACTCATCGGGACGTGATCAAAATTAATATTAATCAAGTCAAGATTAATATTGAAAATTAAACAGTGTCGTAAAAATGAGAGCGACAAAACAATACAAGAAACAAAGATGTGAAATACTGCTTCTGCACTTTGCAGTCATACTTGATGTTTTGTCAGCCATCTGAATTTATATTTACATTCATTCTAAGACCCAGCAAAGAGCAGATGTTATATGATATTTGATTTTTGTAACAAGACTGTAAGTTTGAGGGAGAAGAGCTTTGTCTTTTTTGTCCTGCTAAGCAATAAAATGTTGAAGGTGGAAGCATCTCTGATATTTCATCCCATAATCACGACGTGGGTGCCTTTTTTGCTGTATACAAATAGCATCCAGTCAGGGCAGACATCATTACACAAAAGCATCATTAAGCATCTCCTCAGTCAATCAGGCCTCCACGGAGAGCCTCAGGGAAAGGTTTGTAACGCCACAGTGGTTATTCACGAAAGCCTGCAGCTCTCTGGGATCTGGTGATGGATATTTCTGTCCACACATAGCCATCGCCAGTTTGTACATTTATCAAGACAGCATTCTATATTTGTAACAGAAAAACATTCATCATCATCACGTCAGGAGTCACATCTAGGTTTTCACCTCAAAGGACAAGGGTACAGACAAGTTTTTTAATGACATGAAATGAAATACGCTCCTTTTAAAAGCACAGTTCAAGCATTTCTGAATGATGCACATTAACCAGCTAAGAATAGGCCCTCTTAAAGGTACGGTAAGTGATTTCTGGATGACATCACGTCCATTGTCGGGGGTCGGCATGCCAAGACCAACACTTTTGGCTGCCGCCCAAAACACATCACACCGACTCCTCCCTGCAGGTGGTGAGCCCACAGGGAGGCGGACCCATGTAACCCCATTTGGGCTGGGCCCCAAGGGTAAAGGCCTGGGCACCAGGTGGTCCCGACCAAGCTCTAGGGTGTGGCCCTGGTGACCCTTGCCAGGGCGAGGGACATCGAGCTCTTGATATATTTTCTGTCAGTCAAATGAATCGCTCTTAGTCTGGCCCGTCCCCCAGGACCAGTTTGCCTTGGGTGACCCTACCAGGAGCAAATTCCCCTGACAGCATAGCTCCTGGGATCATTCAGGCACACAAGCCTCTCCACCACGTTAAAGTGGCGATTCAGGGAGGGGCGGTTCTCCCTTAGAGATAGGGTGAGAAGTTCAGTCATCCCGGAGAGACTCAGTGTAGAGCCGCTGCTCCTTCACATGGTTAGGATGCCTAACCATGTGCCTCCCGGACGCCTCCCTGGAGAGGTGTTTTGGGCATGTCCAACTGGGAGAAGACCACGCTTTGTAGCCCAGGACACGCTGGAGAGATTATATCTCTCAGCTGGCCTGGGAGCGCCTGGGACCAAGCAGAAGCTAATGGTTGGATGGTTGGATGGATTGATGGATGGATGGATGGATGGACGGATGGATAGATCACGTCCGTTGATATTTAAAACAGAATATCAACAAAATACAAAGATAGTAAATTTTGCATCGCATTCCTCCCGAGACTGATGGTTCTCCAGGTTGCTGAGCAAGGCAACGGGGTTTGTTGATTGGTGAGAACACCAAGCTGAATAACAAAGTTCATCATACAACCACAACACTTGGCATCTGGTCATCTCCTATGATGCGATTTCAGTTGGGCATGGAATATTTCCACGTACTTCCGCTTTTACCTTTCGCCTTCTGCTGCGAATCTGATTGGTCAGATTCCTGGAGGCTTGCTGATGGGTGGAGCCATGAAGAAAATGCAAATAAAATGGCTGGAGCCAATAAACTCTCCCCAAGCTGCTTTTGACTCCATAGCTGCGACGAAACAAGTCAGTCTGTGCATTATAGTCTGTGAAAATTATGGTATTTTTGTATAGATACATTTAAAGTGTATTGGTTGATTTATTAGCATAAATATGTGAGGCTCCACAACAGTGTTACTACACTAACGACATTTGAACTAGAATACTCACACACACCAGTTTCCAACACAAAACAGACGCACAGTTAGGGCAAGACAACAATTCAGTAACGATCTTTATCGCAATAGAAAGTGTTTCAAAAATGTTGATAAACACGTTTCCCAAATTTTAATCTAAACTATCATGCCAAGACGTTTTTGTTCGATGGTAATGTCATGTTTCTTGGTCATGAATTTAAATAATAGATGAATGTTGAGTTTTTTGTTTTTTTTTTAAAAAAAAACATTTTTATTTTTAAAATGTATAGTTTTGTCAGACAAGTTTTCATAGATTTGGCCATTTAATTTTTTTTTAGAGCTTTGTGGGTACTGTTATCCGTTCTTGTTTGCTTTTTCTGTGATTTTTATATTCTTCACATCTGTATCAGACTTGTATTGAGATATAAATTTTGAACATATCGTCCAGCTCTACTCACAGGCTTCGAGTGTTGGATTAGCTCCAAATTTAGTCTTTTCTGCAAACCCAGTGTTTTACTGGGCCTCGTTAATAAGACATTCCTCCTTGAAATGTTGCAAAAAAAAGTGAATATACGTCACTCAGTTGCTGGTCCACAGAAATAGGCTGCATCCGCTGAGCTATGGTGAGGCAACCTGTCCTGACGACCAAAAAATATATTTCTGTGGAGCCATTAGAAAAAAAAACACAAACAAAATGGTTCATAAGAAGCACCAGAATGGAAAACAGACTAAATCCTTGCAAGGCAGTCAGAACCTTCCACTTTTCTTGTAGACATGCTCTGCTTGGAAGAATATGACCATACAATGGCACACTGCCCTCTATGACATCACACAGAGCCAACATTAGAAAAAACTGATAACAAAAACATGTTATCAGCGCCCTGTAAAACCAAGTATTCTGTCCTATTGTTTACAAGATTCTATTTAATACTGTATATGAGTCAGAAAACAAAGAAAAGCATAAAAAGGCTACTTTAAGATGTGCACATGTAGAACATCAGATCGGCCTGAATAAAGGGGGGGGGGGTGCCTCCACAGTGGGAGATGCTGTGAGTGCATTTCACTCTCCAGTGAATATACCATTTTCCTCCACTATTCGTCAAACTGTGGGAGATGGGAAGTGAAGTCATCAGCATGCGACGGCTGTAACATCTGAGCTTGGCTGATGTATTCTGAGGCTGGATGTTACTGTCGTCAGACCTAATGGAAACAGATGTTGTGTTCCACGGGACGCGGCATCTCCAGCGCAGCATGCAGGCTGCCAGCCGTTTGGTTCACAAGAGACATCTTGCTGCTTTTTTTTTTTTTCTCATCTCCACACTTCCCTCACACCAGAATGAATCTTTTGGGAACAATGTCGAACATAACAAGCACGCCCACTAACTGATCCGAAGTGCAAACAGGGAAGGATCTCCAAAAACATGGCAGCTACGCACGCAGATCCGTGCAGGGTTCTTGTGTTTTTATTGCTCTGAATATGCAAGGCCACAGGGAGAGGGAAAGAGAGAAATGTCCTATCTTGATAGCCCAGACATCACGGCGCATAAAATTACTGCTGAAAGGACAATAAAGGGGCCAAATGCTTTTTTTTTTTTTTTGACAAGTGCAAAAACAGAGAGCAAGTGCTGAAAGGAAAATAATCTTATTATGCAGTAAGCCATCTAGGAAACTCTAATTAGTAAGTCGTTTCATACTCAGGCCTAATAAAGCCAGTGGAAGTAGATGCATCACATCATAGCCTGGCAAATTTCTGTTCTGATTAGTTTAAATGTCTGAAAGCAGTGTATGTCTTCTGTTACCTTTTCACGGGCTGTGCTGTCAGCTGAATGCGCAGCACTGAAAATTGCTCATAATAAAGCCACAGAAGGAACTCAGGACGGGGGGGAAGAGATTCACGGCTGACCGAAAACAGCGCCATCAAAGTCATGACATCCCAGCTCTGTCATGAAGCATAAAAAAAGGCAGGAACGACAAGATGGAATCCATTATCCCCTCCTCTCCGCTCCAAATGAGGCATCAGAAAGCATTCAGAGCTCTCCGCGATGCCTTGTGAAGACATTTCACAATCAATGGGCTTTAATCACATCCATTTTCCTGCCTTTCCCCCCTCTGTCAAGAGCAGAAAATGTCTCGAGCTCAATCAACTCATAACATTGAAAAGGAGCAAAAATGATCATGTGGGTGGTCAGAAAGCATTTGGGAAGGAGAAGGGTCAAAAGTTCACCATGCTATAATTATCTATATTATCCTCATCAGGACAATATCAGGAGCAACAGAGCATCCGTTTATGGTTCGGCTTGTGCAGTTTTGCTCTCTTCTCATCTCCTCTGAGACGACCCTCACTGTTATTTGTTTGGCATTCTTCATCGGCTACCTGCTATGTAGCTTGTATATTTGTTTGGATAGTTTGTGTTGTGTTGACGCCATAATCTCTGCTGAAATTTGTGGAAAATTTGTTGTAAATTTGGGATACACTTCATCGACATTTTAACTGTTTCCAATGTGACAAGAAAAAAACCTATAAAATGCAACTAAGAATACCCTTCAAACTACTTTTTTTGCAGTCAAAAAAGTAGTTTGAGTGAGATTTCAGGAGGACTTGAAGAAATTGAAAGGTTGTGATGTTTTTGGTCGTCTGTCCCTGATAGAAGTTAGATCGTAGACTGTAAATGATGTGTCATGGATGAACAGACTGCGTCTTGAAGTGTAATACCACTTATGGCCACTAGGTGCTCCATAAGTCCATCATAAAATACAGTGCCAATAAATTTTTCCTGCAAATTGCTATGGTTCCAGTGTATACATTTGGTGACAAATTACACTCTAACCATCAAACAGAAACCCTGAGAGAGCATTTAAAAGCAGAGCATGCAATTTGGGAAACCTACAGAGCAAACATCTTCAACGAGTGTGCTAAAATGATTACCTCGCTAATGGTCTAAGAATCCCATGAGGAAATTATTCCTCAAACCCTCATATAGGTCTCATCTGGAGTTTTGGATACAGGAAGTCACCCTCTATGACCTAGTCCTCTGACCATCTCACCTCAGTGCTGCTACCTGCATCTGTTTATGTAGTCATTTCATTCAGTCATTTGTGTCTCTCCTCTCTCTGTCCTCCATCCTCTCTCTGTCCTCCATCCTCTCTCTGTCCTGTCTCTCCTCTTTCTTTTTCTTTCTCTACCCGGCTGGTCTTCATCAGGAAGGTCCCTCCATATGATCCAGGTCCTGCTCAAGGTTTCTCCCTCATTGTGGAGTTTTTCCTTGCTACTGTTTGGCTTAAAGGTTTTTGTTCTCCCGCTGTGGGAGGTTTTTTTCACTTGCCATTATCCTTGATTAGGATTTAATATTCTAATTTTAGTTAATGATATTTGCCCGGGAGTCATCCTCTGGGTCTCTAAAGCGCCTGGAGACAATTGACATTGTACCAGACGCTATACAAATCACTGTGCTTTTATGTCCTCTGAGACTGGGGTCCATGTAACGATGGGATTCAGTTGTGCACAGTAGACGGATAAGTTTGTGTGTGGAATTTTTATTTTTTACAGTTTAACTTCAGCCCAAATGACATTGAATGACGTATTGTCAGATCTCGGGGGGCCCAAACCAACAGGGTTGTGTTGTGTGACTTGATTAGCCTCTTCAGATATCTAAATATATGTGCTCAAGCTCAGAAAAAAAAATAGATGTTTCATAATGCCTCCTTTGAAAAAGACATCAGTCCTCTATAATCAAGCTATATTTTCTAATTATGACATGCAGCAGAGGAAAAGCCCCCTGGTGTTATTCAGAAAGTCTAATTCATCCTATTCATTTTTAATCTGCATTCCTCGGATGGCAAGGTTGCAGATGATTAGTATTTACTTATGAATTTAAATAGATGTGTTTGACTCCTTTTCCCAGTCTGGTGCTCACTTTTTAGTCAGAATTTGCACCTGCAGTGCGATCTACAGTGACACACACTCTCCATGAGTGAAGGAGTCACAGGGGGACAGATGAAACATGGGAAGAACAAGGAAACAGAATACTGCAAACAGCACCAATTAAGACAGAAACGTTTAAGGGTACATGGTTTTTGTTGACGCAGTAACTCATGAAGCTAGCAATTAATATCTACAAATGTTGGCAGATTGGTAAGGTTATTATCTTTGCATCAGTTTTGTCTCTTTAGAGTCGCATCGTCATCGTTTAGTGACGCCTGTTCACTCAAGTCAAATTTAACATCATTTAGACCAAACTGAATGGTCATGACCATGCATCAAAGCAGCCCGTTCAGATTGACGTGGAAGTACAATGACACTTTTGATATTCTTTTATGTAAGAATAATGTTCATTTTCTTTTTGGTATTTGTTTAACAGCAAATATAAAGCTCCAGCACTGCTATATACACCTCAATATTTTAATTCATGCATTTCTCTACAAGACATAGTTAATTACAATAAAGATGACAGGTTCTGCACTTTTTGGGATGTTTTTGGCTTCAAGAATGAATTAAACTTCAAGATGGCTCAGGAAGAGGCATGAGCCTGGGGGGCAGGAGTTATAAACAATTTGCATTTATTTAAGCAAAAAATAATTAACAAAAATCAGTGTAGCAGCAGAATACAGTGGTACCTCTACTTAAGAAATTAATTTGTTCTGGAAGTAGCTTCATAACCTGAAAATTTCAGATGCGTTTTCCATGTAAATGTCCTAATCCGTTCCAAGCCCCCCAAAATTTGAACATAATTTTTTTTATAAATTATAAATAATACATGAAATGACATAAAAACCTGTAAGAAATACATATTAGAACTAAAAAACTCAGAGAGCGCAGACCTCCACTAAACGCAACAATTATCGAAAATTTGAAAGTGATCCAGAATCCAGGATTTCTTCCGGATCACACCCAAAATGAAATCAGTTCTTCCTTTTCACATTTCTGACAACTCCTGAAAATTTCATCAACTTTTTTAGTTATCTTGAACACAGACAGACAGATAGATAAACGCCGGCAAAAACCTCCTTGGCGGACGTAATAAAAATTGTTCGTTTACCTGGGTTGCTGGGTTACGCTCATACAGACATGGGGCCCTCCTAGCCAATGGGATGCCAGGAAGATGCTAAGCGATAGCCAATGGCAGAGCAGCTCGGACGCACCGCTTTCAAACCGAGATACAGAGCCGACAAGTATGTTTACGTTCGGTAAACTCTGGGAGCTGCGAGTAGCAGCGCTACTGTATTTTTGCCTTTCGTATCATGAAATTTCTTTCGTAACAAGAGGCAATATTTTCACGTGGAGATGTTTCGTAACCTGAAAATTTCGTATGTAGAGACGTCCATAACTAGAGGTACCACTGTATCTGAAAAAACTAAAGAAAGGAAAAAAACTGGGAGGAGCATAAGAAGGAGTGTGGCAAACAGAATAACAACAAAATGACAACAGACTAGCAGGGGAGTGTTGAGAAACAAGACCATAGGATGATAAACAGTCACTGGCAAAGGAGGTCAAATCAGAACTAACAAACAGGGAATGATGCTTTCAAAGTATAACAAGAAGTAAATTATACCAGTTAAAACACGAAAACAGGAGATTGAGGCAAAAATAAAATGAGACTAAACAAAGAACAGAGGCTTCATAAGAGCAAGAAGATAAACAAGACAAACTTTCTGAAAGCAGAGCAGCGAGACAACAAAATAAACGCTGAGGGGAAAAGAGCCCAGGCTAACCCAGCTTCCTCATCTAACTTTCAGGAGAAGAAAAATAAATTAATGGGGTGGGAGCACATCAAAGGTGTGAACCGATCCCCTTATCTACATCTGATGAAGCTCAGGATACGGAGGAAACACGGCTTAAAGAAGAGATGAATTGCATGCTCTCCAGGCAGCGTCCTCCACATACCTCCATTTCAGAAAGCGAGACTCGTGATTAACCTGTCTTTTCAAGGTAAGGACGTCTCCAGAGGAGATGCAGCCCTTTAACTGCAGTAATCTTGTGACAAACCTATTCTGAATAGGTTCATGTAGACGACTGGTCCATGAAAAAGTCCCTGCTTCCATTCTGCCCATGAACTGAAAACAATGTGGAGAAGGCTTGAACACCACCACTGAGATTAAAGAGGCATTATTTCACTGCTGAACAGAGGTTGAGGTGATTTTAACCGTCATTGAAGCAAATCTCATCAAGTGTGATCAGGCTTTACAGCTGCACGCCCGTGTGAAGGTTGGGCTCTTTGTTGAGTTGGAAAAAATTGTAATGATGTTGATTCAAATGTGACAGAATAAAGTGGAAAAAGAAAATTCACGTCAGCGGTGTCAGAAATTAATTTGAAGCTCCACAATGTCATGATGGTTTCTCCCGTGTTTCATGTCAAGCCCGCGAGCGAAGGTAGTGACAGAATAAAGCTGTTGTCTCTTTTTAAACTAGTTTGCATTTTCATCTCCTGCCGTTCTCCTTTTGATTCCTAAGCTATTCATCTTTCCCGTTTTAAATTATTCATAACAAGATGTTGGTGTGACTCCGTACATCTTTCCTTCAGTGGTTTTAGTAGCTATGGTGAGGGAAGCTGACTGGTCAGAGACATGATCAATATTAACTACCCCAGTACTGCATCTGTAGGATTTGAGATAGAGAGCAGGATGCTGCTAATCATCAGCTGTGATGAATTCAACATTAGCAGCTGCACAGACCTCTGTAAACGCAGACATTTTGGCAGTTTGGTGGTCTGGAGCACTCGGGAGGTCTGGAGCAATGTCAAGTGGGGATGTCGTAAGCAATCGTCTGAGAAGGCAAGAGCTGCTGCAAATCAGTCTGGAACCTGGAAAGCAGTTTCCATCCAGGCACACATTGGAGTTCAAACGTTTTTACAGTTTATTCACATTAGAGGAAAGCATTTAAGACAGCTGTCTAACTTCCCAGGAGAGGATGTCCCAGCAGATTTACGTCAAGAACAGGCTTCTTTGCATCACCTGCTTTTGGAACAATGTCCCACTGGCAGACGAGACCAAAGTGGAAGTGTTTTGGCACTTAATTCCCTGTGCCATGCGTCATGTTTGGAAAAACCAAACTCAGCATTTATGCAGAAATACCTCTATGCACTGTCATGTATGGCAGTGGTGGGATGATGATCTGGGGTTGTTCCTCAGCCACAAGGCCTGGACACCTTGCAGTCAATTAGTCAACCATAAAGTGCTCTGCAAGTTGTATTCTTACAGTTCTGATTACATTAGTTTTATTACGTTACTCAAAGAAATTAAAAGAGAAGGTACTGATACATGACAACATAAGAAAGAACTAAACTTGAAGGTTTTTTGCAAATTATCCCTTGAGCTCAAATTTATACAAGTAAAACTACAGAGTGAACAAACTGAGAAAATGAATAGCTCAATTTAACATTTCTTTATCAATCTGCTATTGATTCTGCATTCAAAATATGGCTTAAAACTCTTTGCAGGACATATTGGCCAAGATGTCTGATAGTTTCTGGTAGTTTGTACTTTCACGATTATTATATGTTTTAGTTCAGTGGTTCTCAAACTTTTAATACTGCGTACCACCTAAGAAACTGTTCAGCTCTGTGAGTACCACCATGATGACCAACTTTAAAATATAACCATATATGCCTTCTCAAATACCTTTACACACAGGAGAGATGTATATTCCTTATTGCGGTTATTTATTGTTATGTGAATTTCGTTTGAAATGTATTTATAATGCATTGTATGTTTCTGATTTTTTTTAAAAAAGGGAAAATGTGGAAAGTCATGACGTTCCCCCGCGTATCACCAGAGAGCGCTTCTGCACCACTGTTTTAGTTTAATTGATAATTTGGGAGTTACCATGTTTAAGTATACCAAAGTAATCAATTGTACACCTTCACCCATGAGTTAAGGTTACATCTGGTACGCATTTGAAGCTGCTATATGTAAGATTTACACTTATTTTTTTTTCAATAAGCCAAAAACTAAAAGGATATTTAAAAAAACAGAAACAGTTTGATGGCATTTTAAAGGCACAGCGTGGTGAAAATATGGTGAAAATAATGAAAACAAATGTGAAAATACTGCACTCATAAGTAGGAATGGTCCAGCAACCACTGCAATACAGCTTTCCCCCATTAGAGGGCAGCATATAACATAAATATCAATATATTTCTCATGATTAGTTGCCCCCATGTGGTCAGGAGTGATATCGTTACATACAGTGGCTTTAAATTTTGCCCAGTTCATTGATTGCACTGACGTTCATTAGCGATGAAATCAGTACAGCCAGGAAGTCACGTGGCAGGGAGTTAATAAACTCTCAAACTGCAGAAGCAAAGGTGAGCTTTTATAACGCTGCATCATTTAAAAGTCCACAAGACAAGCCTCATGTGCTGAGAGAGCTAAACATAGAGGATGTTAAAAGGAGGCCATCATCATTATGCAATTCTCTTTGAATGAGCAGAAGGGCTGTGGGGAAATTAACAGAGAGAGAAGTTTAATTTGTACTAGATTAACCTTTCCCATTTTGGAAAACACACAACTTCAAAGCTGTAATTTAGATGGAGAAAGTTTCTTGATGGAATAGATTGGGGAGGAAAAAAAGAGGAGAACTCACTCACTGGTCTCCGAGATGGAATATTTAGCTCTGATACACACTTAGCTGCACAACATCAAAAATGAATTGAAACCGAATAGTAAAGTGCTAAACTTATAAACAATTAAAACAATGAGCTGTTTTATTTTTTCAGCGAAGCAGTTGGTTGACCACATCAATGTTTAATATGATTGCAACAGCCTATTTTACGATGGGATCAGACCATCTGTGACACTAAAAGGTTCTTGGACCACGCCCACGTTATACACAATAATCAGCCTTAACATCATGACCGCTGACAGGCTGGCCACATACAAGAGAAAAATGCATAGACAAGTCTTTATTCTTTTGAAGTGGAAACAGCTTGTGTGATCTATCATGTTCACTATAGGGCTGAGTATTGGCAAGGACCTCGCAATACGATATGTGTCATGATACTTAGGTCTTGATACGATATCATCACGATATCATGATATATTGTGACATTCTACCCAGTTAATATCAAAATCAAAAGTAGAGATGAAAAATCAAGTTGCTGTATATGTTCATCAGATGATATTGATCATTCAGAGGACAAATTCAGTCAAAACTATTTGCTTCAAAACAACACATTTATTGATTATTAGTGTTTTTGCACATTTAAGTAACCATTACAACATACTAGGGATGGAACAGTTACCGGTATTACGGTAAAGCGCAGTAAAATTTTATGCGATAACGATTACCGTTTATGTTTGACTTCCATCTCATTATCGCGGTCGATTACCGGTATATGTAATATTAGCCTCATTCAAGTCTGTGAGCGTCTCGTGACTGTGTTTTGCGTGAATTCGTAGCTTGTAACATCGGCATCATAACGTAAGCATGGCAGAAAGTGGTGATAGTACACAGAACATTGAAAAATGACATCAAAAAATGACCGGAATGATGTTCTTCTGATGCAGTTTAAATATTTATTTATTCCAATAACTGATCCGACAACCATAACGCCGGCAATTAGCACCACAGCGGTCAAAAAGCTTTTGCCCTTCCGTGTCCAACAACTAACCGATAACAGCTACCTTTATACCTGACCCTCAGGTAACAACACAGCGACACCCACAGATACACAGAGTGAACTACAATTCAGAACAACATTTTTGGCTCCTATACAACTCAAACAAGTCAAAAGTTTATTTTATTTGAACTTGCACTATAATTTTTGTTCCTGATAATTGTTTGCATATTTTGACCTACTATGGTTGTTAAAGTGTTTTATTTAAATTTGCACCAGACAAATTAGATTTGTTCCTGTTATTTAATTTGTTCATTTAAAATAAAACCTCTTTCTGTGCCAGTTGTTTCTCCGTTTAATGTGAAAGTTTCATTTTGATAAGATTTTGACTTCTGATGTTTCAATATGACTAGAAAATCACAAGATTTTGTGAAATTATTAAAATGTATGGTTTTTTTAGACATTTGTACAGCAATTAAGAATATCGCGATAATACCGTAAACCATGATAATTTAGTCACTATAATCAAAATATCAAATTTCCCATATCGCTACATCCCTACAACATACTGACAGCATTGTAAAAAAAAATCGATATTAGGAGCTGAAAAATCGATATTATATTGGGCGGCCAAAAATTGCGATATATTGCCAAATCGATTTTTTTTTTCACACCCATAGTTCACAGCATCAAAATTGGGTTCCAAATGGTATTTCTGGCTTGCTGAGCATGAAATTGTTTTTAAAAATAATATGGTGAAAACATACTATCGCTGCAATTTCAGCAGGAATTCAGACAAAGAAACAAGCCGCTGCAGTACGTGTCTTCAGGAGCTCATTTTGTCATGACTGTATTCACGCATCGACACCACAGTCCATCGGACTCAACAGATCCAGCCTGCAAATGATCCAGTGAGGCTGCAGCCCTCCTCCTCCATAACCCCGGGTCACAAAGCAACACTCAGATGAAGATCTGGTACTGTAAATGAACTCCTCTACCACTGCAGACCTGCTGGAGACTGATAAACCAGGGGAACATGCGCACACACACTCCCATGTCCGAGAGCAGTTCTCAAAGACCAACCATCGTCTTTTAAGACCCCCCTCCCCCCCCAAAAGCAAATTTAAGCCTGCCTGGATCCCACTTGTTACCCAGCAGATAGTGCAGAGTGAGAAGCGGCTCTCTGCCCGGCAGCCATGTATATGTAGTCCTAACATGCAGTGGAGCGAATGCTCAAATCAGGGGAAGTGGATGAAAGAGGGAATTTATTGCTGTTCGCTCGGGCTGTTGGGAGATTGTGCGAAGGGTTTTTATTGATGCCCTAGGTGGGTTTTTATGCACACAAGCAATAACCAGCAAAGAGTATCACAACTCAAGAGAGACTTACTAACAAAGCCGAAGCTGCGGCCGGAGAGCCGTAATGATTTCTGAGAGCTCCCTTTTTGTTTTGCGCGCGGTGATTGTGAGCTGAATGTTTTACGCACTCTGGTGAATAGACAGCGTGCAAGTGGAAAAAATTGATTCATCACTAGAGAACTGTCTACATGCTTAACTGCTCCCACTTGTTTACTTGCTTACTCAGCATATTGATTCCAGGCTGCATATACAGCCACCTGCAGCGAAAGCTCAGAATGATATACTCCCAGAGGGCCAGAACTGGATTAACTTAAAGGTATGCATGTGGTCGAGTGAGTTTAAACACTGCCACCCACTTAAATGTGAGGACTATATGGCAGTGAAAGGGTAAGAAAACACCAAATTCAATGAGGAGTGCTCAGAACTCAGAATTAAAGTGGTTCTTGGTGTTGTACAATACTGTAGAAAGGAATTTATTAAAGTTGGCATGTGCATCATCTCCCAACGCATTGATTTTACATAAAGATAAATACATAATTGAAGAAAAAATCATATAGTGATTTCTGAATCTTAAAGCCACTCTATGTAGCAGTACCATGTCTGGCCACATGGGGGCAGCATTTCAAAGGAAAGTTCATGCGTCAGCCCCTGCATGAAGACACAACGAAGTGCACTTCTAGTGTGACAACGTGGTATTACAAGAGCTGCCGGACCGTCCCCAAACACATTAGAGAGTGTTGTCGGAGGCACCCATGTGGTCAGAACTGGTATTGCTTAATACAGTGACTTTTAGACTCAGTAAATACAACTTCTGATGAACAACAACACATATTACACTGATTATATATATATATATATATATATGTGTGTGTGTGTGTGTGTGTGTGTGTGTGTGTGTGTGTGTATGTATATATAATATTAAGGCCCTGATTGTACACTTCCCGCTAGCCGCTACCCACAAACCACTATCCGCAAATTGTGGGTTAAGGAACCTCCGCTAACCGCTAATGCAATCTTCCGTTCCCTAAAGCTGCTACCTATTATGCCGACTCCCTTACTCACATTATAGGTGTAGCAATGGGCGTGTCTTTTGCGCTTTCCCCAAACTGGTATCTTGCGATCGTGGGTTGCGATTCGCAAGGAGAAAGGCATTCCAGACATATATTCTGTCTACATGTGAACTGTCTGGACTCTCTGACACAACTTTGTGGTGGTCCCTCCTGTCCCTGCAGGACCACGATGTGACACTTCACCACAGTTCAGCTGTCCAATGGCAGTGCTGATTGGCAGATTCAGGGCCCTTTTTTACTCATTGGCATGGCTGATGCTAGCAATTTTTTTGTTTTGTTTTCAAATTTTAACAGAGGAAATCTGTATCTCTCTTGCTAGTAACGTCGACTCTACATGCAAACTCCGAGCTCCCTGGACACCAGAGTAACAAAATGACAAGCTTGAAACTTTTAAAAACCCACCCATTTTGCTCTTTGCACGTTGCAGCAATGTTCATTTGGGACGAGGACGCTCTCTCCTGGCAACCCTCCTAGTCGAGCAATGCTTGTGCCCTCTCTTACTGTAGTCTCACAAGCATTAACATGCTAATTAAGCTCTCAAGCTGTCTGACTTCGGGATAAACTTGCCGTGATGTCTGTCCACCTATGGATAGCCTTTCTCTCTGGACCCGTAAATTAGTTGGAAAAGTCCCTATAACCCTTCCTATACTGATGGCAGCAGCTATTTCTTTTCCATGGTAATTCCTGATGTCTTTCCTTTTTGGTGTTGTATGAGCACTTTTCAAAGGTGCTCACATTTGCTGCTGATCAGTTCAGAGTGAATTTACAGGACTTGGCCATGACATATGGAAGCGTTAAGGACGGACTCTGCTTCTGTATTTTAGTCTAATTTTTGTTAAATAACATCTTATAATATGTCGTGTTGTTGCTCATATCCAGTATCCAGTTGATCCCATGTCCTAAAATGTAAAACCTTAGAACTCAAGAGGGTGTATTTTCTCAGATTCAACAGTTTACACTTTTAAAATCACAACCTGTCTGATGTAATACATGAAAATATATCTGGACTCTGATCTGATGAGCTTAAAAGGCGTCTGGAGAGACATTTTCATTGCATCAGGTGATGTTTGGCTCAGCCGAGAAGCACACAGTACGTGCAGCAGTTGCCATCCCCCGTCTCCAGACACATTGAGTGAAATACCTTAAAACAAAACCTGACAAGTGTAGCACCTGGAGCATCAGCGTGCGTCATTGAAACTGCGAACACAAACTAATAAAGATGACGGCAGGCCGCAGTCACGGCCCACGTCTTGTGGCAGCAAATCTTTTCATATGAGCCTTGCCTTTTGTGCGGCGAGGAAAATGGTTCCGCTCATTGCCAGGGAGTGCCATTGAGTCAAGAAAAGTGAAACATGCCACCCAGCCGAAGCGGCAGGACACACCGGAGGGGAGAGGCAGACTGGTGGAAACCTGCACTGAATGCCAAATACTTCAGCTGTTTACAAGCAGAAGGGATGATTGAGAGATGCTGTGTGTGGACTGGAGCTGTGAGGTGACCTGGTCAGGTTCATTGTCTTTTTTTCCCCCCAAACAACTGTCTGCATACAGTTGAAGCCAGAAGTTTACATACACTGTGCAAAAACACACGTTTCATTTTTTGTCTCAGTATCTGAAGTCAAATCAGACTAAACCTCTCCTGTTTCAGGTCAGTCAGGATTACCAAAATTATTTCATTTTGTTAAATGCCACAATAAAGAGAGAGAGAATTTCTTAGAGAGTTTTATATTTTTTTCCTCGAGGTCAAAAGTTTACATACGTTTTCTTTGTATTGAGTAGCATTTCCTGTGAACTGCATGACTTAGTTCAAATGTTTTGGGTAACCTTCCACAAGCTTCTGACAGGACTCTGCTGGAATTCTGGTCCATTCCTCCTGACAGAACTGGTGGAACTGAGTCAGGTTTGTCAGTCGCCTTGCTCGCACACGCCTTTGCAGATCTGACCACAAGAATTCAATGGGATTCAGATCAGGGCTTTGTGATGGGCACTCCAAGACTTTAACTTTGTTATCCTCAAGCCACTTTTAACAATTTAAGCAGTAAGATTATGGTCATTGTCCATTTGGAAGACCCATTTGCGCCCAAGTTTTAGCTTCCTGCCTGATGGCTTGAGATGTTGCCTTAATATTTCTATGTAATGCTCTTTCTTCATGATGCCGTCTATTTTATAAAGAGCTCCAGTACCTGCTGCAGTAAAACAGCCCCACAACATGATGCTGCCACCTCCATGCTTCACAGTTGGTATGGTGTTCTCAGGTCTACAGCTTCCCCCTTTTTCCTCCAGATGTAACGTTGGTCATTATGACCAAACAGCTCCAATTTAGTTTCATCAGACCACAGGACATGTCTCCAGAAGTTAAGATCTTTGTCTTGTGTGTCTTTGCAAACTGTAATCTGGCTTTTTTATGTTTCTTGAGGAGTAATGGTTTCGTTCTCACTGAGTGGCCTTTCAGCCCATGTCGGTGCAGGACTTGTTTCACTGTGGATCATGACACTTTCTTACCAGCTTCATCCAGCATCTTCACAAGGTCTTTGGCTTTTGTTCTGGGGTTGATTCACACATTTCGGACCAAAGCCCGTTCATCTCTGGGACACAGAGCCCGTCTCCTTCCTGAGTGGTGTGATGGCTGGACACTTCAGTGATGTTTATACTTGTGTATAATTGTTTGCACAGATGAACGTGGCAACTTCAAGCATTTGGAAATTGCACCTAAGGATGAGCCAGACTTGTGGAGCTCCATGATTCTCTTTCTGATTTCCTGGCCGATTTCTTTTGATTTTCCCATGATTTCAAACAAGGAAGCAGAATGTTTGAGGTGTGGCCTTAAATACACCCACTGGTGTGCCGTCAATTAACTCACGTGTTGTCAGTTAACCTATCAGGAGCTTCCAAAGCCATGACCTCATCATCTGGGCTTCCCCACGTTGTTTAAAGACTTAGTACTTTTTGTGTATGTAAACTTTTGACCTCAAAGAAAATAAGAAATTCAAAAGAAAATGTCAAAAGAAATTCTCTCTGTCATTATTGTGGCATTTAACAAAATGAAATAATTTTGGTAATCCTGACCATCCTGAAACAGGAGAGGTTTAGTCTGATTTGACTTCAGATACTGAGACAAAAAAGGAAACGTGTGTTTTCGCACAGTGTATGTAAACTTCTGACCTCAACTGTATATATTAATGGTTAGTGCCATAATTTGGCAAAAGCTTTTAGAGTCTCAATATTTCTCCCTCTCTCTCCATAGACTCATCTGGCTATAATTGGCATGTTGGCAATAACACCAATTAGACAGTTATATTGTCAACTCAGTACAGTGGTGATGAATTAATGATAAATATTGTGCAGCACTCGTATTCACTGCCACATATCTCTTTCAGTTCAACTGTTTTATTTGCTATTGCAATAATGCAAATTGTCTCTAGGCGCTTTACAGAAACCCAGAGCAAATAATATTAACTAAGAATATTAAATCTTTATGAACATTTTAAGATGCTGTTGCTTTAAACATACTGGCCTCTAATAGACCCCTAATGGTTTGAATGTGTTTTGTACTGGAACGTCTTTAAATGAACATTTACAGATCTAAGTGGACAGTTAACTGTTCAGCAACAAGAATGGAAAATACTTCCCCTCAAGGGTTGTTTCAGATCACCGTGTGTCACACTGGAGCAGCAGAATTTTGGTTTGAAACATTAAACAATCACATTGTCCATTATTGTACCAGATACATTATATAAACAAAAGTGTTTTTAAAAAATGTGCAAGTTTTTATAAACAACAAAAATGTCATTTCTGAAACCATACTGGAGATGTGACTGAGACGGGATACCAAGAGTTCAGATTATACATGACCACAGCTGTTATGTTAAGACTTCCCCAAGTATATGTGTGGGGGAAATAAATCAAGTATCAGTAAATCAGTAATTTTTTTTTAACCGTCCTTTGGATCCAACGTCTCAGTTCGCACAAGGACTCATATCAGATATACGTCCGATCTGGAACCACGTACTGATGTCACACACTTCCAAAACTGAAACTCTGAACTGATGACTGAACTTCTATGAAACTAAAGAATCAGATAAGTCACAACAATGCTATTCCTCCTCTACAGCCTCTCACTTGTGGAGTACCTCAAGGCTTCATTTTGGGACCAGTGCTTCTCTCACCATCTTTACCTTCTGAAGTGTTTTTTTTTTTTCCTAAGGATGTTGTTTTCCTGTTGATATCCAGATATATTTTCCATTAGATAACAGAGACGTGATGCCTCCTTCCTGAAATCAGTGGCCTTATATTTAACAGAAGGGGTATATCATTTTTGTACTGCAGTGTAATTTGGCTGAAAAAAAGTACATTTATATTTGACTATAAGGCACTTCATTCAACTTTTGAAAGGTTGCCCTTATCAGAAGCGACTTCACGGTGGATGTTTGCAGTCCGATTGTTTTTATCTGTATTTATATAAGCTTCATCTGACCTTCATACCAACACTTGATGCATACTGATGACTGTTTCCATGTTGTCAATTCTTTTCCACATCAATGATGTCAAATTAAATTCAGAAATCCTGTAGGATTGTGTCATAATCATTACACCAATGAGGCATTTCCTAAAACAAATAAAAAGCAGAAAACATTTTAATAAAATTAAACGCAGTACAACAATCAACTCAGCACTCCACATGCAAATAAACTTCAACTATTCCAATTTTTCCATATAAACAGCATGAAATGGAAGATTACAAATAAAAAGAATACATTTAACCTAAAGGATAGTTGTGTTTTCAAACGGGGAATGAAAGGTTTATTACACACAGCATTTGAAGATGTAATGAGTATCAGAACTGTCTGCATAACAATCTCCATTTATTCACAGTGCAAAAAGGCATGTTCTTGAAAATGACTCCTTTATAAAACTGTAACTTGTCCAGGCACGTGATTTATGGTACAGCTGGACGTGAGTGCTCTCTTTGTGACACGTCACTGGGAAGAAATGTCGTGGTCCAACACAGGACTGTTAAGAGGAAAAAAGTGATATAAACACAGATGTGAATATACCTGCTTTGGGTAGAAAACGTGATGACCACACACCAGCAGAGACCACAAACCGGTTTCACACATGTCACATAGTGACAAATAATGGCGGGAAACACTCCCGTTGTGTAAATGACCACCTCTGCTGTGGATAATTAGGGGGGGAGAGTGTTCTTGGCCACAGAAGACTCCATATGTCTGTTTCATTAAATGGTAGGGGGTAGTGTACATGAGACACATGAGATACTAATAAAAGGCCACAATAAACTCAACTGAGATGCACCAAACAGGGGAAACACTGGATGAACGAGCGCGTGGATGGATGGATGCGAAGATGAACAGAGTTAAGTGGTGAGGAGGGGGTGAATGTTTCATGCAGCCGACCGCCGGCGGATTACAAATGTTCCCCTCTGCAGCTGTCCCAGGTAGATCCTCATCTTTGTACTGTCGCTCGTCTTTCTCACCCAGATCTGGACGAAAGAAGACATGTCATTTAGAAACATTACATTTCACAGTGGCTGTCTCAGGTAAGGGAGACGTCTCTGGCAACTTTTTCCTACATGGCAGCCTGTGAAGTGACAGCACTGTCCTATCTATATATAACAAAAATAAATTCATATTTTGGGAATAGTGTGTCTGTAAAACACAAATTTTTATTATAATCTCCCATCAAGTCAAAGCATCAAAACAATGTTTCCATAGCATTTTCTGATACTGCTCTCATCAGAAAAAAAAAAAAAAAAAAAAAAAAAAATAAAATAATAATATATAATATAATATATATATATATATATAATATATATATATATATATATATATATATATATATATATATATATATATATATATATATACACATATAAAGGGCTGGGCAACAATTAAAATTTTAAATCGCGATTAATTGCATGATTTCCCTGATTAATCGCATTGTATATGGAAAATCAAATAATGAATTAAAAAGTAGTGTAAAGGTCATTTATTTAAATGTTCTGCTGCCATATGAACTAAAGTGTCATAACATTTGTTGTTCAAACACTTTTAACATCAGCACTTGTCAGTAACACATATTTAGTGTAAATCTCATCTTAAAAAATGTAAAATAAAATAAAGCTTATTGCCACTGCCAGGGCATTAATGTCATCCTGTTTTTTTATGAAAAATAAAAAAAGTCTACCAACTAAATCCTAACAATCTAGAGGCCACAATCAGAACATTAAAACAGGCAGTTTCTGAGGTAACAGCAGAAACTTTTAACGGGGAGTTCAACTTGTCAGTTGTTACAAAAACCCTGTTTCTGTTGAATCCTCCGTCTGGGAGAACTTTAAAATGAAAATGTCCATGTTAAAGTTCAGTAACTTTACCCATCCGTGTATCATTCGTTCTTTCCATTTTCAATTGTCAATCAAAAATTTTAAAAATTAAAAAGAGACATTTAATTTTGTTTTTCATTTTTTTAATCTAACAAAAAAAAAAAAAATCCCGAAAAAAATACTTGTTTTTTTTTTTATATTTCAATTTTAGATTTCGAATCAAAAATACAAAATGAAAAAAAGGGCCACGGAACTGAATTTGTTTTTAATATTTAATTGTCCGGTTTAGTGAACCAGAAATGGCTTTGTGCAGCAGTTCAGGTATCATGGCGGCGCTGGAATCACATACTATAATATTTGCAATATTGTGGAAATATGAATGAAAACTCAGCTCATATATAGATGAGCCAAAGCCTCTCCAGCTCTGCATCTGACATCAGTCTATTTCTCCTCAGATCACGATGAGCACAAAATCTCCTGATGCTCATTTCCAGCATTGCAAGACACCCATCTGCTGAATCAGTCATTGATCAAACTACCGTACTGGCCCGAATATAGGACGATATTTTAATCTAGAAGTCATTTTCTCAAAAATGGGGGTTGTTTTATAATCAAGGAATAGATTTTCTGTTGTCATTACACATCTGTGCCACTAGATGGAGCCGCATTGAAGTAACCAGCTAGAGAACAGCAGGACAGTGAACACATGGAGCAGATCTGATGATAAATGGAGGAATGACGCAATCGTCTTGAACAAAGGGAATTAAAAGTGTTGTTGTACAGGATGATTTTTTTTCCCAAACAGAATTGTTAATATTGCTACCTGAGTTGCTACCCGAACTGTAAAGTACATGGATTTTTACTGCTCTCCATGTCCGTTTTAGCTTTTGTTTACCTGCCAATTCTCTTCCGGTTCCGCAGCAGCCAGTAACAGACTTTTCAAATCAAAAGCATGTGAGCAACATGCATTAATGAGCGATAAAATAAATATCTGCGTTAATAAATGAAGGTGTTAATGCGATTATAACGCGTTAACTTGCCCAGCCCTAATATATATAAATTTGAAGTTGCACCAGCAGCATCAAGTCAACGGGTCTCTGCAACACGATGCAGGACTGAGAACTAAAACCAACCTCATTGGTCCCCACTGAGCTGATGACACAGCTGATCTTTGTGTTGTCCTTCGACTCCAAGTAGATGGCTTGGCTCTTGTGATACCTTTAACCATAAGAAGAAAACAAAATAACCAACTGCATTAATATTTGCATCACTCCTGTTGAGGGACGATAAAAGCAGGAATACGTGCCAGTAGCGGAGAGGTTTATCAAAAATAATTTCACCCGGCTGAATAAGCCTTCATTCCTTCTGAGACGACAACAATGAGTAGATAACAGCACTGTTTTCTCTTTTAAGTAAAGCTTCCAAACTTTCCAAGGACTTCAGCAACTAACTGTGAGACTATTTGATCATCAGAGGCCCACTGAAGAATAAGAGAGCATGTGTCTTTCAGATGGCTCTCCGATAGCAGCGACATCTTTAGTCATGAATGAACGACTTTGCCTTGAAAGAAAAGTGAACAGACCTCACAGCTCGCTCTCAACTCTGCCCGTCTGTGCCAGCAGTGAATAAGACGGCGCTCTATTATCTTCCACCCTCTTCAAGTGACCTTATGTTCCGACACATCTGATACGGAGCTTGGCTCTCAAACAAAAACGGTGCCAGAGCTTTGCTTGGCCACAGCAGAATGCAAAGCTGGTTCCTATGCAG
Source organism: Hirundichthys speculiger (assembly GCA_018398805.1). Taxonomy (NCBI): domain Eukaryota; kingdom Metazoa; phylum Chordata; class Actinopteri; order Beloniformes; family Exocoetidae; genus Hirundichthys; species Hirundichthys speculiger. The sequence continues at coordinate 919,495 of JAGFBZ010000240.1, forward strand.
ACACATTTCACAAATATATACATTTTTTTCTCTTTCTTTTTTTAAAGAGTGGTTTCAAGCACCAATAGATGTTCAGTGGATCCAAAGAAAAATCCAAGAATATCATTCAGGTGATAAAATTAAAAAAAAAATTGTTTTCAAGATGAACCTTTCTTCAAACCATCAAACCTGTAGCAACATCACCACCTAGTGGTGACTGAAGATATAACTAAGCTACATGTGTGTCCATACAGCTCATTAAGACAATGTTTTACTCTAAATGAGGCTATTAAATTGGAAGCAATTTAGGATTCAATGGTGTTTTTTTAAAGGATTTTCTGAAAGAATGTTCACAACACTAAAAATAATAACTGTGTTGTAGACATCTAGCTATTGTGTGGGCCACATTGAACATGGACCAGAGTAAGCAAAGGAGAGAGCACATGTTAAAGCTTCACACTCCTGTGACTAAAGCTGCAGATATTTTTAAGACGTATATAAATCCAAAGACATTCAAGGTAAACTCCAAAGTCAAGGCACATCACTGTCTGATCAAACCACCTTTCCAACTGAAGAACAATCATCAAAGAAGATCCAGGATGATTCAAGTGAGTCAAAATGCCTGTTGCCAAGGCCACTGGGAGTTTCTGGGAAAACATCCTTTGAACTAATAATGCAGAACTGGACCTTTTTGGCGGGTCACGTCAGCTCTACTGCATGTTCGCCGACAGAAAATTTAAGCTTTTTAAAGAAAAAGAAGATCGCATCCACTGTGAAATATAGAGGCGGCTCGGGGTGTTCAATATTTACAAGGCACAATGAAGTTTCAAGATCTGGAATGAAAAAACACGCCGTCCAGTGTCAGGATGCTCCAACAGGATAAAGGCTCAAAGCACCCAAAACTGGCCATTTAAAAAAAAGAAAAAAAAATGTTTTGGACTCTTCTTAAATAGACCTCTCTAAGCATTGAGGTGTCATTAACAAAAAACACAAATGCAGTGACAAGACAGAGCCGTTTGCTAAGGAGAAGAGAAACAACTAAACAACTGTGACTAAAGTTTGCGCAACAGTCCACTCATACAAGTATAACTATTCAGAAGAACAACAAACGTCTACTTTTAAAGGATGAAATTTCAAAGCTCACCATCTTTTGTCGTAGTAAAGTTTCCCGTCATCGATGCGGGCCTCGTAACGCTGAGAGGGGCTCTCCATGGGAGCAGAGGGGACGTGCTCTGGAGACGACGGAGACACTAAAGAAGACGCACAACCATCAAGAGATGAAGGCTTTGACCAACAGCTGGAGGAAACTTCTGCATTTGCTTTCTGGTTGAGCGGAAAGGGAAATGAGATGATTTACCTGGCCGTTTTGGTGACTTCAGCTGTAAAAAAGAAAAAAATAAGAAGTTAATGAAATTAACAAGTAATAAGAACAAGTGAGAATAGCAGAGATGCTTACCTTATTGAGTGTTCTTAGATCTTCCATTATCTGTTCATCTGTTAATAAATAATTTAACTGAGGTTTGAGGAGTCAAGGAAGACCTTTTTTTTCCATTTAAAACACAGAACAAAAAGAAACCCTTTTTCTTCAGAATCAAAAGGACACTAATGATAAAGTACGAATGCTAGAGGGCAAACAAGACTGAATAAAGATCCCTTTACAGATTAATCTACCGCGACAGCCAGGCGCCGCCGGTCGGAGGAGCGTTCACGTGAAGGATATCTGGTGCGGGTTTTCTGCGCTTGTCAGGTATCGGGACCGGGTCGTTGGGTCGTCTCCTCAGCTTCCTCGTCATGATCGGCTTCACCTCCATTGAGTCTTTGGATGATAGAAAAGAAACGGGGAGATCCAAAAATAAGAACCAGATCCTTAAAAATATAAACGATTAAACCATACAGGCGTTTTAGTATCCATGTTTGTGTGAACTGAATGTAGCTCCTCAAGAATTCTCCATAACTTACAGCTGCCACGAGCACATTCATCCTCAGAGGTTCAAAAAAAACACTGATTGTTAATTATATATTTTCTCAGATCAACGAACCAAACCCTCATAAATGCTGTTTGCTTCATAACCTCAAAGACCATAAAACATTTTAACTGCTTCTGAAAATACTACTTTCATGAGAAACCTTGATTTGTGAAAGAGAGGAAAACTGCATCAACCCAGATACGAGCTTGACCCCATTTTTCCGTCTCTTCTGACCTCGTCCCTGACTAACAATCATGCGCTCCAGCTCCCTTACCACCTGTCAGTTCCATTGTTAATTTCTCGTTCTCGATCATCTTCTTCTTCTCCTCCAGCTCTGCAATGAGGTTTTCCTTCAGTTCAACCTTTTTATCGTCAAACTCCTTCACCGCCGCCTTCTTCTCTTTGATGTAGTTCCTCTCCACCTGCTCTGTCTAAAGACGTTCCACAGATAGAAATGAGAAACTGTGTTTGCACTGTAAAGCTTAAATTATTTTTAGGGCTGGGCAACGATTAAAAATTTTAAATCGTGATTAATCGCATTATTTCCCTGATTAATCACGATTAATCGCATTGTATACGCAAAATCAAATAATGAATTCAAAAGTAGTGTAAAATGCACTTTATTTAAATGTTCTGCTGCCATATGAACTAAAGTGTCATAACATTTGTTGTTCAAACACTTTTAACATCAACACTGGTCAGTAACACATATTTAGTGTAAATCTCATCTTACAAAATGTAAAATATAGCTTATGGCCACTGCCAGGGCATTAATGTCATCCTGTTTTTATAAAAAAATTTTAAAAAGTCTACAAACAAAATCCAACAAAATGATTGTGGTTCAGCACAATCAGAACATTAAAACAAGTAATTTCTGAGGTAACAGCAGAAACTTTTAACGGGGAGTTCAACTTGGCAGTTGTTACAAATAACTGCCAAGTTATAATAATAATAATCCTCCATCTGGGAGAACTTTAAAATGACCATGTTAAAGTTCAGTAACTTTACCAATCTGTGTATAAATCAAAAATAAAAAAAAGTTTTAAGTTTTCGTTTTTTTTAATCTAACACAAAAAAACGATTTTAGACTTGAATCAAAAATACAAAATGAAAAACGGGCCACGGGACTGAATTTGTTTTATAATCGAGGACTGGACTTTCTGTTGTCATTACAAATCTGTGCCACTAGATGGAGCCGCACTGCAGTAACCAGCTAGAGAACAGCAGGACAGTGAACACATGGAGCAGATCTGATGGAACATGGAGGAATGATGCGAAAGTTTTGTTGCAGTCCAGAATTTTCTTTTTCATACAGAATTGATAATATTGCTACCTGAGTTGCTCCCCGAACTGTAAAGTACACAGATTTTTACCGTTCTCCCTGTCTGTTTTAGCTTTTTCGCATGTTTACCTCCAATTGTCTGCCGGTTCTGCAGCTGCCAGTAACAGATTTTCAAAACAAAAACATGTGAGCAACATGTGTTGACGTGCGAAAAAATAAATGCCGGTGTTAATAAATTAATGCGTTAACGCGATAATAAAGTGTTAACTTGCCCAGCCTTAATTATTTTACATAAACATCTGCTATTTACTGTTATGGAGAGTGCTCACCTCAAGCTGAAGAAACAAATCTGAAAGGAAAAAAAAATACATAGTTGGTTACTTAAACCTTTAAGACCAAGAGATATTAAAGTTTGAAAAGCTTGGCCACTGTTCTGACATCTACATGAGCCCCTCAGACATCCACCGCTTGCTGTCGCATTAGAACAACCCCTCAGGTGGGCTCAGTCAAAAATGGCCCAGGTCCAAATACATGGAAGAAGAGGGAAGCACGACCTTTAGTTGGAATCGTCACAGAAACAGCCAACAGCCAGCCTGAACGCATTTATGAAACATCAGTCCTGAGGGGAAGCAGGACTTTAATGAAGGAGATGTACGACACAAAACATCCCACAATCCAGCAGCTCTGACAAGAGACAACTTCATGAACCATGAGCAACATTTAAAAGGATACGCCATTTTGGGAGTTTGACGAAGGGACAGAATAAACCACCTAATAAATCCAGAGAGTTATTTACAGGTTGTGACTTGTCACTTCAGCTAAGACATTTACCACCGGGGGCTGGTGGGCTCCACATTTATACAACGCTGATGTTCTGATTTGTAGCTTCCAGATCCACAGACGTCACCTTTGTCACCCTTTTCCAGTATATCTTGCACAAATGGAACAAAGGTTTCACAAATCACTAACTGCGTTTTCTATCTTTTGCATCAATTCTTTGCCGTCTAAAAGATCATTTAATCCAAGTTTGAGAAGAATCAGAAGCTACAGATACCAGCGGTGTAAATGTGGAGTTTGCGTTCAGCGCCAGCGGAAACTGAAAGTCTTTGCTGCAGTGAATGGGAGCGGCTCTGCCATCCATGACCAGACCTGACATATCCTGAGAATCAAACAGAGCACAAACTTTTAGCTCCAATTCTTCCATCTCCAAACATCCCCCCTCCCCGTGGGATTAAAATATCGTGAATAAAACAAAAACACCCCGTGCCAAGTGGACCCAATCATGCAGGTGATAATAACGCATGATTCAGAGTCTGTCAAACTTTATTATATCTTAAACTCTCTGTCTGCAGGTAACAGTGATGCTGCAGGCAATCACTCCACCCAGGAAGGACTGGTTTGGCAAAATATAGTTATCCATGAGATACTGTGGCATCTCCATCAACATGTGCAGGTCACAGCATGTAAATAAGAGCATTTAGGAGTATTACTAGGTGTAGCAACCCCCCCCCCCTCCAGCAGCGATGCTCAGCTAGACTAGCAGGGACTGACTTATTGGAGGCCCAGACAAGACGCTTGCTTATTCCAAAAACCTTGATGTAGTTGTTTAAATAAGCATCACAACCAGCTCTGAGATTAACGTAAAAGTTTATGTAAAATGTGTTTGCCAACTCAACGAAACAGACTATGATTTCTGAGTAATTTGTGATTGTAACATTAGGACTGTAGCAATTCACTAATCTTGCAATACGATATGATACACGATATATTCGGCTCATGATACGATACGATATATATCGATATTTATCTTACAATACATTTACATCATTTTCCAAAAGATTTTAAAGGGACAAAGTAATTTGGTGACATCTTGTGAGTCTTCCAATGACTTTGTTTGAATTAATTGAACTGAAAGCATCAGTTACACATTATATGGCTGACAGGCAGTTTACAAATGCTGGACAAAATGAATAAAAGATTTGTTGAGAAAAATAGTTTCATTTATTTAAACAGAGCAAATTGTTGCTTGCAAGCTTTTAAAGGTGGGACACGGGGGTTTTGAAAGAAGCTTAGAATATCGATACCCGCGGCTGAAACATCGATACTCTCTGGGGAAAAAATATTGATATATATCGCAGAATCGATAAAATCGCTCAGCTTTACATAACATATTCAGCAAATATTGAATTTGTGCTTGATACTCACAGATCAAATCACAATCACAACATGAGTCAGAAATTATAATTAGATTTCTTCCCCAGAATCTAAACAAGAATGTTCAAGATGAGGGCCAAGCATCGGGCAGCAAAGACAAACGTACTCACGTTATAAATATCTACAAAAATCTAAGCAGAAAATAATTACTGCAGCAGGATTGCCCGTTTGTTCTCCACATCGGACTTTTTCTATTCAGCTGCTAGCTGTGAAACTACTGTCCACCTGAGCTTTTTAGGTTCTAATAAAAGCATTTTGACCGAAATGAGCATTACAACTAGCAAAATATTGACTTAATAAAGACAAGTGGGGTGAAGAAGCTACATGCAAACAAGATAAAACAGCTGGGTCAACAATAAGTGAACTATTCAATACAATTACATAGGAACATGGTAGAGGACAACTGTAGTTTTTCCACTGTTCCTAAAGCCACAACATGTTTAACCACCATCTCTAAACCAGAAACATACCACATCAGTGCTGGAGATGTGCTGCTACAGCAGCAGATCGGGACGTTGGCGTCGATGCTGGAAGTCAACTAGAAACTGTCCAGCTGTCAGACAGCCAGCTGCTTCATTGGGTCGACAATTACTTCAAAATTGTGAGCTGAATGCCAAAACGACGACCGATCTGGCAGAAATCCTGCACGGCTGACGACCACATGTCAACTCTGAGGCCACAGTCAATGCTTTGTTTATGTTACTTCCAAGGCAAGAACTCATTTTTATTTCCATAATACATTTATTGTCCTGCTTCCCATCTGCAAGCTATTGTTTCGAAGAGCTGTTTACTGCCAAACTTCACTCCTAGCTAAACACAGCTAGAACAGAAAACCCTCCAGTGATCTGCTCCAAACATGGCTGCATCCCCAGAAAAGCAGAGTCATGTTACCTGCATTTCGAAGTCTCTCTTTGTACTGCTGGTCGAGCTTCTTCATCCTCTTCTGATACTCCTGCAGCGTACCTGCAGAGACACAACTGGGGCTTAACCGTTGGTGCGCAACGACGTTAGGTGACCCTGAGGTGCAAAATGCAAGATTCAGGGAAGAAAAAAAATATTTCAGACAGTACAACACCAACAACTCTGATGCTTTTCGTTATTTTTTGATACATCCTGAAATGTGTTTCTCACCCAAAGCTCATTTAAGAAACACTTTTTAAATCTCAAATTGTAAGAGGTCATCAAAACACATTACATGACAGAAATGCATTGATCCAACCTTTTCACTCTGGCCGATACCTGCTACCGAGCTGATACTGTTGTTGAGTTAAACATTTAAAAATCAGTTTAAATTCTCAGCTGACAATACGCATATATTGTCAATACTGGGACTGATATCTGATCCTAATACTGGATCAGTACAACCCTTTTTTAAACTTTTGCAATCTAGCAGAAAGGAAAAAGTGTCACATTCAGACAGAACTTTAAATACTATTTAATTCTTGCCAGCCAACATCGAGACACATGTATACACATTATGCTCCTAAATCCATATTCAACTGTTCAAAGAGCTGCAGGGCTGTGAGCAGTTCGGATCAGGATCATGTACAAATCTTTCCTACGCACGAAAAAAGTTCATTTTCCATCCTTACGCTCGTTTAGCTAAAAGTGAAATGAATGTGATGATGTGCAGTGCTCTTCAGAAATGTCGTAGCTGGCGTACGCACTTTTCTGAGGTTTTGTCCGCTGGCGACACTTGGTGACGATGCAGTGAAGTTCCAAACATTAAGAACTTGATTCTGAGTTTTCCTTCTCTGATTCAGAGCTTTGGGTCTCAAGCTTTTGAATTGTGGTTCACAATATACATGACGCTGAACTGATGTCACATAAAAGACATCACTCATTTTTTTTGTCATTAAATAATTTATGGTAGATTCAGGATGGGTGGCTTCTGGTGAGTGATGTTTAAACTATTTATTGTAAAATCCACATTTGAAAGTCCATTAGATGCATAACTATGCAGTTGCCAACCAGGTGACAGCAGTTCTCCACTGAAGATGTGGCTGTTAACCCCCCCGCCAAGCCGCAGACTGCCCAACAGCGTAGACACAATGATGTCCATTGTCGTACTCAGACAGCTGTAGAACGACCGGGCAGTTAAAAGGTCGGTAGTGCTGCCTTGACAGGGCCGGGGGGGGTCTCTTGTATCGCCCTGGCAAGGTGAGACGCATTGTACCAACCCAACGTGGCACCGATGGTGAGAGATCATCGACTCCACATCCACCACCTGTTCTGGTGTGCAGCAGCTCTCTGCTTCACCTACACTTTTCTGTCTGACTTTTTGATTTTTTTGTGGTGGGTTTACTGAGCCCACCACATGCCCTCACTCCATTTTTTTTATTTCACTATTCATGCCAGAAGACAAAATATCAAATAAAATATTTTTTTTCTGCCCTCAAACTTCAGAAAGGAATGTCTCAAATTCACACGTGGTTAAATGTCTCTTTTTCAGCTTGCTTTTGCCAGTTTCTTTGTTAGGATGAGCAGAATTCCCGTGCCTGCCAATTATCATATTCAAATTGCTCTATTTGAGGGAGGAGCCAGGGCCGAGTGTTGTGCTCATGCATGTGCGCTCAATTCCAAGCTGGTTGCGACATGCTAAGAGAAACGGTGCAAGGTTTAGTACATCTGAATCGTTTTGTTTGACGGAAATTTCCATCAAAGATTTAGAAGGAAATCCATGCAAGTCTTAGTGCACGAGGCCCCTGGCGGGCGGATCCTGATTGATACAAAAACGTGTCCAGGTGCCTTGCCCGTTGCTATCCCACCCCTCACGGTAACCACTGGACCAGCAGTGGCACCGACTGTCTCACTGCCGGGTTGGCAGTTGCAGACAGACCTGACGACTGTTAAGGTGATGATGATCACCAAGTTATTTCAATCTATAATGGCTTGCGATTTGCTTCTATAGATGCCTCTGTGGAGCACTTCTCTAGTTTTATAGCAGATAACTCCATCAGCATCACCAGTCTGCGGAGGAGCATCTTCCTCGGTGTGAGCAGACAGCAGCTCTTTGAGTCTGTTGTCACTGCGGTTTTCTGTGATCTCTTTTTCCAAATGTGTCAAACTCCTACATGAGTGTCATTAATTGTGGCGATCATTTGTGTGTGACAAACGTCAAACAGTGTTTTTTATAAAGCCATTTCGTTTGCGACACCGTGTGGTCACAACACAGTGAACGGTCTGAAACGCAGCAGAGCGTTTAGTGTGTTTAGCGTTAATCTAGCAGGGGCTAATGGGCTGTAAGCTGTGCTCACTTTAGCCTTTTGGAGACATTAAGAGACTATGTAAGTGCTAAATTAGTGGGTTCTTCCCTCTGTCTGAAAGGGGTATAATATTTTATTTGATTATTTTTGCCACACCCTCTGCTGTCAACACCCACAACTTCAAATAGATTACAGACATTCCACCAGCATCCTGAAACATTGTAAATCCTGAAAACTGAGAAAATAAAAACTAAAAGGAGGACAATTTCCCCAGTGGGAATCAGCGTGAGCCAGAGAGGCTCTGTGGGACAGCTGGTGGAGCTACAGTACTTCAAACAGCACAGTCAGAAAGCATTGACATCAGTAACAAACAGTGTTGATTCTTTAAAAATGAGCAAGTCATGGCAGTAGACTGTTCATCATCATCTGTCTCACCTCTCAGCCAGCGGCACTGGCACAAGTCTGAAATGTATTTAGGTACCTCCATCCATACAAGGGGGGCACAAGAGTGATAGAAGCTCAATTTTGAAACTTATTTCAATTTAGTTTCAACTCTTTTTTTTTGATTAAGTTTTTCCTATTATGTGTGAAAAACAACTTAAGACTGAAAATTTTTTTTTTTGGAAATGCTGAAATGATCAGTTTAGACTACGTGTCAAACACAAGGCCCGCGGGCCAAATGTGTCCCGCCATGTCATTTTATGTGGCCCTCGAGAGCTTGTGCATTATTGTCTTAATTTTTAAACCTATATTTTAAGACTTAAAATAAGCTTATGCCGCTTTAAAACGCATATTGACAATAAACTACATCTCCCACAATGCATTTCATCATTACCCACAACAATAACAATATCTCACCATGAGCAAGACATCAAGACGATTTTCAGAACTGATGGACTTAAGAAAAACCTCTACAAACTAACCCTAACATGTCCAAGAAAAGAGAAATTGATGCACAAGGAAGGCAGCTTCATGAACGACAGAAAAAAACGAATACAAGTTTGTACCTCAAGCTGAAAAAAACAGTGTGTCTTTTGAGGCGGTGTCAGTCGTGAAAGAGTATCCCTAAGTCAGCATTTTGACAACAAACAGCAACAAAATTTAGCTAAGTATGCTAAATTTAGCCCACAAGAAAAACAAAGAATCGCTTCCGCTTCTGAAACCAAGGTAATGGATACTCTCAGTGATGTTTATAGAGTTAGTTAACATAGCAACGGACTCTGTAAACATCGCCTGTGCGAGAGCAGGTTTACAACCACAAACCCTGAGTTTAATATAATAATGAGTTAAATATTTGAAACTTTAATACATAATAAATGCAGAAACAGTTATTTAACAATATAATAAGGTGTAGTTTAATTTATTTTGATTTACATTGCATTTTGTTACATTCATGCTGTCAATCTGGCCCTTCGACAGCAACCACGATGCTGACCATCAGTGAAAATGAGTGACACCCCTGGTTTAGACCAAGGTCAAAAAATGACCAACATAACCGGGACACCAGACATGACGTAACACCACAAACCATGTCGTAAAACAGCGTCAGCTTTGCTTCACATCTACCAAACTGATGGTTTCAAAGAGATCTCTGCGTCTTTGTTCTAGTAACAGAACTGTAAAACCTTAGAGTTATCTTGAAAATGGAATAAATGATAAAAAGGACCAACGCAACTTGCGGCACATGAAAACGTTGCTTTGGTACAGCGACACGAGGTGCTGGGATGAGAAACAGGTAGATGTAATAATATTGGGAGGTTCAACAAACCTATTTCTGTTCCTCGTTCAGACCATGAAAGATGCACAGATGTACCAGAAGTTACCTTAAAAAATTTAAGGTACATAATGAAATACCCTATACATATTTCATTATGAAATACAATATTTATTCTAGCGCATTCCTCCCTTTTCCTATTATGCCAAGAAGAAACTGTAGAACAGCAAAAACCCATTAGACCCATTATTTCTGGACGTACCCATTTCCAAATTACTGAAAGGATCAAAAAATGGGTCTGGCAAAGCCACATAAAAATGTTGATGAAAATGAATCTTACATGAGTCACATAAACCCCACAATATTACATGAACAATGATTCATATTTGAGGAAATCTTGACAATAATCACTTTTTTTTTTACCTTCTTGTAACTGCTGTAGCTGTCTTTTCAGAGAGGCCAGTTTATCTTGGTACATTCTGGAAAACAAATATAAACACAGACCATGTAAGCATAACATTTGTTCAAGTCAGAAAAGCTGATGCGGGACTTTTAAAGACCACTTACTGCTCCTTGATTTCCACATAGTCATCATCATCGTGCTTGGCGAGATCTGTCTCACTGGCGTCCTCGGTGTCTGGGGAAACACATGAAAGGGACAGTCAAGTTTCAACTCTCCTAACTAAACTTTGACACACACAAAAAAAAACAAGCAAACGCGTCAGCAAAATTAGTTTGATTTTTTTTTTTTTTTTTTTTTGGTTTTCTGCAGACATCAAAAGACGTGCGTGGCACCAGCGAGGTAATGGTGACCATCATGTTTGGGGATGCCTCTCTGGGTTGTTATATCGTATTTGCCCCGATTTTAACTACATACTCTGCGAGATTTTAACGAAGGAAAGCCACCGCGTGCACACCTGACGTCCAGTTAAGTCAGCGGCGAGCAATAACGCAGCTGCCCGTCTGAATGTCAAGCATTTGCCGCATGGTGTGATTAATCAGCCCGGCGCCCGGCTGTACTTGTTGGTGCTGTCAGTCCGCCCGGCAACTCTCTCCAAACGACACGTTTCACGGAACCTAAGTGGGGGAGGCAAACTCTGGAATCAAGTTTCTAGGCTTCCTCCCCCCCACCGACTGAAGGCTGCCCACCTTTTCCCCCACAGAAACCGAGACGAGCGCAGAGAGAGGCCCAGTTAAGCTGACGCGACAGCTTTCATTTTCAGTTAGCATTGACGCGCTAGCTAAAGTTAGCTCCGTCTGCCGTTAAAAGAGTAACCGACCCCGGTAACAGTCGGGAGCGCCGCGACCGTACGCCTATCCGGGGAAGGGGGAGGGGGGGAAATAAATTCCTCGGCGGTTCGCTTGGAAGTCCGTGTCGTGAGACCGGCAGACCTTGCAGTGCTGTCATCGCCCGGACCTCTCCTCGTCCCGTCTCACCGAGGAGCGTGAAGAGGGCAGAGCAGTGGACGCGGCGCGCGGGGCCGACCTGTCAACGCTCCGAGCGGTGTCACGTAGCTGGTTGGAGGATTAAAGATGTGCACGCCGTTTGGAAATCCACCGCATCATCGAGGGTGGTCTGCAACTTAGGAAGTTAGCTGGGAGGGAGGCTCTACTGGGTAAACTGGTCACGAGAGACGCCACGGCGAGACTTCCACCGTCGACGACTGGCGTTCAGACGTTTATATAATTAAAGACGTTTCACGCTTAGATGCACACGTGAGGCATTACCTCGACACATAAACGTGGATTTTCATTCATATTCAACTGACAAAAAAAAAAAAAAAAGATGCTGAGCAAGTGTTGAGGTCCCCCACACACTCATTCATTCATTTACACACCACATCCATCACTGCCTCTATTCTCTGTTTGTCTTTTCGTGCTTCACTGTTGGTGATTTATTTTTTTTTTTTATTATTATTATTTTTTTTAGTCTGACAGAATCAGTCTCAGGTTCCAATAACATATGATAGTTCCAACTGTACAAATACTCTCATATATGCAAAAGAAAACGTGCACTTCCGGCAACAGCAAATTCCTACATGTATGTATGTGGTTTTCTTTTTTCTTTGCCAATCTTGGCACTAACCCTTAATCTACCTGAAGACAATTGTTAAAAAAAAAAAAAAAAAAAACAACTTATACTTCTCGATTTTGATGCAGAAAACTGCTTATTAAAAATACGTTTTTTTGCAAATCTTGGCACTAACTCTTAATACATATGCAGATAGTTGTTAAAAAAAAGAACAAAACAAAAAATGTCAAACACTTAAATTCAGCTGCAAAATAAATATGTTAAAAAAAATTGAAAATAAAAGTTGTCATACTAGTTCTAAAACAAAGAAAAAAACATTAGAATCTCGCCTAAATTTTGCAATAATTAATTGGCACAATATCGTAATTCCTATAGCCAATAATGTATGTAAAGATGAATGATGCCTGGAGTTTAACAAAACGCTACTAAGTAAGCATATACAATGTATTAGTACAAGTAACAATTGGCCCCAGCAGTCATAAATATAAGCAATTTGTAGAAGTAATTTTTAACGTTTTTAGGGAACATTTCATATCCAGCGATAGTCGGATGCCTAGCTTTGTGTAGCTCATCAGCTAATAACGTGACTGAAGCTCCACCGGAGACAGCTCTACAGCTCTGAAAATAGGGGCAGAATTTTCAGCCACGTCGTTAGTGATTTTTTTCTTTTTTTAACAGCTTCTAATCGAGACCGTGGAGAGGTTTAAACGCAGCCCGTGTGTGTGCAAAGACCGCGCGTTGTTGTTTCCTCCCCAACAAGTAGACGGAGCCCGGTGGTCACGGATTCTTTTAACGGTACCTTCCTCCGAGTCTCTTCCCCTGAAACTCCGGTCATCGTCGTCATCCACGCTGTCGAGTTCTTCTTCGTCGTTGTAATAATCCACCACAGGCGATATTAAAGTCGACGCCATGGACTCGTTTGGAGAATGTAAACAAACACAAAATAAACAATCGATTCGTGTTTTGCAGCTCGCTTGAAACTGCGCCTACAACTGCTAGGACCCCTTTGAGCGTCAAGCTGTCCGAGCGTATGCCTGAAGACAGAGTCCATAAGAAAAACGTGGAAGTGCATTTAAAATGTGAGATTTTCAATCGAAACTGAGATTAGATGACAATTCAATAAAAACTAAAATATAAAAATAACCAATGTTTTTGGTAAGAGCCGTGCAATCTATAGCAAAACATGTGTAGCTAGGCATATTACTGAACAGCATAGCAGTCTGATCACCGTCCTGTCGTGGCGAGTTCGAAAACAACACACTATCTGTCTGTCTGTGTTTGTCTATCTATCTAGTAAATTTGTGTCACATTTGTGAAGAACTTGCATTTGTGGGATGAGAATGTGGATTGCACCCATGACAGATTTGCCAAATCTTTTCTGCCAGTGCCAATCTTTTTTTTTATTATTATTTTTTTCTGCCAGTGCCAATCATCTTACTTTTTGCTGTTGCTGTTAACTATTGTTTTGAGCTTCTTGTACCCCCAGGTGCTAGGAATCGGGCGCTGACTGACTTGCAACAGATTGTGGTTGAAGAAGCCTGTGGGAATGCATCCCACAGCAGTGTGTGCCTAGCATGAGGAGGAGGTGCCAGGCTGTTGTAGCTGTGTATGGTTCTTCCACACACTACTGAGGCTCCTGTTTGTTAAATGAATACATTTAATTATATACTCAGCTCTGCTGCTCACCCCACAAATGCATGTTCCTTACAAATGTGGCAACATTTAAAAGGGAAATAATCAGGTTTTCTAACTGTATAAGATTTATTGCCAGTCAGTAAACAGTCATAAAACAAAAATGCTAAATCAAACAATTTTCTCATGGTTAAATGTTTCACAATTACATATTTTTTATCAGTGTTTTTAACTACAGTTCTGAATTGTCAAAGTTGTGTGGCAAAGCATCAACTTCAGTCCCAAAAGCTCCAGTGTGCAAATAAGTGCGCGTGTTGTTGGACTAGGATGATAACTAAATAATGCAAATACCCTTAAAGATGAGTTGCAAAGTACTGCTGAAGGTTTCTTTCAGTGGGTGCATAAATATTTACTGCAAGTAAAAGATGAATGAAATGCTTTTCCTTACCGGTAGTTCTTTTCTATTCATGTTGACCTCTCAAGCCTCACACACACTTCAAGTTCGTGCTTGAACTATACATACACGTGCTCCCTGTGGTTGTGTTGGCTTTCTGTGGGTGTGCCAGTTTCCTTCCACAGTCTAAAACATGCATGTTCTGAATCAGTGGATACATATGATGGATGGACAACAAACCTAAATGTATCAAACGTATATTTATCTCTTGTTCACTTTCATCTGCAGTCATCTGTTGGGGTAGTAGCATCATTATTATCTATTTATTAGGCTTTATTTTACCATAATATCCCCCCCACCCCCAGCAGGTCAGCAGTGGGAAGTGATCAATGAACACAGCAAAAAAAATCTGAGGTGTTCATTTGGTCTTCAGACTCCACACAGAGCAATTTGATGGCATCTGTGGGAAGTAATCCCCTTCCACAGAGACTTTCAAAACCTACAGGCCCCAATGGATCTGTTGATAACGTCCAAGTAATAATTAGTCGTATGTTATAAGCTGTATCATTTTTCGCATGATACAGCTTTAAGTGGCATTTGTGGATTGCACGGCGAACTGTGTTCACGGACAGCGATTTCTGGAGCTGTTCCTGAGTCCATGCAGTGATGTCCACTGGAGAACTGTACGTGTTTTTAATGCAGTGCCACCTGAGGGCCCAGAGACGTGGGCATCCAGCTTTGACCGAAGCCCTTGTCCTTTGCATACAGACACTCCTCCTGATTCTCGGAACCTTTTGACGACATTATGTATTTTCGATGGTGGGATCTTTAAAGTCTTTGCAATTTCATGTTGAGGAACCATTTTTTTTCTGAAATTGTTCCACAATTTTTAGATGCACTTTGTTGCAGATTGTTGAACCTCCCATCTTTACATCCAAAATGCTCCTTTTATACCCAGTCATGTTGCTGAACTGTTGCCAGTTCAGTTGTGAAAGAGGACATGAAGTTAGCTGGTGTGAGAGAAGAGGATGGAGAGGATAGAGTTAGATAGAGGCAGGTGATTTTGTTGAGGCAACCCATGAGGGGAACAGCCGAAAGGAAAATAAGTTGTCAAATGCTCCTCCACCAATTACTTCTCCAGCCTATTGTTGCCCCTGTTCCAACTTTTTTTTTTAGATGTGTTGCTGCCATCAAAGTCAAAATTAGCTAATATTTTCCATGAAATGGTAAAATATCTCAGTTTTAACATAAAAAAAAACTTCAGTTCACTGCACGTTGCAGCTCATTGCACTATTTGTTGTATGTTACACTTGTTATATTGCTCTTGTGTGTTTTTTTTATATGTGTCTTATAATTATATTGTAAATAGAATATTTATTTTATATTGATATTTAATATTGTGTTTTTTTCATGTCTCGCTGCTGCTACACTACAATTTCCCAGTCTGGGATCAATAAAGTACATCTATCTATCAATTATGTTCTGTTACGAATCAAAAAAACATGGCTTTATGAGATTTGCAAACCATTGCATTCAGTTTTAATCTACATGTTACACAGCGTCCCAAACTTTTTTGGTATTGGGGTTATATAATGGTATTAAAAACCCGGCGCAGGTTAACCTTTAGAACAGTGATTCCTAAAGTGTGGGGCTTAGCCCCCTGGTGGGCCGTCGTGGTACTGCAGGTGGGCCGTGAGAGGTTATTAAAATTAAACAAATGTGTTTTAAACCCTCAATCTTTTTTAAATATGTTTTAATTACTATAAAATATTCATAACATTATTTAAAAAAACATTAAGAAGTAAAAAAAACAAATTAAGTGTTATTCTACTGTCATCTTAACTTAATATGACAAGTGTCACCTTATTTGTTGACCCCTCACATTAATATCGGAACATGGTTCCTAGTCCTGTATGTTGATCACAGTTGTGATTAGAAGTTTCGATGGGCTGCGGAGATTTTTCACATTTCAAATTGGGCCTTGGTGTTCTGAAGTTTGGGAATGGCTGCTTTAGAAAATGAACCCAGTGATATCGGGTGATAGTTGAACTTCCACAGTTCAACAGCAGGTGGCAGCATTGGACTGCATATAATCCGGGGACAAACCACCTTGCCGTCACTGAACTTGCAACAGAATCTGGATGACTCAGTTCATACATTTTTAATGATTTGAAGGGAATAAGCTGCAGGACTGTCGGTCGTCTACTTTAATAATTATATGTTTCTTTTTTTTTTTATTAACAATATCACCCTATAATTGAACGAAGCGTTATATTCTTTGACTTTTTTGTTAAACGGATTCAGGACGCTCCGGTTTGGTCCGCTCGCTCTGTTGTTTGGTTCAAAACGGGAAACTTAGAAAGGACGCATGTCGCGCGCGGGGCTCCCCTCGGAGCGCGACACAACTTTTATTTCCGCCCGCCTGTCAAAGTGTCAAACGCGAGCGAGCGAGGGGGGGCTGTTCCGCCGCCGCCGCTGCCGCTGCTCCGTCATTCAGGAAGTCTACGCCAACTGACAGCACTTCGTCAAGTCGCGCCGACATCTCCAGAGTCGGGACGAGAGACTCTCCAAGTCCGAGGGACGAGTTTTTACTAAAGGTGAGCGCATTTCCCTCCCCCTCTTATTTTCTTTTCTGCTGCCTCGTTGCTGTCATCGTTTGCACCCCCCCACCACCTCCCCCTCCTCCTCCTTCTCCTTCAACCGTTAACCGCTCGCGCTACAGCCTCGCGCTCTCAAAGTGAAATGACACTTCCTCTCATGTCACGGGGGCTAAAGCTACACTAGCTACATTGTCGGAGGCGTAAAAGTCCACTTGGGTGAGCGGCACGCGCTCAGAGGCTGCACCTGAAGTTGGATATGACCACCAACGTCTGGCTCTGTTCGGCTCGTCGGTTGAAACGCCGCTCAGCTCGGAGGTGGTGAGTCCGGGCTCCGGCTCCGGCTCCGGCCGGGCGTCTAAGTGCGTAGGTTTGCTTATCGAGGGTAACGGCGAAATGAACGTTTGTTCGTTATTGTGCTTTCCCCTTTTGTTTGTTTGTTGTTGTTTTTATTTTCCACCTGCGTGAAAGCTACGCAGAAATTTGGATGTTTGCGACGTGAACGGAGTGTTTGGTTCGGTCCTGGAGGGGGTGAGTTGGCTGAGCCGACGGATGACAGGTTGTAGAGAAGTGTGCGGTTGTGCTGAGGGGGGGCTGGTGGAGATGCTGTGCAAACTCTTGTCCCGTTTGTCATTTATTATTATTATTATTATTTTATCACCGAACCAGCCTGTGTTTGTGTCACATCCTAAAAAATAAATAAATAAAAAAAGCCGACAGTGGTACCTTCCATTGTATCTTACATTGTTGTGAGTGAGATTTTTACTATCAAAGCCAAGTCTCAACGGCGACTACACGAACCCATTTTACTACATTTACTACGTCTCTCTCTTTTGACCTGTTAACCAAGCGAGAATTACACGGATGCTGTGTTGATTTTGTAGTAAAACGACGCATTGATTATTCAGAAAAACGCACGTCATTCATTTTTTTTCCCACTTAATGTGTCCTCTCGTGCAGATACATTCTCGGTTAAATCAGCAGCCTCAACATTAAACTGGAGGCAAACGCGACGCTCTCGAAATGGCAGATGTAGATGGCAAGCTGAGCACTAAAACCCAAGCTGACCCAACATGATGTCATCTCTCGTGCGTAGAGCGCATGAGTGAGAGGCAGCGGACCTGCTTCAGCTCCACTGGGCCGTTTGTGAAGATTTGTTTGAGTTTACTT
The DNA here is from genome assembly GCA_018398805.1 of Hirundichthys speculiger. NCBI lineage: Eukaryota > Metazoa > Chordata > Actinopteri > Beloniformes > Exocoetidae > Hirundichthys > Hirundichthys speculiger. The sequence continues at coordinate 937,682 of JAGFBZ010000240.1, forward strand.
GTCTGCATATCGTCAGACTGATTGAAATGAAACAAACAAACAAAGTTTTTGTGTATCAGTTAGTCGAGAGTTTCATTGATGTTGTGCTTATCGTTTTGCTCATCAGCCACCTGAGATATCATTAAAAAGCCTTCTAAAATATGAGGTTTTCTGGCAAAACTTGGAAGTTACTAAAGTCTTTCATTTCTCAGTTCCTAAATAGATTCGGATCGTGAAACGGAAACCCGTTTCAGAGGCCAAACCTCCTGCCTTTCATCAAAATGACAAACTTCAGGACAAAGTCAATCAGTATTCTTTGAATCGCAATCATTTGTGTGACTTGAAAATGTCATCGGGTCATGAGGGGTTAACTATGCCACTGAGAAAAGGAACAGAACATGACACACTTCCTTATTAGTGATGGTATCTGGAGCAATTCACTGTTTATGATTTTACTTTATGCTATTTGCCAGGAAAGGTTACACTCGTTCGGTGCTGTTGTACAGGCACAGAACAGGCGCCAGGTAGTACCCAGGTTAAAACCCAGGTGAACGCTTGTTCTTTGTGGAGCTTGAGCCCAGAGAGGTAAGCACATCTGATTGGAAAATCCTTTTTTTTTTTTTTTGGAGTGCCTTTTGTATCCTCACACAATAGTGGCAGAACTGACATGCCAGCTTTTCGTCGACATTAACGTGGGATTCGTCTCCCAGCTAAGCATGTGGAGGGGGGGATCAAGCCATCACCTCTGTTACAGGATGAACTGCAATTACCTGTACCGCCGCGGCCCAGCTGCTACACGGACCCGTGCTCCATTTCCACTTGGCTCTTGTTAAAGTGGACATCACATGGCCATGTCCAGCCATTTTTGTCTTTCCCAGGGTACTTCCACGCTAGCTCTGCTCCTGTCATACCTCCAAACTGTATGTAATTATTTTTAAAATCAAGGTAGTGTCCACATTTATCTCAAGACAGAACAAAAGACTTTTGTTTTTGATAAGTAACGATTAAGTCGGCCCATAGAGCTTCAGTGGACAACATGGCAGAGATGAAAATGAGAGTGACTGAGGAGTAGACCAAACAATCTGGACAGTGTTGTAAGAACGATTTCACTTCCTCGCCTGTGTTGGGGGTGGGGGGGCATTGAGCTGAAAATGACCCAAGTTTCCTTGTGTTACTTTAACACTATACCAGCTATTTTGCTGACTCTTGTTGCTTGAACTGGTGACACCATGGCGTAAAGTTGATCTTATAAATGTCCAAAGCCCCTTCAGTCTGTGGTAAAAGACCAATCAGTATGCTTAATGATTTTATTTACAGTATTTTTATTAGGGGTGTGAAAAAAAAAATTGATTTGGCAATATATCGCGATTTTCGGCTGCCCAATAAAATATCGATTTTTCAGCTCCTAATATCGATTTTTTTTTTTTTTTTTTTTAGGAAAATTTATTCTATTTATTTATTAAATGTGCAAAAACACTAATAATAAACAATAAATAGGTTGTTTTGAAGCATATAGTTGTGACTCAATTTGTCCTCTGAATGATCAATATCATCTGATGAACATATACAGCTACTTGATTTTTCATCTCTACTTTTAATTTTGATATTAACTGGGTAGAATATCGCAATATATCGTGATATTGTGATAATATTGTATCATGACCCAAGTATCATGATACATATCGTATTGCGAGGTCCTTGCCAATACTCACCCCTAATTTTTATATAGTATTTACTTTGATAAGCCATCCAATACCTTGTAGTTTTCAGAAACAGAATCCTAATTCTTCCTTGTAGTCATAAAAGCCAGCACAGGAAGTTATGCAATACTGCCGTGCATCTTTCTGTTTTGAATTTCCAGGTGGAGAAGCAGTGGCACGTGAGAAGTTGATGAAAGCTAACAATCTATCGTTGGCATTAAGTTGGCAAGATGGCATCCTTTTAAGGTGGAAAATCTGACCAGAAAAACTGCAACATGCTCATTATGCAGTAGGCTGCGGTTTCCAGAGGTGGCACAAATGTTGCTAAAAATAACACAAGCAAATCTTATAAGCGTTTAAAGAGCCATCATGTGAAAAAGCCAGAATTTATTAAGTTATAGGAAGAGAGGCACGTACTGCAGCTGCAAACCCTGGAGTTTGTTTTTCAGATATCAGAGAAATTTCCCCCCAAAAAAAGCCAGAAGCCCAGAGTAATGACAGACAAAACCATATAATTCAGTGTCCCAGATGACCAGTGCCTGTCGTTATTGAAAATGTTGGATTTCACAACAGGACGGAAAATGTGGAGCTGCGGTATATTTTCCCAGGTTGGGAAAACATCTCTGAAATGGCTTTCTCCAAATTTTAAGTTTCAAAGTCATTTGCACCGCAAGGAAAGATGTTTCCCTGTACAACAAAGCTTTTTTTTTTGCTCTCCACAGAATACCAAACGATATAAAATCTAAGTGCAGAGCAGATAAATGATACAAAATAAGGGACAAAAAAGAAAAACTGTGCAAATGCAAACAATATAAACAGTGCAAATGAAACAGTGAAATTATGCATGTACAGATGGTGTAAGACTGATAGATGATATTTTATATCAGCTTAAAGAAGTGCAGAGAGTCGTCTTTAAGACCGACATTTGAACCCCAATGTGTTCAAATTGTCAAAATATAAATGTCGTTTTTTATTTTATGCATTTGTGGCTGCAGTTTAACTTTAATTCCCCGAATTTCTTTTTCTAATACGTGTCATGCGTTGGATGCTAATTATAAAAAAAAGTTTAATTTGTTAATAAAAAAAATTAAAATAACACTGTGACCAGATCTATACCTAGTATCGACTAGTACTAGTACCCAAGGCGACACTTCCTAAAACTAATCGATTAGTCCTTCAAGTGAAACTGAAACTGAATCGTTTTTGAGAAGTTAGCTCGGGGTCTTTTCATGAATTTGCACAAAATGGTTTTAGTCTCCATGTTGTGTGGGTGGGGGGGGCATGGTGATGGATGGACCGGTCTGCACATATCAGCTGCTCTTGATTGCTCTCAATTGGCTGATGTTGCTGTCAGACTTGATGGGGGGGGGGGGGGGTGAGGAGCCAGACATGCTCACGCTGAGACTCAAGCCACTCATTCATTTACACATTGGACAGGTTTAAACCAGCTTTAAGATTAAGCTTTAGTAAAGCACATTTTTAGGACTGCCCAGCAGAGTGATACTTATAGATTATATAATATGCATTAAAAAAATACATATAATCGAGTTTTTACAGTGGTTATAGCATTTTTGAATCAAATCTCCTATAACTCATTTCTCACATTGCCGTTTCATTAGCCAAACCCAAGCAAATCGTATAATAGTGTTGCAAGGATATGCTTGTATCCTCATTCTAGATGTCTTAAGCTGTCTTAAGCTTTCATACACAAGCACTCCCATTATCTTTACCAGCAGAGTAAAGTCACCAAAGAGAAGCGGAAATGTTCTAGAATACAGAGTTCTTCTCTTCATCCCTTGAGATTTCATGCTTAAGATCCCTTAAGGAAACTGCTAAATCAACTGCCAACTACTTGTTGTTTGGGTAGGAGTGTACTTTGAAGAAATGAAATGAAAATGACAGTATTATGCTTATTCTCAGCCATCTAATTTAATTTCCAGTATCTCCAGAGTAGCTTTGCACCTAGTATATTTCCAGAAGCCTATAATTATTTCAAAATGACAAACAGAATCGCAAGAAGAGGCTCCTCCAGAAAACAAGCAGATATGGCTTTTCTATGTTTTCTGATTGGTCAGTGTCTTTCTGAGTTAAGTTTTCAACAACAACCCCAACACTTGAAATCCCTCTGTGCGTGTTTGAGCCATAATTGGATTCAGAACATAAAAGTGAACATCACAGTGAATTGTAACAACAAAAACATGGCTGCATATATATATATATATATATATATATATATATATATATATATATATATATATCTATATATGTATGTATATATGTATGTATGTATATGTATATGTATATACTAGGCTTGGGCGGTATCCAAATTTTGATACCATCAAACTTCCCTCACATTTTACCGGGGTATACGGTATTCCCGCGACTATTAAGGCGAACAAACACCACCGGCGGACGCCGCGCGTCAAAACAGCCGTCCCCATTATGTGCGCCGCCGCGGGGCTTTAAGCCTGAAAAAAAAGGCGAGTTTACCTCGAAACAGCAGTTCAGTGCTTCAATATAATGTTGGCTCAACTACAGTTGTTATTTATTCGTGTATTTCTTGCTTTTCACTGTAGTTTTAACTGTTCCTTCTCTGCTCCAGCTCCTCTCTCTGCCTGCAACACAGCCGAGGTGTGTGTTTGCTGAAACGCGCTTTATAGTAAAGTGTCTGATGCCGGACGTTTCACTTCCTATAAATTCTTCAACATAAAAGTCCAACATTATTAGTTTCATTGGAAGCTTTTATTTTGAAGCAGCAAACTCAGGAAGTGTTGTTTTCATCGTCAGTACCTTAACAGGACGAGTCAAACCGAGATGAGCTGCGAGCGAACACGAATAAACGGTAAAATAAAGCAGAACACAGAGTACACACAGCGATACAGGAGAGAAACTAAACTTTAAACCACAGAAATCATTCATTGCATTTTTATGACGGTATTGAAACTGATACCGCTGCTATTTTTAAATACCGGAAGTATACAGTATTACCGTAATACCGCTCAAGCCTAGTATATACACACACACACACACACTTTCTGTTTGGTTTCCCCCTTGTTAATAGCTGTAGATGTGGGAATATAAGCATATACAAACACATAAATGTTTGAACTGGGAAATATTACAATATTAGGCACAAAATGAGCTCAATTCAAATTTGATCCCTGGTGCAGGTCTCTTAATAGTCGGATGGAGCATGTTTACCACGGAGGAGCATCTCCTTTTCTTTTCAAAACAGTCTGAAGACGTCTGATCATGGAGGTTATGAGTTTCTGGAGATTTGGTCCCATTCTTGCCTGTTTACAGAGTTGGTGGTCATCTTTGACATATTTCTTGTTTAATAATGCTCCAAATGTTCTCTATAGGTGAAAGATCTGGACTGCAGGCAGGCCAGTTCAGCACCTGGACTCTTCTGTTATGCTGTGATGCTGTTTTAATTGCTGAAGTATGTGGTTCAGCATCGTTCTGTTGAAATACACAAGGTCTTCACTCAAATAGACATCTTCTGGAAGGGAGCTTATGTTGCTCTAAAACCTTTATATACCTTTCAGCATCCATAGTTCCTTCCAAAAGATGCAAGCTGCCCATACTGTAAGGACTTATGCACCTCCATACCATCAGAGATGCTGGCTTTAGAACTGAACGGTGATCATGCACTGGAAGGTCTCGCTCCTCTTTAGCCCGGAGGACACTACATTCGTGATTACTAGGGATGCGCGAGATTAGTCGTCTAAACGATTAAACGCCCGCTCACTTACTAGTCGGCACCAGAAATATTAGTCGTTTAAACCAAATGTGTTTTATTCATGTACAAGGCCGCTTAACTGTCATACAGCCGCCCGCCACTAGTCGGGGCTACAGAGCCAACAGACAGTCCCCCTCTCTGCGGCAATGCTCGAGTAGACTGGAGTTTTAAAATGGCACGGTGGGAAGATAGTCTCGCAAAACCAGTGCAGTTTGGCGGTACTTTAATCTAGAAAATGAAAACAAGGTAGTATGTAGACTGTGTCAGAGACAACTGGCATTCAATCACTCGACTGGAGCATTGCGCAACCACATTCGACTCAAGCATTTGGATGTTAATCTGCAGGAGACGATGGCTGCTGATGCTAGCGGTGCTAGCCACACTCAGGCCGATTTGACATTGTTTACCCGGAGACGTGTTCTCCCGTCCGGTCTGAGAGGATAACGCAGCTCATCACGATAATGACTTCGCAAGATATGCTTCCACTTAACTTTGTGGAAGGTAAAGGCTTCAGGAAGCTAATGGAATATGTTGAGCCCGAATACACCGTACCGGGACGCAAACTGATAACTTCCAGGCTGGAGCGCATCTTTTTTTTACACTAGTCGACTAGTCTTAATTAAAATTTTGATTTAGTCGACAGGGAAATTAGTTGCCAGGAACATCCCTAGTGATTACCAACAAGAATGTCAAATTCGGACTCTTCTGACCAATGAACAGTCCATTTTAAATGGGTCTTGGCCCACAGGACACAACAGCTCTTCTGGACCATGTTCAACTGTGGCTTCCTTTTTGCATGATAGAGCTTTAGTTGGCATTTGCAGATGGCGCAGCGATTTGTGTTTATCGATAGTGGTTTTTGGAAGTATTCCTGGGCCTATTTAGTAATGTCATTGACACAATCATGCCGATTAGTGATGTAGTGTCGTCGAGGGCCTGAAGACCACAGGCATCCAATGAAGGACTTCACACTTGTCCCTGATGCACAGCAATGTCTCCAGTTTCTCTGAATCTGTAGATGATGCTATGCACTGTAGACGATTAGATTTGCAAAGCCTTTGCAATTTGACGTTGAGGAAAATTGTTTTTAAAGTATTCCACAATCTTTTTTACGCACTCTGTCATAGATTGGAGAGCGTCTGGCCTCTTTACTTCTGAGACTGCCTCTCTGAGACATCCCTTTAATAGCTGATCATGTTACAGACCTGATGTCAATTAACTTCATTGGTTGGTAGATGATCTCCCAGCTGAATCTTTTTAAAATTTCTTGCTTGTTCAGCCATTAGTTCCCCCCTACACACTTTTTTTGAGACCTGTAGCAGGCATCCTATTTGAAATGGCCTCATTTAGGATAAAAGTGTAAAATTTCCCACATTTATTATATTGTCTATGCTCTGTTGTGAATAAAATTTTGGCTCATGTTATTTAAGTCTTTTAGTTTTCATTTTTAATTAAATTTAGAAAATAAAAACATCCCAACTTTTCTGGAATTCAGGTTGTACTTTTGAGTCAGTAGTTCCCAACAACTGAGACTGTCTTGGCATGATGGGCATTGCAGTTGATCACTTTGGGATCTTTTTTGCAGTACTGTAGCCTGCAGTGCTGAACTTCCTTTTTCTTACTTCTTATATGTAACTCAGACGTTCCAAATAAAGCACATCTCATCTCAGTTGAAGCTGGTAAATGTTGATAATCATTTATCAGATACAGATTTATCATCTGTAACATTTTACAGACACTTCAACAGTCTTTCTATCCAACTTTAAAATTGTGAAAAAGAAGTATTATTCAGAAATACAAAGATGAAGAGGAACAATGCTACCAAGTGGTCCAATCACATTTGTTGTGTTCTGCATTGATGTGACATGCACACCACGGTCCCTCTGTTGGTGGCCCAGAAAAACAAACTTTCCCTCACCAACAAAAACACATTTATTTGGATACACCTGAGAAAGAATAGCCTAGTTACACGTGTTTGTGGATCTACCAGGATGGAAAACGTGGTTGATCCTCACTGCATAGTTGTAAACGTCTGTATTTGAAGTGACCACAGTAGTGGTATCTTGTGGATGCATGCTGGCTGAAGAATTTTACCATACAAGGAAATTATGCCTCTTTATGCTATCCCGGATCCCGGGTCTGATCCAAGACGATAGTTCATTATAAAATCACAGAACAGCATGATAAGACCACTTTAACCTATTAAGACCTGATGCAGTTTATGGTTGCATTTGTTCCCACGTTTTAAATGAGCCTCATGTTTTCAAGACTTATGATAAGAATGTCTTTCTAAGTCAGAAAATTCTCTAACTCACATGAGAGGTAGTCAAAAGACACAACTGTCAGTCTAAATTTAGTTTTACACTCTCGGGTGCAACAGAGGATGCTTCAGGTCACTTGCTTGCATAAACACCCTGACTTAACTCTATGACGAAACATGACAGCTCAGGCTTCTGCTTCTGTGACCTGAACTCAGATAAGTGGAAGGTAGTGGATGGAAGATGTCAGTTTATATCAATAAAAATGTTTTTTAAAAAAATGATTCTCTAAACTGGCAGCCCTCATAATGATCATAGTATGATGAACCTCTTGTCATTCATTGATTGGGCCCAAGATGTTAATGTTTGTGTCGATGAATGTGGTGTCAGAGTGACAGAAAATTATGCCAAAATCAGTATTTATGGTTTAATTGACTTTTTCTAGTTAGCACTGTTGTCTCACAGATGAAGGTTCAACTCCTCGATGGAGCCTTTCTGTGTGGACTTTGCATGTCCTCCCTGTACTTACGAGAGTTGTCTCCAGGTGTTTCTAGGAGTAAATGTGTCGCCCTGCGTTGGGTGGGCAACGTGTCCAGGCTGTATCTCTGCCTTTTGCCTTAAGGGTTCCTATTCACTGCACGATTTCCACAGGTGTATAAGATCATAACATCTCGCGCTGTGTGATTTGTATTTGCTTAATATCGGGTAAGATGTCCAGACTGGTATGCGCAGACTTGAATCGTAGGCTACTACTGATGAGGAGATGCAGGCGGGTGTAGAACTGCATAATCTGTATGCGCTGACAGTAAACAAACAACATGTAGAAATAAACTTCTCTGGGCCGCCCCGGTAGCACAGTGGTTAGGGCAGGCGGCCCATTCTCGATATCGGCGTGACGTCACGCACTATGTGTGATCGGCCATGGTTACACTTCCGGTTTTAGCGTGAGGGGGCAAACAAACTTGCATTCAGGTGTTTTTCACTCACAGTTCCTTCAGTTATTTTCATTTTAGCGTCTTTATTGTATCTTAACTTAGTTTGGCGATCGTCACTGGTGATGAGTTGAAGCCAGAGGCTTTAGCGAGGTATAAAGCAAAATTGGACATAGTCGGCCTAGATTTGTGTCCATACAAGCACACAGCCGAATCTTAGACGAATAACCCCAAACAATGGCCTCGTTTGGGGTACCCAGATGTAGAGATGTCCCGATCCAGCATTTTGAACTTCCGATCCGATACCGATATTTATTTGTACTTCCGATCCGATACCGATATCTGCCGATACCGATACCGGCCTATCTGAGCATGTATTAAAGTTTTAAGTCATTTCACCAACTTACTTTGTTGTCAGACTCATGCTGAATAGGGTTTTACTCCTGATAATAACTAGCCAGCTGAATTAGGTGCATTTGAATAATACACATTGGTTGGGTAACGAGAAACGGACCTATTTATTTAACAAATCAACACAAAATAGACAAAATGATAAATAACAAACAGAAATGGCATCAGTAAACCACGGCTTTACAAGCCATAAGTGCAGATAATATTGTTAATTGTATTAAGCAAACACAACCTGAGTTTAACCGTCTATTAACAGCATTAGTACCTGTGCTTTGACACTGTTCAGTGGCAGTTTGTCACGATTCCCAAACGTCCCAAACGTCCCAAACGGGGGGGTGGGGGGGGGGGGGGGTGGAGAGGAGCTCGAGTTGTCTCGCGCGGGGGGCGGGGTGTTGTGGCTGTGCTCTGTGCCCGACAGAGAGAGAGCAGTGTTGCCAACTTAGCGACTTTGTCGCTATATCTAGCCTTTCCAGACCCCCCTAGCGACTTAATTTGTAAAAAGCGACTAGCGACAAATCTAGCGACTTTTTCTGGTGATTTAGCGACTCACTGGCTCTCAAACCGCTAGGTTTGAAGCCATCACTTGGCCGCTGATGGCTGCTGTCTGCCTCGCGAGCCGCGCTTCTCTCTCTTTCTCTCTCTCTGTCGGGCTCAGTGCACAGCCACAAACCAAACACCCCGCCCCCCGCGCGAGACAACTCGAGCTCCTCCTGAAGGTGTGCTGGAAAATGCGGACCGGATTTTAGGGAAACACAGAGCAAGACCTGGAATGGGTTATCTGAATAATGCGCTGCGCGGTGCGCTGGAAAACACGGAACGGATTTTGGAAAAAAACTGGATCGGGAGTCTGGATCGGCATTTTTAGGGCTTGCCGATCCGATACCGATCCGCATTTTTTGCTCATATCGGCGGCCGATCCGATACGAATATCGGATCGGGACACCTCTACCCAGATGTGTACCATTAGCTCATAAAAACTCCTCGTAAGTATATAATTATAGGCTAGATATATTATGGAGTGTCTCGACAGTCACTTGGGTCAGCAGCCCCAGCAGACAGACCTAGCATTTTTTTTACCAGACCTCAACGATCTATAATGGGGCCTCCCCAGACATGTCAAAATATTAGATCTAAACATAGAAATTAAAAACTAAAATATCTTGAAAAAATCAGATTTCTTTCCTGTTACAAAGTGTGCTGAACAAACATATGTGTAGTCTGATTTGGGTACCCATAATTTCCTTGGAGTATTTTCGTCTGCTCTGTTAATAGTGAGCAGCCACTTTCTTCTTCTTTCAGGCTCAGTAGCCTCGCTAGGAATCATATAAAATGGCTGGTGTGCAACATTGTTGGTGCAGTTGAACACACAACAGTTCTTCACCATCTTTCCCCCTATCGTAAACTGCACGAAATCAGAAAAAATTTTAAAAGAAAAAAAAGAAATAAACTTCTCTGTTGCAGTGTTTACATGGGCCAAAATGCTTTAAAAAAAAAAGTGACTAAGAAGAAGATTGTGTTCTCAGTCATGGTTAAAGATTTTTTTTTTTTTTTGGAATGGCACCAGATAGCAATAATCAATGTATCATTTCGAGCTGCATTTTAATTGGCCGGTAAGCAGTCAGAGTCGGCAACAGCCCAAAATTGTGCAGTGCATAGGAACTCGAAAAGAACTGGGATTGTCCCTGACTAGCAGGAAGCAGGTGTAGATAATAGATGTGAAGGATGGGTTGTCTTATTCTGTTTATTTGATGCCTCTGTTAGTTTTACATCTGTGAACCTTTGTTTGCCTCTTTTTTTGGTGCCGATCCAGCAGCTTACTTCATCCAGGTTATTGGGCTTTCCTTTTGGCTCAAAACCAAAATGTGTACATGCACAGTGGTGCTGTGTTGCTTATTTTTGCAGCTAAATCCACAATTTTAATTAAATAAATCCAGGGAAAATAAGGGATGAGGGTGGAAAACAAGGTAGAAATAGTGATGCAACTATTACATTTCTGTCAGTTTTAATCTATTTGTTTTGTTCTTTTTTTTCTGAACGAGTAAATGTAATATATGTAACCGTGTCCCCCTTTGCGTACTAGTTCCAGAGAACAGACCTTGAACTCAAAATAAAGTATCCTTTTTGTACTTTTGTAGATGAAATCAGGTTTACCAGTTAATACAAAATTGAGCAATCAGACTTGACATGGACATTAGCTGACATCAGGAGTCCAAATGTCTGCTGTATTACATTCGTGTAGCCATGGAAAAAAATACAACTAAAGCGTTTAGGACTGCAAACTTAATCCAATACTTAAAATGGCTTTAAGTGCATGCTGAAAATGCCCAATGTAAAAAAAGATGACAAAAGCTAAGAGATTGGAATTAATGTTAGCAGAACCCAAAGGATATGGTGTTTTTTTTTTTTGTGGAAATGATGGAGCTTTGGAGAAGTTACACTTGAGTTCCTAATATAAAACACTGAGCTGGGAATATTTCTCCAATGTCACGTTACCAGACGTTTTATGTCATGTCGCACACAAGCACTCACAGTCAGTTTCAATACAACAATCAGTTTTACAACTGATAGTTTGACATCTGATGTCAGCTTGATGTCCATGTTGGGTATGATTGCTCAGTTTGTTTCCTGGTCTTCCAGTTTTAATTTATGATAGTGAAAATAGGGCATTTAACGTTCACTGTTGTTTTTTTTTTTTTTTTTTTTTTTTTGGGGGGGGGGGGGGGGGGGGGGGCACTATTGTATTTTAAGACGAATTAGGGAAAAAAAGAAGGCTCATTTTGAACAAAAATGGAATTCATCAAGAAATATATTTTTAAAAAAAATGTACTCAACTTATATCAGCACACCTCTAATTACAGCCTCTTAATCTAATTACTCTAGGTTGCTTTTATAATGAAAATGGATACAGTAAATCACAAAGAAGCTTTCAAATTATATAGCCGCAGTGCAAGGTTGGGAGCAGTGGAAGGACATTCCCAGACTGCTGGGGAACGGGTGTGTAGCACTCTCTGGATCTGTGTTTCTATCCTTGACCTAAACCCCTGATCCTGATGAGAGATTTGTCATTATAGAAGCTTTAAATGACTACATTAACTTCACAGAGAGCACATGGACTCAACAAAACGAAAATCTCAGTTCCCACTGCTTAATCATAAACTTTTGCCTGTACACATGATATGCTAGGGATGTAACAATATAGAAAATTTGATATCTCGATTATAGTGACCAAAATATCACGGTTTACGATATCGCGGTATTCTTCATTGCTGTACAAATGTCCAAAAAACACATACATTTAAATTATTTCACAAAATCTTGTGATTTTCTTGTCAAACTAAAACATCAGAAGCCAAAATTTTATCAAAATGAAACTTTTACATTAAAAGGGCAAACAACTGGCACAGAAAGAGGTTTTATTTTAAATCAACAAAATAAATAACAGGAACAAAGCTAATTTGTCTGGTGCAAATTTAAATTAACACTTTAACAACCACAGTAGGTCAAAATATGCAAACAATTATCAGGAACAAAAATTAATAGTGCAAGTTCAAATGAAGAAAACCTTGGAATTTAAGCTGAACCTTAAATAAGTATAAATGTGCAAATAAAGAAACAGTTGTGTAGGAGCCAAATATGTTATGAATTGTAGTTCACTCTGTGTGTCTGTGGGTGTCGCTGTGTTGTTACCTGAGGGTCAGGTATAAAGGTAGCTGCCTGTTATTGGTTAGGTGATTGGACCCGGAAGGGCAAAAGATTTTTGACCGCTGTGGCGCTAACTGCCGGCGTTATGGTTGTTGGATCATTTAATGGAATTAATTAATATTTTAACTGCATCAGTAGAGCATCGTTTCTGTCCTTTTTCGATCAATATGCAATGCTAACATTTACGAAATGTGAGTTAGCAAAGCGCATCGACTAGGTTACTCTTGGTCAAACATCTCAGTAGCTTGAAGCATTAGGCTTAACTCCTTCAAGTTGCTTGTACAAATTAACAATAAAATGTAAACCAATGCTCTGCAGACAGGATAATTGTCCTCCACCAGTTGTCCCTCTGCATTCTTAAAAAAAACAAACAAACAAACAAAAAAAAAAACAGTTTTTTCTTCACTTTCTTGTTCATTTTAATACCTGGTACCATTAAACGTCATCATGTGACTAAAACAGACAGAAAAGAAGACGCTGAATGCATAAAAGCAGTGTTTTTGGCAGTACAACGCCATAGCTATTGATGTAAAAACTTAAGTGATTTAGGTTATAATCAAGAAAACCATGGAAAATGGTAAGATATTTAAATAAAACTCTTATGAGCAATCTTTGTGGTTATCATTATGTTTGTCCAAACAAATGTACCTTTAGTTGTACCAGGCTTTAGAATGAACAAGAAACTGAAGAAAACAAGGGTGGTCTAATAATTATATATATATATATATATATATATATATATGTGTATGTGTGTGTGTGTGTGTATATGTATATGTATATATATATATATATATATATGCCCAGACCTCAGATTTCGTCCTTTTAGTGGGTTGGTAAATAAGATGCCTATGTTACAAGCTACATATTCACACGAGACATATCCCAGTAATCGACCGCGACAATGAGATAAAGTCAAACATAAACAGTAATCGTTATCGCGTAAAATTTTACCGTGCTTTACCGTAATACCGGTAACCGATCCATCCCTATGTTTTGCTAAAGGTGGCAGCAGAATATCTGTACAAGTAACCACACTTATACTCTGAAACAGACTTTGATTTGTGTATGCCTTTCACAGCTCAACTAGTATTTTTACCACCAAGACAAAAGCAGTGATTGAAAACCCTTTGGACCACTTCTGTGTCTTGATTTTGGTTATATTTACATGTGAAATGACTGAGAAAGCTCGTACAGATGTGCAGCCCACAGACAGGCTGCTGGAGCTCTGCAGATCAGACACAGTTGTTTGAAACACACTTATGAATCAAAGTTGAGGAGTCTGCAGCTCATCTTGTTCATAATAAATACAGAAATTATGATGGGAACAGAGCTGGTCTGAGAGTGGAGAGAAATTTATGCGATGCATGTGTTTTGTTGTAAATTTGTATTTATCTTTTAATCAAATACTTGCATAAACTGAAAGGTCTATATATCACCTGACTGCAGTGTCTAATAGAATATTTTTAAGTCTGATGTAAATTTTGAAACAAGAAGGCATTGATGTCACTTGTATTTTTTTTCTTCAAATTACCTCTCAAGGTGGCACTTGAAATGGCCTTCACCATTACTGCTGTAATCCAGTGATCTCTCTTAGCGTATTACTGCCTCCGCCTAAAACTGCCAAAGTTAAAATATTTACCTACGCTTTTCTTTCATAACGATTAGATCACTTGGCTCAAATGTTATATGGCCTCCAACCCTCAAAGATGTTTATTGGCTCTTCACTAGGTCGACTATGTAGTAGTGTACAAAAGGTACCTCTAGCATACTTTTATGAAACTTTTATGAAAGTTTTAGTGACATCAGAGCATGATGACATTAAGAAAACATGGTGAGCAAAATCATAATTTAAATTGCAAAGATGATATGACTGAAGATATATAAATCAATACTTCATTGAGTGCTGCCGATGTCTTTCTGCTTTGCTGCTAAAATTGACCCCTGATATGTGAGTAGCTTGTACTATATAATATAATATAAATTCCAGGTGTATGATTTTTATTAGAAGGGTCATTCGACCTCAATTCAACAGGACCTTCCCGCATGACCATCTCTGATTTGCTTGATATTTTTTTCTTATGAACTTTGAATATAATGTAGTAACTTTGTGCAATATTAGCCTGGTACTAGCAATAACTTCGGATTTATAAATTTTTGAAAAAGTGCCCGTACGGCCATTTTCGTGACGTTCCTAAATTATTACCATTTCTGAGGGGCTATATCTTTGAAACCGTACAAGCTAGAGAGCTGATTTTTTTTATGCTGTTAGTCCTGTATGTGCACTCTGTATGGGGTCAGTTTCAGGTGTCTATTCATTGCTGTTTGTTTTAAAATAAATTTCAAACATCCAAAATAAATTTCACTCGCTTTGTGCGGTTCACATTTCAAGTCCCCATTTGGACCCCTTGTAATAGTAGCTGAGACTTACTTTTTTTGTTGAACAATCTCCTTTCCTCTATAGAATAAAAATGCATAAAGAATTTGCAGAAACAATTGTATTTTAGTTCTCATATGACCCAGCAAAAAACGAACTTTGCATTTTATTGTCGATATTCAATTGGCAATTAACAAAATATGACAAGATGTACCAAAAAACTAAATATACTACCAGAAAGGTAATGACAATATCTGTTTATATACCAAGTTTCAAGTTGGTACTAAGTCTCTAAGTTACCTAGAAAAAATTCTGAAATCGAGCATTTTTGCCGTTTTTCGGAAATTTCAAGAATATGCTTGTTTTGTGTGGAGAACTTTGAATTTCACAAATGGCAAATATCTTGATATGGAATCTTGATATGGAATGAGGATCAGTGAAAAAAAACATTTAGCTGCAGAAAGTGATGGTTGATAATAATCGAGAGTGACAAGTTCAAAAGTCTCGGCAGCACTTCTTTTTGTAGACCCAAGTACAAGCAAAGGCTCACCTGCAAGTCTCCATGGAGTGCTGTAGAGACCATTCCAAATCAACTTTAAGGGTTGCAAATTGAATTGCAGAAAAAAAAAATGGTTAATAATACAATAAGTGCAAAAACTAGGCATTTTTTTCTTGTGATGCAGACAGATGTTTGCTTCTGATGGGAGTCCATCAAATCCACACCTGTGAAGCAGCATTTCTCGGTCATGTTCAGATAAATCCTGTACATTGATCAACTCCTTTGAACTGTAAGAAAATAATTATGATAATATGAGGTACACTACTCCTGCATCACTTAATTATATGAATAAAGGAATGAACATCAAGCTGGCACATAATAACACCAAAATTATACTGACCGTTTCAGACTTTGGACAAAGTCCAGTTTATGGCAATCCTGTTCTGAACAAAGTTTTTTCCCAATTGTACAAGTGTCCAAGTTCTCTGCCACCTTCAAAGATTTCACATTCACTGCATTCGATTTTGAAGCTTGGTCTACAATGGTTATTGATCAACTGAACAGCTCACTGAATTTTCTGATGACGTAAGCATGATGTCATGCACTGAATGCCAAGGCACTTGTGTTACTATAAGTTCTATATTTACACATTTATTAATATGTTAAAACCTCAGCTGTGGCAATTCAGCATAGCACTACCAGTACTGGTAATTTTGCTACACAATTGATCATGTTTATCTAGTATAAATAACAAAGCACTTTTGCTTGAGTCATTCACCAAACTTTCACACAGCACGGACAGGAAGGAATAAAACATGCAGCAAACTATTTTGTTTGAAAGGTCTTGTCCATTTGAGATCAGCAAACATGTCCAGACAAGACAATACAATGCAGAAGTACAGCCTGCATACTGAAATGTACATTGAAAACTTTCTCTGGTGCTTTTCTACAAGTTCTCAATAATTCGAAAAACGGCAAAAATGCTCGATTTAAGAATTTTTTCTAGGTAACTTAGAGACTTAGTACCAACTTGAAACTTTGTATATAAACAGATATTGTCATCACCTTTCTGGTAGTATATTTAGTGTTTTGGTACATCTTGTCATATTTTGTCAATTGCCAATTGAATATCGACAATAAAATGCGAAATTCGTTTTTTGCTGGGTCATTTGAGAACTAAAATACAATTGTTTCTGCAAATTCTTTATGCATTTTTATTCTATAGGAAAAGGAGATTGTTCAACAAAAAAAGTAAGTCTCAGCTACTATTACAAGTGGTCCAAATGGGGACTTGAAATGTGAACCGCACAAAGCGAGTGAAATTTATTTTGGATGTTTGAAATTTATTTTAAAACAAACAGCAATGAATAGACACCTGAAACTGACCCCATACAGAGTGCACATACAGGACTAACAGCATAAAAAAAAATCAGCTCTCTAGCTTGTACGGTTTCAAAGATATAGCCCCTCAGAAATGGTAATAATTTAGGAACGTCACGAAAATGGCCGTACGGGCACTTTTTCAAAAATTTATAAATCCGAAGTTATTGCTAGTACCAGGCTAATATTGCACAAAGTTACTACATTATATTCAAAGTTCATAAGAAAAAAATATCAAGCAAATCAAAGATGGTCAAGCGGGAATTTTTTTTCTAATCTGCTGATTTGAGGTGGAATGACCCAGAAGTAAATAATTGAGTGGACGGACGGACAGAAAAGTGTACTCTGCAATAATGACATTCTCCATGTATAGTAGCATCTAAATTTGCATCTTGGGGAGTAATGCTCCATTTGGTTGACCAAATATATGATTGACATTTAGGCCGCGATCATACACCTCCCACTAGCCGCTACCCGCAAATTGTGGGTTTAGGAACCTCTGCTAACAGCTAATGCAATCTTCCACTCCCTAAAGCCGCTACCCGTTATCCCGACTCCCTTACTGACTGTAGTCAGACTGTAGTTACTGACTCATTGTAGGTGTGGCAATGGGCGTGTCTTTTGCCCTTTCCGCAAACTCGGTATCTTGCGATCGCGGGTTACGGGTAGAGGGCTACCGTCTACCTGCAACCCGCATGTCTGCGTGTACAAGAACGCGTCTAAATGGCATCAATGATGGGCCACCTGGTCACATGTGAACGTGCACAAACAGCTCTACCTCTCGAATTAACTCTTGTATAAAGAGTTAATTATACAAGAGTTAATTTGAAAGGTCGAGCTGTTTGTGCACGTTCACATGTGACCAGGTGGACCTCTGCCACCTGAGAAAATGGCAGAGATTGTCTTAAACGGCTTGCTTGCCAGTAAAACCATAGACGACAAGATCGTGTTTACTGGGAGCGCACCAACTATCTGGGACTTTCAGGTTGCCGACAGGAATTGTCTGTGTAAAAATATTTATATGTATATATCAGTGCAGAGGAGGAGGAGGAAGGAAGAGGAGGAAGCTCTACAGCAGAGTCCCAGATGAGTTGCACACTAGAGCTGCTCCAATCTGGATGAAAAGACGCCCCATATCGGTTTGTGGGTAGCGGTTTGCGGTAGCTGCTCTTAAAGGCAATGGCTACTGACGCACTGATTGGTTTAACAGGTGGAACGCCCTAACCACTCCTATGCATAATATAACGGTTAGCGCAGGTAAGATAGCGGGTTTAGGGAGCTGTAAGATTGTGTTCTTTGGGGGAGGAACTCCCCTCTCGCTACCCGCTATCCCTAAATAGCGGCTTTAGGAGATGTGGCGGAAGAAATGTGTTGCCCAGACGACGCCTGGCATGAACGCTTCTCGCTGCTGCCCCGGGACTTATCTCTGCTACGCTGGACACTGGACACTCCAGTTTGTGCCCGGTTTGTGGCGATCGGCGGTCGGATGTCTACATACTGTCTGCAGGGGGCGGATCGGTCCTCTTGCGGCTGGTGGAGACCTGCCGCCGCAGACGTGGACGGTGTCACTGGAGGCCGGTTCGGGAAAGCTAAGCTAAGCAGCCCTGAACTGCTACCCGCGGCAACCACCACCACTGGATCCGGGCTGCTGCGTCACGGAGCCGGGACGGGAGCCCCCGACGTAGCAGCGG
This sequence comes from Hirundichthys speculiger, assembly GCA_018398805.1. Lineage (NCBI taxonomy): Eukaryota > Metazoa > Chordata > Actinopteri > Beloniformes > Exocoetidae > Hirundichthys > Hirundichthys speculiger. The sequence continues at coordinate 956,350 of JAGFBZ010000240.1, forward strand.
CAGCATGCTGCCCCCGTCCAGCAGTCTACACGCCGGATGGGTCAGCTGATCTGGCAGGGGCCGTCTGGTGACCTGGTGGGGCCCAGCACCGCCGGGGGAGATGACAACGGCCTGGTCTGGTAGGCATGATGAACCGGGCTCTGGGACGGTCGGCTCCGTCGCTCGCCGGACTGAATGGAGCTCAGTCTTCCCAGAGGAGACGGTTTGGTTCATCGGTGTTTCCTCCTCTGATCTGGAGATATCTCACTTATCATCGTTTTGGAGATATACTGGTTCTAACGGCTGTTAACTGTTTTAACGGGTGTTAACGGCTGTTATCTGGAGTTAGCACTCGGACCACGGGACCTGGGCATGAAAAGGAGCGCTGGACGCTAGCAGCTCCCCTAGTACACCAGATTTTTCCTGGTGTACTGAAACTTGAATTTCCCCTTGGGGGATTAATAAAGTATTTTGAAATTGAAATTGAAATTGAAATTTTGAAGATTGGGCCCTTAGTGTGAATGCCCATGCTTGGAACTTAATAGATTACCATTTACTGTATTGTGTTTTGGCTTTTGAGATATTGATACTGCAAGCATTGTTAACATTGCCATGATGATACATTTTTAATGTATTGTGCAGCCCTAAATGACAATCATATTTATTTTCCAGTTAGAAAATCCAGAAACCTAAATAGAATAGAATTCCAATGAAGTCCATGCTTTGTGGTGCTGCACACTGACTTTTGCTTGTCGAGCCATTTTAAGTTGAACATTGTGTGGTTTTACTCTGCATTCATATTATCTTGAAGTTGACTGATATGAGTGTTTCTTTGGGAATTACTGGCTAGTTTAAAGAACCAGCCAAACTTTGCTGGTCCATTGATAGGTCTGTCTGTTGTATTATCACTGTTTTTTTTTTATTTTTCTATTATCATCTTAATATAAAGACTAAAAAAAATGTTATATTTTCCTCTCTTTATTCCCTTGATGTCATTGTGTCATTGCTGTATAACAACCTGTTGAAATTGAATACTTTTTACCCATTTCTAAGTTATGGAAAGATGACTTTTTGAAAAAGTGCATTGAAGAATTTTCAAATAAGTTAGTGCTACAGCAGTTTGGTGGTTTATACTACAGTAGCAGAGCACATCAATATTATAGTAATGCTGTCAGGCTTAATGTTCTGCAGTGATCTGGTTTAGCATGTCTAATATAGGAATGCTGTCTCAGATGCCAGGGAGAATTATGCCCCCCATCCCACCCCCACTGCTCCTCTACATGCAGATGTGTTCATGCGTACTGCTTTTAATGATGATTTTAAAAGACAGCAAAACTCTGCACTGCTGCAAAATCTCGGTCTTATGGAGCCAGCAAGAGAGAGTAACTGGGTTTATATTTTGCAACAGGATTACTCTCCAACAGCCTATTGTAATTACAAGCTCCTCTAAGTTTATTTTTATTTTTAAAATCCTTCTTCTGATTCATGTCCACAAGTGTCCAAAATGTATCTGATGGAAACATTGTATTTGCATCACTGAGCGTGATGGGAGTCAGATGGAAAAATGTGAAATGGATCCAGTCATGGCTCAGCAGCTGGTGCAGACCTGAGTCATGGCCTTGGTCTGCTGAAAGCCGTCTCAGAGAGAAGGAAGCCACAGCTCAACAGATGTCTCACCATCAAATGCCTCCCAAGTGACTCTGCCACCTTTGCTGTCTTAATTCGAGCAACTGCTTTAGATATTTGGTTAGCAGTAAGATCCAGCTGTGTCCCTTTAAAGATTTCCGAATTAAGATGTTGCTTGCATTTACTGAGGCATTTTAAATGTAAAAGTCTGTCTGGGGGCACATGATGACCTGAATTTACCCACATTTTATAGTGTGACATCTGGCTCAAGTTGCTTACTACAAACCTTGTGTCATGACAGAAGTATTTTAGCTAGTCTGGCTCGATGTGTGTCGAAGTGAGCATGGGTGACTTGATTACAGTCCTTTATTAGAAGCGTGCCTGTATTCCTCTGGCAAAGTTGCAGCTGTGACCATGGGTTGCCCCCCCATCACCCCACCCAGCCTCCTCTCAACCCCATTATGTTTGGCTGCATCTGTCTCCAGCTCTGTTGTGAATTCTCAAAGCCTGTTTCTGTTCCTCCATGACGAGGCCAACTGGAAGTGCTGAGGAATTATGAGCAGCCATCGCCGTCATCCAAAGAGACATCACCATTGCCGATGGCTGACTTGTCTTATGTGAATGTCTTATCTGCCCACCACCACCCCTCTGGGTTTAGGGCTTAATTTAGCATGGCATCATGGAGGAAAAGGCTCAGACATGAGTATTTTTAGAAATACATGGCTCACAGTAACGACAGTCTTTTTAAAAAAAAGTGTCATGTCATAGGCTTACAATTTGTATATATTCTGCTGACTTTCCCGCTGCATGCAACTGTCTGGGAAAACTCCAGTGTGTACCATGAGCTTAGCAGAGTGGGGAATGTCAGCTAGGCTTAGGATGGATGAATGTGATGGACACGTTTGCTGATGTGAGTGGGGGTGAAGTAATACACTGCACCAGGCTGGTCTATTTTTGGAGCTTCGTTTGTCTTCCCAAAGTGCTTTTTTTTTTTTTTTTTGTCCCACAGTTACACAAAATAATTTTTTACTCAGCAGCTTTTCAACCATGTGTTGGAACCTGTCTTTTGTTTCCCTGTGTCACCGCAGAACGCCCGTCACCGGTGTGTTTGTGGAGCACTTCCATGTCAGCACAACGGTAGAATCTGTGGTCAGCAGTGGTTTTATTCAGGGACTGTTGATGAGCTTCCAGCCCACTACATTAACAAATGATTCAGGCTTTTGAGGATGATGTCGCCTGGTGGTATTACACCAACCGTTTTTGGATACTGAACCTGGAGTAAATGCTTTATAACACATGTGTTGGGCTACAACACTGTGTGTCAAACCCACCCCCATCCCCCCAGTCCTAAGAGAATCTAGGCCTCTGCTGAAGCTCTGTGCAGCCCTAATACTGCGACTGGACAGCCTCCATTGGGTCAAGTGGAGATTTGTTTCTGATGAGTCTAGGGGAGAATGAGTTATGCTCTCCCAAGCTCGTGATGTATCAGCATGAATGTATCTTTTTTTTTAAAGCGAAATATCTTTTACATGATTTCCTCATCAATAATTTAAAACGCATGACAACTTCAGGAATAACAAATTGCAGAGTTAATTTGATTTCATGGATAACGGTTAAATGGCAAAGATCCTCTTGTATATCAGTCTCCCTACATAGATCTCTTGAACTGAGCTTTTTTTTTTGCTAACCCCTTAATCATCTGACTGCATGTGTGCTATATTGCACGAGGGAACATACAGTAGGAATGTTCCCTCATTTTTCTCACAATGAAAAAGGACACAATACAAGCCAAAGTAAGTGCTTCTGTCACCCTTTATCTGCCTAATAATCCATGCTAGGACAGCTTTGCATGCCTTTCTGAACCCCAAGAAGCCTGAAGTTAAACTAAACTGTTGTCCAATTAAACTGTGACTTGGAGGAAACTCTGCCAGTCAACACCCCACCCCACTGTTTCTCTCAATCATCCTTGTTTCCTCTCTCACTTACGCACACATACACATCATACATGAGCACAAATAAGCCAGATGTGCAGAGCTGGAAAGCCAGAAGGGGGCGAACCTTAGGATCATTTCAGGGTTGATATTGTCCCAAAGGGCTACTGAGGAAGTAGTGAAATTATCAAGCTGTAAGGGAATCAAAGATGCAGTGCATGTGCACACCCTTCCTAGAGTTTCTTAGACAATGACCTGCCTGACCAGAGTCCAGCTATTGTTTCCTGGTCTAACTTTCGGCTCTTGTCAGGGAGGAATCGTGTTTTGCACATTCTTTATCAATTAACAATGAAGGAATGGGGATCAGACTAATGTTATTACTCTATTAGATTTCAAGATTTATATTGTGCTGTTGGTAAAACTCAAGATACAGACATAGACAAACTTGTTGGTACCTCTACAACGCATTAAACAAGGCTTCATTCTTCATGAAAATTGATTAATTAAAAGCAACTGTCTTATGTATGCCTGCATGCCTGTAGTATGTCGTAGTTTAACAACAGAAATATACAAAGAACTTTGTGTTTGTTCATTAAAAACACTCTGGAAAGACTTGTTTGGAACCCTACAATGATCATAAATCATTGCATTATATGTTTCATTCTAAATGTTTAACTGGAATTGGGATCGGGGGTGTTTTCAACATTTTTATTGGCCATTCAGCGTGTTGAACTGGGGAAGACTTGTCACGATGCAAATGGTATCATTGTGTGCACATCTCTGAACACAGAGGGGAGTAAGGACGGGAGAGAGAGTAGTCTAAAGAGCTCAGAAGAAAAATTATAGAAATGCATGTTAAAGGTGAAAGCTAAGAGACCATCTCCTAACAGCTTCACGCTCCTGTGACTACAGCTCAGAATATTATTTAGAAGTATAAAATCAATGGGACTGTAGCCAACCTCTCAGGATGTGGCCACAAAAGCAAATGGAACTCCAGGTTGATCAGAAGAAGAGTACGGATGGTAGACAAAGACAGACTTTAAAGCTGAACTCCAAGGTTAAAGTACATGACTGTGCGATTGCATCATTCGTTATCTTTTGAACAACGGCAAGATCCACGCAAGACGACCCAGGAGGACTCCACTTTAAAAATGAAAACATAAAAAAGACGATATCAAATTAGCTTAAAACGGGTTCATATCTTAGAGAATATCCTTTGAACTCACAGATGGAAAAAAGAGAGGTTTCAAAGAAATATGAGTATTTTACCTACTGGCTTGGTTTCATTTTTGAAGCTGCTTTGCTACATCTGGGGGTCAGAATACATGTTGGTGGATGCAGAGATCATCTCGTGGATAGCTGCTAAAGGTTGTGCAACCAAGTTAAGGGTCCCATCACCTTTGCCTTTGTGCCAGTTGGTAAAATATTTAGTTGAATCAAAAAAAGTGAAGCCGTTACCTCTCTCAGTGTTGAGAGATGGCTTTTCATTAGCCCATGAACTGCATCAATAAAATTCAAGGAGCTGTGTGTTAGTGACTGATTCATGATTGTTCAGATGATTGACGGACACTGTGGACAGCAACTTGAGGTAAATCTGATATTCATGAAGTTAAGATTTGTTTCTCGTTCCTTTTCAAACCAATATAAAGTCATCTTTAAAAGCTGAGGCTCCTGTTGGCTGCCAGAATCTGTTTTTGGGGAAAAACAGATTGCAGAGCTTCAAAGTGTTATAAACCAGCTGAGAAATAATAAAAATATTTACTTGATATAAAATCAGTAAAGCTTACATTTATTTCCCGCTATGCATCATTATTATTAAAATCGTCAAAGGTTATGCTTCTTATTGGTTTCTAAAGGATTCTACAAAGAGAAAGCTTTATTTGAGGCAGTCTAAAGTCTGTTGTCTTTGGTCAATAAATAAGCGTGTGAGGTTATAAAGACTTGACACGTTACAGTTGGTGCATTTATGCTCATTGATTCTTTTTGTGTAATTGGCCTGACTATCGTCTGCAGCTCTTTTATACTTATGCACGCACGTTGCCACTAACAATGAGGTCAACATAACATGAGGTTTGGATAAGATTTTTCCTCCATAGGGCAGATTTTTCTCTCTATTTTTTTCCTCTTCACCCGTATCACATGTCTGCGTGAGTAAAAGTGGCTTGGATGAATCAGTACAGATCTAAAAGAGGAAGGGGGAGGCTAAGTTCTGAGCCTGAATTAATTTCCAAACTAATTGCAGGCTGACTTTGCATGGAGGATAAAAGCTGAAATCCTGAAGCTTAAAACCCGTGGGCCCTCTCCCACTCTGTGTAAACCCCAGTGATGATGTACATAATTTATACTGTCAGTGTATATTTGAAAAAGAAGAAGAGAAACAGGCAAAACACAAGAGAGACAACGTAGTGGCCTAGATGCACGGTTCTTTTTTGGGGGTTTACGCCCCTTAATTTCTTCCCTCTGTCTTCCTCTTTTACTCTGGCAGATTATTCCCTCTCTTTATTTTGGACATTAAGGAGGTGGGAAAAAATGGTATAGCTTAGTGTGCTTGGGCTTCCCTTGATGCATTGTACCTTTTTGAGGCATAAAGCTATGAGTCATTATCGACCGCTGCATTACTCTGTGGACTTTGACACACTGGCAGCTCGAATCACACGGATTAATTTGAGAAAAAGATTTACCGCTGTTCCATTCTGCAAGTAATCGGTGAGAGAGGCAAAGATTTTGGTGTTTTCAGCTGAAATGTCTCATATGTTACTCCAGTTGTTTTTTTTTTGTTTTTTTTATCCTCTTCATTGCCAGCTCAAAGTCATTGGCTTCTCAAGACTCCAGGAGTCCTCGCCATAAATGTATAACCGTGAATCACCGCATCCCATGAGGCCCCAGTGGACGACTGCATGACATCATTGTTTTCCCTCCAAGAGCCTCCAAGACAGACAGGGTGTCTTATCCACCCAGCATTGACATCTTATTTGGAATTCATTCAGTGAAATGTATGATACAGACAAAACTCAACTCTGTTACTTTGGCTTCATCTGGAGGAAAGCAACAGGGTGATTTCCATAAACCATGGTTGACATCTTCAGGACAAAAACAGGAAAATATTTACTGAGGCCTGGAATATCTAAGCCTTTCTTCAGTCTCTTGCACCACTTCAAATATTGCACTATGCACCACATCTGAGAAAGATGTGTACATATAAATCAGAGTTGGCTTGATTCTGCCTTTCACGGCGCTAAATTAAAGGTTAATGGCTGCTCAACCTGTTAAGTTCCAGTCACTTAAATATTACATTATGAATACAACTCAGCAAGTAGCTGCTCTTTTCTGCTCTGTTTTCACCTTAAAAAGCAATTGGCTTCTATTAATCTATATGCTGCTCTTGACTGAAAAATCCTGTTGGGCTTTAGAGTAGTACTTCATTCAACAGCCCATTCCCCACAAATACACCCATTTGATGTGCACTTCTACAGGTTGAAGTTTCCTCTGCGTTGATTCAATGACCTTTAGCCCTTCATGCACTAACTGTATGCATTCTCCATAGCTGTATGCTGTATGTGTGTGTGGTGGTAGGAATGTGTAATATCTGTATGTTTGAGTCTCGTGAGAGTTTTGCTCTTGTGTTCAACTTCAGCAGAATGGGTCTACCTGAGTGGTGTGATGCACTAGCCAGTGTCGGGATGCTTTACGGTGTTGCAGTGGACTGAGGTTGGACTCTCCACTTGAGTCTTCTCTCAGAACACATGGAGAGAGATCTCTTGAGCTTTTCAAGGTGCAGAATAAGTGAAATAGTGAATTTAACCTCAGCATTGTGGGTAAGGGGCAGCATGGTGGTGCCGCTGTTTGGACATTGACATCTCTGTGACACGCTTCATTGAAGTATTTGTGTGTGCTGCTGAGTATTTGTTTATACTTCCATGAAACCCAAGCCTCCATTTATAGTCTACTTGTATGTCTCGGTATGCTTTCGCAACACTTGATGGTTTTTCGTTTTTTATTTCTGTAGCTGCTGTTACTTTGGGTGACAAATATTCTTGCAGCCACAATGAAAATCAATACAGCTGGGAGTTTATAGTGTCATGATCAGGCCTTGGGTTATTGCCCAGTCAGAGTGACCCGAGTGCCTGCTGAGTGTGTGGGTACATGAGGCCAATGGCACTGAGGGTTACACAAATAAAGAACACAGCAATCATTGCAGGGCTCGTCTTTTTGTTGTCACACCAGTTCATCAGCAGAACCAGTTCACCCAGGGTCACCATCAATCTGGCTGTCAAAGCCTGAGAGCTTAGTTACCAAACTAAATCAACATTTAATTAATGATTAATTGTTGTCTATCCTCTGATTTAAAAAAGAAAACAGAAAAAGAGACTCGGTGACTATAATTATACAATGCATCAACTGCATATTTTATATAGTAGTCTTATGTATGATGAAGTCTTTTTTTGGATTTGCTGAGTTGAGATGGAGATGAATTAATGTAGTTTTGTTCCATCATGTACTCCCTTGTTAATCTCTCTATGTGTCTGCCTTTCTATTTTTAATCTTCTCAAAGCTGTTTTGCGTTTCACCAATATATATGTTCATAGTCTTTAGTACAGTTTTCCTGCAAAACATTCTCGTACTGTACATACACAATGACACACAGCCAGAAGGAAAGGTAATTTGGGATGCTCTTTTTTTTTTTTTTTCGTTTTTACAAAGATGAGATCTAGGTTAGTGAGAGTCCTGGGGTTGTTTTATGATTAATGATTCTGGGGACAATGACTAAAGCAATTTTTCCCTGCAAATCTCTTTGGATTAATTGAATGGTTTTTGGACATAATTTGCATAAAATGCAACATGTGCATGTTGGTGTTTGTTCAGTGAGTCAGCTTAGAGGAGGTGGCGCTGGTGGAGTCGTGCTTTTAAAATAATGAACCGGTTCTGTGCACGGGCTACAAGGGTTTTCAGAAAATAAAGTTGGACCGAAATTATTGCCTGGAGGAAAATTGTACTGCGTAAACATTGAACTCCCACATCACATGTTTTTGCTGCAGGACCGTCACAAAAAAAAAAGTGGTTTGCATATGAATCTAAATATTTTGTTGCTGGACTTATTTTGGTATTTTGATTCTCAATAGTAAGTTATCATAACATTGGGAATGCAGAAAATATTTATTTCACAGAAGAGAATTTTCAAACAAACACACACACAAAATTAAGCTGAAACACTCATTGAACCGTAGTAAAGAAGATGGTACCATTTTAGTTTTGTAGATAAATATTTAACAGATTTCTTTTTGTTCACTGTTGTAAACCCTTCAAAGGTAAAGTAGTTGTTAAATGTTCAGATTTAGTGTTTAGAGTTCAAATTGAATATATGGAAATATTTGATTTTGGCTCTTCACCACAATCAAATGTCTGATTTGCCAACGCAAATCATGCAAGTCTTGCGACTTTGATAAAGGGAAATATTTTCAACTCTACATCACAGTGAATGGGTGTTTTTTTTAATGTTTTGCAGGAAGTTAGTAACATTTTGGGGTGCAGTGTCTTTCTTATGGACACATTGACATACAAAGAAACTCCAAGGATCAATGAAGCAGCCCTGTTTTCAATGTTCGTCCCATCGTACTTCATGAATAATGTCCACTAATGCTCTAAACAAAGCAGTGGATGGGCGGTGACACTCACTGCTGAAATGATTATATCGCTGATGGCAGAATAGACCAAGTAAAAGGTTACAGAATCTGCTTACTTTACAAATTAAATAGCATCTACTATGGATTCTCTGGTCTTTATGTGTATGTATCTAACCTGTTGATCCTTCTATCACTCAACCACTACGTCAATTATAGCCACGAACAGCCCTGTCTTCATCCATTTCTCTCTTTGATGTGCAAAATTGACTGTGAGGGTCTATTGAATAATGTAACAGCTCAGTGACGGTGCTCTGTGACACTGCACTTAGTGGTTTTCCTTGTTTAGTTCAGCTTGCGTCTATATGAGATAAATAAGAGTGTGAGAGCAGAAGACCAGAGCACGGTGGACCACCAGGTTGGGGGTGGGGGCCCCAGCTGAAAAGGCGCTACCACCAATTGTTGCCAGACACGTTGAATTGTTTTTGTCAGTGAAAACATCAGGCTTCTCTCCAGAGGGATGGACACAGAGAACCACCCATGTGGATTCATGGAATTTCCCTGAGAAATCCTTCACACTGAGTGAGGGATGGTCTTTCCAGGAAGTCCAACTAAATACAGTCTTTGTCAGTGCAGAAGTAACAGGAAAAACCTTCCCGTCTTAGCGGGAGTAATCCGCGTGTGATTGATTTTGGCGCAAGTTTTACGCTGGATGCCCTTCGTGACGCAACCGGGGTTCGAACCCAGACCTCCCACACGCTAGGCAACAGCAGAAAATCTGTGCATTATATTGACTCTTCATTTCATTTCTCAGAGCCCTGAGTGTGCATGGGATGGCGTTGATAATGAAGGAGGAAAAACTCATTTTTACCACACACAAATTAGGACCGAGACACGGGAGAGGCGGCTCGGTCGGTAGAACACCAGCTATCTGTGCACGTGTAGCTACTCGGTTGTTTTGAACAGCGCAGAGCTGTGCTTCTACCTCACAGAATCTTGTACATTATCACCGAAAGAGGCAGAAGATGATGCAGAGAGAGAGACATGTGTCAGAAGTGTAAATGCATGTGTCAGAACATCAAAGGATTCAAAGATAATCGGGGCTTGAACAGTACACGGCTATGTCACAGTGTGAAATGTGCCACCATAAGAAGGACTTAAATGATATGCAGTGGGCCAGAAGGAGCCCGCAACAAGGAAGGTAAACAGGAAGTAATACAAAAGCAAATGTTGGCTTTTACAGTTTACAGTCACAGTTTATTACAGCATTAAAAGTTCATACAGTTGCACTTCCATAATCCGCCTCAAACTGGCTCTTTGTAACTGAGGCAGATTATCTTACCCCCACAGTCCCTGGCTACTCCCAAACACCTACTCCAATGCAAACTTGATATTGCATAGCTGTCATGGTACACAGGAATCCTTTATTTAGACATTTGTGAGCGGGAAAATCCTCCTTACGTGTGAGGACTTTAATGTGCACAGATTTGAATTCTCATTATGCTGACTCTGTAAGTCAGTATCACCGCATATGGCTTTTTAACATCAATATGCAAATTAAGACTGATATTGTCCCAATGCTTTAGGGGAGAAAAATGTTGGCGTCTTTGCTCAGTCACTAGTGTTAAATATGAGGATTGGTATTATTTAAGAGCTAATCTACTTTGCATATCTGTAGTGGGGAGGGTTGCTTGATTGTGTACTTTAAACAGTGAATTAAACATGATTTAAAAGTTTAAAATGTGTTTTGATGACAGAAGGGAGCACAAAAATGGTCCTTTAACATTTAGGCATTCTGTCACAACTAAGCATTGAAATAAAACAACAAAATAGATCTGTAAGAAATCTGTTTCCCCTCTGGGTCATTCACATAAAAAAAAGTTAGTCAGAATATCAGTTAGTCTTGCCTTGAAAGTGCTGTGTGAAAGAGACTTTTAGCTCTTTCACCTAACGCTGACCATAGTACTTCAGAGTAGTTTTTAATGTTTTTATTGTCAGATACTGAAGTAAGCTACTCTCCAGCAAACCTCTGCCCTCGTATTCAAAGTCCCTGCTGGTCTTCAGATATGAGCTGCTTCACCTCAAAAATGTAGCTCTGAGGTCAGATTCATTGTTGTATGTGTAATTACCCTGCTCTCCCGTTTGTGCCCTTTTTCTTGATTTTTTTTTTTTTCCTGCATGCTTGCAAAAACTTCTCTTTTTGGATTTACACTGTTTGCTCTTGCGTTATTATGAAAGACCCTTTGTAAAAATTTCCAACACAATGCTAGATTTAATGTTGAGCAACAAAACCGGTGCTGTTTTGTCGTAGGTGTGCTCCTACCTAGATCGATGATGGGTAACTGAATTTAGTTCCTACCACATAGGGCTACATAGAGTATGGTATTATATGCAAAACATCTCTTATAATGTAATTTTTACCCCTTCTCTGTCACCTCAAACTTTATCTCTAATGTTGAGGAGTTACTAGCTCTTTAATCATGGACATTCAGGTGGGTGGGAGGTTGGCACCACTGCCCTCACAGCAAGAAAGTTCGTGCGAGAGAGAAGCATTTTGTTTGGGTTTGTCTGGGACTTTGTGGGTCCCACGGGACCTAATGCAAATCTTGTGGGAATGGGCAGTTTCGAGGTTGCAGTGGGTTGGAGCAAGTTGGGTAAATGATACATTTGGGGCCCTGCAGAGACACTCGCTCCAGTTCTCTGCCCATTTTAACCACATTAGTAAAGTCAACGTATTTAGGTTTAGAAGATGATTAAAGCGAGACTTTACGGTGCAAATGCAAAGCTTGGTGAGTTTGTAATCAGGACTGTAAGGGCAGAATGAAAGTTGGGGATTTGTTCTGACTTGACCAACGTTTTTATTCTCGTGTTGATATGAGTTCCAGAAAAAGGTCATCGTAGATTTTTTTTGCATGTTCATTTCCTTCAGCTACTTATTGTAATTTTATTACCGTTTCCTTTATTTGACATAGCAACACATTTTCAACAATCTATTTAAATGTGACTTCATGCGAGCATGATGCTGTGAAGGCAGCTGATTTAGCCGTGTACACGCGGATAGTTGAGGACAAGTCATGGTGTGTTAAAGGGAGAAAAAAAAAGTTGACGTTGAATTTTTTAAATTGAATAGAATTTCAAGAGTTGTTGCTCCAAGGCACTGAAAGATGAGGAACTGTCTGAATTTTGAGGTTGTGGATATGCTACTTATTTCCATTTTATTTGTCCCTCAATCCGCCAAGGCCCACATTTATGATGGCATTAATCTTAAAACTAATCTGCAAAGTTAACAGTGGTGTGTGTGTGTGTGTGTGTGTGTGTGCGTGTGTGTGTCTCAGTAGTCTCACTAAGCTTGTGAGATGAGTGCTGCCCCCAAAATCTCCGCATCCCACTTTTATGGCATAAAGTGTGTAAGTGCATATTCCTCACTGTGTGAAAATGAGTCACTGCTATAAAAATCCACACTGTGCTGCCCAGGCAGGATAATCAAAACATAATGTTTAATTTCTTCTCTTCTTCTTCTTCTTTTCTTTTTAATAATCCAAGGAGAATGTGTGCATGTTTTAGTTGCACATTCTTTTCTTAAAACAATGTCACTAAGGGACGCATGAGTAAGCACACCTGCCTCCAGCATGACTCATCAAAATTCCACCACAGTCTTGGAGTTGAAATTTTTTAAACGTTGTGTTTCCGTAGCACTGATTAAATTCAGGCACGTTAGTGATCAAAGGTTTAATTAAGACTGAAAGAACTGTAAGCAGTTATCAACCAGCAGTGCCTGTTGTGGCTTTTATATAAAATACAGACCTACAGAGGTTCTTCAGTTTCAAAAGTAAAAGCTGTTCAGACTTCAGTGAAGATTTCCTCTGAAATCATTTCTTGTTTAGTAACATGATCACCAACATTTCGAATGCGTCGTCGAACCACGGAGGTTAAGTCCTTACCCGGTATCACCAGGCGCGGAAAAAAATTCCAGCCAGCAAGAACGCACAGCGAGTCACAAGGCTTTGCTTTTTCTTTGATATCAACAATGACAAAAATAAAAGCATAAAGAGGCAGTTATGGAAGTCTGGCACTATATAACTAACTTTTTATTTTATTTTATTTTTTTTGTAGTTCAAAGACAGAAACTCACCTGAGCCCGAAATGCGCAATACCACCACAACCTTTATAAAATTTTATTCCATGCCAGTTGCACAGCCTGTTGAAAGGCTTTTCCAGTGCAGCAATCAGTTTCACAGCAGACATTTGCTTGTTTATATGTTAGCTTGATCTCCATGTTAAGCCACTTTTAAAATAAGTGTATATTTTATCGCGGATACAAGCGGCTGAAATGAGCTTCCTTCGCAGGGTGGCCGGGCTCTCCCTTAGAGATAGGGTGAGAAGCTCGGTCATCCGGGAGGGGCTCAGAGTAGAACCGCTGCTCCTCCGCATCGAGAGGAGCCAGATGAGGTGGCTCGGGCATCTGGTTAGGATGCCTCCTGGGCGCCTCCCTGGTGAGGTGTTCCGGGCACGGCCCACTGGGAGGAGACCCCGGGGAAGACCCAGGACATGCTGGAGGGACTATGTCTCTCGGCTGGCCTGGGAACGCCTTGGGATCCCCCCAGAGGAGCTGGAGGAAGTGGCCGGGGAGAGGGGGGTCTGGGCTTCCTTACTCCGGCTGATGCCCCCGCGACCCGACCTCGGATAAGCGGAAGAAGACGACGACAACGACGACGTATATTTTATTATGATTGTTTGGTTGAATGTGTGGCAATCCACTTGGCTTCCTTTCAACTGTTAAACTTGGCAATTTGATGGTATTGCTTTTTTTTTTCTTTTTTCTTTCCTTAATTGAAGCCAGAAGAGCAGGACGAAAGTACACTTATTCATTTGATTAGTTAATTTGCTGATGTAGAATTATGAGCACCAGTGTGAAGCAGTCTGTGTAACTTTCCAAATGCAGACAGTATAGGCAGGTTTGGATTGATTTTTTTTTTTCCTCCAAAGGTTAAAATAACATATTTTTGCAGACAGACTTTAATAAAAGACACACAATAACACTCTAACACCTACACCTTTTCTCACTCTTAAGACTTTCTCTCTATCTTTTCATCATTTGTTGGTCATAAACGCCCAGCAGGGTGGAATGAGCAAGGGGGGGGAGGGCAGAAGCGCAGCCACAACTTTACCAGAGGCTCATGCAAGCGTCAGTTTGTGTTATAAATCATTCAGAGATGCTCAGAAGGGGCACAATACATTTTTATCCCTGTTCTCTCATCCCTTCATCCTCCCTCTCTGTTTTATTATTCAATACAGTTCCTCTGAGCGCCCAATCTGCCGCTCGGCACCATCAGAAAGGAGGAGGAAGAGGTTGGAGGGTTTAAGGGTTGAAGAGAAAAGATTAAAAATGGACTTGCTTTGAGAAGTGGATGAGAGAAGGCTTTCCAGCTTTAGTTACTCAGCTAGAAAATCACAGGGTCATTAATGTACTGAATAATGAATCAGCTGTTCTTCTTCTGTGTTTTGTTGAGGATCAGAATCTTTGCTTTTCATGACAGAATGATGTCCGTCTGTCAGGGCGGCCCTTAGGTTTGTTGTTTTTGTTGAATACATTGCATACGCCTTCAGAATAATGTTTGGATCGGGGGAAAACAGAATTTGTTCTCGTTTGTGTTTAGCTGGATGTTTTGTGTCCTTGAACTCATGTTTTTGAAAGATGAACAAACCAGAACGTGTTCGGCTGCACACTGAAGTCATTTCCCTCGTATGAAATGCCAAGACATTTAGTTGGAGCCGCTGTCCACCCGGAGCCATGTAGGAAAAATGTCTCCTTATGACCCTGAATACAAACAAGCAGGTGCAGGAAAGCAGCAGGTACAATTTATTAGCACTAACATGAAAAAGTATTCGTCTTCCGCCGGCCAAACTTGTAGAAACAATATAAACTTTGATCACATTTTCTCTGAGCTTTCGTTTTATCTTGTGGAGGTTAGCCGTCTTTCCTGAAGCTTATAAAATGGGGGATCATCCCGCTGGATTCTGGAGTTGCTGAGAGGATAATAACTGACAACTATTAAAGAGATTGTCACTGCCTGTTGAGTCATTCCACCATCTGCTATTCTGAAGAAATTTGAAAGCCCCCCCCCCCTCCACGTTTTCTCAGGGTGAACATCACCATCTTCACTTTCTCTGGTTCTGTGAGTCAAGCAGCTACCCTTTTGTGTTCAGGAAAATGATTGAGAAGTCACAGTCCAGATATGTTCCAGTTACAAATGGCTGATTTCCTCCTGATTTGACTGATCATATAAAGTCATGTTGTTAAGCTGAGTACAGCTTTATATGTTGTATCCTGATGTAGATTCCCAGTCATCCAGGTTGTGGTAATCATAAAAGGCGGAGATGGACTGATTTTTTATTTTTCTCAAATGTCTGACCCATCCTTACTGGTTTTTATGATTTAGATTTTTTTTATTTTTACTCTGAACAACTGGATACAGCAGGAAACAATGGCAAAGGCTACAGGCTGTGTGCTCTACTGGCTTTGCTTTAGCCTGCTAACATTTGTTGGTTTCATGACTTTGAGCATTCCCAGCAGGATGATGCTGTTTTAAGTGTTGGAGTCGGTTTGTTGTCTCGAATGTTTTGCTTGTTGTTACTCCATGAGTTTTTTTGTTTTTTGTTTTTTTACAACCTGTGGAAAGAACATCAGTAGGATCCCAGTGACTCCCATCATTATGGTGAACCTACCAATGGAGAGAGAGAGAGAGATAGAGGGGATAAAAGGATTTCTCAGTATTCTCAACTGGTGCATTTACTACCCCTATCACATCCCTCTAAATAGTTAAATAAGAAATTAAAATAAGAATTTTCAAGGTTGTGCATATGATGTGTGCGCTGAACAAATTAAATATATTCTGGTATTGGCTGATACTGTTAAAGGAAAATCAGACAAGAGTTGGCCAGTTCCCCTCATCAGTTGGTACATCTCTTATAAACATCTAACCTCACTTTCATTTTAATGTTGTGTTCTTTCTCTGTTGTTTTTATTTATTTTACTGTGTTTTTATCTATCTGTAAAGTGTCCTTGCGTGCTTTAAAAGGTGCTACTAAATAAAATGTATTAGTATCATTATTTTTATTTTTGTTATTCTAAAAAGCTAAAGATGAAGGCAACTGGACCTCTTTACTTGGTTCTCTGTGCTTAGCTTACATGTCCTTATTTCTATTAACCCAACCTTTATTTGCCTCTTCTTCTCTCCCTCAGGTACAAAATTACTCCAGTCATGAGAGAAACTGGCAAAACTGCAGCTCTGGACTTACACTGAAGAAAGAGCGGGAGACAAAGGCTCGTCCAACAGCCCCACGTATTTCTCACAGGTCAGTTTTCTGCTCCCCATCATCTATATATTAATGTTAGTAAAGGAAAGTTCAGGACAGGGGATAAGATTTCAGTTGAAATGGTTAAAGTGAGCTGCTCCTGAACGGGTTTCGGCTGTGCGGCATCTTCATCCTCTGCATTTTTGTTTTTGTAGAAGTGCACATTGTTTGCCGTGGGCAAACCTTCCTGCTGAGTCACACCCTCGCTGGGGAAGAATTTGTGGCTATTATCTGTGATGGAGGGGAATAATTAAGTTTGCAGAGCAACTATTCAGGAAAGATGATGTTTGATTTCAAATGTATGAACTTAGTCTGCACAGAACAATTTTGTTCACTCGAGGCCAGAGAGCTTTTACGGTTCAAACCGGTCTGTCCATAAAAAGACTGTGTGTTACAGGTCGAGTTGTCATTAAAACTAATTAAAACCATTAAACCAACTGAATTACACTCTAATCGAAGAAGTCCAAGTTGCAACCAACAATATTGTGATTTAAAAAATAAAAAGAGTTTAAATAATGTTGACTCTGATTTTGCTTTAAAGAAGTATTACTCTTTCAGTTCTTTAATATCCAGATTGATATCAGAATCGGCACGTCGGATCACACCTATTAGGTGCCAATATCAGATATGGACTCAGCTGACCTTTGAGGGATGTTACCGACTGGAACATCTGAGTGTCCTGCAGTGCACCCTGGGCTTAATCTAGCTTTTGTTTCTTTGTTCTTTCTGCAGGACAACGGTGTCTCACATGGCCTGAAGTCAGTCTGCTGAGGATTAAATGCTGAAGATCTTATATTTGATCGGGGGGGTTTCATATGAACATATTTAAGGTATTGTAATACTTACTGTTTATCTAAAAAGAAAAAAAGAAAACATTCTGTGTTTATTCTAGTAAATTTGGATATTATGCTGCAAAAGAATCAAACTCAACACAATAACTGCACCAGTTCACCTTAATTCCAACAATGTCTGCTGTTCCATGCGATGAATCGACATTTGAATTAAGCTCTCGTGCCACTGAGGTTGTGTTACGGCGTACATATGCGTGGTTACGCTCCATCAGACGTGTGTTGACTCAGAACATACGTGTCACAGGAGACGAAGCCCGTCGGAGAATTACTTTTAATAAGAAAATGCATGTGTCGTATTTGTTCCTTATTATAAACTGCCTGTTCATCAGCACACGACCTGGGATCGTTCATTTAAATAAGATATTGTGTTATTCATACACTATCAGATTGACCCATTTACAGTCATGCAGGAGACATGCACACGGCATTCACACGCATGCAGCACTTTGGGGACTTTCTTTCTCATGAGATGAGTCTCTATCTTCTCATCATTTTTTTTTTTATGCATATTTATTAGATGGGATTACTGAAGTGTAGTTTCACTTTTTCATGAGTGCAATGCAATGTACATTCATACATGTTTTACTTTTATACACACACGCGCACACACACACAAAACCTCAAATCTCTAAGCCTGCTTTCTATAACATCGTGATCGGAGTTAGAAGGGAACCAGATTATTACGCAATTCTTGCTTTCTCTTTTACGAACATAATCACTGGTCTCACACATTATGCTGGATTTACCAGTCTGGTTTTTTTTCCCTTAACATTTCTGATTAGAACTGCTACTTAGGATCCCAGTAAGAATTCCCACAGTCTGTCATATTCCTGCTCCGTCTGAAGCTGGGAGGGGTGCCAGTAAGCTGATAAATCCTCCGGCTATACGAGCGCGCACACACAAACTGACCCACAAACGTGGACGCTCGTGTGCATTTTGTCTGTCTGTCTTATGCTCACGTTAGCGTAGTGGCGCTAACGTGTTTTCTCTACCCTGTATATTTGCATATATATGTTTATTATTCTATATGCATGAATGATGTTTGTGCACGTTCACACTCTGAAACATGATCTCAGAAGCATGGACAGAAAAACACTTTCCTTTTTTCAGTGGAGGCTTTCTTTTTAAAGTGGCGATTGATTCAGGAGAACGCAGTCACTGAGGAAAAATGAAAAAACGGTCCTGGACAGAACCGAAAGAGCTCAGTGACATAGAGGGTGAAGTTCCTATCCATCCTTGCTTTTCACAGATATACAACATGTTATCCTCTCGCTGGTGTCATCTGTGTGATTGCAGTGCATCGCATGCCAAAGAATTTTTGCAAACACCCTTGCATTACTTGCAAGAAAGGACTTGATTTTGTCACGACATGCGAGCACATCAATTACTTATAACACCAACTCAGGAGGTTGGCGGGCATGTCTGTTTATGAGGTTTCCCCCCCCCCCCTGTGTTTCTTTTGCAAGCACGTTAACCTTTGCCTCAGATTTAACACATGAATGCTTTCGTGTGTATGTGTACATATGTCCAGCGGTCATACATGTACACATATGTAAGGAATTCTGTAGTTACAGGCTCCACCAGACTGTGTTTACTGACCTAAAAATGCATTATATTATTAGTCCATGTCAAATACAGTATATGATAACTGCTTATAGTTAAAAGGCCTCTTCCCAATTTCAGAAAAAAAAATCTTTAAAAATTGTCAGTTTAATTGTCGGCACCTGTAGATATCGGCTATTAAAATTTGTTTTCCCCTCGAAACACCTTTTAATTTAGCTGTTTTTAGCTGTGTGTGCATATGTCATCGTAGAGAAGCTCGTGCGAGGTCCTCTGCACTATGCGCTTATATGTTGTGTCGTCCCCCGTGTGTCAGTGCAACATGTGAATTATTCATGCTCACCCACACCTACGTACACACGTGGACAAAATTGTTGGTACCCCTCAGTTAAAGAAGGAAAAACCCACAATTCTCACTGAAATCACTTGAAACTTACAAAAGTAACAATAAATAAAAATTTATTGAAAATCAAATAATCAAAATCAGCCATCACTTTTGAATTGTTGATTAACATAATTATTTAAAAAAACAAACTAATGAAATAGGGCTGGACAAAAATGATGGTACCCATAACTTAATATTTTGTTGCACAACCTTTTGAGGCAATCACTGCAATTAAACGATTTCTGTATTTGTCAATGAGCGTTCTGCAGCTGTCAACAGGTATTTTGGCCCACTCCTCATGAGCAAACTGCTCCAGTTGTCTCAGGTTTGATGGGTGTCTTCTCCAAATGGCATGTTTCAGCTCCTTCCACAGATGTTCAATGGGATTCAGATCTGGGCTCATGGAAGGCCACTTTAGAATAGTCCAACGCTTTTCTCTCAGCCATTCTTGGGTGTTTTTGGCTGTGTGTTTTGGATCGTTGTCCTGTTGGAAGACCCATGACCTGCGACTGAGACCAAGCTTTCTGACACTAGGCAGCACATTTCTCTCCAGAATGCCTTGATAGTCTTCAGATTTCATTTTACCTTGCACACATTCAAGACACCCTGTGCCAGATGCAGCAAAGCAGCCCCAAAACATTACTGAGCCTCCTCCATGTTTCACCGTAGGGACAGTGTTCTTTTCTTCGTATGCTTGGTTTTTGAGTCTATGAACATAGAGTAGATGTGCCTTACCAAAAAGCTCCAGTTTGGTCTCATCTATCCAAAGGACATTCTCCCAGAAGCTTTGTGGCTTGTCAACATGCATTTTTGCAAATTCCAGTCTAGCTTTTTTATGATTTTTTTCAGCAGTGGTGTCGTCTCCCATGAAGTCCACTTTGGCTCAAACAATGACGAATGGTGCAATCTGACACTGATGTACCTTGGCCTTGGAGTTCACCTTTAATTTCTTTGGAGGTTGTTCTGGGCTCTTTGGATACAATTCGAACGATCCGTCTCTTCAATTTGTCATCAATTTTCCTCTCGCGGCCACGTCCAGGGAGGTTGGCTACTGTCCCGTGGGTCTTGAACTTCTGAATAATATGAGCCACTGTTGTCACAGGAACTTCAAGCTGTTTAGAGATGGTCTTATAGCCTTTACCTTTAAGATGTTTGTCTATAATTTTTTTTTCGGATGTCCTGGGACAATTCTCTCCTTCGCTTTCTGTTTCATGTTCAGTGTGGTACACACCTTTTCACCAAACAGCAGAGTGACTACTTGTCTGCCTTTAAATAGGCAGACTGACTGATTATGAGTTTGGAAACACCTGTGATGTCAATTAAAGGACACACCTGAGTTAATCATGTCACTCTGGTCAAATAGTTTTCAATCTTTTATAGAGGTACCATCATTTTTGTCCAGCCCTATTTCATTAGTTTGTTTTTTTAAATAATTATGTTAATCAACAATTCAAAAGTGATGGCTGATTTTGATTATTTGATTTTCAATAAATTTTTATTTATTGTTACTTTTGTAAGTTTCAAGTGATTTCAGTGAGAATTGTGGGTTTTTCCTTCTTTAACTGAGGGGTACCAACAATTTTGTCCACGTGTGTATGCCTGACCTGTGGTGGACGGGGTCATCCAGTTTTATGGCAGTGGAGATGCAGCATTTAATCTGCATAAGCCGTTTGCCTAATCAGCTCTCTCAGAAGAATATCCCATTCATAGATCCACAGTAACGCAGAGCTAAGTGTCCAATCAGTCAACTTGCTGGACTAGTAACGGTTTTACCCAGCCCCCCCTTGTTACAACCTGTTGTTGCCAAATTGCATCACTTCACACATCTTATGAGAGGAAAGGAGGAGGAGGAGTGTAAGGGAGCAGGAGGTGTGCAGTCTCTACTCTGCACATGACTTCAGTTGTCGCTGCTCTATTTCTGTCTGCCACCGCTCTGCTGACAGTTTCCTTTGTTAAACCGACTTTCAATGCTCAATCGCAAGGAGGAAAGCTGGTTTGTTCTCATGGATTGCTCTTTTGTTTTCCTGCTTTCTTTCCTCATTTGTTTTCCTCAGTTTATTTATTTACCTTTTCCTATCTCATCTTATTGTCTACTCAGACAGCACAGGCATACGACTGCATGTGTGTGCCGTCGCTGTCGCTGTGCATCTGGTGGGGAGAGAGTTGAGATGGAGGTTGTGCCACTCACTGTCAGGGACGCTTAAGTAAGAGAGATGAGAGGAAAAAAATGGGGTGATGCAACTAGAAGACACACAGACGAGTAGAGCAGCTCCCAGAACACACAGGTTCATCTTGTAGGTCAGTAGTTAGACACCAGATGTGCTAACAATGAAAACCGGTTGAGATATAGGTTAAAGACCCTCGCAGGCTCCCACGGTTGCACGGGGATGCAACAATAAACATGTCACCTAAACGAGATGGTAGAGCTGAGCGATTTTATCGATTCTGCGATATATATCGATATTTTATTCCCCCAGAGAGTATCGATTTTTCAGCCGCAAGTATCGATATTCTAAGCTTCTTTCAAAACCCCCGTGTCCCACCTTTAAAAGCTTGCAAGCAACAATTTGCCCTGTTTAAATAAATGAAACTATTTTTCTTAACAAATCTTTTATTCATTTTGTCCAGCATTTGCAAGCTGCCTGTCAGCCATATAATGTGTCATTGATGCTTTCAGTTCAATTAATTCAAACAATGTCATTGGAACACTCACAAGATGTCACCAAAATCACTTTGTCACTTTAAAATCTTCCAGAAAATGATGTAAATGTTCTGTAAGATGAATATCGATATGTATCGTATCGTGAGCCGAATACCGTGTATCGTATCGTATCGTGAGATTAGTGTATCGGTACAGCCCTACGAGACGGTGTACGGTGTACAGTTGGATTTAATGCCTCTTTCTGGAGAACAAATAAAGGAAATGTTATTCTCATCTAGTAGGTTGCTGTCGTGTCAGTTTCTAGAACTGGCCAGTTTTTTATTCTTTGAGTGGTTTTATATTGGAATTAATTTGACAAGCACATTACTAAAACAGCAAAGCTCTCATAGTTAATTCACAATCTTCAACACTGGAAAAAATAGTTGACAAGATGTCTAAAGTGCCTGAATCACACAAAGCCTCTTAGGATGTTGAAATGCAATGAACTGAAGTGCTATATTTAGGAACTATAAACAGCAGAAGCCCCTACAGGTTCTTTGTTGTGTGTCATAGGCGACGCTGCTTTCCTATACGTAGTCCATTCATCTTTCATCACAACCCTGTCATAGATGTGACAAGCTCAGCCAAGGGTTTCATGCCTCAGAAAAAAAACCACAACAACCAACGCCCTTGAGGGCATTGAGATTTTTTTTTTCTTCTCCCTTTTATATAAACAGGTAAACTAAAACAGTGTCTGCCCATGTAAAAACCTGTTTCCAAGCTTTTTCTGGAAGCCTGTTGAAAAGAATTCAATTAAATTCAATTTTATTTGTATAGCGTCTGTTACAATGTCAGTTGTCTCTAGGCGCTTTACACAGACCCAGAGCATGACCCCCCCCGAGCAAATATCATTAACTAAAAATATAATATTCAATCCAAAACAAGGATAATGGCAGGTAAAAAACTCCCACAATGGGAGGAAAAAAAAAAAAAAAAACCTTTAAGCCAAACAGAGGCAAGGAAAAAAAACTCCACTTTAAGAGGAAGAAACCTTGAGCAGGACCTGGATCATATGGAGGGACCTTCCTGATGAAGACCAGCTGGGTAAAGAAAGAAAAAGAGAGGAGACAGGAGGAAGAGAGAGGAGAGCACACAAATGACTAAATTTAATAACCACATAAACAGATGCAGGTAGCAGCACTAAGGTGAGATGGTCAGAGGACTAGGTCGCCAGTCACCACACCAGCTGGCACCCCGAACTTATCTACACACACAGGTGGAGGTAAACGCTGGGATGGACGGAGGAAGGAACTGTAAGTCAGCATGAAACTCAGGAAACTCTGGCCTGTAAACATACTAGGCTTGGGCGGTATCCAAATTTTGATACCGTCAAACTTCCCTCACATTTTACCGGGGTATACGGTATTCCCGCGACTATTAAGGCGAACACACACCGCCGGCGTGTGCCCCCCCCCCCCATTATATACCCCAGGCGCGCTGCTGCAGGGCTTTACGGTGCTGTACTATTCCCAGCTTTGACGCGCCTGGGGAAAAAAAAGGCGAGTTTACCTCGAAACAGCAGTTCAGTGCTTCAATATAAACTTGGCTCAACTACAGTTGTTATTTATTTGTGTATTTCTGTCTTTTCACTGTAGTTTTAACTGTTACTTCTCTGTTCTAGCTCCTCTCTCTGCTGCCGAGGTGTGTTTGCTGAAACGCGCTTTATAGTAAAGTGTCTGATGCCGGAAGTTTCACTTCCTATAAATTCTTCAACATAAAAGTCCAACATTATTAGTTTCATTAGAAGCTTTTATTTTGAAGCAGCAAACTCAGGAAGTGTTGTTTTCATCGTCAGTACCTTAACAGGACGAGTCAAACCGAGATGAGCTCCAAGCGATCACGAATAAACGGTAAAATAGAGCGGAACACACAGCGATACAGGAGAGAAACTAAACTAAACTTTAAACCACAGAAATCATTCATTGCATTTTTTAATGACGGTATTGAAACTGATACCACCGCTATTTTTAAATACCGGAAGTAAACGGTATTACCGTAATACCGCCCAAGCCTAAAACATACAGAAAGAAAAGAGGGTCAAAACAGCACAACAGAATAAAAGCTAAATGCCAAGAAATTGAAATGTATTTCGGTACAGCACTGCCAGTGCCAGGATTGTTCCTGCAGCAGGGTGTCAATGTGCATCAACAAAAAGCATTGCGTCTTCTCGTTGATGTTTCCTTCAGCCTGCAGGTTGTTCTGATCTTCTGCATCCAGAGAGAAGCGATGCTAACAGATGTTCAAGGCTAGGCGGGCTTATGCAGCACCCATCAGGCAAAAGGCAAACCAGAGTATTTCACTGAGCCATAGAAATACCAGCAGAGCATTTAAACTGTATTTTAAAGACAATGAGTATTAGGAGTAACATATTAAATGTATTGGAAAGTTTTGACCCAACCTCAGGGAACATTTCATAGGTGGAAAAGAGTATCTGGTTGCTGATTTTGACAAGCCGTGAAACCGCCGTCACAAAATTACACCTTGGTTGTATAATTTAGCAGTTTTTTACTTTCTTTTTCATGTACTTCTGTAGTCCATAAGTACCCTTAAAAACAACATATAATCTTTTACAGCTGCTGGTAGAAATCTCTAGAAATCAGACCTGAGGGAAGTCACTGTTTGTGTTTTTTGTTTTTTTTTTTTCTTCCCCTTTGCTTTGTGACGCCTTGGAGCTTTCAGAGCAAAGTATTTCTAATGACCCATAATTAATTTACTTTCAGTATATTTTATTAATAAAACTAATGGGAGAGATGTGGCAAGTCGAGTGGAAGTTTACATTTCTCAACATATATCCCAGTATTGCAAGAAAAAAAAAAAATGCTCTTAGCCGTATAGTTCTAGTAAATACACTCCCAACATCATCCTGTTATGCACCATCAGCAATATAAAATTTCCAAAAGAGGCAAAAACAAACCAAAATTTAAAAATGCAGTGCTCAGCAGTATCAAAATCACAGATATAGTCCCATATAATGGATGTCCTCGTATCACTTTTCAGAGCTGTTTTCCCTGCTTTCTTTAGTGATTTCATGAGTTAGGATTTGTCCTAATGTCAGTAAAATGCCTTCAAATTGGGATGTTCTATCTCACCTCCAAATTTTGCCCTGGTTCTAAAAAGTTCCAGTAGTTTCTAATTCACTTTGGCCTTTCTGAGTTGGGTGCAAGCTCGGTCCTGAGGTTGTCAGCAGCTATAACGGAGTGTTTTTCTCATATAACGTTGTTTCTAATGTCTTTTCAAAATATTTTTGTTTTCTTTGACACGGCTTGCATGTAGAGCGGCTCTCGTCCAGATGTTCTCTCCCTTTAACTTCATAAACTTCTTCAGTACGTAATTTTTAAAGAGAGTGCTGCTTGGATTTCTCATTCTGCCATTTTGTGCCTTTATGTGCATGAAATAAATGATATGAGCACTTCACTTTATGGTTTATTTATTTATTTAAGTTCAACCTTTTGTGATTCGTTGTTCATGTTATCATTTAACAGTTTAAAATATACATGCATATTGTGGATCAATTCTGGATATCGTAACCCCTTGACTCTACATTTGAATGATCTTTTTCCTATTTAACGTCTAAAAGCTGTAAAATGATTATGACTTTTGCAATAATCGTATTTGTAGACTTTTATGTCAAAAATAATCCCAAGATAAAGTCACCCAAAACATCATTGCAGGCTTGTTTTGTGGTTTGCGTCCTCTGTTCGGTGGCACAGATGCGTAAAACTTTGCCTTTAAGATATTTTTGTGGTGGGTGTGATGGCTCGGATCCCTTTAAGAGCAGAGGATTAGGGTGATGCTGATGCTTGGTGTCTTGGCCTGTGTGTCTTGTCGCTTCTGCCTTTGTGTCGGCTTCCTCTGTGTGGGGCCAGCCTTTCGAACCAGATTTACTTTGTGCATGCGGCTGATCTGCACGGTCATTTCATTACAGACAGAAAAAGAGAGAGAAAGACTGTAATCAGAGAGATGGCGTGCGGCCGTGTGAATGTCTGTGAATGTTTTTGCTGCGTGTGCAGCGACGCTAACTGGAGCAGGGCGTCCAGGATGCGTACGCGCTCATCAGCCCGGCTGCAGCCTTGTGATACACAGCGTTCAGTATTAGTATGTGTCCGCGCACGCTTGTCTAACAGTTACACTGTGTGCATTTGTGGAAGTGATGCATCCATGACTCAGCTTCAGCTGGGGAGCATGTGTGCGCTCATGTGTGCATGTGTACATAAGTAGTTGCAGATGAGGAGGCAGAGTGGTCATATTTCAGTGAAAGGGTTACCGGTTTGACTCCCAGGATGCCCGGTCTGCACGGCAAAGTATCCGAGGGGAAGATACTGAGATCTGCCTTGCCTCCCAAGGTGTTACTCACTTGTAAGCCGCCTTGGATTAAAAACATCTGCTGAATAAATGCGCTAGAATGTGATTTTAAGTGTGAGACTTGCACATCTAGAGAGTTTGCTGACATCGAGTATTTTTGTTTTGTTTGTTTTTTTCCTTTTCATTTGCTGACTGTTCATAAAATACTCATATGTTCATCATCTGCCATCTTTTTTCTTCATCTTAGGTCTAGCTGGCCAATGCCGGGGCCGTCGTGGACAACTGGTGGCGGTAGTAGCAGTGGTACTGTGTATGCGACTGTGGTCCCCGGCGCCTAGGCAATAATGCCGTCATCCACACGGAAAGGTGTGCCAAAGGACCCTGAGTTGGCCGACCTCTTCTTCAAAGATGACCCAGAGGATGTCTTCTGTGACCTGCACGAGATTGGACATGGCAGCTTTGGGGCAGTATATTGTAAGTCGCATTTACCAGCTTCGTGAACTCTCGTTTAGACGACTTTAATGTAAATCAGCCCTAAAGTGATTTCTCTTGGAACAAAACCTCTACATTCTGTTTAATAGAACATGATTAGACCTGGGGGGGTTTGCAGTATAAGGATGTAGCAGTAATGTTGATGTAGCAGTTATTGTGTGTTCCCTTGGCTTGAGTTTCAGGGTTCATTTAATATCACCACATCGTGGGCTGGATCATATTATTGCTTTTTGCCCTGTAACATGTAATTAGGGGTGCACGATAACTATCGGGCCGATGACAGGAAATTATGACGTTATGTCGATAAGTCCGATATCACATCAAATAGCCCCGATATATATTTTTGCTAACACGGCAGTGCCTCGCTCCCTCTGAGGCTTAAATGACCGGCAGTGAATGTTATGTTCAAGTAACATCGGCATAATCAGAAAAACTATTTCTCAATCAGGAAAATTAAGAATACCCCCTCATGCCAGAAAACAACTTGTTGGTCATAATTTTAGTAGTTGCTAACTTGAATTGATATTCGCAGTATTTCCACTCATGTTACACATAAAAAAGAAAAAAATAGAAAAGGCTGAAAGTACGACTAGCAAACAAGGGAACGGAGGAATTTACGTTACACCTTGAATGCAGCCTGCAGCACAGCGCTGATCACAACAAATATGGCGGCGATGGCATGGAGCTTCGTTAAAGTTTCAGAAGAAGATAGTTTGGTGGTTATTTGTGACGAGTCCTCCAAGCAAATTCTACGAGGAGGGAAGCACAAGCTTTAATACGTCAAACCTGATCAGCCACCTACAACATAACAATCGCTTCCATGGAATTTTGAAATCGCGCTAATGTGAGCTAACGAAAGCTAATGCTAACGTGCGCAAGTCAGCGGCAGTCTCCCCTCCCCTCTGCTCTGCTCTCCCTCATTCCTCTCGTCTAAAGCTTCCATGAGATTAAAAAATAAAAAACAAAAACTACTGAACCTCATTTACTTTAATTAAAGGTATTAATTTAAATGGAACCACAAGTCAAAATCCTTTAAATGTTAATCTTTTTCAGTTTGTAATTCTGATGCATGTATTTCCATCAGTTCAAGGTGCCTTTATTTTTGCACCTTATTTAAGATAACGTGAGATATCAAATAGGTTTGATAGCTTTACAAAAATGTTTGAGAGGCTTGCCAATAGTTTGTCATTGGAAAAATAAATATCTGTTCATTTAAAAAAATCAAAACTATTTTTGATTTTGTTCATAGTATTGATGTAATGATGACGGGGCGGCTGTGGCTCAGGTGGTAGAGAGGGTTGTCCGGTAACCGGAAAGTTGCCGGTTCAATTCCCATGCTCCCCTGGCTACATGTCAAAGTATCCCTGAGCAAGATACTGAACCCCAAGTTGCTCCTGGTGAGCATGTGGCAGCGTGGTAGCCTCGGCCATCAGTGGCCATCAGTGTGTGAATGTGTGCGTGAATGGGTGAACGTGAGGCCAATTGTAAACCGCTTTGAGGGCACCTTGGTGCTGATAAAGCGGTATATAAGTGCAGTCCATTTTTACCATTTTACCATCTTTAGTTATGTGTGTGTTATCGGTTATCGGTATCGGCCTTTAGGAGCTGAAAGTTATCGGTTATCGTATCGGTTTTAAAAAACAATTATCGTGCATCCCTACATGTAATGATTATTAATCCACAAGTATAGCTTTGATTTATTAATCAGTTACCTTACACGGTGTTTTATTACTCAGCTGTTTGAGCGGACAAGAAAAGTCCCCCTCACCACTGTCTCTGTAGCCTTTCTAATTAATCTCATCATCACTAATTACTCGTAAAGCCTTTGATTCTAAAGTTGCATGGAGTGGGGGATGAAGGAATCCTCTCCTGTCCTTTCGCCTCCTTTTCTCTCTCCTCTGCCCTCCTCCCCTCCTCCAGATGCAGCGCTGGAGGCAGCAGGCCTCCTCATTGCGTTGCAAAACAGCTGTTCTCTTGATCGAGAGGAACAGAAGTTGATAGAGGGTTAGGATTTCCTTAACTGCCAGGGTTTTACTATCCCCTTCTATCCTCTGTCAATCTCACACATACACACATGTACGCACACACGCCAGAATGCCACCAGCAGCCCCGGTGCACATGTCCGTCTGTCTAAAGGCTCCTGCGCTGGTCTAAATCCTGCTCTGATGTCAGTGCTGCCCTCACTGACACACTTAACGCTTTGTGCTTTTCTACTGGTACACGGTTAGCTGTTAGGCTGATCAGCTTTACTAAATGTAGTCAATAATGTGGATTTATATTTCACATTTAAATGTAGATTCTCTAAAGATTATGAAATAACCAACGATTATAATAGTCGAAATAATGAAGCAAATATGGAAATGCTTAATAAACTGAAGTACGACACCCAGCTTTAAGCATTTTTGACATGGGTAATGTCGGGTGTTGGCTGCTGTTATTATTGTATCTATTTCTTCTCACTGAATGGTGAATTCAGGGATATGGAGTTTTCATCCAACACATCCCAGTCGCCTCCAGAGGCTGGATTATAATTTTCTGAGAGATTGGGGAAATAAGAGCCACGCTTGCTTTGCTTTGCTGCTGCTCATTAAGCTTACTTCTAAAAATTGGTAGCAATTCGATTTTTAACAGCTGTACTGTGAACGGAGTGATTTAATGAGAAAATCAAAGTGAATCTGTAAGTCTCACGTGACAATTGCATCAACATGGGAAGGACATAGAAGAATGACCAAGGATGAACTCTATTATTACAACCCCTTTAGTCTGCTGTAATAATCAGCCTGAATGCATTTCAATATTTTAGCGTTGCATGACTTTTGTTTCCTTTTCCCCGTAGCTATCTAGTTGTACCCCGTCACACAGGGAGCGACGGCTGTTCATGCATGAACTGACAGGCATTCACAGGAATGAAATTAATCTGGGTGAAAAAAAAAAAAGTCAAGTAGGAAAAACTGTTGCCTGCTGTTACTGTAATTCCTTTTGAATGTCAACATGAAATTCCCATTTATTTGTTATTGGGATGAAGCCGAGATGGGGGCTTAGGCTGAGCTACTATCCCTTTGGCCAAATGCTTCCAAGGTTAACACCACAGGTTTAATGTGGTGTGGACTGACGGCTCAGATACCTCTCAGTAACTACATTTAAACCATGTCGCGCTCACACGCAGGCTTCCCTGGTTTATAAAGCTAAGTGCTGCTATCTGTAGAAAATTTGTTTTAATTCAAATGAGCAGACAGTCTGCTGGGGAACTTTGTTTTAAATTTTGTAGATGTGTTCTTCTTGATTGTGATGTTTTACATACACTTGATTAATGTGGTACTCCTCAAAAGTGTCCTTTAAAGTATTACACAGTCCAGAGAAAACCACTCCCTCTCAATTAACCTGTTCAATCAGGTGTCAGAGTCGCATTATAATTGGATTTTTGGGGTGTTAAACTAGACTTTCAGATTTTCTTGCTCCAGTCAAATGAAACTGCATCCTTTTTCTCTTTCAGGCACGTAACTCCTACTCCAACGAGGTGGTGGCCATCAAAAAGATGTCCTATAATGGCAAGCAGACGACTGAAGTAAGCAAGGATCTCACGCACGCAAGCGCAGAGGCATTCGCAGCATGTGAATGCATCAACACAGTTTAGTGGTAGAGAGTCTCCCACCATGTCACAAAGAGAAAAAAAAAAAGCTAAATCTCAACTGGGCATTAGGCAAGGCCACGGTCAGATAACATTTGTTTGTTTGTGTGACGTGGTTCAAGACGCAAGAAGCAGCATTACGTCAGCCTTACTGCCGTTTCACGCAGGTTTGGCTCAAGCTTGTGAATTTGTGAGTTAGTTGCTCCGAAGGAACAAAAATAATATGACAATTGCACGGCACCATAAGTAAGATAAGCCCGGGCCTGCTTGAAGCAAACTGATTAAAATCTTTATTCCCAATTCGTTTTCAGGAGGCATGTGATCACAGCTTAGGCTGCAGCTGATCACAAGTCTTCATCTCTGCGGTTTAGTACACTCTGTTCTTTTTATAAACTAGTGATGCTTTTTGTGTGGGCTCTGGCTTCACGTTCTCAGGCCTTTCTCACTTAGCCCGAACGGCGAGCCAACACTTTCAGCGTCAGTTGTTACTGATGTTGGGGGGGGGTAGAATTGTTTCCTGTCTGTGAAAAGGTGAAACTCTTGAATACCTGGTGTCGCAGTGACCACGGCAGCAATCAAAAGTCACAGCGCTGCCCACTCAAGTGATGCCGTGATTGTAGTTTGCTAACCATCTGCCGTGTCTGAATTTGTTTTGGCAGAAGTGGCAGGACATCATTAAAGAAGTCAAGTTTTTGGGACAGCTGCGACACCCAAACACGATCGAGTACAAAGGCTGCTACTTGAAAGACAACACTGCCTGGGTTAGTTGGTCCTCCTCCGTCTTCTCTTTTCCAGTTCCCTTCCTTTTTTTTTTAGGTTTTTAACATTGCATCGACCCTCAGTTGCCTTCCTTTGATTGTTTTCCTCTTTGTCTTAATTTTTTTCTCATATTTTCCCACTGCCCGCTATCTTATCTCTGCATACTCTCTAATTAAAACCACCATCAATACCACATTCATTGCTGTCTTCAGGCTGTGATCCATTTGCAACAGAAAACAGCCTTTCCAGTTCTTACAAAATTGAACCGAAGCTTTGTATGTTGAATATTTTAGGATGCAGCACACACTGTGCAAGTCATTAGTTGTTTTTGTTTTTTGTTTTTCCCCCTGTTTCAGCTGGTGATGGAGTACTGTCTGGGCTCTGCATCAGATTTACTAGAGGGTAAGTATTTTCATGAACACATTAAAACACTTTATGATTATAAAACTGTTTTGTTTATTGTTGATCATCATGGTGTTGACCTTAATGTTATTCCAGGAAGTCATTGAGTAGAAATACTTGTGTTATCTTTCATAAAACCAAAACACTTGAGCTCCTCTGCAGATGATACAAACAGAAATCTTCAGATTCCAAATCACAAATTCAGAAATCAATCACTGTCCAGTTCTGACAACATAAGCCTTCAGCGCAGAGAGCGTACACTGAGCAAGACTTTGCATTAGTATAGTAAAAGCTCAGAAAAGAAGGATTTAATCCTGTCATCCCTGTAAAATACAAGATAACAAGCCGACAAATACTAACCGTTCTAGTATGAATCTTTGTCTTCATTCTTTATGTGCAGCACACTTTTTTTTTAATAGATAAATCACAGTGCAACTGATTACTACAGACTCTTTTAAACATTGTCTGGATGTGCAGTCTTTCACGTGGCTTATTTTCTGTTCTGGGATTGAAAAAAGCTTCAGAGCTGAGGTTTACAGACGGATGGATGAAAAAAAAAACATCCTTTTTACGTACACAGAGTTAAAGGTCTCTGCAGAGCATCGTGAGTTTAACCCGTCTGCTGTAAGTAGCCGTCAGTTCAGATGACGGTTTGACCTAAATGAAGATTGTCATGACGACCAGACAGGAGGAACCACCGGTGTCAGATGGCTGCAACCTTTGTTCGCCGCCTCATTTTCTGTGGTTATTTTCTTCATTTTTTTGTTGAAGGAATCATAGAAAATCCTCCCGCTGTGATTCTGTGCTCAGTCTCAGTCTTTTCAGTTGTGTTCATGAGCACCGAGGCAAGATGGGACTTTTATTCACACCAGAGCAAGATAAGACACGACAGTGGAATCCGCTTGCTCATAATAGTTGATTAGGCACGTAACCTGATTTATTTTCCGTCGAAGACCACTTCGCACGGAGGAAAAACAAATTCTCTCGGGCCTAATTTGAACTCAGAAGGGTTTTTATGTGCCAAAGCTTGAATTTGCCAAACTATTTCACCCTCTAACCATCCCAGACCTGAAACCTACGTGCTGCTTTAAGCACCTACGTGTGCACTCACGACTGATGCAGAGCACACCGGCATGATGCTGTGATGCTGAGCCTTTTCCTGGGACACTGTGGGACTTGTGTTTGATATCTGTCATTGTTGAATCTTTAGAGGGTTGTATCTCATTTTTGACTGCACTTATTTATTTATTTGTTTGTTTGTTTTTTTAACAAAGTTCATAAGAAACCACTCCAAGAGATGGAAATTGCTGCCATTACCCACGGTGCCTTGTTAGGACTGGCTTACCTACATTCCCATAATATGATTCACAGGTGAGTCAGTTTCCTTCCTTGCTTCAGATGTTTCCCAACAGGAAGTGAGCATTTGTCAAAATCACGAAGATAAGATTAATTAAGACACTGATTTCCTTCCCTTTGTTACAGAGTTCAGTAATCAGTAAAAGCTGCAGAGCTGTAAAGGGTCTTGATGATCTCTGCTGTGAGGTTACAACCCTCCTCTGTCACTGCCGTGTCACGATGTCACTGGTGACATGTGTGGATCTTTTTGACAGAGCTGTTTTATCAGATTTGATCTCAGGAATTTAAAAATAGCGCGACACTCATTCAAATAAGCATCACATTTGTAAATACACACCAGTGCTGCCAGTGTGTGAAAGATGAGGGTAACAAAGATCCCTAACTTCATAAACGGCCGTGTGCCATGTTCACCATTTTAGCTCCTCTGTCTGGTGTTGTGTCACGTACAGCTGGTTACCTGGAGTGTGCAGCATGTATCAGGCGTAGATGTGTTTTACTTTCAACTGCTCGGTAACTTGTGCTCGTTTCCCCTCTCCTCTCCCAACCCAGAGACGTGAAAGCCGGTAACATCCTGCTGACTGAGCTGGGTCAAGTGAAACTGGCTGACTTTGGCTCCGCCTCCATTGCCTCACCTGCCAACTCCTTTGTCGGAACACTTACTGGTCAGTAGCCGCATCACAGAACAAAAAGACAAAAACAAAACAAAACTGGACACAAAAAGGAACTTTATGTTAAGAGACATGCAAAATTAGATACTTTTTTCTCATAAGTTAGAAATTGTCAAACATAATATAGCTGCTTTCGCTCTTTTTTTATTTTGTTTATTGTTCTGGGATGCTCGCCATGTTGTCTATTATCAGGGATTTGAGATGTTGGCAGTTGAAGGGCATCTTTTATAATCCTCACCACACTGGTGTGGTGGCAGTGGTACATGTGGATTCTACAAGTTCATGAAGATTTGATTTTATTTATTTCAATAAGTTGAAAAAAAACCATGGGTGTTTGTCACATGATGTGCAGCATCATCCTCCCTGTGGGGAAAAAAAAAAAACGGCAGTACTTTTCTAAAACGTAGTTTTTGACTTACTGCTGTTCTTTAGCAGTGGTGCTCGAATCCGTCTAAATAATTAAAAAAAATTGTCAGTGTAACTTCTAGATGGGGTAAGTGTTACACATTCACTGCCTACAGACAGTTTTGATTTGAATCGCAAGAAAACCATTGTTTCACATTGTTACGCACTGAAGCGATAATGTATCCTCGTCAGCACCACCTTAAGCACAGTAAGTGTTTACTCTCACAATCCCGGCAGATTTGATAGTTACTGAAATCATCTCCATAACAGCTGGACTTGGTGTCACACACACGAAAGTTGTCACACACTGCGTTCATGGAAACCCGTTCCAAAAACACTGAGCTGCTATCACAGCACACCAGAGTCTTAAGAAGCTCAGAGAAGCTTAGCAGATTCTAATATTTTCATGCACTTTTTTCCGTCCATGTGTAATAATTTGTGTATTTGTCTTTGTTTGTGCGCTTCTTCTGTGCTCAGGATGGCCC
The DNA here is from genome assembly GCA_018398805.1 of Hirundichthys speculiger. NCBI lineage: Eukaryota > Metazoa > Chordata > Actinopteri > Beloniformes > Exocoetidae > Hirundichthys > Hirundichthys speculiger. The sequence continues at coordinate 990,854 of JAGFBZ010000240.1, forward strand.
CAGAGGTGATTTTAGCCATGGACGAGGGTCAGTACGAGGGGAAAGTGGACATCTGGTCCCTGGGGATCACATGTATCGAACTCGGTGAGTAGAAATCATCGATTGGCCCGTGTGGTGAGAAACTGAAAATAGTAAATAAAATGGGAAGGCACAGCCATAAACCGACTCTAGTTTCTGTCTACGCCTCATTCAAGGAGAGGCCGGTTGGTATTTTAAAAATCTGGCACCAATAACGGTCTCATGCCTTCTCATTCCAGCGGAACGTAAACCGCCACTGTTCAACATGAATGCAATGAGTGCCTTATATCACATCGCACAGAACGACTCCCCCACGCTGCAGTCGAATGAGTGGTGAGTTAAAACCCCCCTTTCATCCTCAAATACAGCTGTTGTTTTTCAGAATGTCTTAACTATTTATTTGTATTATAAATAAATAAATCGCAGTATATCCAAGTTGACATTATGGTGTGTTGTGCTGTGCTTGCATTTGAGATTAATTATTTAAAAAAAAAAAAAGTGTAATGACTGACATGGCACCTCCAGGCAGCTGTGAAAACTGAAGTCCGACCTGGGCTTTGCTCAGCCAGGGTAGAGCCCCCCGTGTTAATCTCTGTTGGCCTGTGATCCCTGCAGCAGGCCTGGCGCGAGGTCACAATCATAAATCCATTACGTAATTACCTGTGAAACATCTGATGAGTGAACACTGTATTTACACCATTTCTGCTGGTCTCTTGTATGCGACAACATCAAAACAAAGCTGTTTGACTATTCTAATATAATTCCAGTAATTAGGATACAAATGTATTGCCTGCCAGAGTTATACCCACATAGCAAGTGTTATACGGGAAAATAATCTGCCATATTTATTATTTTATCCTGCTCTCAGCCTCTGAGCTCGTGACTCTGAATGCTAATAGAGTCTCCAGGGACCGTCCTTCCAGACAAACAGCAACTGAATAGTTTTAAAACAGCTCTTTGTTGTCTCTTTATAGCACCGTATTTCTCATATAGTAAGAAATAACTTATTTTTTCTTCCCGACTGATGACCAGCAGCTCTACAAAACAGGGACTTAGAGATTTATTACTTTAAACAAAGCAAAGCTACAGACTGAATAATGTCATGTCTTTGATAGCTACAGATAATATTTTACGTTTTCAGCTGATAAATGTCCAATACACTCATTTATCAGCATAGCATGGTAGATGATTATTCAGTTTGCACATTGAGCATGATAATTGTGTATTTGTTTGGCATACACATGTGCACTGTAGGCTGGCGCAGAGATGGAGGTAAAAGAGTTGTAGTTAGAATAAAGTTGGGTGCGGCAGAAAGGAGCATGCACGCTCAGGTGCGTGTGAGCACAGAGAGGTGGGTGATGTAAACTGGCAAAGAAAGATGCAAGACGTTACTAGTCATAATTTAGTTGGGACGGGGCAAGTTAAGACAAAAGTTTGCAGAATTTATCAGTAACACTGGGTAGAATGTTCTAAAAGGATCCATTTATTGCTGAAAGGTTGGAGCGTCAGGATGGAGAAGAATATCGCAAAGGTTTAACCTGGAAGTGAGGATGGGCTCACCAGCTCCTGACAAACTCCATCAAAAAGTCATAAACCAGTTAAACCTACAGTGCCTTGCGAAAGTACTTGGCCCCCTTGAACTTTTCAACCTTTTGCCACATTTCACGCTTCAAACATAAAGATATAAAATTTGGTAAAGATGGTTAAAATTGATGGGAAGATGATTGGAGCCAAATACAGAAGCATTCTGGGAGAAAACCTCTTGGAGTCTGCAGAAGACCTGAGACTGGGACGGAGATTTATCTTTCAACAGGACAATGATCCAAAACATGAAGACAAATCTACAATGGATTGGTTCAGAAATAAACGTATCCAGGTCTTAGAACGGCCAAGTCAGAGTCCAGACCTGAATCCAGTCCAGAATCTGTGGAAAGAGCTGAAGACTGCTGTTCACAAACGCTCTCCATCCAACCTCACTGAGCTGCAGCTGTTTTACAGGAAGAACAGGACCAGAATTTAGTCTCTGGATGAGTTAAACTGATAGAGACAAACCCCAAGAGACTGGAGCTGGAACTGCAGCAGAAGGTGGCGCTGCAGAGTATTAACGCAAGGGGGCTAGAGATGCGCGGATGAACCGTGCACCCGCGGGCGGAGCGGATAATCCGCATATCGGGCGGATGACTCGTCAAAAAATAATACTTTAATTAAATTCGGGCGGGTTGCGGTTGCGGTTGAAGCACTCAAATAATAATAATAATAAGAAAAAATATTTTACATATTATTAAAAAGGATGGCGGGTCGGTTCGGTTTTGAAAATTGGTGAAAAAACGTTCCTGCAAATGGATAGCGGGCGGATAGAGATTTTAAGAAGCGGTTGCGGGTTAAAATATACGTCATCCGCGCATCTCTAAAGGGGGCCAAATAATATTGCACGCCCCACTTTTCAGTTTTTTAAAGTTTAAAATATCCAATAAATGTTGTTTCACTTCACGATTGTGTCCCACTTGTTGATTCTTGACAAAAAATAAAAATTTTATATCTATATGTTTGAAGCCTGAAATGTGGCAGAAGGTTGAAAAGTTCAAGGGGTCCGAATACTTTCACAAGGAACTGTATATTCATGAATGTATGGTTGCAAAGAGCATAATAATGGAAATAGATTTTGGACATCTGGTGAAATCTGAGTGCATAAAGACAGAGACTGTTAGATGTCCATGACCTCCAGTCGGTCACGGGACACTAAAATGAGGAACCGTCATGCCACTGCAATCTGTACACCTGCATGGGTTTGTGTGTACCTTCAAAAGCAGTCACCAATCAACAGTCAGCCGCTGTGTTACAGAAAGGTAATCCTATACTCTGTTACACAAAAACAAATGGATCAGGGAGAGAGAAATGCCACCAAGCTCTTTAGACACCAACCCATCTCACATGGACAGAAGTGGACAGATGTTCTTGGGTCAGCTAAGTCCATGCTTCCTTTTGCTTTTTGAAGATAAGGGATGTCAGGTTCTGTGTGTTACAGATAACAAGGCACACCATGCATACTGTTATCAGCGAGAAGTGAAAAAACAAGCGTTTGTAATGGTGGGGTATAGGTGACTTGGATGAAGGTGACATTGACGCAGAGATTTGTGGTGTAACTTTTCAGAGACATGCGCTACCATCAAGGCGATGTCTTCTCCTGTGACATACATGGTTATTCCAGCAGCGTGGCTTCACGTGTTTGGCTGGCTTGTCTGCAGCCCTGATCTGTTGTCTGTTGACACTATGTGGACCATGAAGAAGAAGAGAACTGGATAACGATGAGCAACAGACAATATAGCTGCTTAAATCTTGTATTCAGCAAAAATGAAGAACGCATTCAGATTCTTGCAAAACTGCAACAGTGTGTATATGCGCTTGCCAGACAGTTGAAGAGTGCAACTGAAAGAGGGGCTGAGTAACAGCTGTTTTAACGTCTTTTCCCTCCAAGAGTGTTCCTGGCTTCACATTTTGGGTTTGTTTGTACTTTCTAAGTGCAATTAAGTTGTTCAGTTAAGAAGCTGAAAATTGCTTCCTGTGTTGAGACGCAAACAAGATCCACATTTTTGTTGCAGTTCTGGAGAACTTTGTTTTTTTTTTTTTGGAAGTGTAGTTTGTGTTAAACCTCTGTGTACCGTTTTTCTGTCATCCCCGTGGTATGATCATGATGCATGTGAGGCCGTACAGAGCTGTGCACGTTCACACGACTAAGCGTTGCTGGTTATCCACTTAATGGCAGCAACTAGTCATTTGCTCATTTGTTCTCAGATGAATAACTATTTTTATAGGTCGCCAGTCACATGAGACAAAGAGATTTTTTTTTTTTTGCTAGAATTTGCTGTCTGTGCGCACGGAGAACACCTGTTGTAAAATCAGCGCTGGTTTTTAGCGTCATGCCGAGGCGAGTGATTGTGGGACAGCACATGTTTGTGGTATTTTTGGAGGAGCTCCAGCGGCCCGAGGCATTAGCAGCATCCTGCCAGATGAAACTAGTAGAAAGAACGGCTCAATAGTGTCCTGTGTGCAGATGCGAGGCCACACGGCGTGCACATTGGCATGTCATACATCTGCACTCGTGGACCTGGGTATACCACAAATAAAGGAGTGGTCGCTGCTGAGGAGAGTCAGGTGGTAGAAAAGCGCTAAGCCTTTGCACGCAACCCAGCAGTGACCCTGAATGTGTAGGGCTGATGTTGTTAAAAACTTGATTAGCATCCTAGTGTGTTTTATCTCGGTGAATGCATGCTGTTTTACACCGTAATATGCTTGTAAGCATATTTTTAGATCAGCGTTCTACAGCTTCAACGGCCCGTATTTTAATTGCTCCACATATTTACATAATCCATATATCCGTAATCCATATATGGGTCATGTTTTATCTGGTTTAAGTGACTGACATGGTAAACACTAAACAAGAGATTACCCCTCCGTACACATAAATCATGAACTGATGATCGCTGCTTCTTTAGGAAGCCTATCTTTACATTGATCTTGCCACTTCTGCTTACATTTTTTTTTTTTTTTTTTTTCATTTAAATGTTTGACTGTGAAGAGAATTATTGACCTACATCCTGCTTTGCTCTTTACCCAGGTCTGACACCTTCCGGAGCTTTGTTGACTATTGCCTACTAAAAATTCCTCAGGACAGACCCTCATCGGGGGAACTGCTACGAGTGAGTGGGCTTCCTCTGTAATCCTTCCAGCTGTGACCTCACTTCCTTTCTCAGTCCCTGAGCCATAAGAATGAGTCACTCCCATCCACCCACGGCTCCCTAATGCGCAGGCATATATGGTGTCTTCTTGAAGCACAGGAATTAAGCCCCCTGCTGAGAGTTACTTATTTTATTTTTTCTGTCTTTTTCTTTGTTGTATCTTTACTTCCTGTGCCATGCCTTGTAGTCATGGTCTTTTATAAGTCCACAGAGCTCATGTGTGTTTTGATGCTTTCACATTCCTTTGATTAGCGCACAACTGATTCACCATTTCTATCCATTATATCTGCAGTTTTTCTTTTTATATTTATGGGCTTAGTGTGCAGCAATGTTTTCAAAACTGGAATTTCTTCACGTTGCTCATAATGGGTTGGAAAAGTATTTGTTTATGAATTTTAGAGTTTTTTTATGGTTTTGAGCATTGCTGTATACTGTTGAGAGATGGCAGGAAGTAAGAGGAGACGCAGAGGAAAAAAACGTGTGTATGCACTGGAGGCTTTAAAGCTCGTGATGGATGCATTAGCCCCCTTTTTTTTTTTCCCCCGGAAAGGAAACATGTCACATGGTTTACTGAGGGTTTTTTAAAACTATTTTTAAAGCTGCATGTGCTTCAAGTAAAAAAATGTGGGTTAGGGCGAAACGGTGAAATGTGGATCATACAAAGCATTTGAAGTAGAGCTGAGAGATTTTATCAATTCTGCGATATATATCGATATTTTATTTCCCCAGAGAGTATTGATTTTTCAGTATCAATATTCTAAGCTTCTTTCAAAACCCCCGTGTCCCACCTTTAAAAGCTTGCAAGGAACAATTTGCACTGTTTAAATAAATGAAACTATTTTTCTCAACAAATCTTTTATTCATTTTGTCCAGCATTTGCAAGCTGCCTGTCAGCCATATAATGTGTAATTGATGCTTTCAGTTCAATTAATTCAAACAAAGTCACTGGAACACTCACAAGATGTCACCAAAATCACTTTATCCCTTTAAAATCTTTCGGAAAATGATGTAAATGTATTGTAAGATGAATATCGATATATATCATATTGTGAGCCGAATCATATCGTATCATATCTTGAGATTAGTGTATCGCTACCGCCCTAATTTGAAGGTTAAAACTTTGAGGAGTTTTGTCCAAGGACAAGTTTGAACATTCAAACTAAACCTTTTACTAACGTTACCTGAACTGTCGCTCAAAAATAAAACGATGCGAAGCGTCTTTACTGTGACGGTTCGCCTGTCCTGATCTGGTCACAAAACACTCCTCTGACCCGCGGACGTTCACCGAGTTTGCTTGTAGTTGCAGAGTTGATCTTTTTGTTTGTCACCAACAGGTAATCCTATTCAGTCACTAAGAGTTTTATGTTCTTGGCGCTCGGGCTCAGCGGTGCACAGCTTGACCAAGACTTTTGACACCTGGCTTCGCTTTAGCAGGGGTGAGGGAAAGGTGTGAGGTTGGGACGAGGCTGGCTGAAGAGCAGTGGACTCTTATCTGAGCGGGGTCGAGGTTTTGACTGGGAGTTCACTCTTCTCAACAACCCTGACCCAAATCCTGGCAGAAAAAAAGCATTAAAGGGAGATAAGTACCAAACAGACTTTGGATCAGTGTCGAAGGGCCTGGTTTATAGTGAAGGCTGTTGGGGGTTGGGGTATTAGTTTATGATTAATACTCCACTTTCTCTTCTCAGACATGAACACACTAACTCTTCCTTTGACTGCGCACACACACACACACACACACACACACACACACATCCCCAAGCTCTTTAGAAGAAAAAATCAGGTCACCAATCTGTGTGCCTTCAGCTATCTGTGTTCAGGCTTCAGGTTAAATGCTTTACCTCCCCGTATATGTCGTCGAGAGTACTATTAATTATGAAAATCGTAAAACGGTAACCGCTCGGTGACCTTCTCCCGGAAGCATCCGCTGTTTTAAGGGGAAAAAAAACTCTCAAATGGTTAAAAACTGCTGTTATTTGAGAGTTCTTTGGGTCTGGGGGTTTTTGTTTTATTTATTCGTCTCTTTAATCTGATGAATTAACCGGCCAACCTCAGATGTTTGCAGCGCGGAGAACATCCCAGTGAGAAAAGATTTATTGATATTCCCATAACATAGAATAGAAAAGTAGCAGAGCAGCGCATTGGAGAAGCTTGGAGCCAGTAAATATTTAAAACTTTTTTCATTATAAATGACTTAAATTATAAATTAATTCATGAAATTGAACGTTAATTTGCGGTCCATTTGTAGCTGAGCGTCGAGAACAATATGTAATCAGCAGCTGATCGGCTTGGCATGATGAAGTTTTGTTCAAAGTTAAAAGAATAAATAATTAGTGACCCTGTGATGAAGGCAGAAATGTTTAAAAGACTGAAGTAGAAAATTAAATCAGTATATTCCACCATTCTTTGTCTTTGTTGTTTTGGAGTCTTGAAGCACCCGGTTCAGGTAAATCTTTTAGGGCCCAGTCTGGAAAAATAAAAAGCTTTTTGTTTAATGTCCATTTGCATCGTCATCATGATACCCATCAGTGTCAGTCTGAGGACGGATCGTTGAAGCAGGTTGACTGTAGGTACTGTAGAAAAGCTGCCACGTCTTCTCAACACAAACCATGCAGCGAGAAGGAGTCAGAAACAAGATTATGCTGGTCGATGTGCAAGGGGTTGGCTGCCCACCCACATTCTGATGTAGGTCCGTCAGAAAACGGGACAAACGGGACAAATCACTCTTATCTCTATTTTCAGTGTGTGATGTCACTCCCAAGTGTCCTGACTAACCCATTACACCAGCATCTGTCACATGGAGAGGGAGGTGTTCAGAGTGAGAACGGGGGCTAAAATTAGAACTAAAAATGTACTCTTTTTTTAATGCACTCTGTATTTTCTACTCTAGTATCCTTGGGTTGCATACAATTCACCCATTAAGGCTCTCAATATTTTATGAATGAGAGTGACTCAGAGGAGGTGTGAATCCGTGTGTGTGTGGCGTAGTGGGTGGAAGGGAAGTGTTGGGGAGAAAAATCTATTCCGTGTTTGTTTGTTCATGTTTTATCTTTTTTTTTCTTTTGGGCATTGTCACGTTAGTAAATTGCAAAGAAAACAAATGTGCATTTTGAAAGTAAGCAGTCAAACACACACACACACACTGAGCAGCTCATTCTCACCCCACCCACCTGCTATGACAAAGTCATTATGTAAGGCAAAATAGATAATTACATAAATGTTTAAAAGTACAACCTCCATTAAATTACTGGAGTTGTTTTTACAAGAACCAGACAGTTTCAGGTTATGAATCAGTGAAGTGTAACAGTGTTAATCTGACTATTTCATTGCTGCACAGATTTGCTTAAAGGAATTCATTTACCTTAATTCACCTTTGAAAAAAAACAACAACAAAATAAGTAATTATTTGTTTATTACTCAATGGCTGTTGTTTCTTTTCCTTGATTCTGATTAAACTGTTGTCATTAACGTGGCAACAAGGCAAATGCAATGCAGGATTTAATTGAAATGAAAAGGATTAAGAGCGTTTATGAAAATCGATTTTCATGGGCGATCTTCCTCAGAACCCGTGTAATGAGTGGAGTCGGGGATGTGGACTGCTGAGACTCCCAGGGTGGGTTGAGCAACCAGCAGGCGCCCTCTAGTGTCAGCCAGCGTTGAAATAAAACACTGGACAAATGAGAACGCTGGCCTCGAGTTAAAAATGAGGAAACTGAAATGTTTGGTTCATCTCTGCTGTTCACCTTTAATAGGATGAACTGATTTGACTGGAACACGGTTTGTAACAAGTGTTTTTGAATAAAAGCTCTTTAAGAAACGACATAAATGCGAGAGTTAAGTGACAAAGAGTCCTTTAAAATACCTTTGAGAACTGGAAGTATTAAATTAATTAAATTATAAGGTATGAAGACAATAGCTGATCGCTGACAATAAATCCAAATTAAAAAAAAAAAAAAACTAACTCTTGTTTTCTTCTGTCCAGCATGATTTTGTGCGTCGGGAACGTTCGCCGCGCATTCTCATCGACCTCATCCAGAGGACCAAGGATGCCGTGCGCGAGCTGGACAACCTGCAGTACCGCAAGATGAAGAAGATCCTCTACCAGGAGAAACACAACGGCCTCATGGGAGAAAGCCAGGAGGAGGAGGAGGTGGGAGGAAGGGCAGAGGGCTGGGGAGAAATGTAAACAGGACAGATGCAAGAGAAATCCCAAAGAGTAAAAGAGACGAAGGAGCGACAGCAGAAGCTGAGCTTCAGTCTCGTTCAAATTCTGACCTCAAAGGGAACTCTGTTCTTGTTTGTATTTGTTTATGACTTTTCACCCATTTCATCTCACTCAATCCCACTCATTTCAGTCTGTAAACACATACGGGAACTATTTTGTAAAATGCTCAGCCATTGGCATCCGCAAACAATAGTTGCAAAGATTTAACTTATTACAAGAGTAGTTTGGTTAGGCAGGCACAGCCGAATGCAGCATTTATGAGCTAAAAATGTCATGATCTGTTTGTGTGCTCATTATTTATTCATTGTTTGGTCTCGAAAAATCTGAAAACACTGACAAACGGTCACTTCCTGAGTCCATGCTCGCGTCTTAAAATGCCAGGGAGAATTTCAGCTGGAGACATGATGTCTCCGACCGGCCGCCTCAACCCCCAAATGAGCATTTTTCAGATTATTTTTGTCAACATGTATGTATCTCAGACCAAAAGTGGCTCTGGGTTTCTTTAGAATCACGTTTGACAACTATCCAGTCCTCTACGAGTGGCGTTGTGAACTGACTTGGATCTGGTGTCGGTGGCTGCTCACAGCAGTGCATCACTGACATCACAACAATCAGGAGCCGTCCCTCTGCAGCTGAAAACGTCCCTCTGCAGCTGAAAACGTCCCTCTGCAGCTGAAAATGTCCCTCTGCAGCTGAAAACGTCCCTCTGCAGCTGAAAACGTCCCTATGCAGCTGAAAACGTCCCCGGGCCGACCTGACCCAAGGTAGAGGCAGGGGTCAAGCACAGTCACAATGGTGCCATTCTGCTCCATGGGATGCAGACATCACTGCAACGAGACCCTGTGAGAAAATCCTCCCGTGTCGAGCCTGGTTTTCTGTTTCCGTTTGCTGCAAGGTTACTGAATACCAAAAGATGATCTCTTTTTTTTTTTTTTTCCTTATTAATCTTTTGCATACTCAGTCGACTTCCACTCTTAATCTAGACATGTCCGTAAACATGAGCGCCGACGCAGCAGAACAACCCAAATTTAAACATGCACACACCATTCAGCAGTTAGAGGTTAATGGGTAACCTCCCATGACTGACTCGCACGCAATCGAGAGGGAATAATCTTATTTCCTCTGTTTAAATGATTTTGTTTAATGCATATGTGAATGAAGCAGTCTGTAGTCTGCGTGTATTCTGTTTACCTGACTCTTTTTTTTATAAATGTTCATTGGTGTAAGCGTGTGTTTGCGTCCACCTGCAGGACAGCGAGGCGGCCAGCTGTAAGATGAACAGCCTGGGCAGCAACCACTCCATCCCCAGCACCTCCGTCAGCACCGGCAGTCAGAGCAGCAGCGTGAACAGCATGCAGGAGGTGCTGGACGACAGCTGCTCTGACATGACCATGATGCACCCCCAGGACTACAGCAGCACCCTGGAGTCCTCTGCGCACACCAAGAAGGTACAGGTCCGGGGGTGACGGCGGAGTGTTGTTCAGGTGTAGATGACCAAAAAAAATATCAGACACCTCCACCAAGTCAGCGGTGGGAACTTGAAAGCTTTCTATGAATTTCTCAGTTATTCCCAAAAGGTTTTGTTAGAACATGGGTGTATTTAACGCTACCTGACATTACGTTCATGCTCTTAGAAATGGGGTTTTGTCACAGAAGCGAAAGGTGACTAATCTTCAATTCATTCAATGTCCATAATGTCTCTCTCCATTTACCTCCACTCAGGTCTTTGAGTTGACCTGCCAAGAGCAAAAAAAAAGAGACAAACCCTGACTAAAACAGCAAGGACCTCACAGCACCTGGCAGCAGTTAAACACTTTTCCCTTAATTAGATTTTTTTTTTTTTTTTTTTTTGAAATTCAACTTTTTTTATTGTTCAAACTCTAAACCCACACAAAAAGGTCCATACAGTACATTACAATATCCTATTATACGTAGTTTCATTATATGCCACCTTGACATCTCTGATTAAGAAAATAACAGTAGTAATAATTAGAAATATAAATATAATGGCTGTCGTTGGATATATCTCATATCCCTTTCATGTGAACCCAGAAATCATCCCAAATCATTTGTTTCTAATCTTTCATCTTTTCCCAGCATACTCTCATAAGAGGCTGCTTCAATTACTGCATTGACCCAGTCTTTTAAATCTAAAGTTTTAACACACTTCCAATTACATAAAATAATTCTTGCTGCCATAATACAGCAGAGTTTTACAACAGCGAATACCTGTTCTGTTATGCTTGGTACCACTGGCTTGTCTCCAAGTAAGCAAAGTCTGGGATCAGCAGGCAGTGAGAAACCCATCCATCCCTCTAATATTTCAAGGATTTTACACCAAAACCTTAATTTGATCTTTATACATTTATCCATAAGGATAGTTGACACAATCAGCATTTTTCACGTTAAAGCAATCACTTCCCTTCTGAGGCAAGAGCTGTGCACTTTATGAATAAAAGGAAGCACGGCTCTGCAAACATCCCCTGGTTCCTCGCACTGTTTACAAGAGTGTGCACCCCCCCCCCCCCCCCCCCCCCCCCCCCCCATGATGCCATGGAAACCCCTGACACATTCTTCACTGTTTACAGATTGCTTCAAGTTCATCACTGACATAGTTCACACTTCAGAACAAAGGCTGTGCATGTATGTCATCAGGGTGCACACGTTTCTCACAGATTGCCCCACTTGCATCTGTCATTTTGCGTGCACACGGGTCAACGCGGCATCTGACATTTTCAAAGAATATCTCGCGTGACGTTAAAATCAATGAGGAGAGGGTTGTCACGTCTGTCGTCGGCTCCCTTGAGCTGCTCTTTGTGCCCTGACGGTGCATGAATGAGGTTGTCATTTAGCGAGCAGACAGCCAGCGTGTCGTTCTGGGTTCAGGGGCTGAGCTGGGAAGTGACACACATTGTTTTCAGACGCTGATGAAGTTTCTCTTTCACATGAATCAAATGTTCGGTCCCCAGACTCCCAGGAGCGCTCTGGCTTTGAAGGGAGGGTTCGTGTCTTTGTTTTCGTTTTGCTTCGTAAGGTTACATTTGACAATGTTTCGGCAAACAGTTCCTTTTGATTTCTGAATGTCGTTTCATTAAAATCAGCTGGGAATCTTGTTATTTGAAAAGTCACAGAATTCTGGCTCAGTTTTTAGCGAGATGACGTCATGTCCTCCAGCCCCAGCTTTTACCTTCACTTTTATCAAGCTTGTTGATAAAATCTCTTTGTTTTTGGCTCAGGACCACCAGTATAACTGGGATGACGGGATCCACAGAGACCACCGACCAGAGCTGAGGTCCGCCTCCTCCGACCGGAGCAGTCAGTCCCAGAGCTACAAGAACCAGGGCCACTTCTCCACCATCAAGTCTGCCTCACTGGTGAGTTCGAAGCTGAGATGATGAAGCCTTCAAGAGCAAAAGAAGAATCCAGTCCAGTCGCCTTTCGTTCAAGCTTTTTAAAGAATTTAAAGCCAAATCTTAATTTTCTGTTTATCTTTTCTGTGTGAAGCTGTGAGAAATATTCTCCATGAGCTGCAAGGATTTTTTTTTTTTTTTTAAGGGACATACATTTGTGAAACTTTTAATTTGAAGGACGTGTTGGTTTGAAAGCAAAAAAATAAAATAAAATAAAACAGTCGAGACTTCCTCTTGCGGGAGCCAGATAGACGAAGTGTGCTGCAGCAGCATGTGAAGACACAGAGGGGACGTTCTTTTGTTTCTGTTCAGACCCGTCTGTGGATGACAAACAGCCGCGCACCATGTCTCCGTGCACGTTTGAACAAACTGATGTTGTTAAAGGCTGATAATCCCGACGTTTCTCTCTTTATGAGTTGCTCGTTTTGTCTGCGTTTTGTTTCTCTTCCACACTTTTATCCCTCGTCTGCCACAGATTTCTCGACTGTTTTCTCCTCTCGTTCACCTCGCTCCCTTTGTTTCCTCCTCTTGCATTACAACATCCTCCCTCCCCACCTTTTATTTTTATTCCCCTCCTTTGTTAATACATCATTCTCAGATGCGACTCAATACTCTGAGTTGAGGGGGGGGGGGGGGGGGGGCTCTCTATCTTTCTATGTCTCTCGTTCACCGTCTCCCTCTCACTCTCCCTCCATGTCTGTTGTCATGGAAACCAGCTCTAGTAACTAGAAAGTCGTTTTGGTGTATGTAAGTGTGTGTGTGTGTGTTTACCTATCCGTGACCCATTGGTTTTAATTGCAAGTTTCTTCTGTTGTCAGCTTGTAAACCGTGAGCAAGGAAGGTGTGTATGTGTGTGTGTGTGTGTGTGTGTGTGTGTGTGTGTGTGTGTGTTCATGTGTGTTCATGTGTGTGTGCCCTCATGTTGTCCTTGACCAGACCTCAAGCCACTGATAGTCCAGGGATGTGCATGTTGTATGCCGAGAATCTTAATACTTCATCTTTTTAGTTTTAAATACTCTTTTTTGTTTTGTTTTGATTTGTAGTGACATAAACAATGACGGGATCGTGTGAGTCCAGCCGGAGGTTTTATATTTCTGTTGTGCATTATCAAAGTTTGGGGGAGACGGGGGACACTGATCAGAATATGTGTTCCAGTCCGCCGGTTCTGTTTCAAACTGTTGTGTAGGTCACAGGATGGAAAACGCTCTTTACTCCATTAAAAGTCTGCCTCTTCCTCTCTTTTACTCAGAATCACAGAACAATCTCAACAGGAAGTTTATGGTTAAAGAAGAGTAAAGAATCAATCTGGAGTCCCGATCGCAGCACATTTTCCTAAATTTCTGGTCCACTCTGTTGTGCTGCGGATCGAAGTCAAAAACCACACTCGGTGTAATGAAGGCAGTCTGTCTGGAAGCGAGGCAGCATCCTGTCAAGCTCGGTACCGCTGTAGCGCGAAAGCGCCGGTCCTGCCTGCCGGCGCTGAAAGAGATGACATCATCTCTTTCTGGCGAGCGCAGACATCCTCAGATTGGCCTCGAACTGCTGAGACTGGAAGCAGGTAGACAAAGAGAGGGAGAGGGAGAGTCGAATGGGGGGGGTCCAGATGGTGAGGGGTGATGGATCGCTAGAGAGGACAGGGAGAACAACTAAGAGGGAGGAAAAAATAAAACACCAGGAACAAATTCCTGAGCGATTTTAAAAATGAAATCTATCACCCTTAGACAGGTAGATGATGGTGGTGGAGGGGGGGGAATATTAGAGGGTGAGTCCAGTAAACAGATAACAGACCCTGAAGATGTGCTGGACAAGAGGTGGCAGAGGGAATGTTAAGAGGAGGAGATGCAGAGAAACTTAGATAAACATAGCTGAGACAAAAGCAGCGCTGACTGAAATCTGGACTGACAAAAGGTGAGAAAAACAGAATGTAAAAAAAATCTGTCTGGGATACGTAAGAAGAAAAAAAACACTGAAAATGATTTGATGCAAAGAGAGAAGGATGTGAGAAGTAAATAGCTGGGGGGAGGGGGGGTGTTATTGGTTTGATGAAGTCACCGAAACACAGCGGTGTAAGAAAACATTTCTCCTCATCTGAAGCTTCACATCTTCAGATGTTCGGCTGACGGCTGCGATGCTGCAGCTGTAAAACTCAGAGAATCTCATTTCACTACAATCACCTGATTAGAGCTGCAACTTGTATGTTTTAGCAGTAAACCCGAAAGAGCTGGCGTGTTTTGATGCGTCTCTCATTTGGCAGTGTGCTTCAATGGTAACGGTTTTGTAGCTGTGTTGTACAAAAACAAAAAAAAAGAAGAAGGACGAGAGACTTATTTTACAGGTAAATTAGTGCTGAGCCCCTCACATGTGCATCTGCAGGAAAACAGGACACTAAACTGTGTCTGTGGAGGCTTTTCTCTCTTTCTGCCAGATGACTCCACCATATGTCACCATACATTCACTCTTGTTTTCTCCTCTGGCTTAAAAATGTGTGCACTGATCCTTAAAAACAACAAAAAAAATAAAATAGAATTACACAAATTGCAAATCTAGACAGACACCACCTCTGTTAAGCTTAATATCAGATGTCTTTCAGGGAGGGTCCTTATGATAAAATGTGTCATCAGAAGCAGAGGGCTGCGATGCTCCTGATTGGTTGTGGAGGAGCAGAGCTGGGGTCCGTCCATTCTCACTGCCACCAAACACCTGGTGAAAACAGAGCTCACTTTGTCCTGATTTCTAAGAGCATTTCTGCTATTAATTCGATTCATCCAAAAACACAAGGCTGTTTGCCGCTCGTCCCGGTGCCGTAAAACGGTCGACACCAGGGGGAGAAATCTGCCGTTAAGCGGATTCAAGTGCAAATTTCTTGAAAAGATTACCTTGAACTGCAAAATGAGCAAATGAAAATAAATAAATAAGCAAATAAAAAAATCAGCTGCTCAGCTCCGCTGATCTCATTCACCTTTAGCCTGCATGGCCCCTCCTCCCCCTGAATATGATCTCCCTCCAGTCCCAGAGCCTTGTGAAAGAGGCCATCACATGATGTGACTTGGCCCTTTGTGGTGGTGTGGAGGGTGGCAGAGAAGCAAGTGACTCGGATTGGGAGGCTCTATTACAGTAGGGGTATTGATTCAACACAGATTAAGGAGAAGGGGAGGTCAATGTCCACCTATTTCCACCCCCTCCACCCAGCTTTCTCCCTATTAGCTCTTATTTTCCTTCTCAGGGTTTTTTTTTTTCCCCTTTTCCCATTTAACTCTCTCCCAGTCATGCTCCATCTGCTGTTTCTTCTTTGCAACCGCCCTCCCTCCCCTCATCTCTGGGCCTGCTCCTCTCTGACCCCCCACCCCCCTTCCCCAACTTCTCTCACTCTTTCTCAATGAGGTATTCATGTGACCCACCTGCTGTCCGCCGCTTAGCGTTAGCCTTACTAAAAAGCCGCACTGTGCTCTTGTTGGCCCGTGGAGTCGGCCTGCCTCATTCACAGTTCACACGTCTGCCTCGGCCGCTGTGTGCCCAGGACGCCATCCAAAGAAAGGGAGGGAGTTCAGCATCCAGTAAAGGGGGGTGGGGGTGTCTCGGGGTGGTATCGGAGCTCAGGCAGGGTTCTGTCGGGCATAGGATGCTGCACAAGGTCCCTGGATGCTGGTGCACTTGGCTAAAGTCGCCATTATGTTTGGCCTGAGGAGTTCAGGTGGAAGTTATGAGAAGATGCGGAGCGAATACTATCTAGACGTGGAGAACCCTTTCTGCCCTCAGGTTGGTGCGTCAGGTGCAGGTTTTGGTTTGAATGAGTGTTAGAGAGTGTGCGGTCCTTATCTTCGATTAAACTCAGCTATGTAGCACCTCTTTGATCATGTTTTCCTCCATCTAGATTAACTGCATTTTAGATCTTTTTGGTTTCCTGTTCTGGTCAGTGACTGTACATGTGATGGTCAAATGAAAGAGCTTTCCTTTAGTTCTACTGATGAAATTCTCAGTATTTTACTTTTTCTTCTCATATTCTTACTGCTGATATACTGTTTTCTGATCTTTTTGGAAATTATAACCCAGGAAAATTAATTTAAATGAGGGCAAGTGACATGCCAGGGTTTTTATTTTATTTTATTTTATTTTATTTTATTTTATTTTATTTTATTTTATTTTATTTTTTGTAATTTTTTTTTTTATATTTATTTATTTTTTAAATATTTTTATTGATTTTTATATTATATTTTACAAGTTTCCATGCCATGCTTTGATACCCTTTCTTTTTTTATGTTTGCATGAAATCTTAAATTTATTTATTTTTTTCCTTCGATTTAAAAAAAAAGTCAGTGTTGCAGCGCTCTGATCTCCTGACGTTTCTTTTTTCCGCAGGTGACCAAACAGATCCACGAGCATGAGCAGGAAAGTGAGCTCCGGGAGCAGATGTCGGGCTACAAACGCATGCGACGGCAGCACCAGAAGCAGCTGATCGCCCTGGAAAACAAGCTGAAGGCCGAGATGGACGAGCACCGGCTCAAACTGCAGAAGGAAGTGGAGACGCAAGCCAACAATGCCTACATCGAGCTGGAGAAGCTGGCTAAACGGCACGCGGTGCAAACTGAGAAAGAGGTGGGATTTGTGAGGGATGGAGGGGGTCACAGGCCACGAGTGGATGCATGAGTGCAATAAATATTTTGCAGATGAACACACCTGCCTACACGCGCTGTCCAATGGTTGGTCAACTTAATGAAACAGGTGGACGTGATGTAGGAGAAACTATGATTGTGCAGCTGCGACACTAAGAAGCTCAGTTTGACATTGTGTGCTTTTGGAAACATTTTGCCAGAACTTTACACACTGCTGCCACCCAATGATACATGCGATGAAGCACAAGGCCAGAAGTGGGTCACAGAATGTCACGCTCTGAAAAACAAGCCACATATCTGTGATGAGCACACAGCGTACCCGTCCAGCCAAGGAGATAGTATAATCTGTACATATAGACAAGCATGTAAGTCTAAGCAGCTGCATGAACCCGCAGCATAACAAGTGTGTGACGTCTCACGTGATTTAAGCGTTTAAAGTAAGATGTTTTAGCCACCGAAGCAAGTTCACAGTCAAACTGTAGGTTACTTAAACCAGTGTAGAATCTTTAAATGTCTATAATGCTGTTAAACAGGACAAACTTTTTTTTAATAGTAGGGCTGGGCAACGATTAAAATTTTTAATTGCTATTAATCGCATTATTTCCCTGATTAATCACGGTTAATCGCATTGTTTACGCAAAATCAAATAATGAATTCAAAAGTAGTGTAAAATGCACTTTTATTTAAATGTTCTGCTACCATTTGAACTAAAGTGTCATAACATTTGTTGTTCAAACACTTTTAACATCAGCACTTGTCAGTAACACATATGTAGTGTAAATCTCATCTTAAAAAGTGTAAAATAAAATAAAGCTTATTGCCACTGCCAGGGCATTAATGTCATCCTGTTTTTATTAAAAAAAATTTTTAAAAGTTTACTAACAAAATCCAACAAAATGATTGTGTCTCAGCATAATCAGAACATTAAAACATTAATTTCTGAGGTAACAGCAGAAACTTTTAACGGGGAGTTCAACTTGTCAGTGGTTACAAATAAGCTTATTTCTGTCAAATCCTCCGTCTGGGAGAACTTTAAGATGAAAATGTCCACGTTAAAGTTCAGTAACTTTATTAATCCGTGTATCATTCATTCTTTCCATTTTCAATTGTCAATCAAAAATAAAAAAAATTAAAAAGTGACATTTTATTACATTTTTCGTTCTTTAATCTAACACAAAAAATGAAAAAATGCCAGTTTTTTTTTTTTTATTCTAATTTTAGATTTGGATCAAAAATACGAAATTTAAAAACGGGCCACAGAACTGAATTAGTTTTATAATGGAGGACTGGACTTTCTGTTGTCATTACACATCTGTGCCACTAGATGGAGCCGCACTGCAGTAACCAGCTAGAGAACAGCAGGACAGTGAACACATGGAGCAGATCTGATGGAACATGGAGGAATGACGCAGTTTTGTTGCAGTCCAGAATTTTTTTTTTTTTTCAGACAGAATTGTTAATATTGCTACCTGAGTTGCTACCCGAAATGTAAAGTTCACGGATTTTTACCGTTCTCCATGTCTGTTTTAGCTTTTCCTTGTTTACCTGGCAATTCTCTTCTGGTTCTGCAGCAGCCAGTAACACACTTTTCAAAACAAAAGCATGTGAGCAACATGCATTAACACGCGATAAAATAAATGTCGGCGTTAATAAATTAATGCGCTAACGTGACAATAACGCGTTAACTTGCCCAGCCCTTATAAAGGCTAAAAAAAATCCTTCCATTGGAGATAATTATAAGATTGTTTTTTGTTTTTTTTGGAGGGGGGGCTTTTTCTGCTTAAAATGAAGGATTTATTCTCAGTTAATTGGTATTTGTAGATGTAAGAAGGCCTCGTCACTAATGAAACAGCTCATTCTCAGCCAGTGTTCCCTCTGTGCCATGTTTCTTCCAGATGAAGACGGCGCTCACAGACGAGAAGAAGTTCCAGCAGCAGATCGTGGCCCAGCAGAAGAAGGAGCTGACCACCTTTCTGGATAATCAGAAGAAGCAGTACAAACTCTGCAAGGAGAAGATTAAGGAGGTTTGCCACGTTCGTTGGTTTCCTCCTCGGGCGAGTTCCTTCGTCCGCCTCTGTCATGTGTGAAACGTGGTCGAGGGTGCTGTTTACTGTTGAGTCAGCCCGCCTACACACAAACATACTCACCGAGTACCACCGAAGTAGAAGTTTTGTTGAGTCATCCAGCCTACTTACAGTGTACCTTCCTATGTATGTACGCACAAACAAGGAGTACCACGAATCCATACGCTCACTCCAGCCTTTCTGTGCCTCCACAGTTTTGAAAAGGAGTCCACAGACGGCTCCTGTGGGCTGGGAGTGGGATACATTGTGTTTTCGGTTACAAGATAAGTGACCGAAATTAGGTCAGCGCAGTTAAAAGAAAGTATTGCTGGCAGGGTGAGATATTTCCCACCAACCGGGGGGCTACAATAGAATTAGAGTCTGCAGAGATCAGGGATCAGGCTCATGTGTTAAGTGCATTAGTGTGAGTTGTAGATTACCTTAAAGCCCATGAAGAAGAAAGAGCATTCTTACAGTGAGGGGAAATAATTGGCAGATTTGTGTGTGTGTGTTTGTGTGTGTCTTTACTCTGGCTAAAGAAGGCATGTGCCAAAATAAAAGGTCAGCCAGAGTTTGCCATCAGTTCCCAGCACAAACCCTCGATAATGTGCAGCTTCATGTTAAAGCTTTTCAGCCATTTCCTAGTTGTCTTTTACTTGACCATCAGTATCCCCCCCCCCCGCTTCAAACTCTCATCCTTTCCCAGGAGATGAACGAAGACCACAGCACACCCAAGAAGGAGAAGCAGGAGCGTCTGTCCAAGCACAAGGAGAACATGCAGCACTCCCAGGCTGAGGAGGAGGCCCACCTTCTGTCCCAGCAGAGGGTTTTCTACGACAGGAACTGCCGCGCTTTCAAGCGCAAAGTCATGATCAAGAGGCACGACTTGGAGCAGGAGCAGATCCGTGAGGTGAAAAAACAAAACTAAGCACTGAGGAAAACATGTATTTGTTACATTCATTTGAAACTACCATGCTACTGGCTGAGCAAACCATAAGTATGAAATTTTCGAGTTTAAATTCCAAGTTAAAAGCCCTATTTTTATGAGCTGTTATTCTTTCAGTTGAAGGTGACATTGTCCAAAGAGAGATTTTTCTCAGCAAACAACGGTGCATCTGTGATAATTACACTCATTGTTCTGTAAGAAGATTATAACACAGCAAAGCACACTAATAACGTAATAATCTGAAAAGCTGTTGTGCACTGCAAATCTGGAGGAAGTCTTAGAGGGCCCAAACGCTTCCTGTGGGAAAACACACAAACTGAGCAAGCGTTTAAATTGAAATTGAATCCAGAATATTTAATGTGTGATGCTTATTGATTTTTCAGCTGCTGATAATAGCAGGGCACACATCTTCCCTCTGACTGTCCCTCTTCTCTTCCGTCTCTGTCCTTGGTCCACCCAAGGAGCTGAACAAGAAGAAGACCCAGAAAGAGATGGAGCACGCCATGTTGATCCGCCACGACGAGTCCACGCAGGAGCTGGAGCACCGGCAGCTGAAGACCCTGCAGAAGCTGCGGATGGACCTGATCCGCCTGCAGCACCAGACGGAGCTGGAGAACCAGATCGAGTACAACAACAGGCGCGAGCGCGAACTCCACCGCAAGCACGTGCTGGAGCTCCGGCAGCAGCCCAAGAACCTCAAAGTGAGTCGCCACAAAGACGCCGAAGTTTTGGGGTATAAATGTAACTTTTGTTTTTTTCTAAAACTTACCAGGATTTTTCCAGTTTTCCATCACCCTCGAAAAGATGGCTGAAAGATGCCTCAAAGATGGTGCAAGCAACAGGCAACACTTTTTGGTACCTCAGATAAAGCAGTGATGCAACCTGAATGTAATGAGTTAAATCATGTCACGTCTGAATTCCAGCACGTTTTAATTTACTTATGAGGGTAAAAAAGAAAACATCGAAACTGCTGCTGTCTTGAACCTTTAACCTCAAGCAGAAGAATTCCTCACAAAGCAGATCAGCTATGAATTCTGTTATTTAGGGATGCACGATAACTGTTTTTTAAAACTGATAACTTTCAGCTCCTGAAGGCCGATACCGATAACCGATATCGGTTACAGACAGATATACCTAAGTTCATTACATCAATACTATGAACAAAACCAAAAACAGTTTCGACTCTTTAAATGAACAGATATTTATTTTTTTACAATGAAAAACTATTGGAAGCCTCTCAAACATTTTCATAAAGCTATCAGACAAACCTATTTGATATCTCACATTAACTTAAATAAGCTGCATTACTGATTGATATAAAAAATAAAGGCTCCTAGAACTGATGGAAATACATGCATCAGAATTACTAACTGAAAAAATGTATTCCTCAATGACAATAAAAAATAATGCACAGGTCATAATGTACTGACACAAGTTAGACTTGCCTGTGTGAATAAACTGAAAAAGTGCACTCCATAGTAACAAAAAAATATGTTTAAAGGATTTTGGCTTGTAGTTCCATTCTAATGAATGCCTTTTAATTAAAGTAAATGAGGTTCTGTAGTTTTGGGGGGGTTTTTAATCTCATGGAAGCTTTAGATGAGAGAGATGATGGCGAGGAGAGGAGAGGGGAGACTTGGTGTTGGCTTGCCCACGTTAGCTCATGTTAACTCACGCTAGTGCGATTTCAAAACTCCATGGAAGCGATGGTTATGTTTCAGGTGGCTGATCAGGTTTAACGTATTAAAGCTTGTGCTATTTTTCCCTTCTTTGCTTGGAGCATTTGTCACAAATAATCATTGAACTACAGGGCATAAAATCGCGACCAACTGGTCGCCATATGCGACCCAAATTTAACGATTTCGACCGTTTTTTCTGCCCTGTCGCCAGTGGCGAGGGACACAAAATCCACCATCAATTTAGGAATTTTTTTTTTTGATTTCTGCACATTTGTCATGTGTCACCAAGGCAAACATATCTAAATAACTTAGAAACAAAGTTTATTTAGAACTTTAGAAACAAAGTTTATTATTAGATATATATTATATGTCGGAAAGTGGCCCTGTTTTGGGTGCACGTCGTTTGCCGGAAGTCATAACTACACATGCGCCTAACCCAGCATGGACAGGTGGACTTTTGCATTCGTCGGTCTTCAGTTTTGTCCATCACTGAATCTACTCCAGAGCAAAATGGATCCTTTTGGTAAATAACCTCATAAAAATACACAACAGAATAGTTAACACTAGAACCGCCAAGATTCCAAACTTCATTTTCAGCCCATCGCTGCAACAGCGTCAGTGATGCGAACATGTCATTTCTAATAGTTGTAACGTGGCTCATTCCTGAATGTTTCTGAAATAATAATAATGGACACTTGTCAAAATAAGTGTTTAAAATGTATATTTTTGCGAGCTTTTTTTTTCTACGTGGTAGAACGCTGCGCGCGCTCTCTCTCAGCCACACAAATAAATACATCAGTACGTTCATCAACAAACTGTAGGAGCTGTATGTTAACACAAACATGACAACAACAGCAATCGAATGACAGACTATTGACAATACAAAACAACAGATTTCAGATGTTAACAGATATTTTAATAAAAACGGATTAACGCTGCGTGCTCCCCCTCACGCACACATGACTCCATTCCCAGCCCTCCTCTCCACCGGCGCGGCTCCGCCACCGTTCAGTCACAGGTGTGTTGTATCACCTGGTCCATCAGGTACATGAACGCATTCATAGGGTCGTCAATGTTGCGGCGCGCGTATGCAGTTGGACCACCTCTCTCCACCGGGACATTTGTGGACTGGGCTCTCCCGGTCCGCAGTCCCAGCTTTATGGGTCTCTAAACGGTTCCGTCCTTGGCCGCCTCATGTAGCTGACATACAGGTTGAGCTCTGATCAATGTAAATATTTATGTTTAGATCAGTCAGAGTCGTAGCCTCGCTAAAATACCAAATGATTAGAACCAGAGGAAACTAAAACGCTTGACTTCTGAATTTAGCTGTCAGAGTATTTCCGCGAGCCGTTATTTCCGCTCTTTCAGACTCCCTCACTCAGATCCTGGTACAACAGCAAGACTGTTGTTTTTTGTTGGATTCATATCTTAAATTTTGCTGTTTGCTTGAAAGATTTAGTGATGACAATAACTGTCAAAGTCCGATAACGCCACAAAGTTTGAGCGTTGCCAAGCAACGGGCAGTGGGGCGCGGAGGGGCGTGGCGCAAAAAATGACAGCTGTATACAGCGTTTATATGAGGGGGTGAAAATGACCCCCCTCTGTGGTTCCAGGTATAAATGGTCATATTCATTTTTCTTTTGATCACACACTCACCAGAATTCACTGAATAATTAATAAATCCATTTTAGAAAAAGTCATGAACTTACAGATGTAGGGGTTTTATTTTATCAGAAATACAAACATTTAAAATTTGCTAGGAGGTAAAAATTACCTACTTGGTGCTTCTGGTGTTAACAGAAAAGAAATAATATTAGTTTCCATAGTAAGCATCATGGAAACAGAATAAAATGCGCTTTCATGCTTGTAAATGCTTCTGAAATGTAGTGATAGTAGACGATAATAGGGGTTTTTCATAAATGACAATGCTGCTGGTGCCATATTAACCCCTGACGTATGGGGCGACGAAAAACACTGGCGACCAAAATTGCTAGCTGGCTACCAACTTCAAAAACATGGTAGCCAGGGGCGACTTGGTAAAAATTCTAATTTTATGCCCTGAACTATCTTCTTTTGAAACTTGAACAAAGTTCCATGCAGTCGCCTGGATGTTGTGTTTTTTTTTTAATCAA
Organism: Hirundichthys speculiger; assembly: GCA_018398805.1. Lineage (NCBI taxonomy): Eukaryota > Metazoa > Chordata > Actinopteri > Beloniformes > Exocoetidae > Hirundichthys > Hirundichthys speculiger. Next base: position 1,014,673 of record JAGFBZ010000240.1, read on the forward strand.
CGCACTGTGCTGCATGCTGCATTCAAGGTGTAATGTAAATTCCTCCGTTCCCACGTTTGCTAGTTGTTCTTTCAGCCTTTTCTATTTTTTCTTTTTTTATGTGTAACATGTGAGAAAATACTGCGAATATCAATTCAAGTCAGCAACTACTAAAATTATGACTGAGTTAACAAGTTGTTTTCTGCCATGAGGGGGTATTTTTGATTTTCCTTATTGAGAAATCGTTTTTCTGATTATGCCGACGTCACTTGAACATAACCTTCACTGCCGGTCTTTCAAAGCTCAGAGGGAGCGGGGCACTGCCGTGTTGACAAAAATATATGTTATTCGTCGTGATATCGGACTTAATGAGATGACGTCATAATTTCCTGTTATCGGCCCGATAATTATCGTGCATCCCTACTGTTATTGTACGATCCATGTCGTCCTCTTATGACTGCTGCTCGTCTGTCCGTCTCTGTCCGGTCCACCAGGTGTTGGAGCTGCAGATAAAGAAGCAGTTCCAGGACACGTGCAAGGTGCAGACCAAGCAGTACAAGGCCCTGCGCCACCACCAGATGGAAGTCACGCCCAAGGCCGAGCACAAGACGGTGCTGAAGGCCCTGAAGGATGAGCAGACACGCAAGCTGGCCATCCTGGCTGAGCAGTACGAGCAGAGTCAATGAGATGATGGCCTCGCAGGCGGTGAGTGGAGGGACGTTAAAGTCACGCTTCTCGTCCAGTAATCTCTTCCGATAATTTATCGATCCAGTGGAGGACTTAACCAGAACCTAATTGAATTTTCTCTCATTTACTTTAACTAACTCCTCCTTCCTCTTCCTCTCTGTCCCCTCCATCCCTTCATCTGCCCCCTCTGTCTGTCTCTTTGTGCCCCCCTCTCCCCCCCACTGTGGTCCGCGGTCGGCTGTGTCAGCTGCGTCTGGACGAGGCCCAGGAAGCCGAGTGTCAGGCCCTGAGGCAGCAGCTGCAGCAGGAGATGGAGCTGCTCAATGCCTACCAGAGCAAGATCAAGATGCAGACCGAGGCGCAGCACGAGCGCGAGCAGCAGAAGCTGGAGCAGAAGGTGTCGCTGCGCCGGGCTCACCTGGAACAAAAGGTGCGCTAGAAAGGAGCCGTGCATTTGAATTTTTATCCTCCGGAGGAGCTGCGTCTGAAGTCAGTGGAATTTATTGTTGGGCAGTTTGGTCAACTAAATGGAAGTGACGATACTTGAGATCTGCCTGATTGTCACACCTATTTGGTCAGATTTTATAAAGTCAATTAATCTAATTACACCTTTCCGCACAGAAACTTAAATTAAGACACATTCTCAAACGAAAAAGAGTAATACAGTGATCCCACGCCAATTTGTGCTTTAAGTTCCACAGTTATAGTTATTTGAAAAATGTTTTTTTCAGAAATATATAATATTTTTTTAAAAATCAAGAAAAAATCGCGGAAACATCACAGGATGTTGTGCGCGTTCTCTCGCAGCAAAGAAATGCTGTGAGCCAGCCTGGCCTCTTTAAGAAGGTGGCCTTATGGGTAATGGTGTGGCCTTATGGGTAATGTAGTGTGTGTGTCGTGGGACGGCAGAATGAAAACGAGGTTAGATGAAAGAGCGGTTTGTTTACTACGGTTCAGAGACCAGAGGCTGTGAAGGTAACAGAAAGACCACAGTTGAGCCTTTGTCTTGTTTCACTGCAGTGCCTCACTACTTTTTTGCAGTTTTTAAACATATTATTTAGGCTCGGGGGGCTCCCGCTCCAGTTCGGGGATTTTGATTCTCGCGGGGGGGCGCCGGTCCCCATTAACCGTGAAAAATAAGGGATCAGTGTAGCAGCAGAACTTAAAATACTTGTAACAAAGTTTTTTGTAACAGCATTAATTTGATTTGTTGAAGCCTCTTTTTGTAGATCCAGTTCTTAATGTGCACGCAAGCACTTCAGAGGAAAACCACTGCAGTGTCTTTAGTGTCTCCTCTTGTCCAAACGCACACACGAGTGCAATGAAACCACAGGACTTTAAGAGAAAATAAACAAACATGAAGTCAGGTGCTTTTTTTTAAAAAAAGATGCTTTATTTCAAGGACTAGCTCATTTTTCTTTTAAAATGGTTGTATGATGTTGAATCAGTTAGAGTCTGCAGTAGTTAAGGAAATACATTTGAATGTCTCTGAAAAAAAGGAAGAAGTGAGTGTTGATAGGATGTTGTAGTTGTTAGGAGTTTTCTTTTCCCTTCACTTCTTTCAGTGTGGTGACTTTGTAATTGAACTGTGATGAGACAACACTTCATACCAGCATCTTCAGCTGATATGTGCATCTTTTATGGCATTTTAAGGCCAGCAAGAACTTAAAGCCTTTGAAAGATCTCAGGAAAAAAAAGTCAGACTATTTCAGAAAACTCTAAAACTGCAACCAGTAATTTGTTGAAACACGACGAGACCTCACTGAAGATGGGATCCAGATTTGCATCCACACCAGCAGGCAGAGGCCAAAGCTGGCTCAAAATGACGTTCACATGTTCAGACACACACAGATGCACACAGATTTACGCCACCACAGGTGGTGATGGCCGTGGCACGACTTCCTGCAGGTTCCAGCATTTTCACTCTCCCACACACCTGAAGCCCTGGTCAAATCTCTCATCAACAGTATTGTTATGTTTTTTCTATCCTCTTTGTGTGATATTTAACAGTTCAGGGTGCAGTTTATCCTTCGTTTTCTGATTACGCTGGTCTCTGTGTCTGATCTGCTCAGCGTATCGGCTCCTCTGAGGATGAGACTGTACAGCATATGCTGAGCCCGGTTTAGTGCTATGAGTTTATTTTTTTTAGTCTTAATCTCATTGTGTGGTTACAAGACCCCGACCTGTCATGTGATGGGATGAGAGCAGCGGCGCACGCCTCCGTCCATGATGACCTGCGTCATCACGACCGTTCAGCAGACACTACTCTGACAACAAAGGAAGAGACCTTTTGAAATGTCGCCCTGAACCAGTTCTGATGGGTCCAGCCGCTGCCGTGTGAGCCGTGGTGCTTTGTCGCCATCTCCTGGCGGCACCCGGGCGCTCGCGCCGGCGCCGGGGATGATGTCATGCTTTCCACAAGCACCATTGTCCTCCGGTTCGGTTCATGGTCAGAGTCTGGAGTTTTCCGTGCATGCTCAGTCGTCGCCCAGATTGCCGTACTGCGCCATGCGTCGCTTTTGTCTGCACCTGTGGATACGTGTGGCGCGCTGACGTGCGCGTCTGCTCCAACTCCTGCCGTGGAGAGAACTTCAGAGCGAAGTCGACATCACTGGGATACAGCAGCTCGAGTAAATGGCTCTGATGTGACCGACACGATATCGATCCAAGAAACACAGCGTTTGTAAAGGTTGCACTGCAGTTCTGTTACGGACCTGCTGGTTTTACATGCGTACACCCACAAAATCAAATACCAGCAATACAAGTTACATACTTAAAGCTAAATAAGAAAGAATTATCCAAAAAAAACACCTTTAAAGGCCCCAGAAAGCCGTGATGTTATTTTGACATGTTTTCTGAATTACAGTCCTGTTGCAGCTCAGTGGAAGTGGAGGTGGGCTCACATCTCCTTCGCTTCATTTGATCCAAAAAAAAAAAAAAAACAATTAAGCTAGCTCTTGCACACTGCAGATAAATACTTTTGGTTATGTGACTTTTATCTTGTTTGTATATGAAGAGATGCACAGTAGGGGTGAGTATTGGCAAGGACCTCGCAATAGGATATGTATCATGATACTTGGGTCATGATATGATATTGTCACGATATATTGTGATATTCTACCCAGTTAATATCAAAATTTAAAGTAGAGATGAAAAACCAAGTTGCTGTATATGTTCATTAGATGATATTGATCATTCAGAGGACAAACTGAGTCAAAACTATTTGCTTCAAAACAACCTATTTATTGTTTATTATTAGTGTTTTTGCACATTTAAGTGACCATTACAAAATACTGACAGCATTGTAACCACTGTAAATTTTTATTATATAGGGCGGCCGAAAATCGCGATATATTGCCAAATCGATTTTTTTTTCACACCCCTAACGCACAGATCCAGTCTCAACAGCAGTTGCTCGTTTTGAACCCTGGGTGTTTCTTGTTTTGCGTCCCGCAGATTGAAGAGGAGCTGGTTTCCCTTCAAAAGGAGCGAACCGACCGGATCAAACACCTGCTGGAGCGCCAGGAGCGGGAGATCGACACTTTCGACATGGAGAGCATGCGGCTGGGCTTCGGCAACCTGGGCACCCTGGACTTTCCCAAGGACGATTACAGATGAAGGGGCGCCGCCGCCGCCGCCGTCTCTCGTCGTTCCTGTCGTCCCCCCGGGCGTCACCCCTCCTCTCCTTCGACCTGACCTGGACCGACGGTGCAGGTGCTCACTGCTGCTGACGCCTTCACACAAACACACAGACGCATTAAAGAGAAAAAACAGATCCAGAGTTCGGCTCCAGTGGGATCTCTGGGCCGGTCAGACCGGGTCGGTGGCAGCAAACCCTCCGATATTTCCTCCCACCCTCCTCGCCTCTCTTGGTGTCACAAGATGACCAAAAAGAAAACAAAAATATTGCTGGATAACTTCCTGTAGGTGTCATGTTTTTTTTTTTTTTTCTTTTTAATGAGAATAATGTTAACATAGTCGGTGTTTTTCATTTCTTGTGCAATGATGACACTTTTGGCGTGACTAAAAGTGGAAATCGAGAGGAGGGAGAGGAAAAACGAGGGCAGTTTGATGAGCAAAACCGATGCACAACCATGAATTTCCAGAGGTGATTTGGTCTTAAAAAGCGATGAATCGAACAGCCGATCTGCCTGCAGGCCGATCCGATCCGTCTGCAGCCGATCCGTCTGCGCTGCATCTTTCAACACTTTTCTGTATTTATTCATCAGGATTTTTTTAGAGCAAATTTGGATAATTTGATACTTGGGGAGACGAATATTACAATGTACATAAACGGTACGCTGACAATAAATGTGATTCCTTCAGGGGTTTTTGATTACTGGGGGGCTGAATCATACTCCATGTGTGTATTGTAGTGGTTTTTCTGCACTGGCAGCCGATGTGAAAAGTTATCTACGTGACACGTGAACTCCCAGCTGGCACAAAGGGCTTCATGGGGAGGGCAGGGGGACTTCTACTTTGTGTAAAGATGGATTTATGGAGAGCTTTTACTTATTTTCGTATCGTATTTTAACTGTCACTTAAATCAGAAAAGAATTTTTAAAGGCCCTTTTTTTTCCCCTCACCCCCCCCCCCCCCCCCCCCCCCTCAGATACTGAGGTCCAGTCATTTATTATTGGAAACTTTTTTTTTTCTAGTTTTTGCTTTACACAACTGTCAAGCTGTGTACTTTCTTTTAAACCGAAGCAGTATGATGCTTTATTGTTGCATGCACTTTATTTTTTTCCCCCCCCCGGTTTAAAGAAAGCATGAATCTGTCAGAGCTTTTAATTATATTTGTAAATAAAGTGCTCATCACACAAAACACGTCTCATTTCAATTTGTCTTTTTTTTATAGCCGAATTAGTAAAAAGACACTTACAAACTGAAAAAAAAAAACGAAGCTGATAGTTGATAATGTTCAGACCTGAATTTTTTTTTTTTCCAAAAAGCAACTTTTATGTCAACAATTTATTTATATATATATGTATATATCTCAAAAGGAGGTAAAATTATGAAAAAAAAAATGGTTGAAGTATTTTTTGAGCTACTTTAATATACGTCAGGGGACTTATTTTTCAGAATTATGAAATATAAAATACAAATTTTCATACTTCTGTTAAATCTATTTTGAGTTCAATGTGTTAACTTCTTTCCTCAAACTGAAATTTTTATATATTTGTGGTGACCACTGTGAGGAAAAAGTATTTTTAATTCATAGAAATCACAATAAAATAGAATAAATCATGCATTTTAACAACTTTCATATGTCAGATTTATTTCCAAGAATGATTAAAAAAAAAAAAAAACCTCCATGAGAATAATTCATAATAAAAATGTTTCCATTATTAAGTTACACCAACTCATCATTAATGTTCAAAGATTAGATTTCTTCTGAGCATTTATTAATAAGTTTCACTTTGCATTATATTCATCATGAATGAGGAAGGTTTTTTTTTTTTTAATTATTTAAAACAGATTTACTTGAAGTTGTCAGTACGGTTGGAGGCGATCAGGTTTTTCAGGCTGCTGCAGACAAAAATCACATTTCTATCTGCAGCTTTGGAGGTTGAACATTAACATAAAGGTTACCAGCTGTTCTGGAGGAGAAGATGACATCCACGATGATTTATCCTCTGTTGTACTTCTGCTGCAATGAGCAGTTAAATATCTTTTATCTCCTGGTTCTAATCATGTAGCTGCTGGAATCATCCTTCCCACTGAGCTAATTTAAAATAATCTTTTACATCTCAATGGAACAAATTCCTCTAAAATATTTCACACTGATAAAAATCAGTTTGTTGCTCTGGAGGATCCTAGTTGGAAGAAAACAATTCCACAACAGAATATTATTATTTCAGGTTTATTGCAGGTGACTTCAGTGGGAGCAGCTGTTTAACTGACAGCAGGTAACAGAGGGAAACAGGTGACCTTTAGATGCACAAGACGGGTGGAACATCCAACGCTGGAGGGTCGAGTCTTCTTCCTTTCTATTTTCCAGCCAGCTGCTCGTACAGTTTAGGGACGTAGTCGTCCCACTCGGCCTGGTAGCAGGTCCCCGCCACCGGGGCTCCCAGCTTGTACTTCTGCCTGAAGCTCTGGATCTTGAACTTGCCGCGGTTGTCTCCACAGCGGTTGGTCAGAACCGGCTCGGAGCAGGACAGGCTGGCCGGCTGCTCGTACACCAGCCACACGTACCTGTGGAGACCTGCGGGGACACATGTGACGGGTTTTAAATGTTTCTCTGCACCGCTGACTGCAGAGAAGAATCAGGTCCGACCAGCATTTTAACATGAAACCCGTCAGCTCTTTGATATATTTCACAAGATCCTAATCATAAGCACATTCACACGTTAAAAAGAAAGATAGCATACGTTCATCTGCTTACCTGTAACATTTTACAAGGAAATATTCAGCAGAACTTTATTTAATTCTAATACAAGATATATTTCATGCTTTTTCAGAAATGTTTAACTTTTTGGTGTTATCAGCTACAACAGTGATTCCCAAAGTGTGGCCCGTGGCCCCCTGGTGGGCCATCGCGGTACTGCAGGTGGGCCGTGAGAGGTCATTAAAATTAAACAAATACGTTTTAAATCCTCGAAAATATTTTAAATCCTGTAAAATATTAACTACATGATTTAAAACCATTAAGATGTAATAAACCAGTTAAGTGTTATTCTACCATCAACTTAATATGACAAGTGTCACCTTATTTGTTGACCCCTCACATTAATGTCTAAACGTAGCTTCTAGTCCTGAATGTTGATCACAGTTGTGATTAAAGGTTTGGGTGGACTGTGGAGGTTTTTCACATTTCAAATTGGGCCTTGGTGTTCTAAAGTTTAGTAATGACTGAGCTACAAACTACATTTCTGTATGTTCATCTGCTTAATGGCGCGTTTAGGGTCTTTGAAGACAAGTGTCACTTTCCTTAGTCTGATAATTAGAAGAAAAATAAAAATGATAAATGAAAACACCACTTTGTGAGCCATTAATAATTACAGGATGGTGTGATGCCGCAGCCCCAGATGTCTGTTTTAAATCTTTCTCTTGTTTTCGTAGCGCTCATGATTCTAGGAAAAAAAAGTGCTGACGCACTCACTGTTCCTCCAACTAATGAAATGGGACAGTCATTCAGGTCGACGAGGTCAGAAGTGTTTTCCGAAGCATTAATTCGAGGAAAGCCTGCGGTGCTGCGGTTTCAACATCTGCATCGGTTTGGCAAACCGTTTCCCACTCTGTTGACGCTCGCACTGTTCCAATAACCTGGAAGACTTAAAAGCAATATCCCAAAGAGTACAGTCACCTAATAGCGCTTACATCAGATATAATAAAATAATTTGAAAGCATGACGGCTCATCACCACAGAAAGGAAAATGGAAACCACACAAGTCACCATGAAACAGGCTACGCTGGAGCTCTGTTGTTTGTTTGTTTTTAAAACATCTTACACAATTCAGCTAATTTACTTTTCTGCAATATTTACTTTAGAGAGGAATAAACTGTACCCTTAATCGATTAGTCAGTAAACTTTTACTTTTAATTCAAACAAATGATGCATCTCAAGGCTGCATTCATTATCCCTTCCTGTATAATGTCTGTGTTACACTGCTGCTGTGATGAACCAATTTAATTTATAATATTCTGATTATGTGTTCTTGTTGAGTGATCGGTCTGTGCCAGGGGAACTAAAGATGTCTCCTCTCATAAGAACTCAGGTGTTTTGATGGGTTCTGCTCTGTTGCACTTCATCTGTGGTCAAAGATGACTGATTGATTACTGCTTATGATAAGAGCACACTGAGACTTTTATTTCTCTGAATTCCTACATATAGTACAGGTACCGTCTCAGCCGGGTTTCTGTGCATCTCTGATCTGAGCTTCGCTCGCCCTCACCTGTGCCCTTGGGAGGACCGGAGCCCACGTAGTCAGACATGACGCAGCCGGAGGAGACGTCGTTGCCCTTCATGTTGACCACCAGGAAGTGGTGCCACTCCCTTCAATGAACGGAGGACAGTCTGAGAAACAACTCTTGTTGGTTTTGAAAAACTCACAGAGTTGCACAATAAATCTGCTTTATGGCTAAGGGACGATCAAGAGTAGTTTGTGTGGTTTTGAACAAAATATTGACTCAAGTAAAAGCATCCCCCCCATCATCATCATCATTTATTGATAAATCTGCAGACTCAGGAGCCAGGGGTCAAAGTTCCCTCTCTCACCTGAATTTGGGGTCTTTCCTGCTGGGAGCATCGGGGTCAGTCAGGGCCAAAGTGTACAGTTTATCTGCGTCACACCCATCCCACTCCACGCAAGTGGGTCGACCCTGAACCTGCACGTGGACCAAAGCACAAGCGACCACAGTAAGTTTCCAGCAGAGGGCGCTGTGCGGCTGCAGACACGCCAGAGGCGTCAAATAACACAGTGCACTGGGAGAAACATTCAAAGACAGATTATTGCTTAGATTTCTGTAGGTTTTTAAAGTACATTTCTTCGTCTGGGGAGACGAGAGCTCCCAATACAGCAGAACTGCGCAACACCAGTAACGATGGCGATGCTGAGACATTAGCTTGGCTAGCCGACCAACCTGTGTTGGAGTGAGCACTTTTCCCAGCTCGTCAATTTCCACTGAGCCATATTTGATGGTCAGGGGCTTTGCAGGCTTTTCCTCCACTTCCTCCAGGGCGAGAGGCCCAGACCACTGGCTCAAATCGACGGGCATTTTAAGTTCCACTCCGTTAGCAGACGCTGACTAAGTGAACCGCTGCAGCGCACTCAGAGAATAAATGTGCTGTGTTGCGTTCACGTACCACCAGGATAAATGACAAACCAACTACTGTGTGAACTTTGTCCCATAACATTTTTTATATGTTCAAAAAAAAACTTAAACACCAGCTTTTAATCGTGATTTGTCAGGTGTATTTTTATTTATAGTATTTTTTGTAAATTCGAATCATAATCTATGATTATTAACTTAAATTCATTATGCTAATACTCTAGCGTGTTTCACGCTGTAGCTTTCGCATTTTAGTAACAAAAGAGCAATGTTAAATGTGGTAAATCCGTCAAATTACAGTCAACAAATCAACAAGGAGGTACATCAATTAAACAATGACTCTCTTTATGCTTGGCTCATTGTGGAGAACCGTGTTTTCCCAGCATTCTTTATGTTATTGAACATCACAAACAGCAATATCCATGAGAGGCCGCCAGAGGACGCAATGGCGCCATAGAGACGTGGGATTTGATTTGTCAGAATTTAAGTCAATCAGATCGCCAGTGCTGAGTTAGTCCCGACTCTATTCCACGTGCTCCTTTAACACATTTCCATTTCCAGACGCACTTACGTCGAAACGGGTCAGACAGATGGACGGTTGGTCTCACTGCTGGTGCAAATTTAGAAATATTGTCCGCATTTCAAATGATGCACATCTAATATCACATGAAAGTGCATATCCACCCTCCACAGCAACGTGCATTGCTTCTGGGGAAAAAAAAAAAAAAGGAAGAGAACTCAGATGCAACCTTTTTTTCAGGATTGTCTGGTAAATTTGATGGACAGGAAGTCATCCAGACCACACATTTGGTTTATTCAGTGAAAAGCTACATTTAGCTCTCATTTAAAAAGTGATTATAGGCTGATCAAAGAAACTATTTGACTCTAAGAGCCCTCAAAAAAACGGACTAAAACCTATAAGGTGGTTTTCCTCTTCAAATATGGTGAAAATTAAAACGGAAAACTTTTCCAGAGTTGATGAGTTATGGCTTCAGTTTCCTGTCTTTAGCTGATTGCTGCTGCTGGCCTGGCCTGGCCTTACCTGACCTGGCCTGGCCTTACCTGACCTGGCCTGGCCTTACCTGACCTGGCCTGGCCTTACCTGACCTGGCCTGGCCTTACCTGACCTGGCCTGGCCTTACCTGACCTGGCCTGGCCTTACCTGACCTGGCCTGGCCTTACCTGACCTGGCCTTACCTGGCCTGACCAGGTTCTGTTTCTGTTTCTATCTGGTTCAGTTCAACTTTATTACCCTCCACCAAGGAGGTTATGTTTTCGGTGGCGTTTATCTGTCTGTATGTTTATCTGTTTATCTGTCTGTCTGTGTTCAAGATAACTCAAAAAGTTATGGATGGAGTTTGATTAAATTTTCAGGAGTTGTCAGAAATGTAAAAAGGAAGAACTGATTTCATTTTGGCTGTGATCCGAATGAAAGAAATCCTGATCACTTTCAAATTTTCGATAACATTGGGGTCAATTGGGCTGAAAATTTGGTTTCTCAATATCTGTTAATTATTGCCCAAAACCCATGAAACTTGACTCAGGGATTGACAATGGAAACCTCTATCAAATTTCAAAGGCTGATCCGGATCTGATCCATAACGTGGATTTTATCGCAATCTGTAAACCGCTCTATGGAGGAATTGTTGCACTTGGCGGAGGTCTGCGCTCTGAGTGCTTTTTTAGTTTGTATAGCATCTATTCCAATATTAATTGTCTCTAGGTGCTTTTTAGAGACCCAAAGAAGCAGTCTTCTGAGTTCCTGGGTCATAACAACTGATTATTGGAGTTACCGTTGCCTTTCCATCATCTGAACCAGTCTGGTCTTTTCACCTCTGACCTCTGGCATAAACCAGGCTTTTTAACATCAGAGGTTACTAGATATCTTCTCTGTAAGATTGTTATGTATGAAAATCCCAGTAGATCAATCAACCTGCCTGGCGCCAGCAACCATGCCGCAGTCAGAGTAACATAAATGACGCCTGGTTTGAACTTCTGCGGGTCGTTTTGACCGTGGACGTGTTGTTTCCTGACGTGTTTGGCTGTTTACCCCTGCCAGCACATCTGATTGAATTGAATTAATCTTGTCATGGGTGCTGCTGTCGGGGGTCTGACTGGGATGGGGGGGGGGGTATCTGGGTGCTCTCAGAGTGCACTGTGTGTGTGACTGTGCAGGGTGAAGTATATGTAGTATATACTGTAGTATGTACTATAGTATATATTATTATATTACAGTACATACTATAATATATACTACAGTACATACTATAATATATACTATAATATATACTGTAGTATGTACTGTAGTAATTATTATAGTATGTACTGTAGTATATACTATTATATATATTATAGTATGTACTGTAGTATATACTATAGCAGGGATCACCAAATGGCGGACCTCGGTCCAGATCCGGACCAAGTAAAGGTTCTGTCCGGACCAGTAATCAGTGCCACATAAATACCTCAAAATACATAGCTCAAATTTTTCCCAGTGCCCGGGGAAAACCGTGAGCGCAGGTAAACTAGTCATTTGCGGCAATCACCAACCGTTTACGGCCGACAGCTCTGAGAGACACTGAAATTGGTTTACTTCAGAAACAAACAAGAGAGAAGAAGACATGGCATGCTCGAAGGTGTATAAGGTTTGTGCTGAAAATCAACATTTCAAAACTGAGTGGACGAACGAGTATGAGTTTATCGTTTCAACCAGCAGTGGTAAACCGTTACGCCTGATATGCTGTGAAACAGTGGCATTAATCAAAGGCGGGAATATCAAGCGCCACTACGAGACCAAACACAAGTTTTTTGATGAAATCTTTCCACCAAAGTCTGAAGTGAGAGCGCGGAAAATCAACAAGCTTCGGGCCCAGTGTGACAGTGTTACATGGTAAACTAGAAAAGCACTGGGAGAGCGCCAACCTCCACCAAGGGCAACAATTATTGAAAATTTGAAAGTGATCCAGAATCCAGGATTTCTTCCGGATCACACCCAAAATGAAATCAGTTCTTCCTTTTCACATTTCTGATAACTCCTGAAAAGTTAATCAAAATCTATATGAGTTATCTTGAACACAGACAGACAGATAAATGCTGGCAAAAACAGCCTCCTTGGTGGACGTAATAACTTCATCATTCCTGTTAGGCGTTGGTGGTATAGTGGTTAGCATAGCTGCCTTCCAAGCAGTTGACCCGGGTTTGATTCCTGGCCAATGCAGAAACTCTGCAGACTGAGTTTCATGCTGATTTGCAGTTCTATCCTCTGGTCATCCCTCCTCCACTTGTGTTTGGGTTGCTGGGTGGTGAGGTGATTGGCAACCTGGTCATCTCATCCCAGGGCTGCTACCTCCATCTGTTCATGTTTATATGGTCATTATATTCAGTCATTCCTGTCTCTCCCCTTTTTCTTTCTCTAGCCGGCTGGTCTTCATCAGGAAGGTCCCTCCATATGATCCAGGTCCTGATCAAGGTTTCTTCCTCTTAAAGTGGACTTTTTCCTTGCCACTGTTTGGCTTAAAGGTTGCCTCTGTCCGAGTTTTTTACTTGCCATTATCATTGATTGGATTTAATATTATAATTTTAGTTAATCATATTTGCTCGGGCTCATGATCTGGGTCTCTGTAAAGCACCTAGAGACAATTAACATTGTAACAGACGCTATACAAATAAAATTGAACTGAACTAAATTAAATAAGTTCATAAAAAGTTGGCCTTCAATACCTCTTCAGCTGTTTTAATTTGACACCATTGTTGGGTTAATTGTTTTCAGGAAGGGAAAGATGAAAATATGAAGAGAAAAGACACTTCTAAAAACTTTATTTGCATCATTTCAGGAAAACTTTTGATTGTGTATACATTGGGTATAAATTTTGTTAATTTTTATATTTTGGGGGGAATATGTCCATTTAATATTTAGATTTATTTACAAGAGGTTTCTAAATTATGGTTATGCACATGTGTCTGTGTATATACACACATTGCATCTGCTTAAAAAAGTGGTACTGTCGCTTTAAAAAGGTGAGCTCTGGGTGTGGTTTATTCACACTCTCAGACATTTCCGGACCAGCATGCTCTTGTAAATAAAGCACGTCCGCCAAAACCCTCCACAGGTGCATCACCTCAGACTGGGGACCCTCTCCGGTTCTGTGGCGTTTGCCCCGGTTTGTGATGGGCCAGATTCACTGTGTGGCACAGACGAGCTCTCACAGGTGGATCAGTCCGACAGGTGTGGACCAGAAGCCTCCTGCTCTTCTTCACCTCTGTCGCCTTCTTCAAGAGGGCGATGTAGGAGCGTCACCATGAACCTGCCGTCGACCATTGCGCTCCTGCAACTGTGCTTGTCTGCGACAGGTGAGTCTTAACCACAGGTGAGCCCTAAACCACCCTCTCCCTCCTCCTCCGCGCCCTCCTAACTGTTCTTTCCCTCGTTAAAGTGACAGTTTCGGGTGACGGCCCCGTTGAAACGGCGGTCGCGGCCGCGCCGGGCGACGTCGCCGTGCTTCCGTGTTACAGCCTCGGCGGCGCGACGCCGTCGCTGACGACGTGGATGAAAAATGGAGCAGAAGTGATCAGAAGCGGTTCGGCGGGGCCCCCGGCCCCCGGACAGCGCCTGGCCCTGCAGCGCGATGGGAGTCTGGTCATCACGAGGGTGATACCTGGCGATGAGGGCATCTACCTGTGCAGCGCCACGCTGCCCGGCGGCACCTTCCAGGCACGTGTGCAGCTGGGAGTGGACAGTAAGTGGATCGTGTGTTCAGTAGTAGGAGACCAGCAGGGCCTTTAATAGCAATTTGGGGGGCCCTGGGCAGGATTCCGTCTGAAGTAGAGTTATGATAACGGGGTCTGAGCGGCATCTACCTGGTTTTGATGTGGGGCCCATCTGGTAAATTTTCTAATGTGGGGCATATATCACTAAACCTACACAGGGCCCCTTCAATCTGGTACTTTCTGAGCTGGTGTCCATTAAGTGGACTTAAAACCCTCATTGACTCCATATATAGGCTTCCAACTTGGGGCCCTTAATACTGAAACCGTATAGGGGTCCATGCCATTTGCCCATTTCAAGCCCAAGCCCACTTTTTTTTTCAAGTTTATTTATACTTTCAGAGAGGTAGAAGGTAAGGCAGCAGAATAATTGACATAATTAACAGTCGACCACGAGTTTGCAACCAAAATTGGGCTAGAACACACCCAACTACAACAGACATATATACATACGTGGAAAAGATCAAGTCAAAATGAAAATGACAAACAAAAAAAAAGGGGGTCAAGTGCCAGGTGATACATCTGATGATGAATATGTTAGGTTCATCAACTTTGACTCAGACAAGAAAAAAAACAAAACAAATAGTAATAATGATCACCAGCAATATATACATCCGGGACATCAGGGAAGTAGATTTTTCCGAGAGTTCCTAACAAAGGATTCCACAGTGCCAGAAATTTAGCAGGAGAGTCTCTCAAAGTAAAATGAATTTTTTCGAGTTTAATAAAGCAAAGTGTATCTCGAAGCCAATGGACATATGATGGGGGTTGAGGAGATTTCCATCTCATCATAATTACTCTCCGTGCCAAAAAGAGGACGAGATGGGCTGATGAGGCGCAACTCCAAACAAAGCAGTTAAAGGGTTAGGCTCCAATTTCTTATCAATAATATCAGACAGAATAGCAAAAACCTCAGACCAGTAATTAATGAGTTAAGGGCAGAGCCAGATAATGTGGATCAAATTAGCTGGAGAGTGCTGACGTCTATCACAGGCAGGTGAAACGTTAGTGTAAAACTTAGCCAGATGTACTGTGAGTATAATGGGTGCGATGCACAAGTTTGCATTGAATTAGGTCATGTCTGGCTCAAATAGAAGATTTATGCACTAATGATAGGATTTGTAACCAAACATCCTCTGAAATCAAGCCCACTTTTTAATCCAGATGGGTCCGTACTGCTCTGCAGTAGCTGCAGGGGTCCCGTCTGTCTGCAGGGGTCCGGTGCGTCTGCAGGGGTCCCGTACGTCTGCAGGGGTCCCGTCTGTCTGCAGGGGTCCCGTCCGTCTGCAGGGGTCCGGTGCGTCTGCAGGGGTCCAGTGCGTCTGCAGGGGTCCCGTCTGTCTGCAGGGGTCCGGTGCGTCTGCAGGGGTCCCGTCTGTCTGCAGGGGTCCGGTGCGTCTGCAGGGGTCCCGTCTGTCTGCAGGGGTCCGGTGCGTCTGCAGGGGTCCCGTCTGTCTGCAGGGGTCCGGTGCGTCTGCAGGGGTCCCGTACGTCTGCAGGGGTCCCGTCTGTCTGCAGGGGTCCCGTCCGTCTGCAGGGGTCCGGTGCGTCTGCAGGGGTCCGGTGCGCCTGCAGGGGTCCGGTGCGTCTGCAGGGGTCCGGTGTGTCTGCAGGGGTCCCGTACGTCTGCAGGGTCCACACAGAGCAGGAAACTTCTCAGTGTGCTGAAATCTTACCGGGCGTTGTTTACTCGAGTCACTGAAGTTTCTACGAAATGCAAACTGGTTCTTCAACATGACACGCAGGTGGGTCACGTGACCACAGGTGAGCTGCATGCAGTCAGGCATGGGGGGGGACAACAAAAGGAAATTATTCAGCATTTACAGTTGGTTTAGAGCGTTTCTAGGTCGTCTAAGTTTGAACAATGAACTCATTATCATCATCACAGTGTTTGTTCTGAACGTGTTATCTAGTTACTCAGGAAGATCAGGGTCTGCTACGGAGTGAGATGCAGTCCTGTGCAGAAGTTGACACTCCTCATCTAAACCTGCAAGCGCTGCTAAAGTGATATAAAGGAACTTTTTTAATTTGTAGCTCAGAGGGTCCCCCTACTGGTTAAGTTGTTTTTACGTCACATGCTCTCATTTTCTCTTCTATCTGTACCGTCTTCCATCTCTTCAGCTGCGTTCACACTGCAGGTCTTGAAGGCCAAATCCAGTTGAATGCCTGTCTCAGAATTATTATTATTTTTAATAACTTTAAAAACAACCCATAACTGATAATCACATGCTTCTCCAGCTGGTAATCAGTGGAGAACCAGTAAAAGCAGATGGGCCCAGCTACGGACCTGGAAGAAGCCCAGAGTCCAACAGACACTAATGTCTGGATCCAGATCAGGATCATATCAGAATATCTGAATCCACGCGCTTTTTGTGCTGCTCACACGTCTACTGATCACCTGTGTTGCACAGAAATTTATTTTTTTTTAAAAATGGTATGAGGTGTTTGTTTAATTTAATTTAATTTTAATTACCTCTCACGGCCCACCTGCAGTACCACGACGGCCCACCAGGGGAACACGGCCCACACTTTGAGAATCACTGGCTTGGTGAATAAAGCTGTTGTTCATCTGAGGTTGTATTTGCCTAATACTAAAACCCTCTATGGAAAAAAAAAAAAAAACGAAGGAAACATGGGATTAAAAATCAATATATTTCGCTTAAGCTGAAGGGTAAAACTTCTGAAATGACAGCTGGAAGTCTACATTTTGATCCCTTGAGAGAAAAGTTGGATGAAACTGTGCACAGTTGTAACTCCGGGCACCCTTTTCATTTCAGGTAAACCTGATGACGTGTCTTTATCCATCAGCGCATCCGCCACGTTGCTCAACGGGACGCTGGTCGCCTACCGGGGCTCGTCCGTCTCCTTCCGCTGCTCCGCCTCGCTGGACCCGTCTCAGCGGCTGAGCTTGGCATTCGCAGGAGCCTCGTCCAGCAACGACTTGCTGGTTTCCTCCTCGGGCCCCGTGCTGGACTTCAGGATAGATGACGTTCAGCCCAGCAGTCAAGGAGTTTACAGCTGCAGCGCGTCCGGTGCCGTCTCCAATCAGACGGCTGATAGGAGGGAGCTGCTGGTGTACTGTGAGTCCAGAGTTGGTGCACACTTGGGTGAAGGCTGCTCTGATCAGGGACGCAATTAAAATGTCTGGAAGGGCCTTTAAATCAAACTAGCTTTTTAACACTCGAGTCTTGTCACAAATCCATTAAATCAGCCATTTCCAAACTTCAGAATACCAAGGCCCAATTTGAAATGTGAAAAATCTCCAGGGCCCACCGAAACCTTCAATCACAACTGTGATCAACATAGAGGACTAGAAGCTATGTTCTGACATTAATGTAAGACTTACATTAATGTCAGAACATAGATTCTAGTGTCACATTATTTGTTGACCCCTTACATTGTAAGGGGTCAACAAATAAGGTGACACTTGTCATATTAAGTTAAGATGACAGTAGAATAACACTTAACTGGTTTGTTTTGTTACTTCTTAATGTTTTTAAATTATGTCTTGAATATTTTACAGTTATTAAAAACATATTTGTTTAATTTTAATGACCTCTCACGGCCCACCTGCAGTACCACGACGGCCCACCAGGGGGCCGCAGCCCACACTTTGGGAATCACTGCATTAAATAATTGTTAGGCAACGTTCAGCCAGTTGGTAAGTCCTGGATGATATGGAACTGCACATATGAAAATATGTCCAGCTGTCCCGCCCCCTGCTGCTGCCCCCTGCCGCTGTCCCGCCCATTGCGGCCCCTGCCGCTGTCCCGCCCACTGCGGTCCCGCTGTCCCGCCCATTGCGGCCCCTCCCCCTACCGCTGTCCCACCCATCGCGGTCCCGCCCCCTGCTGCTGTCCCGCCAACTGTCCCAGTCTTCCCACATCAGGACTACCTGACGGCTGTTGTCCCATACGAAATTCTCCTACCGCTGCTACTTAAAGGTGGGGTAGGTGTTGTTTTTTTGCAACACTTTTTACAATATTGCCTGAAAACCTTTTCACATTCCCATTGCACCCACTGAAATAAAATGTTTGCAAAAAAAAACGAAACGTTTTGGTCCAGTCTAGAGGGTGTAATCAGAGAAAAACTCTGACCAATCAAAATAGTGATCATCACTATTTTGATTGGCTGGATAATACATCCATCAAATATCAATGCAGTCCCACCCACCCCCCCTCCCTCCCTGCGGTTCATGTAGTCATGAATCGTGTGAAGGCGTGGTTTCGAGGTGTGGGCTGAAGAGGAGGAGGCGGAGCCTTTGGGAGGAGGGAGGGAGTGTATATTTTCAAAATCTCGCTTGAGTTGGATTGCTGGAACCGTTTTTTCAAACAACACCTACCCACCTTTAAGTGATCATTTTTCATTTTCATGATGATAATGATCGCCTTTAGAAATCTGTTCTGTTATGGGTTAGTAACTCTTATGACTTAAGTCTTAATTAACTACATAAGACATAACTCCACAAACCATTTCATGAATTTTATAGTAGTTGGTCGCTACATCAGCGTCACTGGAACGGTTCCTTGATTTTTGCTGTTGGTTCCAGTTTCCTTTTAATCTCTTTTATTTATTTATTTTTGTTTTTTTTTCTCGCTCGACCACCTTGGCGTTAAATTGGTAGGTCCCTCCATCAGTCTGAAAGGAGCTCCAGTTGTCTCTGCAGGCGTCGTTACATTTCTGTAACTGTAGGTGACTGGAGCTGTAGGCTCTCCTGCAGCTCAGTTCAGTACTGCAGCCTCCTGCCTGCAAGAACGGAATAAACTGTCTTTACAAACAAAATTTAAAAAAATTCTCTCACATTCTGGCATTTAGTAAATGGAAATAATTTTGGTAATCCTAACTGACCTAAAACAGGAAAGATTTGTCTGATTTTAATGTCAAACAGTGAGGGGAAAAAAGTAGGGATCGAGTGATATAAATTTTTTTAGGGCCGATACCGATATTTTTTCCATCACCCATAGCTGATGACCGATTATGGACTGCCGATTTTCTTGGGCCGATATATGTGGCCGATACTGCTTTTGCTCCCGCAATTTAGATAAAAAAATGACACAATGATAACAAATATGAGAGGTCTCAAGTTTGAACAAACATTTATTGAAAAGTAAAAATTTAACAATTTAATAATTTTAACTTCAACTTTATCACAGATACTTTCAAATAAAAATGTGTTAACGCATCTGCATGTGCTGCAGGGTCTTCCAGCAACACAGAGTTGCCCGTGGATGCCTGTTGGTAAATCAGGCCATCTGCAAACCCAAGCGCGAATCGGCCGATGTAGATTCGATTAATAAAACGCAAATATTGGCCCGATGTATTGGTTTATCCTTAGAAAAAAGTTTTTTTTTTTTTTTTCTAATTAAACAGTTTAAGTGAAGTTTTGGCTTGAGCTGTGTCTACACACACACACACAAATTTCAACTGTGACCTTTCGTCATAAAAATACAATGATATCTACAGGGTTGGAAGGTTGTGGCTGTTTTTGTTTTTTTTCGTCATGACAACAAAACAATGAATGGACTTCCTGACTTCTCAACGAGCCAGTTTCTCTGACTGGCTTCCTGTAACTGCACATGACTTTTCCACGTGAAAGAAAAGTGAAGCTCCTACTTCTCTGCGTATTTCTAAACAGTTTTTTTTATAAAAATTTTTTTTCACAAAAGTGATGTGCTTGTAGATGAAGCTCTGGACCAGACATTTGGACTCCACTGTATTTATAAGAAGCATGAAAGACCAGTGAGATGACTAGGTGGCTAAAGACAAAAGCTTTTCACTACTTTTGAAACTTCTGTGACTATTTGCCCCTAATCTTGTGTCTATCCAAAGCTTTGCCTCTATATGCAGTTGGATAACCAAATATTTAAATGCTCTGTTTCTGTTATATTCTATTCATGGTTCTGACTGATGTTCTTGTCCTGACCAGATGTGCCAGACCAACACCCTGATTGCATGTGGTTGCCATCGCTGGACCTCTCCCACGTCCAGCTCAACTGCTCCTGGTTCGGAGCGTACCCCAGCCCGGAGCTGCGCTGGGAGGATGGCGCCGGCCGGGTGACGGACAGCCTGTCGGTGACTCTGAACGGCTCGATGCTGTCCGACGGTCAGACCGTGACGTGCGCGGCCCGGCACCAGCTGCTCGGTCCGGGGCGGGAGAAGACGTGCTCGTTAACCTTCAGTAAGCATCCTGCGGTTAAAACGAGCCCGGACCCGACCCGGGGTCGTGGGCCGCTGCTGAATCTTTTATGCGTTTCCAGCTTGGAGGCCACTGACACTCTTAAGCTCGAAAGTGACCTCACTTTAGTTCAAAAGGTCAGATCATCTTTATAAAAAAATTACGCAGGCATTCAGTAGGAAAACGACAGCAGCTGCTTCTCTTCGGAAACGAAGTTCTTATTACAGAGTACGGCCAGACTACATATTTCAAGTACACTGCCTGGCCAAAAAAAAGGCACCACCAAATAAAAAGGTCATACACTCTAATATTTCGTTGGACCGCTTTTAGCTTTGATTACGGCACAGATTCGCTGTCACATTTGTTTCAATAAGCTTCTGCAATGTCACCAGATTTATTTCCATCCAGTGTTGCATTCATTTTTCACCAAGATCTTACATTGATGATGGTAGAGTCTGACCGCTGCGCAAAGTCCTTCCTCCAGCACATCCCAAAGATTCTCAATGGGGTTCAGGTCTGGACTCTGTGGTGGCCAATCCATGTGTGACAATGATGTCTCCTGCTCCCTGAACCAGTCTTTCACTATTTGAGCTCGATGAATCCTGGTATTGTCATCTTGGAATATGGCCGTGGCATCAGGGAAGAAAAACTCCATTGATGGAATAACCTGGTCATTCAGTATATTCAGGTAGTCAGCTGACCTCATTCTTTGAGCTCATACTGTTGCTGAACCTGGACCTGACCAACTGCAGCAACCCCAGATCAGAACACTGCCCCCACAGGCTGGTACAGTAGGCACTAGGCATGATGGGAGCATCACTTCATCTGCTTCTCTTCTTACCCTGATGCTCCCATCACTCTGGAACAGGATCAATCTGGACTCATCAGACCACATGACCTTCTTCCATTGATCCAGAGTCCAATCTTTATGCTCCCTAGCAGACGGAAGCCTTTTTTTTCCAGTTAGCCTCACTGATTAGTGGTTTTCTTAAGGCTACACAGCTGTTCAGTCCCAATCCCTGGAGTTCCCTTAGCATTGTGCGTGTGGAAATGCTCTTAGGTTAGCTGCTTTGCTGTTCCTGTTTTTAAAGGAAATCACAGGAATGCATCCATGGTGTGCTGCACAGCTGGACGGCTAGTTATAATAAATGTATAAACCCTTATAATACAAACGCATGCTTTTGGGGAACGGCGGTTCAAAAAAAGTGTAAATACGTCATTGATTGTATCTTTTTTTTCACCCAGGGTTCCCGTACCCTGAGGGGGAACCGCTGGCTGCAGCTCTGGAGGCGACCAACGCCACTCTGACCTGCAGCGAGGCCTCGTCCGTCCCAGCCGCCAACACCACGTGGAGGAAAGGGCAGCAGCAGGACGCCATTGTGCCCGGATCGAAGTATGTCCTCTCTGAGGAGGGCCCCGTCCTCAGGCTGACCATCGTCAACGTCAGCAAGGACGACGAAGGCGTGTATTTCTGCCGCAGCGAGAACTCCCTCACCGTCCGCGAGCTGGAAGTCTACCTCACCGTGAAGAGTGAGTGTGTGATGAGAGCTGTGATCTATAATCTGGTAGCTGTGTGTAGACGGAGCCTGGAATGCTAATAAACCTGCTGCGCCTGTTTCTTTCTTTTTTTCCTCAGCAGCGTCTTCTGCATACACGGGAGAGATCATCGGAGTCTTCATAGCTGCGCTGATCGTGGGCTTAGCTGTTATCGTGGCTAAAACACTTTACGCCATCCGGCACCAAATTTGCTTGGGTAACTGTTTTATCTTTAAAAAATACATCATGTTTTATCTGCAGTCTCTTGATTGGCATCTCTGAGAGCTGTCAAAATCACAGAAGTCATTGGTACTAATATTTAATTTTGCTGTTTTTTGTTTCAGGAGGAGGCTTCGGGTGAGTGTCTCACACTAAATGCTTGTTTTGATGATTCAGTCCGTGTCCATGCAGTTAACGAAGTTGAGACGGCTTGTTGAGCTCCAGTCTGGGTTGTATTTTATAATTCACTACAAGCAGCAGCCCTGAACGTTAACGCTTAAATAATCAAATGATTTAAAGTTTTATTTCTGTTGTTTGAAGGGTGATGAGGAGAGGATTTCCTCTCGTGACCAACTGAAAAATAATATTTAGCTAACACTTTATTCATCATGCTGGCCTGAAGCTGGAACTCAATGCAGAATAAATAATTACACCTGGTATATCAGTGGTCCCCAGCCCCCGGGCTGTGGATCAATTGGTACCGGGCCGCGCAAGAAAAAATTAGCTGTTTAAGTTTTATTTATTATATGAGTCTAAACGAGCCTTTATTTTGAAGGGGAAAATCCACAGTGAAGAGAAAGAAGAACAGCCTACGACTTCCAAGAAAAAGAAAGCTTTAACAGACAATACAGTAAACCCTCACAGTTCGCGGAGGTTTCAAAAGTATTCATTGAAAAAAAAAAAATCCTGCCATTGTCGTCCATTGACGTCAGTTGGGTCTAATATGTGTCACTGGGGTTGCTAGGCAGAGCGTCAAAATAAATATCAAAGTTTTTAACATCGTAGTTAGTTAGTGTTCCCATCCTCCAGATGACAGCATTGGCACTCTCTATAACTTGGACAGACTTGGACAGATTTATACTAACATTTACAAATTTGAATTACTCTTTGAAGATTCAGTTATTAAAACAATTATCCACACTATGTGTGCTTCTTTTTACAGGATATGTCAGATACACAAGTACATAATTTATGACTAAAAATACATTTAATCTCTGTTTATGGGGTTGACTTCCTGTGATTGCTTGGTTAGAAACAGTGCTTCCCATATATGTAATGAAGAACTTCATTACACACCCACCAGAGTTTCTGTCTGTGGTCCAAAAACCAGCAGAAAAGAAGACCGTGAAGGTTTGTCGTCCTTCAGGAAGCTCTCCAGTAGCGAGAAACTCAGAGTTACAGGACGTTTGGTCCCGGCGTACTTACAGCTCAGATGAACGCGTTGCCTGACCACAATCACAGCTTCAATCTGCACAAAAAGCATTAAAACATTGATTTTCATCAATGCTATGATGATATGGCGGCAGCTGCCTTTTTTTCCATGCTACACAATAATATAAAAAATACCAAAACATTTTAGTAAAATGGTTAAAATGGAAACAGTAAGACTATCTCCAACAAATCTCATTCTTTATTTATTATTAAAAATATATACATATAAATATGTATATGATAAAGAAGAGCATAGTGAGGGGGAAAAAAACCCTCTCAGCCTCACTCTCTCATATAACTGAACCTGCTATTGATGTGAAACAAGAAGAAGTAATGAAAGCTATTTAACATAACAGTCTAGCATCCACACATGAGCTGTTATAGTTAATTAAAAGCTATTGTACAAGCTGGTGAATGTGGGAGTTGGAGGATGGTAGCTGGTATCAGCTGGTAAACTGACCCCATGTTTTAATTAGATTTCCCAACACGTGGCCTTTTTGCATTTGTTTTCTGTGTGAATGTGGCCCAACAGCACCACCGCTGGTGTATAAGCATCTCACACTGTTAGTCATAGTTCCAACATTTCGCTGCGCTGACAACAGAAGTGTTGCAGTGCTGCAGACTGCATGTACATGTGGCTGGGAGTGACCGCATTATCGCCCCGTTTTAGTCATCAACAGTCAGTCGTTCATGGGTGCTGTTGCCCACTTCTCAGGAAAGCGTGACTTGTTTAAAAAAAAAAAAAAACTGCAAGAAAAGTTTCAGTGGTAAACATGCACGCACAAACAGTATACCTCAATATAAATGCAAAAAGATATGGACAGATTTAAAATGAAGCAGACTCAAGAATCAAGGAGAAAAGACAAATTAGTCCCATCCTGGAGCCAGGCCTGGGGACCAAACCAATTACGTGGGGGCCACCAGCCACAGGAGGGGCCATACGAGTTGGGTTGGGGGCCATCTGTAACAGACAGTGGCCAAAGGCTGGGGAGCCTCGGCGCCCCTCTCCACGCTCATTGGGGTTACTTATTTCTCCCCGGCTGGGAGCCTGTAGGTTGGGGTTGCTCCCCAATAGACCATGTGCCTTCGGGTCGGAGAACAGGCTCCGACTGTTTTTGCGCTTCTGTGCCAACAGACAGGAAGTATGAGATTGAAGATGCAAGCATCCGAAATGGGTTTTCTGCGAAAGGTAGAGATGGGGTGAGGAAGCCATCCAGGAGAGACTCTCGGTGGTCTACAGTGTTGAGGACGCCCCCAGACACTTCCCTCGTGAAGTGTCCCGGTCTTGTTCAACCTGTAGGAGGCCCCGGGGCAGACCCAGGACCAGCTGGAGGGATTAAGGCCCCGATGGTACACTTCCCCTTACCCGTTACCACTAGCCGCTACCCTCAAATTGCATGTATAGGAACCTCCGTTAACCGCTAATGCAATCTTCCACCCACTATAGCTACACATTTTGCCGACTCCCTTACACGCTTTGTAGGTGTGGCAATGGGCGTGTCTTTTGCCCTATCTGCAAACTTGGTATCTTGCCATCACGGGTTTAGGAAAAAGCATTGCGGGTGGTAAGACCACTTGCGACCCATGTCTACGTGCACAAGAGCACATCCAAATGGCGTCAATGCGCGTCCACCTGGTCACATGTGGACGTGCACAAACGGCTCTACCTCTGGAATTAACTCTTGTATAAAAAGCGTAATTTGGCCTCAGTTGAACCCCTGAGAAAATGGCAGAGATCGTCTTAAACGGCTTGCTCACCGGTTAAACCATAGACGACCAGAGCATGTTAGAGGTGGGCAGATCAATCCAAATATCGATAATATCGATACCATTGCTAGTATTGATATAGAATGATACTCATGTAAAAAGATCGATACTCAAGCTTTTTTCTCTCCCACAAGCACTGACTGAGTGCGAATTCATTGAAGTCTGTGTGTGACATGCTGTTGCTGTCTCCTTGTCTCCTCGTCTCCTTCCTCTCGTCTCGTCTTTTGACGTTGCCTTTCAGATGCCTTTCAGTCCAACAGAGAGTATCCAGGTAGATAAGAGCGATCATCTTCAGCATCAATTCATCTTAACTTTCAAAGTACATGTTACTTAAGTCATATGTTACTGGAGCCAACTCAAAAAAAATCTAATTAAGACCTTGAAATAACCCAGTACATGTCATTTATCCCATTGAAAGGTGTTATCGAAGATAAAATAAAAATTAAGGATTATCTAATGTTAATTTAAGTATTAGTTGGAATAGAAAAAACATTATGAACAGAACAATTCAACTCCAAGGAATATTTACACAAAAATGTTTATAGGTGACAGCAAAAAACTTTAGCAGATCGGGCCCCGTGTCTCTTGGTTGGCATGGGAACGCCTCGGTATTCCCCCGAAGGAGCTGGAGGAGGTGGCTGGAGTTGGGGAGGTCTGGGCCTCTTTGCTCAGGCCTGCGGCCCCCGCTACCTACATTTGTACGGATGGATGGATAAATGATAGATTACGTGCTTATTTATAAGCTGCTTCATGGGGTCTTTAATGGTACCCTGCAGTTTTCTCTATTTTCTTTTTCTTGGACATCATGCTGATTATTTCTCAACAGTTGAGTGTGTCTCCTGGAGGTTTGTTTTCCCAGAACAGAGTTATAGGAGCCTTTTTCAACCTTGTTTATTTACGTCCAAGCTCGTCTGCTAATTGTTATTCTTCACCAGTTGTAGTCGAGGATTCCAGCACTTCCTGCCAGGTTGCTGCCAACAACGGTCAGTCAGCTCAACAGTGTGACACACATGAAACAAGAGGGGGGGTCTGCTCTGGAATACAGGACCGACTTCTTAAACCGTTGACGTCTGTGACCTGTGGATGTGAGAGTCTGAGCTCTAATGTCATTACGTTCCCGCTCTGCAGGCGGATCGAGGAGGACGGGGGAGAGGTGCTGAGTCTGGTGGAGTCGGATGACGAGCAGCTCTTCCAGGACGCCGTCCCCCAGCTGCCTCCAGTAACTAATGGTCACCACACGACGCTCGTCCAGATCCATCGGATCCCATCAAGTACGGCGTCGTCGGGGCGGGTTAGTTTGTTCCTGAAGGTGTTCGGGGATTAAAATGGCATCTGTCTCTCATTCAGGTGATCAGGAGGATGCAGAAACCACTGACAGGAGCTCAGAGCAGCCGGAGGACCCGGAGGATACGGAGGATACGGAGGATCCGGAGGACACGGAGGATCTTGTAATATTTTAGGTGCAGGGTGTTTTTAGATGAATGTATTATTTTAGGTTGATACATTTTAATCCCAGTGACAATGTGAACTGAATTGGTGGAAGACACTTTTACAAAAAAAAACAAACAAGAAAAAGAAACGACCTCTGTTACTTTTTTTTTTTTTTTAAGGGCATTGTGAACACTGTGTACAGAATCTTGAATGTATTAAATTCATCAAATACAATATCTGCATACAAATCAGATTCTCTGTTACCTTTAAGGGTGATTTTAATTTTAATCACAGATGTAATATAAATCTATCAGCTCTGACTATGCCAGTCTAGTGGGTGATTTTACACTGAAGTATTCAAAAAATGTGGGAAGGTTGAGCATTTCTCATGGGCTTTATGTGAGGCACACTCTCTGACTCACTGTCCTAAAAATGATTCAAGTCCAGGAAGGTTCATGAGAGATTTTTCTAATCTTAAAGGATGACTAGTTGGACAAATAGTCGATTAGAGCTACGTGGAAAAAAACAAGTACCCTGTCTTTCAACATGTCGTTCGTGTCATGTCATGAACAACGTTACGTCATTATTCATTTCAGTCAAATTCATGGACGTTCTGGGGAAAAACCAACAACGCACCTTTACTTCAGTAACAATACAACCACCTTTTATCACAACTGACTTGAATCTCTTTATGTGTGATGACGAAAGTCTCATTATTGTGAAGGAGTTTTGTTCTGCCTTCCTAATGTTGCATCGGTTCTTTGAGATCTTCAGCCATCGGTCTCCAGAGGATCTCACTGTTGTTGAGGCCATCGCAAAACCTTGTGGTTTTCATTCACAAATGTTCATAAATATATTGATTGAGTAGAAGGTGCCTGGGTCCCGTGACTGTAAAACAACTAGGGGTGTGAAAAAAAAATTGATGGCAATATATCGTGATTCTCGGCCGCCCAATGTAATATCGATTTTTCAGCTCCTAATATCGATATCGTCAGTGTGTTGTAATGGTTACTTAAATGTGCAAAAACACTAATAATAAACAATAAATAGGTTGTTTTGAAGCAAACAGTTTTGAATCAATTTGTCCTCTGAATGATCAATATCATCTGATGAACATATACAGCAACTTTGATTTTTCATCTCTACTTTTAATTTTAATATTAACTGGATAGAATATCATAATATATCATGATATCGTGATAATATCTTATCGTGACCCAAGTATCATGATACATATCGTATTGTGAGGTCCTTGCCAATACTCACCCCTAAAAAGAACCCCAAATCATCATTCCTCCTCCACCATGCTTGGGACTGGTCATTAGATCCGATATGCTGGGTTTGATATTCTCCACTAAAACAGATGTTTGCAGCTTGTCATGTTGCTTTTAGAGACGAGGCTTTTCTCCTGGACAGCCTTTCGAGTGAGTCATACTTGTGCCTGTGTCTTTTTTTTTTTTTTTTTTTTTTTTTAAATCTGTTTTTAAACTACTGTCAGTAACTTTGGTCTGAAACTGGGGTTGTGTGTGGTGTATATACGTATAGAGATAAGACAAGATTATTATTTTTATGTCTTTATAACTATGCCTAGTTTTCTCTTCTTTTTATTATTGTTAGTTGATTTGACCATAAATCCCAGAAGGGAAATAAAAGTGTTTTTGAGTTGAATTTAAATAGGCTGTACTTTCTATTTTTGCATGACAGAACTTGATAAAAAGATAAAACTAACATAGTTTGGATTAACCACATACCAGCATAACGAGTCTGCCTCGTTTCTTTTTGGGTTAAAAAAAAGAAAATGCATTAGATAACGTCGAACAATGACGGGTGTGGGAATTAAAGGGTTGTTAGCATGTTTTTTAAATCTCAAGGGGGCGTGGCCAAGGCTGAGCTTACGTAACGGGAGAAAAACGTGACCACGCAGGGAAACATTGAAGCAAAGTGACTCAGACGTCAGGAAATCAGCTGAACGTCTCGTTTCGTCGCTGGTACATTTTTGTTTCTTTTTTTTTTCCAACATAGCGAACACCTGATATTAGGAACGGAGGACGGCCGCCTGCTTCTTAATGGACGGCTGCGTTCAAACGAGGAGCACAATTTCAGGAGGACGGTCTTAAAAAGGGAAGAATGTGAAGAAGGAGACGATGTGCTCCACGGACAGCAACGCGGAGCTGCAAACGCGTAAGTCCCATATTTCACATATTGACAACACTGGTCGTGTTGTCATCGCAGCGCGACGTCACCAGGCGACGGTTTCCATAGATAACGTTAAGAAGGTGCAGGGAGGAAGGGGGGGGGTGTATTTATGAATGTCAGTCGACTCGCTCGAGGCATGAATCGCTCAGCCGCTGACTCCGGGCCGTTTTTCCATCCTCCCCCAGACTCGGACCCGGCTCTGCTCCTGGAGCTGAAGACCCGGCGGCCCCCGTCGCTGCTGGAGCTGGCGGGATGCGAGACCTGGAGCGTGGACTTCTCCCCGGACGGAGCCTGGTTCGCCTGGTCGATGGGGCACGGCATCGTGTGGGTGGTCGCCTGGCCTCTGGACTCCCAGTAGGTTTCACGCCAACCTGCACATTTTAATCCTAACACTGGTCTATGCTTCCAGCTGGTTAATGTGCTCTCAGCATCAGGCCCAGTGGGTCCAGTGGGTCCAAGACATTTGATGAAAGAGCCATGAAGGTGTCTGTATCACCTGCATGGCTGCGATGAGCAATGATGTATGATTTGACCTAGCAGTGATTCCCACTTTATTACATTATTACAGTTTTATTATTACTGGTTTTGCACACTGTTTTTGTCTACTTACTTTTTATTTAGTGTCTTGTTTTGCACACTGTTTTTAGTCTATTTATTGTTCTGTTTCTGCACACTGTTTTTTGTCTATTTATTGCCTATTTAATGTCTATTTAATGTCCTGTCTATTTATGTATATTTTTGTATCTGCTGCAACGAGCCAATTTCCCCTCGGGATTATTAAAGTATTTTCAATTCAATTCAATTCAAAGTGTGGGCCGCGACCCCTGGTGGGCCGTCGCAGTACTGCAGGTGGGCCATGAGAGGTGATTAAAATTAAACAAATATGTTTTAAATCCTCGATCTTTTTAAAATATGTTTTTAATTACTGTTAAATATTAACGACATGATTTAAAAACATTAAGAAGTAACAAAACAAAGCGGTTAAGTGTTATTCTACTGTCATCTTAACTTAATATGACAAGTGTCACCTTATTTGTTGACCCCCTTACATTATTGTCAGAACGTAGCTTCTAGTCCTGAATGTTGATCACAGTTGTGATTAAAGGTTTCAGTGGGCTGCTGAGATTTTTCAAATTTCAAATTGGGCCTTGGTATTCTGAGGTTTGGGAATGGCTGACCTAGAGGAAGCATCCAGGTTCAGTAACAGGTGGTCCAAGAATCAACTGTTATGATATATGGTCTTAAATAAAAATAACACCAGTGTCAGATCAGCATCAAATGATACCTGAAGCCCAGGTGTCAGAATCTGTATTGGAAAGTGAAAAAAAAAATGTAATGGAGTCAAAACACCTCCAGTTCTATTATTGGATGGTAAGGAGTGTACATTTTATTTTGGGATTGAAACAACCTGAATCAAAGCAGTTTTGAGTTCGAACAGACTGTATTTGCTGTAAAATGGTATTAATGTTAGCACGGGAATTAATGGAGTCATGTCAAAATACTCTTTTGTACACAAACCCTTTATAGAGCTGAGCGATTTTATCGATTCTGCGATATATATCAATATTTTATCACGTATCGTTTTTTTCAGTCACGGTTATCGATATTCTAAGCTTCTTTCAAAACCCCAAACACCAATTTGCAGTGTTTAAATAAATGCATTTGCAAAGCTGCCTGTCAGCCATATAATGTGTAATTAATGCTTTCAGTTCAATAAATTCAAACAAATAGAGGTGTGAAAAAAATCAATTTGGCGATATATCGCGATTTTCGGCCGCCGATATATATCGATTTTTTTTTTTTAGCTCCTAATATAGATTTTTTAGGAAAATTCATTCATTCACTTAAATGTGCAAAAACACTAATAATAAACAATAAATAGGTTGTTTTGAAGCAAATAGTTTTGACTCAGTTTGTCCTCTGAATGATCAATATCATCTGATGAACATATACAGCAACTTGATTTTTCATCTCTACTTTTAATTTTGATATTAACTGGGTAGAATATCGCAATATATCGTGAATAATATCATATCGTGACCCAAGTATCACGATGCATATCGTATTGCGAGGTCCTTTCCAATACTCAAAACAAAGTCATTGGAACACCCACAAGATGTCACCGAAATAACTTTTTCAATTTAAAATCTTTCGGAAAATGATGTAAATGTATTGTAAGATGAATATCGATACATATCGTATCGTGAGCAGAATATCAGGTATCGTATCGCGAGATTAGTGTATCGCTACAGCTCTAACCCTTTACACACTGTAACCTAAGAAGAAATGACATTTTGACTCCTCCAAATGTTTCAAATAGCCATTTAATTTTTTATGACACCATTGTCCCAAGAGCAGATGCTATTGCCATTTTTCCTGGAAACGTATTACTTGTATCCACGTGTTTTTTTTTCCCATCTAATCAACAGAGCAGGGCTTGTTTCAGCTCCAGAATATTCCTTTAACCGGTGCCGTCTCAGTGCTGTGGTGCCAGACTAAAATCACTCTGAGTATATGTGCGTTTAAGACGTTTAAATTAGAACAGCTTTCTCAGTGATTTTTAGATTCGAGACGGGCCCGTAATTATTTAATAATGTTATTTGGAAGAGTTGGACAAGTAAATACAACATTTAACACAAATAAACAAGAAAATAATTGAAAGGTTGTGAAATTGGCTCCCAAATTACTTTCTGTTGAGTCACTTTAGATGAAGTTAAAATCACAAGAATGTTCAGAGGGTTAAAGGTCACAGGAAGTGAGACAGAGCGTCTTTTAAGATAAAATATTTTCAAATGAGACCAACAGATGTTATCAAGAGCTTAGACTATGATATATTTTGATCCATAAAAGGACACTTTTTAAATTTTTTTTTGCCCAAACTGCTCCTCTCTGATGAGACCTGCCCCCCCCCGTCCTGAAGGCAGGTCCAGACAAACTCCTCGCCAGGCAGCAGTCGCTGCACGCCAGCCTGACCTTTGTGCGGTTCATGTGCAATAAAGTGGCTGTCGCAACAGGGTTGAGGATAAATTGCTTAAATTTCACTCTGACGAAGGCCAGATTTATTTCATTACATAAACAGTTCTGATTATTGGTTTTCTGTCCATATTCAGAGGAGATTGTTGTTTTTCCAGCTGATCTGAATAATCTTGTTTTGTGTAAAACCGTGTGCAAAACTTAAACTGTCATTCCCAATCCTTTCTCCAAGAACACTGGTGTATTTTTATTTATTAGCTTCATTAAAATAAGACCGTTATTGTCTAGTTTTGATGGCCAGAGAATAAAGTAAATCACTTTTTTCACTATAACGGTGTCTAAAACACCCTGAGATAACTAAATGATACAGAATGCTGAAAGCTTCATCAAGTATATGATGTAAAGGATAAATTGATCTGTGTGGTTAGAAGTTTGAATAAAAACTCCATTCTGGTCGTGCTTTCACACCAGCCCAGCAGTGAAAACCAGTCACAGTGTTGATGTAACCAAGTGGGAGTTTATACTCCTCTTCCTCTGTCGGATTGCAGAACAGTAGATGGTGTAGTTTTAGCTGCAAATCCAACGCCACCGAAAAGCATCGTGATTTTAGCACCAACTGCAGCTGCAGCCGCCCACGTTTAGCATCTGCATACTAGATGCTGCTTTCCTTCCCACAGAGAAGGTCAGGACGGAGAGACTGACCGGGGGGACAAGAGCTTCAGTTGTGGTCACCCGGTGTGGGGGCTCGCCTTCGGACCCAGACCCCCCAAATCAACCGCGCTGGCACGAACTGCTAAAAAGACACCGAAAGGGAAGAACAGCCTGCTTCTGGCCACGGGACTGGAGAACGGCGTGATCAAGATCTGGAACGTGCTGACGGGTGAGGACCTGATGATGAGGTGATCATATTTATGCTCCGAAGCTGTGCTGATTTTTTAAATCACCGCCCCTGCATCTGTAGGCAACGCCGTATTTGATCTCCACGGACACGAGGGCGTCGTGAGGGACCTGGTTTTCCCTCAGAACGGGACGCTCACTCTCATATCGTCGTCACGAGATAAGACGTTGAGGATTTGGGACCTGGCTCAAAAAGGTACACATGCGTACATGTATTTCCGTGACTCTTAACACAGTCCACTCTTTATATAAAGTGTCCTTACATGCACATTGTGCAAATGAGAGCTGTCCGAATTTAAAGATAGGGTAAGCGATTCCTGGATAATGTCACGTATTTGGCAGATTTTCTTCTTCCAGGGAAAATGGTGACGGTGGCTGAGAGATTGATAACTAAACATGATAAAGATGGATGAATTTATATAAAACACATTTATTCCCAGCATTGGGTCAATCAAGAACAGAGATGGTCTGACAAAGAAACAGAGAATTTATTTTTTTATATACATTTCCATATGTGTGTAGTTCCTTAGAGCACATGCAGGCATCTCAAGTACTTGGTGCTTGCTTGTAAAATTTAAACACCCTCTTTTCTTGTAACACTCCTACTCCAGACTACCAGGCACTGCAAAAGGTCACTTCAACAAGTCATAAAGAAGGTGGAATATCTTATCCTTTAAGTCTACCCAGAATAAGTTTTGCCTTGAACTCTGATATTGTGATAACATCATGTCCGTTGAGCTACCTCCTCCCTCTATCACAACCCCTCCCAGGCACTCCCACTTCATGTTTACGAGCCTCCAGCACAAACCCCTCCCCCTGCTGGTATTAAACTGGAGCAGTGTTTGCTATAGGCTGCCCCCCCACTCTGTTTCCAGTTCATGAAGCCAGAGCTGTTCATTAACACTAGTGTTTTTTTTTTTACTGCATACTCATGAAATGGGTAACTGATGGATTGTGAAGAGATATTTAGTAAATCTGATAAAAGGTGTTCTATAGAAATTACATACCCTACCTTTAAAACTGTTGCAGTTTTACTGGAAAATCAAATGGTAAAGTTTAATCTTCGGCTACTTCGGCTGAGTCACTGCCAGGATTTGACTCTGTCGGCTGTACATTCTGAACAGAAATGACTCCAAATGTCCTTTTCACCCGTCTAATCTCTCCTTTTGTTTTATGAGACATTTAAGTTGTACCATCTTCTGAGCCAGGGGTGGTTCACCGTCCTCTTTTTGACTACAAAGCGTGACTAGTGTCCTACCACTTTTGCTACATCAACAAGATTGCGCTCAGTTTCCTGACTGGTGACAGAACTGATGATGTGAATGTGCTCAACACAGCACATAAAACCACAAGCTAACCTCTTTTCAGTAAATGTTCCCTCTTGTGGTGAGAAACACTGACATGACTCAAGTGTTTGTTTTTCTAAAGGTAAATAGTGTGAGGAAGAAGTACACTTCTGGACATATAACTGCTACTGTTATCACATCACATGTTCAGGCTGTGTTATCTTATTACTTGTACTCGAGTAATGAAAGCTCAGTTATTCACATCCTCAACGCCTCACTGAGGCCAGTGAGGCGTTTCAGTCTGGTCGTTACTGCCCGAAGCGAAACCGGTCTGGTTTAGGAACTAATCACGCGCTGCACAGCTCTATATTCCTGATGCCTCGTGCTCTGTCTGTTGTAGGGAAGAAGGTGCAGGTACTTTCTGGCCATAAAGACTGGATCAACGGCTGCTGCGTCTCATCTGACTGCAGCATGATCGCATCTGTCGGCAGATTTGACAGGGTGAGTCCTTTTACTGTGGATGCATGCTGCTGGAGTCGAGTCACTGAAACTGAAACACAGAGAGGCAAAGATCTGCATCACTGAAGATCCCCGCTGATACAGTGATCCCTTATTTTTCGCGGTTAATGGGGACCCCCCCCCCCCCCCCCCCCCCCCCGCAAAAATCAAAATTCGCAAACTGGAGCCGGAGCCCCCCGAGCCTCAATAATGTGTTTAAAATATGTTTAAAAACCGCAAAAAAGTAGCGAGACACTGCAGCGAAACAAGACAAAGGCTCTGTGGTCTGTTACCTTCACAGCCTCTGGTCTCTGAACCGTAGTAAACAAACTGCTGGTATTGTGCTATTTTTGGCTCGTAATTAGCTTCTAACAAGCTAACAACAACAAAAGAAAAAGTCCGGTTTTCTCTGCATGGAACGAGCACTTTATTCTGGCACTGCAGGAACTTGTAACATCACACAGGTTGTATTGTTGGGCTCCTGTCGGTTAACAGAGAATGTAAATCTATACACGCTGGGCTGCTGTTGATGCTCACTACACTTTTCATCTAAACCCGTTTTTGTTCTGCCGGCCAACGACACACACACTCCATTACCCATAAGGCCACATCATTATCCATGAGGCCACCTTCTTAAAGGGGCCAGGGTGGCTCACAGCATTTCTTCACAACATCCTGTGATGTTTTTGTGATTTTTTTACATTTTTTAAAATTATATTTTATATTTCTGAAAAAATCCGCGAATAACTAAAACCGCGGAACTTAAACTGTGAATTGGCGAGGGATCACTGTACCATTGATGTATAGTAATCGAGTCTCTTAAAGCTCAAAGTGTCAAAGCAGTCTGAAAACTCTGGACTGTGTTTTCATTTACACCATCTGCATGAACTGGCAAAATATTTTCAGCCATTTCTGTGTCAGGTTTTTTTCTTTTAAATAAATAGACTTTGCATGATTTTTTTGCTGCAGAATGCATTTTATGATTATTTCTATCTGCTGTGTTGTCATTGGGTTGACAGAGCTGAGCATTAAAACATCTTTGTCCTTTACGTTCAGAGCACCAGGGAGGCTGTTAATCTGCTTATATGACACAGTCTCAGTTATAGTTTAAGTAATAACAGACTTTGAGATTAGAAAAGCTTGTACCAGATTGCTGCGTGTTTACACCTGCTCTGCTGACAGAACCAGAACCTCACTGAGAATCATGCCACTAGATTTTCTACCACTTCAACTGCTACAGTGACTCCAGCTGAGAGGAAGGACTTGTGTAAACCTGCAGTAATTTTCAAAAAAAAAAAAAAAAGTTCCATACCTCCAGGCAGAAAGACTCCTTTAACCCTGCGCGGTGTCGCTTTGATCAGATGGTGTGTCTGTGGAGCCTACGGTCGTATACGTTCATCAGGAACCTGACGGGGGGGGCCTGTAAGACTCCTCTGCCTCCTGTCCTCCTGCGACTTCTCTCCGGACGGGGCGCTGCTCGCGACCGCCGCCTTCAGCGGCTCCAGCTGGTGGATCGACCTCTGGGACCCGTACACAGCAGAGAAACTGGCCACGCTGGCGTAAGTTCATAATCAAGTAAATCTAAGATGGACTGCACCTTTTCTGACGCCCATGCTGACAGTAAACAGATGGAGGACTGAAGGTGCAGATCTGATAGTATATGTTAGTCTCTTTGCTGTTACTTGATGTGTCATTTTTGACTTTCCCTGCTAATCCACAGCGACTACTTTGAAGATTACAGGCAAAATCAGATATCAGCAATCCAGTTCTCTCCCAACGGTTTGCACCTCGCAATTGTGACCGATGAAAGGTGAGCGGTCGGTCAGTTCTGTTTCAGAAATTTGTTTTTTAAAATGTTTGTCGAGGCAGGTTTCTGACTTATGTTGGGTCCACAGAGCTCTCAGGATCTGGGAACCGGGAGAAAAGCGGAATGACAATGCAGACGAGACGAGACAGAGAGTCGAACGGACTGTGCTGCAACTACCATCCACAAGGGGGAGTTGTTGCCACTGGGTATGAAAAACTAAAAAAAAACCTAAAAGATCTTCAGTTTTCATTGTCATGTAAT
The DNA here is from genome assembly GCA_018398805.1 of Hirundichthys speculiger. Taxonomy (NCBI): domain Eukaryota; kingdom Metazoa; phylum Chordata; class Actinopteri; order Beloniformes; family Exocoetidae; genus Hirundichthys; species Hirundichthys speculiger. Next base: position 1,051,136 of record JAGFBZ010000240.1, read on the forward strand.
GAGGCTCTTATTGAATTCACAGCAGTCACATTGGAGGTCAGGTTTATGGTAAAAGAACATCTTCTACAAGCTGACTCACTTTCCCTCTGGTCATTTTTAAAATTAGAGCTAAATTAAAAATATCTTTCTAATATTTTACTCAGCTCTGCTTTTGAAACAAGATGTCTGCACACTTAGATCCTTTTGTTCATTTAATAGCCAAGCTTTTGGTCAGAGACCTTCCTCAGGGCACAAACAGATGGAGCATACAACAAACTAATCAATTAAGATTCATTAAGGTGATCAGGTGCTGTAGACTTTGACATGAGTGTTTGTTATGATTGGAGGTATACCATTTGTTAAGGCTTGAAACTGCCGTTTATGAAGTTCTTGTTGATGTTTATGCAGTTATCTTGAACTCACGCTTGTTTATGTGTGTGTGTACTCAAGTTTGTTTGTAAAAATACGTATGTTTTTTTTTTTTGTGGTGGCTAATTTTATTGGTGCATTTGGAGTCAATTTAATGCCAGCTACCTTGGGTAGAGGAAGTATGAAAAGAGGAAGAACAGAAAAACTACAACTCCCACACTTGGACTACAATTCATCTGTGCAGGTGTGACTGATCACCTTAATGAATCTTAATTGATTAGTTTGTTGTACGCTCCATCTGTTTGTGCCCTGAGGAAGGTCTCTGACCGAAAGCTTGGCTATTAAATGAACAAAAGGATCTAAGCGTGCAGACATTTTTTCTTGTTTCAACAGTCTTTAGGTTTTGGTTTGCACCTTTTCATCGTGAGTGTGGTGTGATTCGTTTATATGCAACTCAGCTCTGCTTTAAAATAGAGAAATACCAAACACCCGGCTTTTCATGAAACCTGTTTTAAACTATTTTACTACTAATTTTCCACAGGATTAATAGAGATACAAGCAGTCCTTTCATCTTTAGCTAAATGTTTATTTATTTTTTCTTACGTTTCACTTTTTGAACTTAAGTCTGTGGCTTTAAAATAAGTGCACAACCTCACTGAGTGCCCTGCCAGTGGTAGAACTAATTTCAAGCCTGAATAAACGAATTAAAAAAAAAAAGACAAATGAACACGCAGCACATGATGATCTACTGTGGCGACTTAACAGTCTATGGACAAACCCGACTGAGGGAGAAAGACTAAATACATTTTCTAATAACTGTATAATGTTGTTTAAACTGCTTTGTTTTTTCTCTCACCACAGTCTCTTGAAAACTCAATAAAAAACAACTTGAAATAATAACTGTATAATGTAACTCTAACCTTTGGACAGAGGAGATGTCTTATAAGTGCCCAACCTTCCTCGAAGTCTTTCATTTGTGTTTTTTTTGTTTGTTTTTTAACCCATTAAGACCTGAAGAGTCCGAACAGACTTGGGAAGTGATATCGCCAAATGTTGCATTAAGTGCTTTTGGGTTAAAAATAAAAACATCATAACCTTCATTTTCTTGCAGGTTCCCCCCGTAAATACTAAGTTTTCACTATTTGATTAAAGTGAATGTTTCATTTACTGAAAAAAAAATGGTGCTTTAATTCACAAAATTGCAGCTTTTTTTATACAAGTAAATTTACTTTACGTCTAAAATCTTTTATGCTCATCTACTTTCTGCGTGTAGATATTTGCTCAAATCTGTGGTCATTTTGCAGATGCATGGCACAAATGTCTGCAAATATGAAAAGGAACGTTGCATTGTGGGACATCAATAGAAAGTAGCGCACATACTTCATAGCATTTCTGCTCAGAAATGAAACCAAATCCTGCCACCACTCAGTGAGCGCCCCCTGACCTCGCACCTTCTGCCACCAGAACCAGAGACGGCCATGTGAGGTTCTGGAGGGCCCCCAGGACGGTGCCCAGCTTGTGCCACCTGTGTCGATCCGTCCTGCGCCACTCCATCTCCACGCACCAGATCGAGGCGCTGCCCCTCCCCAGGAGGATTCTGGAGTACCTCACCTACAGGAACATCCCTGAACGCCTCAAGACCTGCTGCTCCTCAGATGAAGAGGACTGGGACAGCTGAGCAGGGACATTCATTACAAATAAAATAAAAAAATAAAAAAAAATAAAAAAAAGGGCAGGAGCAGCTGACAGATGGGTGCTCATGCACTCATAATAAAAATGCCTTTTTGTTTTCTGATAGAAAACTCGCAAAGCTTGACTGATTATAGAAAACCACCTAGTCATGTAATCTACTTCACTAGATTTCATTTATTGCACTACCATTTTAATAAGATGCATAAACTAAACGTTCATGTACTCTGACTTGAATATCATTTTATACTGCTAATTTATTATGTAAATAGAAAATTTATATTCATTTCTAATTCCTGTGTTCATTATTATAAGAGCTTGTGTACCTCTGCTGCACATGTTAATAAGATAACTGGACTGATAGGGAAAAGAACTTTTATTAAACTGATTAAACACATTTATATGTTTGAGAATTGTTATTCTCATACACAGAATGATCACTTGGAACGTTGTGGTTTTTAGAAACTGCTGCCTTCCACCTCAGTGGATGCAGATGTGAGTGACTCAGATGGCTGCTGGCGTTTGTTCCACGTACGTGCAGCAGCGTAGAGTCCGTGCACTGCAGACCTCAGGATGTCTATTTTCTTCCTAAATACACAACTAGTGATTCTGTTGGTGACCTCTTGTTCTGTTCAAGAAGAGGTTACTGGTAAATTCAGTTTTTTGCTGAAAGCATTTCTGCTCGGCGCGTGCATGAAGGAGGACGTTCTGCTGGGTGAAGCAGACCGATAGGTGGCAAAGATCAGTAACAGATTTGAAAAACCGTGACTTCAGTTTGGATGCGGTCATGTGATCTCCCGACAGCTCTGGAGCTCTAAGACGCCTGGCTGACCACCAGGTCTCTCACTTCCTGGAACGCTGCCACCATGGAGCTCAGCTGGATCTTCTCATTGGTTCCTGATGCCAGCCGGTGTCTAAAAGAGACAACGAATCAATCAGCTCAATCAACCTTCCGTGATTATGCGACTGTGCGTCAGGCGAGCGTTGCACTTACTCAACGTCGGCTAATTTGATGAGCAGACCGATCCGGACGGCAGGAGGAAAATCCACTGTCAATGGAAGCAGAGAAAGAGAAATCATCTTCTAATCCAATGCTAGCACTCCACTACTAACAGACGCACCATATACCAACCTTCTTAAGTTTGTTTACATAAAATGTGTTTTGTCCTTTTTTAGGGCTGGGCAAGTTAACATGTTATTATTGCGTTGACTCATTAATTTATTAACACCGACATTTATTTTATCGCGCGTTAACGCATGTTGCTCACATGCTTTTATTTTGAAAAGTCTGTTACTGGCTGCTGCAGAACCGGAAAACAATTAGCAGGTAAACATGCGAAAAAGTTTAAACAGACATGTAGAAAGGTAAAAATCTGTGAACTTTACAGTTCAGGTAGCAACTCAGGTAGCAATATTAACAATTCTGTAATTGAAAATGGAAAGAATGAATGATTCACTGGTAAAGTTACTGAACTTTATCATGGACATTTTCATTTTAAAGTTCTCCCAGGCTGAGGATTCAACAGAAACAAGGTTATTTGTAACAACTGACAAGTTGAACTCCCCGTTAAAAGTATCTGCTGTTACCTCAGAAATTAATGTTTTAATGTTCTGATTGTGCTGAGCCACAATCATTTTGTTGGATTTTGTTTGTAGACTTTATTTTATTTTATATAAAAACAGGATGACATTAATGCCCTGGCAGTGGGAATAAGCTTTATTTTATTTTACATTTTTTAAGATGAGATTTACACTAAATATGTGTTACTGACAAGTGCTGATGTTAAAAGTGTTTGAACAACAAATGTTATGGCACTTTAGTTCATATGGCAGCAGAACATTTAAATAAAAGTGACCTTTACACTACTTTTGAATTCATTATTTAATTTTGCATATACAATGCGATGAATCGTGATTAATCAGGGAAATAATGCGATTAAAAATTTTAATTGTTGCTCACGCCTAGTTTTTTTTTTTTTAACACTTATTGGACAAAATATTTGCCTTGCCCAGCATTTGGGACCATATACCCCCCTTTTGTTGGTTTCTACTAAATAAAATAAAATGGTTGTTGCAGCCAGATAAGACAGTTTTAACTGACCAATCAGAGCAGACTTGTTTTTTTAAGCAGAACCAACTTAACATAAGTCACTCTGCTTGCAGCTTCAGAAGACTTACAGTGTCTCATTACAAACCAAATATTTTCTGTCCAAGATGTTTTTACCTCTGTGAATGAGCAGGTGCACCTCAGTCAGGATGTCTTGCAAAGCCAAACCTTTCAGAGTTTTCAGCTCAAGGATTTCTGTGGCAAAAGTGTCAAAGAAATGCTGATTCACAGACTGAACTGCCTTTAGTGAAAGCTTGTTTTTCAGCATGAAATAACGCAGCCGATCATCCAAAAATAAACGTAATTCAGTCGCGCGAACATTAATTTGTCAGTTATAAAGTCTAAAACTGCAGCTATTAAGTGGTAAATTAATGTTTAACTATATTTTTTATTCAACTATAAGGCTCCTTATACACCAAACAGACATCAGCAGCCAACTACACACAAAAAAAGCACCTGATCAGACTGAAAGACAGTAATCTATGCCTGATTCTGCAGGAACACTACATGCACTACACTGGGCGAGTCAAGTCCCGTTGCTCTAAAAACGGTTTCATGTCCCAGTTGCTTGTTGAACACGGTCTTTGTGGTGTGTTCAAGTGCCAGTTAGTTTGTCAGTTGATGCAGCAGCAGGCCCGATGGCAGCGCTGCGTCCCGTCAGTTCAGTAAACAAGGGGCTTCAAGTTCTACCTGTCGTTTCACAGAAATGTCCTGAATCCAAAGGAACAGATAAGCCGATTTTTCTGAACTGCACAGATTGACATTACAAACTGATTACGCAAGTAAGTCAGAAAAAAAAACCAAAATCTGGATTACGTGGAAATGTATACTTTCATTATTTTCCACAGAGAAGCTCTTGATTGAATTATGCTGAGAACAATGAGGAGGATACGTTTATATGCCGTGGTGAAGTCTTTGTTGAGGCACCAGTCGAGGATGTTAGCTATGTCGGAGCGGAGGGGGTGGCCCGTGCAGGTGTACACCGCATCTTCTGTGACCTTCCCATGCGCCATGCTAGTGCTCTGAAATCACAGAGGCAGCAGTTCACCATCATGCAGCAAACACATAGATCTGGAACGTCCGGTTGAAAACGGACCTCACAGTGCAATTTGTAAGTACCTGTAATATGTTGAGAGATCGTCTCATGTCACCTGATGACAGTGTAACGATGGCCTTCATTCCATCTGGGGAGACGTCGACGCTACCAAAAAAAAAAAGATGCACTCGGATCAACAGCCGGATCAGCGTTTGGCTCCAATTAGTGATAAAACACAAATGTGCAACGGTCTCACGAGTACATGGGCAGAACTCTGTGATCCAGGGGGATGTGACGTCCTGAGAGGACGGGCGCATTTCTCTCACCTCTCCTGCTGGATCACGTGCTCCAGTCGTGGGATCATCTGGTCCTGGGACAGCGGGCCAAAGCGGAACCTGGTGCAGCGGGACTGCAGGGCCGGGATGATCTTGGACAGGTAGTTGCAGATCAGGCAGAACCGGGTGTTTTCTGTGAACTTCTCAATAACTGAGACAAGCGGTAGACGGAGAGGATGCACATTAGACGTCTTACTAGTAATTATAAGAGGTCAGCTATGAAAGTTCTTTTAAAAACTGTAAATCTCTACTGCAGCAGTGAAATGCTTGATTGTCTGTAATAATGTGCAAAAAACTTGTACATGTTTGAGACATTCTTCCCACTTACAGCTGCAAAACTGCCATCTGCAGCAAAATCCACAATTTAACATTCAAATCTTACCGTGGGCATCTATTTTTTTTTTCTTTTCAAACGTATACCCAAGCTTGCATGCTGACACATTATTTCATTAGCAGCCAAATTATTTGGCTGCTCAGCGAACCGTGTGGCTCACAGCGGGCAACGCCCCGGCGAACAGATGGCTCACCTCGCCGCAAAGCATTCTGGGCATCCTGGGTCATGGCATCGGCCTCATCCAGTATCACCAACTTGAAGCCCTTCCTGGAGGACGAGAGGGGTGAAGAACAGGAAACACCTTATATAACTCTACCGTAAATAATCCAGCAGCAAGATTTTACAGGAAAGAGGAAAGACGCCGTAAATCGGGACTCTCACTTGAAGATGGTCCTGGTGCTGGCGAAACTCAGAATGGGACCGCGCACCACATCGATACCTCTGTCGTCAGATGCGTTGAAGCAAAATGAGTTCAATTTCAACATCAAATCAACCAGGCAGAGCGTCTCACCCCTACGCTGTTGTGCAGCTCTTGTGGGGAGGATCTGTGGCGTACCTCCAACACCATGGAGTTGAACTCTTTGTCCTTGTACAGCTGTCGAGCACAGGCGAGGATCGTGGAGGTTTTTCCTGTTCCAGGGGGGCCGTAGAACAGAAGGTGGGGAAGTTTGTCCTCAGAGATGAATCTCTGGACTGAGGAGATGAAAAGAAGTTACAATCACAAGGAAACTAAATAAACAGCAGAGTAGCAGTTTAGGTGGAAAGAAAGTAAAAAAAAAAAAAAAGTGTCCATAAAGGGAAACGGCCACAGATAATTCTTGTTTAGACTCGTATGTGCTTAATTCACTCATTATCAATGATACTTAAATGTTATCTGGATTTCTCCAAGTCTCCCAAATTTCTAACTAAGTTCAAGCATTCAAGCACATTGGCCTTTTATTTTATTTTTTGCACCTGGGAAGATGTCTGAGTCTTCAAATGGAGAGTGAATATCTCTAAATCTGTCTCAGTAACACGGAAAGTAATTTTGGTTGTTTGGGAAGATAAAAAGTTGAGTGTTTAAACCAAAAAAAAAAATCAAGAACTTATTGCAGTTTTGTACAATGACAGAGTTTTTAATGATTTTTCCATCATCTACCACCACACCAAAACAATCAAGATGGCAACATTCTTTGAAATTTTGACTGGAAAAGTTAAACAGCCAGGTGTAATCCATTCCCTCATTACTTTAAGACAAAACGTCTGGAGTTGAGAACTGGAGCTACAAATAAGAAGTCTAAGAAGATCTCAATGCAAGAGGAGGAGGCCATCAATAGGAAAAAAAACAAAAACTATATCTAGAAATGAGAGAGCAAAAACCTCGGGTATGGCCACATCAGCAGTTTGATTCATTATTAAAAAGAGAAATCTATACGAGCTTAACAGCACCAGAAGGTCGTAGAAACCTTTCCTCAGTGAAGAAACATTCCTTCACATCAACAGAGAGAAGGTAGGTGTATCATTGGTAAAATCCACATTCAAGAGACATTTCTGTGAATTTAATGCAGCCGGTTTACAACAAGATGCAAACCTGCATTTAGCTAAATGCTAAAAACCCGACAGGATGGCAGTGCAGATGGACAATGACCCCAAATATACCGTGAAAGCAACATAAAACTTTTTGAAGGCAACATAATTGAGTATTATTCAATAGTCAAGTCAGCTGCCTGATATCAACCCAAAGGAGAGTGTTTTGAATGAAAAGTATTGCCATACAAGTATTAAAAATGATTGCTATATTGACTTTTATGCCACACTGTGTAAATACTTTTGAGCCCCTAAAAATAAAAGCGCTTTGATTAAAATGGCTTTAATTCTCAAATGGTTAATATATACTTTTGTGAAATATCTTCAGTTATATTGAGGCTGAAAGGTGACATTTTTATCACATCTTGGAGGTTTCAGATCTTTGTGGTGGTGTATAAAGATAAAATGAGCAACACTGTCATTGTCCACAAACTTCTGGCCCAAACTGGATGTGGATCCACAGCAACTCTTTCTTTACTTTGGATATGCTGTCAACAGCTGTTTAAGGTAAATTCTCACAGAATGGCAAAGAGTTAAAGATAGTTCTAATATCTGTAAGTGGGGCTGAGGAATGCTGATAAACGGTGTATTTACTCCGACAGTTCAGATACTTACTGGTGCTCAGGATATCTTTGTGAGAGATTAAATCGTCAAGTGTTTGTGGTCTGTACTTTTCAACCCTGAAATACAAAGCAGACACACATCGTGCATCACCATTGTCAACAGCAATACTTTTCATACTGGTGTACACTAACAAACTAACTCATTTAGAGGTCTTCCATTTATATAAAAGCTAGATGCTAACACTTCGTTTCACAGTTGTGGATAACCCAATAAACGTCACTTTTGACGATATCTGATGTGCTACTTGGTTATTGTGTAAGCCGAACTAAAGAGATGTACATAAAGCTTGTAACTAAATGACAATTTTCACGAATGTATGAAACGTACAACTAGTTAATGTGAATATTTCAAAAGCTGACGTTCGCACACTAGAGTTCGGTTTAAACTGATGAGAGCGGCTAGCTCACGAAACCAGGAAGGATGTTAGCTCCTTTAACGCATCTGTGATAAACATTAACTTTCAGCTCACCATGGTAAATTCCTGTTCTGTACCGGCGCTTTAGTTATAGACGCCATGTGTTCCTTTAATGGCTTATAATAAACTGAAGAAGAGAAAAACTTTCAGAGGTTTTTTTTTTTTTTTTTTTTTAATCCGACGTTTACTTTAGTTGCTGGCTCTGTTTGCCGCGCTCACCGAAGAAACGTGCGTTTTGCGTCACAGCCTTTAACCAATCGCAGTGTTTCTTTGGCCTCAATATGGGTGGAGTTTCGATGATGGGTCTCACACTGTAAAAGGTTCTGGCTTCACAACAGCAAGGAAAAAAAAAAAGCTGTTGTAAAATACAGTTAAAACCAAACTGGAACTATCCCACTTCCGGATCCAGGAAGAACGTTTACTTGCAGTTCGTAAACTGATCACTAGGTCCTGGCTGAAATGCAGAGCAAATCCCCATTGACCCCCATATTGAAAGGACCAATTTTGCAGCATCATTTAAACATATTTCTTGCCTGATACAAAAAATATTTTTTCCATTATACTTCTCTGTATCCATGACATCTGTACAGGAGGTGATTATTTTTGTACTGCATCAGATAAATTCATATTAAGCAATAAAGCTGACCGATCAGATGCTGGGATGTTATTTGACATTGTTTGGTCATTAACTAGCCATTACAATTAATAAATAAATAGCCATTAGCTCAGCCGTTGGCTAAGACAGCAAGCCACTGCTGTTATGACTTTAGTAACAAAGCTTCTTAGCATTATATTGACTTCTTCTAAGCAGTGAAGTAAAACCAAACACATGGTCATATTTTAAAGAGAATATATTTTCTTGTGGTTGCCTGAGTTATACTTTCAGACCACAGTGTCTGGCTGTGGCTGGACTGGAAAGATCTGAGTACAATGGACAGAGCTTAGCTTAGCCATGCTAACGGCGGCAGTCATCTCTTGTTGCCACTGAAACAACATTAGAGACCAGAGGTCCTGCCACCAAGGTGATTCACTGCAGGTCACAGCACAGTTCCAGCTTGAAGGGTCCTAAAGGGATTTTCTGCAAGCAGCTCAGCTCAGTCATGTACCGGCCGACACGTGGAGCTGCTGGCCGAGAGCTCGCTCAGCTCCTTAGCTGAGCCGAAGCCCAGAAGGCCTTCAGCTGAGCCGGGCAACAGCTCCACGTCGGACCGGCAGCACAGCTTGGCTAACTGAGCGCAAGGTGCTCTTAAAAGATCCTTTTGAAGTGGAATTATTCAGGTCCTGGCCAGTCTCTCTGTGGTGAAATTCATGGTGGACTACAGCTTTTTCACCCAGAGGCTAAAAATAAATTAATATAAAGTAATCTGAGTAATCCTCCTGGGTTAGCTAAAGCTAAAGCAGCTAAGCTAAAACCAGCAAACCGGTGGGCATCTTCTAGTATGCTTCTTGGTGCTGCTGGTCCCACCTTTTTTTTATAAGGCGGCAAGCAGTTTGAGAAAAAGAAAATGCTTCAAATGCTCTCAGTACAAACCTGTGGGTCACGTGACCTGATGCTGTGTCCAGTATTTACAATCAATGTATTTAAAAAAAATAATTTGTTTGTTTTTTTCCTAACCTAATTAGCTGATATTAAATCAGACAAAACCCTGTTTTATGTCAATTAGATCATTTAAATTATTTCTACTGCTAAAATAATGACAGTGGATATTGTAAAGATTTTTTTAATGACTTTCTTCAAAGTCAGAAGCTTACAAACATTTCCCTATGATTTTGTAGCTTCACGTTTTAAACTGTAAGATTTGGGCTAAATGTTTTGGGTTTCCTTTCACAAGCTTCTCATAAAAGTTTTCTGGAATTTTGGTCCATTACTCCTGACTGAACTGGCAGAAGTGAATCAGATTTGTCGGCATACTGCTTTACACATGTCTTCTCAGCCCTGCTAACCAATTTTCCATCGGATTGAGATCAGGGCTTTGAGATGGCCACTCAAGAGCACTGAAGTCCTGAAGTCACTCTGTAACTAAATTGGTGGTATGTTTGGAGTCATTGTTCTTTTGGAAAACCCAATCATTCTCCAATATGTTCTTTCCTCATGATGTCATCTATTTTGTGAAATGCAACAGTCCCTCCTGCAGCAAAACATCCCACCACCATGATGCTGCCACCCCCGTGCTTCACAGTTGGGTTGGTGTTCTCAGGCTTGTAAGCTTCCCTCTTTTACCTCCAAATGTAACGATGGTCATTATGACCAAACAGTCCAAGTGTCTTCAGACCACAGGACATGTCTCCAAGAAGGCCTTTGTCCCTGTGTGTATTTCGAAACTGTAACCTTTTCTTGTTGGGAGACGGTGGAAGAGATCTTTTCAGTACTGGAACAAAGCAGGATGTCTTCCACAGCACCAGAACCTTCTCCTGGCTCAGGCTGATGTTGAAGAGGCGCTGTGGAACCACATAGCTGGTCCACGCAGGCTTCCAGGACTCTGGTTCTGACACCATCTGGACCTGCAGACTGTTCCTGTTGAGTCTCTCCAGCTGCCTCTTCACCTTGACTGCTGGAGACAGACAGGTGGAAGGAGGCCCAGCATCTCCTGATGTGGTTGGAGACAACGATGGAGCAGCAGGATCCATGACCGAGGTGGAGCTGTGAGATTTAAAAGCCTCGTTGCAGGTGTGAGCAGACCTCCTCATTGTACTCAGTTTTTGGAGTTTTGGAAGGATGAACAGATGACGTGTTCAGAATTTCACGAAAAGACATTTAGATTTAGTTTGCATTTAGTTTAAACAGCTGATTATTTGTCTTGTACATATAAAGATTCACATGTGGATCCATTTGAAGCATCCTGATGTGTAGAATGTGCAACAATGAGATTAAATCTTTCACTTTGTGACTATTTCATATCTGCAAAACATACTTCAAGTGCATTTAACTTCACTTGTTTGCTGTTTCTCTGCAGCAATATTTTTTCTTTTTAGTTTCGAGCATATCAAAGTCTCATTTTGTCACATTATTTGGGCTGAAAACTCTTTTGCAGGATGGTTCAAGAAAAAAAAAAACCCAGAAAAATATCAGAGGAAAATGGCGCCCACTTAAATGTAATCAATAATAGATGTATTTCTTCTTTATGTGGCCCTCGTAGCTGTATGGGGCCGCTGTAGCCGTTAGGGGCCCCCAGGTTACAAGGTCAGCCTGTATTTGGTGAGAATTAAAATGACCTGTCTTCATTTGTAACCATTAAGTAAACAGATATGCAGCATCTGGGATCTGCTTCAATCCAGTTTTCTCACGAGTTTATAAAATCAGAAATTTAGAGGGTTTTTAATTTTTATTTTGAACCATCTTAAAAGAGACATATTCAAAGCTTTTTTGAAACATTGACGCGTCGCTTGATGTCTCAATGAAATGTCAATGACATGCTTTGATTTAAAAGAAAAAGTCCACTTAAAATAAAAGTTTAAAAATTATAATTTTTGACAAAACTGAACAAAGATGATACAATTGACCACAAAACAGTATATACCTAAAATAATGTTGAAGTAATGCGTTAAAGTAAGCAGAGAGAGAAAATAAGTAAATTCTAGTGTAAATAAAAACACAACAGCAACAATATAACGTCTACAAACACACAGAGGTAACAGCAGCATGAACATAACCGAGTAGCTCAGATTCAGACGTTTGTAGTTGGAGATTCTCCTTGAATTTAATAAATGGCTGCAATATTCTGAAAAATAAATGTAATTTATCTCTAAATTAGTCGGTTGTCTTTTCCAGGGGAATACAGTTGTTAATCTCAGATTAGATTTCCATTTCAGATCTGAACATTTTTTGACAATGACCAACAAGACTTCTGTAAGTTTGATAGTGTGTGAAAAAAAAGAAGTCAACTTTCCTTCATTGTGGCTGGTTTCACAGCTTTGCACTACTCACTTCCAGGGTACATCAAATACAGCATGATGTGAAGTTTTCAGAGATAAAATGTAGAATTCAATTTTATTTGCATGGCGTCTCTTACAATGTTAATAGTCTAGGCGCTTTACAGAGACCCAGATCATGACCCCCGAGCAAATAATATTAACTAAAATTATAATATTAAATCCTAATCAAGGATAATGGCAGGTAAAAAACTCCCACAGAGAGAGAAAAAGAAAAAAACCTTCAAGCCAAACAGTGGCAAGGACAAACTCCACTATAAGAGGAAGAAACCTTGAGCAGGACCTGGATCATATGGAGGGACCTTCCTGATGAAGACCAGCTGGGTAAAGAAAGAAAAAGAGAGGAGAGAGAGAGGGAGGATGGAGGACAGAGAGAGGAGAGCAGACAAATGACTGAATAAAATGACTTTATAAACAGATGCAGGTAGCAGCACTGAGGTGAGATGGTCAGAGGACATAGAAGCGGGACTATTTCTGTAATTTGGGTCTGTGACGTCACTGCGCTCTGCAAATCTGAACCACTCACTGAAAGAGATATTTCTTTTTTTCACTGAGGCGTCCCCAGTCAAAGTGACATGGTATTTATCATGCCTCCGTTAAAGGTTTGAACACCTGTTTCACAACAGTTTTACAAAATAGCATCCCCCTCCAAAAAAAAAAAAAAAGAAAGAAAAATCTAGAAGCCCGTGCACCCGCATGATCACCAGGGTGAACGTGTCCAAGGATCCTGACTCTAATATTCAGAGATGTGGAGAAACACAGTTGCGCGCTCCCATCCACGCCCGGAGACCGGAGCCCACCGCGCGCGGCTCTGATCGCGCGAGAGCGTCTCCTGGCGGCGGCGCCCGGTGCGCTGCGATGCTGTTGCCGTGGGTTTGATTGACAGGAAACATGTCGGTGTGACGGGAGCGAATCGGGACGCAGCTGCTGCCCAGGGAGACCGGGAGTACCCGCATCCAGTCCACGCATCAGCACCTTTAAAACCACCAGCCCCCCCCCCCACCCCCCTCTGGTCCCGTCTGCTTACAATGCGCTGAGCAGCATCTTATTATTATTATTATTATTATTATTATTATTATTATTATCATCACCCCCCCCCCTCCTCCTTCCTTCTCACCTCCCCCCCTCCCCCCCGCGCAACATCCATCTGAGAGGGCGCCCAATGGATGCTGTGGCAAACCGCGCAGTCCCGCTCGGCATCCTCAGCTCGTGCGTGGTTTAGCCCGCATCCAGAGACACCTTGATGATCCAGCAGGAACTGCGGGGACGGTTGTTGCAATGGAGTCGACTCTGTCACGGCTCAAAGCCCGTCTCTAAGCCGACAACATCTCTTTTCATGGCGCTCTGCAGGTCTCCGCTCCGCGGGCTCCTCCACGCTCCTTTTTTGAATTACTGTCAGCATTTTTTTTTCTTCAATTTATTTCCTCCTTCGTTTTGGTACAAAAGGGAAGATAAGATCCGCTGCTCGCTAAACTATGAACGAGGAGATGACAAAAAGCGAGGAGCAGCATCTTAGTTTGCAGAAAGCCTTGCAGCAGTGCGAGTTGGTGCAGAATATGATCGACATAAGCATTTCTAGTTTGGAGGGTTTACGGACCAAATGTGCCACATCCAACGACTTGACACAAAAAGAGATCCGAACGCTGGAGGTAAGCACCTTTTCTTTTTTTTCCTTTTTTTTTTTTTTTTGGAGAGGGATCACTGAACACTGCCGTGCATCTTCAACTAAATCAATACCGAGGGCTGTCACCGCGTTATTTCTAGGCCACTCTGCATATTCAAATGTGCCTTTTTCAGAAGCAAACTGTGCACCGTGTTGTCATTGCATCAATATGCAGCGATTTGTGTTTAGTGCAGTGTAATAAATCAGGAGGCCACGGGGCTGCAGAGGGCTGGGGGGGACTGGCGCATTCTGCAGGTGGCGGGGAGAGAAGGTGGCTCTCCTCCGTCAGAACAACATCTGAGCCAGCCGAGGCCTATAGGCAGCCCGGGTTTACGGTCCGGTACCGCTATATGCCGGGCTGCGCATCTGCCCTCCCATCTAAAGCCCCGCCGTTATGCAACACGGACAGATTACCGACAATGTTACAAAATATCCGTTAATTGGCCCGTGGGGTATTCCGTAGATTGCGTTATGTAATGGACATATTGCATATGTTGTGTTTGAGGTACCAGACTGGCCGTTTTATGACCACTTAAAGGGGACATATTATAAAAAGGAAAAAAAAAAAACAAACAAAACTTTTCTCTGTGGTTTATATCATTTATTTGGGGTTTTGAACTGTTAACTCATAAAGTCTGACATGACACAAGCCTGTTAATTTGTTTGAGGGTGACAAAGGTCTGAAATGAGGTTTGCAGGATGTTGTGACATCACAGACCGACAGTCAGTAGGTGTGTTTCCATCAGTAGTGGTCCGAGGTGAAACTTATTGGTGTCTGCAGCTGCAGCAGGGGTCCTCCTGTCTCCTCTGAGGTCCACCTGCAGCTTCATCAAACGTTCACGTCCGTTTGCGTACGCAACCTGTTCTTGTTTCCATACCACACAGGAAGAGGTCTCTGTTTGGGGGACAAAATCCAGACCCGGAGTCAAAAATGCAACCATGTTCAGGTAGGGAACTACGAAGGAGTATTAGGGCCACACTGAGAAAAAAAAAAGTGTGGACAATGATTTTTTTTTTATTCCTCACTTAGAGAATAAAGTTGCAAAATGTCGAGAATAAAGTCGAAATGCAGTTTCCAGAATTCCAGAATCGGTATAGTTTCTTTTTCTGAATAGGCGCAATTTCTGACACAATCCCTTCAAAGTACGAATACTCATTATAATACTGTGTCTAAGTGATAAAAGCACATAGACACAGACATTATGTTGGTAGAGTAAAGCTGGTTTGAATAAATCTTTAAGACAGCTTTATTGTGGAAACTGCATTTCGACTTTATTCTCGACATTTCGACTTTGTTCTCTAAGTGAGGAATGGAAAAAAAATCATTGTCCACAATTTTTTTTCAGTGTGGCCCTAATACTCCGTCGTAGGGAACACAGGAAGTTACTCTTTTGTTGTGGTCACAGCAGAGGATGCAACACCGTGAGAACCACCATGAACACGATTAGAAACGCCAACAGCGTTTTCAAATGTCCTCTGGGACGTTTGGCGACCACCAGGGGTCTAGAGGTCAGCTGCTGCAGCTACGCTCGTGCCTCTGGCGCTCAGGCAAATATTGCATCTTACGTACGTGTGGCGTATTTTTTACAGAGGACGTGCAGGACGTACTTGTCGTAAACTGCAAGCGTGTTTCAGCCCTTAAGCCTAATTTATACTCAGAAATCAGGTCGTCTCCGCAGACACTCTGGTGCACCTACCCAAAATTGTAGGTGACCGCAGACAGTGCCGCAGGGAGGAGAGAAAGGAGGCCTCTGATTGGTCAATTCTACATCCGCGTCATCAAACAAGTGAGGAAGTACCCACATCTGTATGATTCTCATTCTCCACACTACAAAGACAGCACATATTCTAGTAATTCATGGAGGGAGATAGCGATTAACGTGGGTCTGGATATGACCGAGATGGTGAGGAAGTGGAAAAACGCAAGAGATACGTTTAGTAAGTTTAGCTAGTTTGTGATTGTCCCTCTTGCGTTGTGGCGTGGAATAACATAGCAGAGACTGCGCTTCAAAATTGGGCATAGATCAAAAATAACCTGCGACAAGCTAACTGCGACACATTGCTGCGAGAGTATAACACAGCCCTTTACGGTGAGAGAGCCGGTCGCATGTGAACTACCACTCCATACCACCAGGTGGCGGTGGTGCGCCACGTTTGCCGTTTGATTGTTGCTGGTCTCTGTTTGTATTATGCATAATGATGGCGTAGACTGGGAGGAGACCACCGGTCTGTGCTCTGTCCCGTCATCCCTACAATCCCCACAAAAAATTAAAAAAATCGAGGGTAAAGACGGGAGAGAAAACATGAGAATGTGTCTTCTTTCTCAAAGCGTGATGGCTCGCTGCAGTCTGAAGACGGTCCCTTTCCTGAGCGTCGTTGTCTGCAGGCACTAACGGGTCCTTAATGTGTCTGGTCACTCAGCTTTTTAGATGACACTCAGTGCATTTACATGGGAAGTTTAATTCCTCTTTAATTCAGAATTAAAATTAAATCCGATTTAAAATGATTAAAAACTACCATGTAAACAGCTAATTCCGAATGAAAATGTCCATTCCGAATTAAACTTAATTCTGAAATAAGAGGCTAGTTTATTCTGATTTTAAATCTGAATAGAATAACGGTCATGTATACGCTCATTCCGCTTTAAATTAATTCCTGTCCATCTGCACATGCTCGTTCTCTTGCCCGTCTGTCGCGATGACGCTTATATTTCATGCTGGGCTTGTTTTCGAAATAAAGTTTCAAGATGGCAGCACGCAGTAAACAGAAAAGAAAATGATCGACATCGACATGATGTTGTCGTGCTGCTGCTTCAAAAATAAAATCAAAACAAATCCAAAAAGGATGCTAATAATGTAGTCCTCCATGTTGTTGCTGATCGAGTAAGTTTGTTTACTTCCGGTAGATGTAAATACGTAAAGACGTCCGCCTCCCTATCCAATCAGAACCCTTCCCAACCCCCAGACCTTAAGTGGAATTGGATAAAGCCGATAAAACGTGTTTTCCATGTAAACCTCAATTTGGAATTACTATTTCTATGTAAACTCGAAGGAAAATAGTTTAATTCTGAATTATTTAATTCAGAATAATTAATTCCAAATTAAAAAAACATCATGTAACTGTGGCCATTGAATAAAGCACAGCATTGCTTACGAAGTTCATAACTTCGCATGTCCACCTCTCCAGCCACTGTGGTCAAAACCTTGCTGTTATTCATTTATAACATTTATGCAGTGTTTACCTGTCACATGGTGAGGCATTTTGGCGTGGCGTTCTCTCTGAACGCTGCCATATACAAACGCTATTCAATGACTTAACCGCTACACATCCCCCACATGGTGGTTGGAGTCCATTCTGGCTCCGCCCCCTACAACCCAGCTGCTATGAATACAGCAGTAAAGACATGGTTGTGCTGCATCCCAGATGCAGAAAGGTCATTATGTGCCTCCTTTAAGGCAGAGGAGCAGTCCCCTCACCGGGCTGTTTTCACGAGATAAAAATGCCATAAAGTGCGATAAGGCCAGTGAAAACTCACCTCTGAGCTCTGCAGACGCAGGCCGGCGTTAAGGACCTGCAAGAATGTGATGGTGACGTCTCAAGAGATTCAAGCAAACACCATTAAGGGCAATAAGGGCACCCATAAACTCATCGCTGAGTATCTGCACGCCCCATCAGCAAGCCTTTAATCCCCGTGGTAATATAATTAAATGTTGCATAAAAATAGCTGACCATAAAGTGACCTCCTGCGCTCGTCCCGCAGGAACACGGGGCTGTGTGTCATGTTACACATAAACATATTGTAATGCTGCGTCTGCGGGCGACAAAGTGAAGATAAATGTTTACTGTGTTCCCTGAATGCCTCCCAAGGCATTATGGGTAGATGGATCATTTGCCGTAGGCATCACGGTGGTTTTCTTTTTCTGATGTGGAACTTTGACCGATACTTTTTGATGGATTTCTGGAAGATTTGATTGACAAGTGATGTCACTTGACCTGTTTATGCCAACTGAAGGAAAAGTAGGAAAGGGATGCGATGCTTTTTTCATCTTATTGTTAATATATTCTTTATATTTCATTATTTATTTTCAATTTTAGTTCTGCAGTTTTGCATTAGAGACTGAGGGAAGATGTTATCCTTTAAAAGGAACACAAATTTGGAAAGAAGGGATTAGTTTTTCAGTCAAGGCAGTGGCTTCTGTGTGTTGAGAGAGACCTTGTGAAATTTTTTTAACTGCTGTTGCTGTGGAGTATTTAAATTAAAACTGTACTTGTTTTCTTAAGTCAGACTTTCCACCTGCCTGAGGGTTACCAGAGGGAACTTATACTGGAAACGGATGGACCAAAAAAAAAAAAGAGGGAGACAGCTGTGCGTCAGTGCTGACAATAAAAGTTCCTCATTCTTGTTTATCTGTTTCTGTCTGATTGAAAGATTTGAAAGCATTTGAGATAAACCATTCTTTGTGTTCCCAAATAACCACGAATCCTGGCTTTACTGGAATGGAAAGTTTTCAGATGGTTTGGTTTGGTTTTTGGTTTGGTTTTGGTTTCATTTTATTTTATTTATCATAGCCAGTTCTTTTTTTTTTTTTTTTTTATACCTTGTAAATACTTATTTTATATTTTATATTGTTTTTAGATTGTTTACTGTGATATCGTGCTTTTGTGTTTTTCTTGTTTTTCTCTCCTGCTGCCATGTGGAGCTGCTAAACTGATTTTCACAGTTAATGTTGGTAACAATGTGATCAGTGACAATAAAGGATTTGAATTTGAATTTGAATTTACTGGGAATTGGATTCAGTTCGTTTTTATTCTCTTTAAGCTACACGCGACGCTTCATCATGGTTAAAAAAAAAAGGGAAAAAAAGTGCTTTTTGGAGTCATTTGTAAATGTATTTGAAATAAAAACAACCAACCCTTGACTTTAAATCTGGTCTGTAATCTTGGAAATGATCCTCGAAACTTGTCTGTTTGGCATAAATGTTCACTTTCGATGGGAGGGGTCCAGTGAAAATCCAGTTTCAGGTCTCTGCTCGGCTGTTGGAGCTTCAGGTCGTCATCCAAACTGACTAAATGCTCGTCGCTTCCCAGCCTGTCTGTTTCTGAACCTGGCTGGCTGGACCTTTATGTCTAAAGGCCTGTCAGCGGTTCTGGACTTCTTCTGCTGTAATGACGCAGGCTGCTTTGGTTCTGGATAATTTCAAAGATTTTCAGTCTTCCCGAGCTAGTTTCACCGTCGTTTACGTGTGAACAAAGGCAGCATTAAAAGCGATAGGTAGTGGTGAGGTAGGTAGTTTGAGACGACTGGGACGGGAGCTCGTGGGTAATTTGGGTGTTTTCTGCTGAAGGGAGGGATGGGAGACCACAAGAGCGAGGCAGAACTTCCTACGAGCAATCAAATAAAACTGAAAGTGATGCATGCAATGTGGAGAAAAATGAGTTAGCCGTATCTGAATGCGGTAGAAGTTTGTTTCCTCTGAGTTCCACAATCACGTCGCCAAGCGTGCAAAAGTTGTACACGGCGCAGAATGTTTCAGCCAGATATTATTTTCTATTATCATACAGAGAACAAGTTTAAGGGCCAGCATCAGCTGCTTTAGCAAAACTACTTGTGGCAAAAGCAATTCTTCATGAAAATTTCTGACAAGACGAAGCGATACAGAATCAAAACTTCACTTTAGTGATGTTAGGATCATTTTGAACTAATGCTGGTGGCTTTTTTTAATGGATATGAGCCCAGTATTAACTTTCCTTTAGCTCTGTTTTGGTCTCATGTAACACATTAGATGAGCATGTCTGGTTTAGTGCCGTTGCTTTCATGTTGCTGAACTCACGCCAGATACTTTCTGCAGCTGGAAACAGATGTGGCAGCTATTCGTTTTCAAACAGATACTCGGACTGAGCAAAGTGAAGCTGACCTGGTTTCTGGTTTCAGTTTCAGAATCAGAATCAGAATCAGAATCAACTTTATTGCCAAGTACAATTTTACACATACGAGGAATTTGTTGTGGCGATGATGGCGCATGCAATTAAGGATAAAATATAACAAACCATGTAAACTAAAAATATTACAATATAAATATATATACACAAACTGTTTTTTTCCATTGTGTGCTGGATTTCACATCCACGGCTGTCTCGTCTTCTATTGCGGATGCTCTTTGTGTCCAGCTGGAATGATTAGCGTCTCGGCGAAGGCTTGCTTTCTCTCTGCTCTCAGCGGTGAAACATTTTTGTTTGAGTCATATTAGAGCTTTAAATAAAGCACTCTTGTCAGGGCTGGAGAACTTTGTTCAAGCGTAACTGCAAGTTTTCTTTTCTTTAATACTCGCTCGTGGTCCGGCGAGGAAGCCTCCTGGTCACCTCCTTAGGGAGGGGTTTCTGGGAACCGAGACAAAGCTCCGAGCCAGACCCGGGACACGCCAGAGCAGTGTCCTTCAGTCCAGGTCCTCAGGCCCTCCTGCCCTGCATGTTCCAGATGTTTCCCTGCTCAGCCTCACCTGATTGTACGGCTGTCAGTGACGCACTAAATAGATCCAGGTATGTTTGAGCAGGGAAACATCTAAAACTTTCAGGGCAGGAACAAAACTGTGCTTGAGAGATCATGTCTCCTGGCTGGCAGGAGGACGCCCTGGTGTCCTCCTGGAAGAGCTGGTGTAGGCGGCGGGGGAGGAGGAGGAGATCTGGGCCTCTCTGCGTAGGCTGCCGGCGCCGTGAACCCGACCTGGATGAGTTAAAGTTCGGACGAAGCGAACGCTCAGCAGGTTGTTGCCTAAATGGAAAAATAGTTGATCCCTCAGGATCAGCCAACGTGTGCATGCATGGGAGGTTCCTCGATGAAATCCTCATTTTTCACTTTTATTAATCTCTAAAAAATAAAAACACATTTTGCTTCAGACTCGGTCTGTGAGTGGTTTTGAGCCATGACCTTGTTTTAGCCGAATGATTTGGCCCAGAATAGCAGCCTATACCATCACCTGGATGAAGTGTGGCTTCCATTAATATAATTACACATTGTTTGTGGTATCCCTTGGATACAGCGGGATGCTCAGCACACATGATGATTTTTTTTTTTTTCTTTTAATGAAGGGCTTCATATACATGCAGACGCATGACAAGATCGAACACGTTTCATACAATAGAAATTAGGGACGACCAAAACAAGTTGTTAATTCATACTCAAGTGTATTTGAGCGTCACCTTTCCTTTCCTTCCTTTTTTTTTTTTTTTTGTTGTTTCTGCTCACAGCCAGGCAGTCAAATGCTGTGAAGAAGGTTTCAAGCACTGTGGCTTAAAAAGACGAGTTCACTGCACTTGAAGCGAACTCATCCATACCAGGCGTGGTCTGTTACCTGTCTTTGATGGCCACCTGTCTGTTGTCTGTCAAAGACCTGACAGACGTGAACATGTGGCTAAGTTAGACTGCATCATTCCCTTCTTCAGAAAGTTACTCCCATTAAGGGTTGATTTCCATTCTGCAGATGTAGATTAAAACGTCTGAAAAATGTTTATCTGCTAATTCTCAGACGTGTCTCAGTTTGACAGGTGGGTTACAACCTGTGGACACAATCTTTCCACATGTGCACGTCTATCGGTATGGCTAAGTCTGAATATGTTGCTAAGTCTGTTTCTCATCTGAGGTGAAACATCTGAAACGTAGTAAAATGTTATTTTTTTGTCTGTTTGTTTTCCTCTGTGGATCCAAGTTGGAATTTTCATTAGATTCTTAGGTACAAGCTTCTCCTTTTTCATCACAGTTTCATTTTAAAAAATTATGCTATAAATGTTACCTATGTTACCACTTTATAGTTAAGCACAAACTCAGTTTGGCACATTATCTTATACATTTAGGTGAACCTTTGGCAAGTCGTTTTAACAGAAATGAGCTCTGCCGTTTTGGCTCGTTGTCATCAAGAGGCAACTGTTCATCGGGGCTGAAGCCTTTGAGCTCTGAGGAGTTTCAGTTCCTCCACCGACCACTGGGGGGCTCTAACGGCGAGTCTGTCTCCATTCACTCCCGTGTTAAAATGTCGAACTTTGCTGCAGAAATAAACACATTTACAGCCTAACTGTTACTGTAAAATTTATTCATAACAAGGGGTTTGAAGTTTTGATTGGCGACGGGTCTGTCTTCGTGAGCGGCAGACTGAGCGTCGCCGTGTCCCAGCGGAGCTCGGCTAGTCCTCCTTTTAGCTATTTCAGCACTTTTTTTAGGCCATCGTTTCAGTAGCCACACATGAAATGAGAATGTTTGGATGTAATAAATGTAAAGCACTATTAATTAGCAATACAGGTTGACACAAGCCGAGCCAGATAAAATAGAGTGGTGTCTTAAACAAGGTGGCCGTGTTCCATCCAGCTTCCAGGCCCGCTCAACAATGACCAGGACGAGGTTCCAGCATGACGGGGGAAAAAAGGCTTCAAAGACGTTTGTGTGTGTCGTTCTTCACATTACAGTCTGTGGTTATAACCTGTGGACACACTGGTTCCACATGCGCTCTCCATGGTACTGAACGTTCCGGCGCTCGATTACGGTGCATCGCTACGGCCGCAACGTGACCTCTGACCCTCAACTAGCAGCTGAGCATGTTGCCAGGGCTGTTTCTGGACAGAGGTGAAACATCTCTCACATCTCTGAGCTCTCATCTGATCCTTCAGGACGAGCTTCTGCATTTTCATTGCTGTCATTTTAGAAATCTGGTCATCATGAATGTACATAACTCCTGCTGGTGGTCGGACACCCATGACGTCAGTGTATCAATATGTCATCAACATTTCCTGTAAATGACCTCAACACCTCAAATCCTTCCATCAACGTTCTGGAGCAGAACCAGATGGCTGTTTAATTTGCTCGGTGTAGATGGGCGTATATGTGTGTAAGGGGCTGTAAAATCCAGAAGGAATTAGAAAACGTGCAGTCAAGTAGTAGAAGGGGTTATGGTGTTGTCTCCAAGCTGTCAACAATCGCAGCTGTCTTGTGATAATCAGTACATATCTGATCACAATCCTATCTTTCTGACTACCTGGTGGCATTTTATAATCCAAGTGATCAGATCACATTCACGTGGTTACTGTCCTGGAAAGCGGGTTTAGGAACCTCTGCTAACCGCTAATGCAATCTTCCGCTCGCTAAAGCTGCTAACCATTATGCTGACTCCCTTACTCACATTGTATGTGTGGCAATGGGCATGTCTTTTGTGCTTTCTGCAAACTCGGTATCTTCGTGATTTTGGGTTTAGGGTTGCGGGTAGCGGGTGGTCAGACCACCCGCTACCCGCAACCCGCATGTCAGCGCTTACAAGAGCGCGTCCAAATAGCATCAGTGTGCGTCCACCTGGTCACATGTGGACGTGCACAAACCTCTCTACCTCTGGAATTAACTCTTGGATAAAAAGCGTGATTTTGGCCTCAGTTGAACCCCTGAGAAAATAGCAGAGATTGTCTTAAACAGCTTGCTCACCAGTTAAACCATAGACAACCAGAGCGTGTTTACTGGGAGGACACCAACTATCTGGGACTTTCAGGTAGCTGATAGGAATTGTCTGTATAAAAATATTTTTATGTATATATCAGTGCAGAGGAGGAGGAAGGAAGAGGAGGAAGCTCTACAGCAGAGTCCCAGACGAGCTGCACACTAGAGCTGATCCGATCTGGATGAAAAGACACTCCATAGCGGTTAGCGGGTAGCGCAACCTGCTCTTAAAGGCAATGGCTACTGATGCACTGATTGGTTTAACAGGTGGAACGCCCTAAACCACTCCTATGCATAATGTAGTGGGTAGCGCAGGTGGGATAGCGGGTTTAGCAAGGTGGAAGATTGCGATTCTTTGCAGGGGAACGCCCCTCCCGCTACCCGCTATCCCTAAATAGCGGCTTTAGGAGATCTGGCAGAAGATCGGGCCCTAAGGATTCTGAGTAAGACCAACAATAGACCTTATATAACAAGACTTGGCGATGGCTGGAATGCAATGAATTTATTCTCCGTTTGCAGGGGGTCAGTCCTACATGCAGAAAAGACAATTTGACAGTGGAAAGACAGTAGGATTTAACAAGACCAAACATTGAGATACCAACTCCTGCTGGCACCCACAGTGGAGAGACACACAGGAGAGACTCATTTAGATAGAAGGATCATGGTCAGAGTATTTCAGAAATTACGCTTGTTCTGTACATCCCTAAGCATATTTATCACAGACCCACTTACTCGCATCTTTTGGAGATGTCCAGATGACCTGTAGACTTTACAGCGCCAATTTGCCACGACAGCTCTGATCAGCGTGGAGCTGGGCTTCTTCCTCATTGGTATCATCTTTTTTCGATGATCTGCATCATTTTTAAGACCCAGAAACCAAAGATCTCTCTCCTTGGTTAAGTCAGTGACACTGAGCTTTAAGAGGACTTGGAGGAGTACAGGAACTTCACAGCACCACCTCAGGTTCACATTTTCCACTTCCAGGCTCCTCTCTACCAAGCCAATTTGCTTGTGTGGCTCTGTGGTGCAATTTTTCTCCAAGTTACAAGAAAGGGATGCTGAAGGAGGGTGCTTCTGCATACTACTGTCTCTGCTATGTGAGTTTAGTGGGGTGCATGACCTGGGCAGGTTAGCTGTTAGCTCACGGGCAGCTAAGGTTAGCTGACAGCGGAGTCCCCCATCACTTCTGTCACTTTGGTGGAGGTCATTGCTTTTTGTTGTGGCGCAAATAACACAAAGAAGCTATCCTATTTGAGCAATTAGACTGGGACGCATCTAGGATCAGCATGTCCTAAAAGTTGGATGTGGTGGGCTGCCCCGGTGGAGCAGTGGTTAGGGCAGGCGGCCCATATATAGAGGCTACAGTCCTCGTGCGGCTGGTCGAGAGTTCGATTCCCGGCTCGTCGACCGGTCTTCCCCGTTCTCTCTGCCCCCTTCCTGTCTCTCCACTATCAAATAAAGGCTGCTAGTGCCAAAAAAATCAGTTGGATTTGGGCTGACAGTGTGAACGAAGCCTAAGTGACTATGGTCAACGTACCCACAATGTTTGCACTGCAACGCACGGACACACCAGCTGCCGAGACGACGCATATACTCACATGGTTTATCTACTAGGGATGTCCCGATCACGTTTTTTGGGTCCCGATCCGATTCCGATCTTTTAATTTTTATGATCGGCCGATTTCCGATTTTTTCCGATCCGATTTCACTTTTTTTGAGTGGGCAAACAGAGTTTAATTTCCTATGCATTTTATTTCCTGTGTACATTAATAAATAAGCCTGCATCCAAGCTGAGAAATAGCTTTTA
Organism: Hirundichthys speculiger; assembly: GCA_018398805.1. Taxonomy (NCBI): domain Eukaryota; kingdom Metazoa; phylum Chordata; class Actinopteri; order Beloniformes; family Exocoetidae; genus Hirundichthys; species Hirundichthys speculiger. Next base: position 1,076,459 of record JAGFBZ010000240.1, read on the forward strand.
TCATCTCATAAAATAAACAATAACTTGTTTAAACACTCTTCTTTCTTTCTTTTTTGTTTGGGAGAATTATTATAAAACACATTTAGTTACAGAACAGTGACTGTTCAACAGTCTCAGTACTAAACAACATAGCACTTCCATTTAAATAGCAGCAGGTGAACTTGGCTAGCAGTTTAAGGCAATGAAAACACTAGCAGAAGTCTTTGCAATCAATGAAATCCCATCAGAATAACAATAACATAAAATATTAACTTCTTTCAAGACCCGCTGCACATGTTCGCGCACCTTTGTGTCCTTTGTCGTTCATGTAATGAAGGAACGAGGCTCGAGGTAATTAATGAGCCGGTTAAATGCCTTGTATTCCACAAACTCCGTGTCCGCGGTAATACATTCCGCGATTAGCTCGGTGATTTTTCTGTATTTCTCTGAGCGTTTCACAGAGCGTTTGCTGCCGAAGATGCTGCCGTCAGCTGCGGTCACTGTTCAGCTGGTGCCGTCGGCTGCGGTGATCGGTGCTGCGTGCTTTTTTAAGTGTCTGATTAGATTGGTGGTATTGTAAACTCTCTTCTTACTTACCCATCATGATATATCAGCCTTACACACGTTGCAAGTCGCAGTTGAAGCGTCGGTCTTTGTAATTTTATAGTGCTGCCACACTGCTGACATTTTTGCTAAAGTTTAGCCTGACGCCGCCGGTCTTGAAACTTTTAAGGTGGATACAAGACAGCGCTGCTGGGAAACCTCATTTCAGTGCAAATTATTAAATGTATATAGTTTAAAAAATATTTTTGTTTGTGTAATATGATTACTTTATTAATTTGTGTTAATCAGGATCACTTTTTGAGGAAAAAAATAATGAAAAAAAGATCGTGTTATAATAAGGCTGATCGGCCGATCCGATCCACCTTAAATTTTTAAGATCGAAGGCCGATCCGATCAGGGGATCGGGATCGGGACATCCCTATTATCTACCACTCGCAGTTCACGTTCAAGAGCTTGTAGCGTCTCTCAGCTTTAATCTTTATGCAAAACCAGCAATGTACTTGGCCTTTTCTCACAAAACAGTTCTCTGTAAAGTGTTGCAAAATAAATAAATAAATAAATAAATGACTGGTGGAGTGATTGTTCTTGTTGATCCATACGATCCATCCTCCATGACATCATAGAGAGCTGTTGTTAGAAAAAAATTCACAATAAAGAAGCGTTCTCATCACTCTGAAGTATACTACAATAGTGGTCCCCAGCCCCTGGCCCCTGGCCCCCGGCCTGGTACTGGTCTGTGGGTCATTTGATATCAGGCCGCATGGCAAAAATAGACAACTTCTATTCTTACCGATTTCTTATCCGTGTCTAAATGATGTTTTATTTTGAATAATGACCAGATTATCCCCATTACATCCATCTACGACTTACTTTTGACGCATGGCAAGACTTTAAGACCTGCGTCTCGGTCACATGATACGTTTAAATCCCCAAGCTGGCAAACTGAGTAAATGAGTTTTCATTTAAGTTTCCAGTCATGTCTCAGATGATGACTGATCACAGTAACGGCATAGATACGTCAGAAAACATGGAAGGGTATAATGTGGTCATTTTAAAGATGTGTTTTTTTTTTCAGTTTGGCAGATAAATTATTGATTACCGCTGCATGCTGCAGCTCAGCGAGCTAAAAATAGAGTACTACAAGTTGAGGAGTTGTGCATTTACTTGAGGAGAAGACAAACTTATAAACCTCATCATTCTTTCCTGAAACAGTTTTGGTTTCTTATCGTCTGCTGTACTCGGGAGCAGGCCTGAGCGGTGGACATGTGTAAGGCAGGAAAGAACAGCGCTCTAGTTGAAGAGATGAGATAAAGCTGCAGTGGAAGTGACAGTCTGCTGGATATTCATTAAGTGTTCCAGTTTATCTGGATTAAAAGAATAGCAGTTGTGAAGAGGTCAGAGTAGCTCATGTCTCTAGGGGGACAGCACAATATGGGCTCATCTAGTTCAAGAGTCTTCTTAAAGGAACAGTACATCATTTTTAACAACTCTGCTGCGTGGTTTAGTTATTGTTGGGCAGAGCTGTGCTGCCTTTGGTTCAGGGTTTATTATTAAAATGCATGTTTGAGCACTGGCGGATCAGGGATTTTTTCTCTCTCTTTCTTTTTTTTTTTTGCTGGTAAGGTGTGAATACAATTCTCCAGTCACACTTTGTACAAACGCTACGTAAAAAGGGTGCAACTCCTTATCAGTTTTGGATTTTTTTATTTTTTTACCATGCATAGGGAAAATAAAATAAATGTTCTTTCACATATTGAGAACCAATATGAAGATTTGTGACTCAACCAACAAGCTCCAGAAAACACTGATTGCCAGTAATGACTTTAGTCCTCCTTTTGCCCAGATATAAATCAAATCTTCTTCTACTTCAATAGTCGAAGATTTGATTCCTTATTAACAGTGGACATTCCCGTTTGGTCCATCAGTGTCACTAACTGTCTGGGCACATGTAATCTGAGTGCTCCTCTTTGACACACAAGTGATAGCATGGGGGCAATTGAGGAAGCCAATCAGATTTCAGTATAGGCCAATGTCCCTGTGGCCCCGCCCCCTAGAACCGCCCACATGTCTGTGAAGCTGAGTGATTTCATTCAGTAACTCATTTAAAATGTTTATATAATACTACAGAGATTCTACTTATGTCTGAACACTTTTATTGGTAAATAAAAAAACAACCCTCTTCGTGGTTTTTTAATCAAATTAATCCGAAATTCATAGAATTTTCTTTTAATGTTATGAACCACCAGCACAAAAGGAAGGAGGAGGAAGGACCTCAGGTATCTACGTTATTTAATGTTGCTTGCATGATCATTCATCAGTATTTATAATAATAAAAAAATGGTGCATAAGTAATACTTTTATATGTTAGGAACATTTTGTTGAAGATAATTACATACTTTTAGTTAGATAAAGGAGTTTTGTTTGTGACCTAGTTTTTTTATTGTAGTATTATCCCTCTGCTTTTGTCCAGTAACAGTTATGACACAAACACTGTCCACGTGTACACATGACAAGTAGAAATGCTTCTGCTGTGTGCCAACGGCTTTCTTTCTAAAACTAAACGTTTTCCTTTTGTAGGCGAGTTTTCAGTGTTATCTGGAGCGATAAAACTAGTCTTCTCCATTTTCAGGGTTTTCCTGCTCATACCTCCAGTTATTTTACCCAGTCAGTTTTATTATAGAGATGCTGCTTTACTTTTGTTTTCACCCAGTAGGTCAGGAGCACAAATACAGATGGACATCAGTAGTTACATTGTATTTACAGATGGGGTTGTCTTAGCTTCTCTGTTAATGTGAACCATGTAGCTTCTATGACTACCGCTGCTAATGATGATGATTATTATTGTTATTAGCAAAAAAGGGACATTTTATAGTTCACGCTTCACTGGACATAAGCACAAGCTCTGTGAAGTGTAATCCGACAGGAGTTACTTCATAAACAGCCTGAAAACGGGGCAAAGGCGAGGTGCTGGAGACGTCTCTTCACAGATTCAGGGTGAATAATGGCCCACTGACGGGCTGCTGATACATTTTTGCCCCATAGTGCTAAAAAATTACAGCCTATACACTTTTTTCTTGTTGGCGTTTTCTCTTTTTGAAGAGAAGACGGGAAGAAGTCAGATTAAAATCAAATAACCTGTTTATTTTTAATGAAATCTTACCTTCAGATTCAAGAAATGCTCATTTTGAGTAAAGAAAAGGACATTTTAGGTGCAATCTGGTAAATCACAGTGGATCTAAAGCCCCTTCTGACTCCATGGAAAGGGTTTTTAATCTGCATACGGCTCCAAATCAACCGGCGCTGCTGTTATAACAGGTATTTATCGGCTCGGGCTCCAACCGCCGTTTACAGGAAGGCGACTCCTGAGTGTGCCCGCTCTTTTTCAGTTGGCTGAGGGCTGCGAGAGCAGGCACAGCTCATCTTTCCTCTTTTGTAAATGCAGGTTTGGAGTCCACAATGTCTCACATGGAGGAACCAAAACTGACAGCAAACAACTCAAACATACAAAGATTATTTATACTGTGCTTGATTCCAAAATGTACGATTATCTCAGAAAGTCAAGCTAAACAACAACTGTGGCCCAATGTTACCTGGAGGATGTCTTTAGTAACTTTAGTCCTATGAGTCACATAGATATCACTTTAGCACAAACATCACTCGCAGTGGGAGAAGATTGAACAGCTTTTTTCGTTAAATACAACTGGGCTTATTAACCCGTACCCACGTACTAATTTTAGTCGAAAAGGTTAGTGTGCTAACAAGTGGGGATTAAGAGACGTAAACTTTTGAGCTTTTTTTTAAACTGTAAAATGTTTAACATGTGGACTTGAATGTATTTGAAAAGGCCTGTACTCTACTTTTGTCGAAAAGTGTTTTGAGATAAATGCTCAAAACTTCTCCATGCTTCTGATTTTCTTTTTGTTTTTCTGTTTTTGTCTCGCAAAATATAAATTCCAATTGCAAATAAATGTTAGCACGTAAGGGCAATCTGCAATATTTATTGGATGCAAAAATGGGCAACAAGTATCGGCCGTCGGCATATTTTCTGCTGCACTGCATCAGGGATGAACCTGTAACCGGAGCTGTTGTTTTTCTATAAACGGACCATGCAGATGCATAGGGGCCCCGTAGCTGCAAGGGGACCCCGAGATAAAAGATCAGCCTTAATATGTGGTAAATGGGGAGAATTAAAATGACCCATCTTCAGTTGTAGCAGTTTATATAAGAACATTTACGCTTCGCTGTTGAGCCCAGAAACTATCACTCAGATATGCATCTGTCCTGTGTATGAAGTCAGAATTTCTGTTTTTATTTATTTAATTTTTTTTCACAAATTGGTGTTTTTCTGAGCAGAATTTTGCATAGGGTCCTCAAAATCTACTGATAACCTGGCTTTAAGTATCTGCTACTTCCTTCCAGCTGCAGGAACGTGCTGATGTAGCTCCACCAGGTGTTAGATCTCTTTTCTAACTGTTACTGTCAACCTCATTAGAAACCTAACTGGGTTTTCTTTCTTTCTTCTTTTTATTTAAATGTATCTGTTGTTGTTTTTCTTTTTTCCCCTCACTGCTGGCTGCAAACCAACTTGCTCCCTTGGGGATAATTCAGTTCAATTCAATTCAATTCAATTCAATTCAATTTTATTTGTATACCGTCTGTTACAATGTCAATTGACCTCTAGGCACTTTACAGAGACCCAGATCATGACCCTCGAGCAAATATCATTCACTAAAAATATAATATTAAATCTATATCAAGGATAAAGGCAAGTAAAAAACTCCCACAGTGGGAGAAAAAACCTTTAAGCCAAACAGTGGCAAGAAAAAAAAACTTTAAGAGGAAGAAACCTTGAGCAGGACCTGGATCATATGGAGGGACCTTCCTGATGAAGACCAGCTGGGTAAAGAAAGAAAAAGAGAGGAGAAACAGGACAGAGAGGATGGAGGACAGAGAGAGTAGAGGACACAAATGACTGAATGAAATGACTATATAAACAGATGCAGGTAGCAGCACTGAGGTGAGATGGTCAGTCAGCACCCTGAACACATCTACACACACAGGTGGAGGTAAACGCTGGGATGGACAGAGGATGGAACTGCAAGTCAGCATGAAACTCAGGAAACTCTGGCCTGCAAACATACAGAAAGAAAAGAGAAAAGAGGGGGAAAACAGCACAACAAACTACAGGAAAGAAAATGGAGGACAGTTACAGTAACAAGGTGCTCCTAATTAACTATAGATTGGAGTAGGAAGAAGGGAGGAGGAAAGGGAGAAGAGCAGTGGAGACACCACTCAGCAGATCATGTTGGCGTCCCCCTGCAGCGTAGGCCTATAGCAGCATAGCTATGATGAAGCTGTGATTAAGAAGAGTCTACTCTAGTCTGAGCTCCTACAACTATGGCTATAACTATTAGCCCCTACACACTATAGTTTAGACTAACTGTAGGCTTTACTGAACAGAAATGTTTTCATTTTAGTTTTAAAAATGGAGGTGGTGTCAGCCTCCTGAACCCAAATTGGTAGCTGGTTCCATAATAAAGGTGCCTGGTAGCAGAAGGCCCGTCCTCCAAATCTACTTTTAGATATTCTAGGAACGACGTAATCCTGCACTCTGAGAGCGGAGAGCTCTATTAGGAGCATAACATGCTTTTAGGTCAGGTCAGGTCAGAGCAATAATAAGGATATTCTTGATTTATAAACCACCACTGCCCAGCTAGCACCAGCTAGCCCTAGCTAGCACCCTGAATTCCCTCAACAGAATCTTGCACAGACCCTCCAGAAAGCTAGAAACAGCCCTACTCTAAAATAAGTGCTCTAAATCTCATGCATAAACCTAAATTCCTCAAACATTAAAGGCGACTTGTAGTCATATTCTAGTGTGAAGCAGAGAGAGCCAGCTCACGTATTCACCCTTGAAACCAAAATATTTCATCAGTTAAGAGAATCCCCAAACTTTATTTAAAAAAAATAACTGTGACTTTATGATGCAAATCATTGCTTGTGATTTGTCCCAAGTTTGGAGATATATTTTTTTTTGGCTTTAATGGATTATCAAATAACTGAATCCATTATTAGCCGCTGACAAATTCAGGGGGGTTTGCTTTCCTAGAGAGATATTTGTTGTGAGTGGCCAGAAACTTTATAAATGTATGTAAAATCTTCAAGAAGCGCTGCGTGCTCTGCGTGACAGGTTTGTATGGAAGTATGAGACCCAGTAATACATCAGCGCAGTCAGCCGGGTGCATGTGTTCTTCTGTAGGTGTGGAGCGAGCAGCCGCCTTATCAGGCAGAGCGCTGGCAGCCGTGGGCAGCTTTTACTGTAGGGTTTTCTGCATTCAGAGGTGACTTGCTGGTCCCTCCTCCACTGCTTTCTACTTTGGTATGCACTGATGTAGGCCAGCTCCGTCTATTTTCTAGCAGTCATTTTGTAGGTGTACTTCTGGAATGGGGCCATCATCTACATGCATCATCCTCAAGTCCTCCAGCATCACGTCACCCTCTGTGGGCCTGGGCCTTATTTTGCCAGCGTTTTCAATCAGATCAACTGTTTCAGCTCAAAAATGCTCAGTAACAAGTACACTTGTTTGTCCTGCTTGCAGTAGTAAGAGGCTTACAGTAAGCACAGCTCCACAGTCAGAACAATGCGTCTCACGTTAATAGCTGATGGCAAATCAAACATTTTGGAGAGAATATGAATTTTAGGACAACCAAATAGTTAAGCGCTGTCCCTTTTACCACACTTTCCTCTCTGGCTATGAGCGTGACGTAGCTCTGGGAAAATTAGGAGTAAAAACTATCAAGTCACGTCGCATCAAGACTGTATTAAAAGGACATGTTGTGAATGATGTTAGGACTGACCTTTCAGATGCTTGACTTTTATGTGTATTAGAGGGGACAGGAAACTGTTCTCTTCTTCTTGAAAGCATTCATTTGGGTGGCATAACACAGGCATAATACAGCCCTGTCACTTTGTCTGAGGCCTGACATGTTGTCATTCAGGGCGCCGTTCAGATTTGACGTGAACTGTGACATCAGAGACCCGGATCAGAGCTGAATGATCCATCCTTTCCACCCTCATCTCCGACCAAATTCATATCCTGCTCATCATCAGAGCAGTATAAGACGATGTTTAACAGTGATCTTCGTCCTATTTAGGCCAAAGCATGTCAAACATTTGTGACATGCTTCAGTCACAACGTGCTGAGGTCAACCTCAGCACGTTGTGACGACACTCTTCTGGTCTGAGGACCACAGGGAATTGCGTCAGGTTTTTATGGTCTAAACACTACAGAGCATTGTGTCAACTTGTGAAAAAAAAAGGTCACATGTTTCCTTTGAAGGTGCCCAAAACAAGGATGGAAATCTGGTTCTTCAGTTCAGGTCCTTCAGGACTGGGGCCAACTGGTGACACATCATCAGTGATTGGACCCGAGGTCACTGGGTGTTTCAGGTCTTGGTACAAATCAGACCCCGTTTCCCAGGCGACCCAACCAGAACTGATCCGTCTCCAGCATCGGATCGGCTCCCTTTCTAACGTCCACTTTTGTAAGGGCTATGCAGAGTGATTGCCCTGCAAATCCTCTCCATCGAACCTGCATCAAACGTCGCTTGTAGAACGTCTGCACTTTTTTCTGCATTTCCCTTTAAACTCCCGCAGACTCATCCATGCTGTCTTCCCAGGATACTGTGAGCTCCAGTATGATCAGTTGCTTGGTGGAAAGTGATACGATGATCATTTCTGGTCGAAACCGTGTCGATGTTATGCTGGCTGGAATTGGTGACATCTAGTATCCGAAAGGTCCAAAGACTCTTGGGAGAAGAAGTGAGGATGGTCACCTCTGATATAGTGTATAACAAAGAACAATAACCTGCTTAAAGGGGCTTCACAGTTTTGCAGCAAACAAACTCGTCTGTCCTATCAGTGTGTGCAGACATAGATGGCACACACATATAGAAATCATTTTATTCCATGTTTTAAAACATATCAGATATTGCATTTGAATTTTGATTCAACTGCATGTTTTACAGAATAAAAGAATGAAAATGGCTTGGACAGAAATGATGATACATTTAACTTGACCGTCTCTGCCAGCAGGTGATCTCTGCTGCTCTCAGTAAGACATCTAACAACGTATATATTTTGCTGCGCTCTTCCTGAGCAAACTTTAGCTGTATCAAGTTTGAAAGCTGCCCTTTCCACACTGCATTTTCTTTTCAGTCTTTGCATAGACGCTTAACAGGACTCGCATGCACTTCTGGAAATAAAAAAGATCCTCCAGAAGCGTACGGTAGATTTTAGAAGTGCATTTACAGTTCATCTTCACCCTGAATAGGCCCATCAAACTCTTAACTTTAATAGCGGTCCATACCAGCATCCTCCCTCCACCATGCTTTTGCCTGACTCATTGGTTCTGTATCCTGTGATGCGTCTCCGTGCTTCAGTTTGTGAATATTAATAAATGGCGTTAAAGGCTTCTGGTGGCTTTATCTTCACCACGTCTCTGAGCATTTGGTGAAATGGTTGCATGATGAAGGAGAATGGGTTCCTGGTAGTGTTTTTTTTTTTTTTTTTCTTTTTCAAATCTTGTTCACCCAGCACGTCTTGACATTAGTTCTGAATGCTGCAAAATCAAATTCAGTTGGTTTTGAGCCTGGAAAATGCATTTACAAAATAGCACTGGAACACTCATGTGAAGCCAAATTTAAAATGCTTTACAGATAAATTGAACTTTGAACAAATTGATGGTAAAATTTCAATCTTTAAATGAGTTACGTAAGTATGTGAATATATTAGGGATGGGCAAGATAACGCGTTATTATCGCATTAACTCATTAATTTATTAACGCCAACATTTATTTTATCGCGCATTAATGCATGTTGGTCATGCTCTTATTTTGAAAAGTCTGTTACTGGCTGCTGCGAAACCGGAAAAAAATTGACGGAAAAATATGCGAAAAAACTGAACTCCTGTATAAACATGCACTTTACATTCTAGTCCCCTGTAAAGGAAACTTCAATGGTGATTTTTTTTTTTTTTTTTTGTGCTTCACACTTTCTAATAGGAACATTTGGTTCTGGTAATGCTGCTCCCCGTTAAAAGTTTCTCCTGTTACCTCAAAAATTACCTGTTTTATGTTATGATTGTGGCTCAGGATTCTGTTGGTAGACTTTTTTTATTTTTTATAAAAAAAAAAAAAATAAAACAGGATGACATTAATCCCCTGGCAGTGGCAATAAGCTTTATTTTATTTTACATTTTTTAAGATGAGCTGTAGGCTAAATATGTGTTACTGACAAGTGCTGATGTTAAAAGTGTTTGAACCACAAATGTTATGGCACTTTAGTTCATATGGCAGCAGAACATTTAAAAAAAAAAAAGCACTTTACACTACTTTTGATTTCATTATTTTATTTTGCGTATACAATGCGATTAATCATGATTAATCAGGGAAATCATGCGATTAATCGCGATTAAAAATTTTAATGTTTACCCAGCCCTAGAATATATGTAAAACCTTTTTTCCCACTGTTTATTTGTTTTCCCTGCAGGGGAAGTTGGTGAAGTACTTCAGCCGCCAGCTGTCCTGTAAATGTAAAGTGGCCTTAGAGGAGCGCAGCGCCGAGCTGGAGGACTTCCCTCGCCTTGGACACTGGTTCCGCATCGTCAACTTGAGAAAGGAGGTCACGCAGGTGAGGCCACGTAGGGACTGCTTTATCCCTGAAATATACAAAATATGTTTCTCCAGTTTAAAAATTCTGTCAGAAATGGTTTAAATGTAGTGAGTGAAGCACTTTATACACTTCACACACCGTCTTTTCCCTCTTTTATTACGTAACATTCTGTGGTGTGAAGCAACCTGACATGAGGATGTTGTGTGTATGGTTCAGGTTTTCAAGGCCGAGATAACTTTATTAACCCCAAGAAACATATAAAACCATAAAAAAATGAGATAAATGAAAATGAGAGCATAAAAAAAAAAACAAAGTCAGCCAAAACTGACTTGGTGTTCTTGCGGGATCTGGTCGTGTATCAGGAGGTATCTGCTGTTTTCTCACACACATCAGCCTCCTGCTGTAAACGGGACTTATTTTCCCATCAGTAACCAACACCTGCACAGAAAAGACAAATTAAGGACATGTTCAGAAGAGACATCTATAAAACATCCTCATGAAAGAACCGTCTCAGCTTAAGGAAAAAAATTCACACCCTGATGGGCTTTTCTGGTAACAGTGAAACAGCATTCGCTTGATGCTTAAAGATCAGTTTAATGTCAGTGATAGTAGCCAGGTCACGGGACTGCTGAATCAACCTTTGGTGAGTTTTGATTGAGATTTTTGAGTTTTTTTTTTCCACTTAAAAAAACTAAAAAATAAAATAACTGACCTGTTTTCTTCAAGTTAAAAGTGTACATCTGACAGGAAAACCTATAAAAACGGTCTCAAGTGGCAGCTGAGCACCAAGAACTTGAACTGTTTGCAGGTTTATAAACTATTTATTGTTCTTTTCTTTTCAAATACTTAACTTAAGTCAGTTTTGGTACTTGACCAGGCTATTTATATAAAAAGTATTTTCTAAATGAATAACTTAATGTTAATAAAACTGGGTAGATTAAAAAAAAAAAAAGGTAGATTGAAGTTGGGGGTGGGGTGTAGGGGTGGGATTGTGTCTGTGATACAACAATGTTTTTTAACACCCTTTGACGATTAAAAAAAAAAAAAACTAGCACAATAACTGTAGAAGAGTGATTTTTCTATTTTTATTCAACTTCCTGTGAAGTTGCCCACCTCATAGCTGTTAATGGGGAGGACAAAATGTCAGAAACACTTAAGGCTACATTCACACTAGTCCATATTTGTTCCTGAACGTTTAAGAATAAAAACTGATCTCACTCCACATTAGGGATTCAGAGTCGTGTCAGAAAAGATCTCTGACTGTGCAGAAAAGGACATTTTAACAGTTCTGGCCTCCTCCTTGTTTCCAGCCACAGCGTCTTTGTTTGCAGCGATGGACTTGGTAGGACCTACTGACTCAGTAAGATACCACTCCATGCCACCTGGTGGCACCACTTTTGTTGTTTGCTTTCTGACAATGAAATAAAAAAAGATGACACAGAAAAGGGATAAAATGTGTCAAAAAACAAACCACGATAAGGAAATAAAGATGAAGAGGCTGTGCTGTGTTTACGTTTGCACTCATGATGATGGTGGTGGATGAGAAGAGACTCCAACTCGATGTGGACAATCAGATGGCTGAGCTTCATCTCATGTCCACAGTAACTAGTCAACACGTATCTAGCAGTTTTTTGAGGCAGTGCTGAAGCACCTAACTCATGGCAGGGACAGGTTTTGGCCCTGGGACGCCATCTTGTGGTTGTACCTGCTACCTCCACTTACAATCCTTCCATGTTTAGAGTGAATAAACTGTGGAGATTCCTCCATGATCCAAGCTACTTTGTAAATTGGTTTAATCAACTGGCTCTTGAACAGTAATAAACATACTGGTTTATACTGTTTTTTTCATAATAAAGCCAATAGTAAACCCCTGAAATTACATAGTTTACATATTGTTTTTCCTCCTTATCTGACTGTAAAGTTAAAGACACTTTTTCTTATTTCAGGTCAGTCAGGATTCCCCTTTTTTGCATGAAATGATAGAATGATAAGTTTTTTTCAATATCTTTTTTTTTTAAATCAGACCTTTATATCTACTAAAATTGGCTTTAATCTCTTGAATTTAATATCTTTCTGCAGGTTTGGCCTATTTGACTTTACTTAACTTTGTTCTGTTTTATGTTCAGCATATATACAGTGTACAACACTTTGTTTGGTTCAATGTGGTATGAATGAAGATCAGACTGGATTGGATTTGGAACGAGACTTTCTTATTTCTAATTGAATATTCCATGATATCAGGCAGCTGGGCCCTTGTGTTTGAAGGTGTGCCTTTTAAAATACATCCCAAGGTGAGCTCCTCATTAAAGGCAGGGTAAGACATTTCTGGATGATGTAATGTCTGGAAACTGAGAGATCGAGCTCTTTCCTTCTCCTTCCCCAAGAAAAAAACACCTCATCACAAACTCTTGGGAGCCTCTTTTACTTTTGTTCACAAACCCTCCCTGTGACTGTGATTGGCTGGAGCAATGTTTGGTAGGTTTTGGATCCCCCCCTTTCTGTGTGGTGTTACTTTTTTTTTTTTTCCCAGTGCATTCACCAGATGGGCAGCTACTGGAGGGTGAGTAGATGAAGTTTCACCCTCTGGAGTCCATGGACTCACACGACCGATGTAGTAGCGGGACGCAGCCTTGCTGAGTCTCACTTTCAGCTTGTGTTGAAAGTCTGGACTTTATACAATATACCAGTTTTTAAATTGAGTTGATAGACCAAGAATAACAGGAGTTATGATCAATAATTTGGGTCATGCTTTTTTGTCATGTTTGCATTTGATGCAGAAGGTAACGGTGAAAAAAAAATTAGGTATTCTGAGTAGAGAGCTCCCAGGCTGAAAAAAATAGCTTTGAAACGGGGAAATTACAAAACCAAACAAGACATGACCAAGATGCAGCACATCAACCAATCAGAGAAAACTATACAGCAGCTGACATGGTTTGGTTTGCTGAGGAAGAGGAGGAAGCAGACGCACTGCCCCCAGGTGGACAACAGGTGGAGTGACAGGCTTGTCTGTGGACAGGAAGTGTGGTTTCAAGTGGCAACAATACATTTATGCCAGTGTGGCATTTTATCATGACACCTGGTGGAAAAAAAACAACAACAAAAAAACTCCTGAGGCATTGCCTGCATTTTTATGTAAATAATTGTATATAACTCTGTACATTTCAAAAAACATATGCACAAATTTAACAAACTGTTTATTTTATTTTGCAACTACAGACTCCAGTGATGGCTCAACATGAGCCCTGCTCCCAGATCAGTGCGTGGCACATGTTGCACATGTATGATGCCGCGATGCTCTTCACGCCACTCGTCTCGTGTGTCGACGTTTTGCAGGACATGAGCTCGGGTGAGGTGACCCTCGAGGGCCTGCTGGAGATGAGCGAGGAGCAGGTGTGCGAGCTGCTGCAGAAGTTCGGCGCCAGCGAGGAGGAGTGTGCCCGACTCAACGCCTCCCTGTGCTGCCTCAGAAAGGCCCACCAGCTCGGTGAGGGTCGACCCGAAACACCAACACAAAGGGTTCACACAGGAAATGACCGGTCCCATCAGAACCGCTCACGGCTGCACTAAAAAGAAAAAAAAACCTTACAAGTTTTTTTTTTTCAGACAAATTCTTCCCTAACTTGCTAGGGCTGTAGCGATACACTAATCTCGCGATACGATACACGATATTCGGCCCACGATATGATATATATATATATCGATACAATACATTTACATCATTTTCCGAAAGAGTTTAACGGGACAAAGTGATTTTGGTGACATCTTGTGAGTGTTCCAATAACTTTGTTTGAATTAATTGAATTAATTGAACTAAAAGCATCAATTACACATTATATGGCTGACAGGCAGCTTGCAAATGCTGGACAAAATGAATAAAAGATTTGAGAAAAATAGCTTCATTTATTTAAACAGTGCAAATTGTTGCTTGCAAGCTTTTAAAGGTGGAACATGGGGGTTTTGAAAGAAGCTTAGAATATCCATACCCACGACCGAAAAATCGTTACTCTCTGGGAAAATAAAATATCGATATATATCGCAGGATCGATAAAATCGCTCAGCTCTATAACTTGAAATGGTCTTCTATGAGCTAATGAAAAAATAATTTAGCTGATTTCTTGAGGTTTTTTTTTTTTTCCTGGTGCTTGAGGTGTGAAGTCACTGACATGTGGCAACTATAACAAAATAAAAACCTTAACAAGCAATAAAGGTGCTGGTCATAGAATTAGAATATCATGAAAAAGTTGATTTATTTCAGTAATTGCATTCAAAAGGTTAAACCTGTATATTAAATTAATTAATTACACACAGACTGACATATTTCAAGTGTTTATTTCTATTAATATTGATTATTATAACTAACAACTAATGAAAATCCCAAATTCAGCATCTCAGAAATTTAGAATATTGTGGAGGTTCATATTGAAGACACCTGGTGCCAGACTTTAATCAGCTAATTAACCCAAAACACCTGCAAAAGCCTTTTAATGGTCTCAGTCTAGTTCTGTCGGCTGCAGGATCATGAGGAAGATTGCTGACCTGACCTGGCCTGTTCACAGCTCTGTGCACGTTCATGGAGAGGCAAAGGGAAGAAAAAGATGTGGCAGGAAAGGGCACAAGCACCTGGGAATGCCGTGCCCTGGAGAGGATTGGGAAACAAAACCCATTCAGAAACGTGGGGGGGATTCAAGTGGGCTGCAGCTGGAGTCGGTGCTTCAAGAACGTCCACGCACGGACGTATACGAGACACGGGTGTCGCTTTCCTGGCATTAAGCCACTCTTGAACGAGAGACGGCGTCAGAAGCATCTCGCCTGGGCTGAAGACAAAAGGGACTGGACTGCTGCTGACTGGTCCAAAGTTCTGTTCTCTGATGAAAGCAGGTTTTGCATTTCCTCTGGAAATCAAGGTCCCGGAGTCTGGAGGGAGAGAGGAGAGGCCCAGAATCCTCGTTGCTTGAGCTCGAGTCTAAAGTTTCTACAGTCAGTGATGGTTTGGGTGCCGTGACATCTGCTGGTGTTGGTCCACTGTGTTTTCTTCGGTCCGAGGTCAACGCAGCCAAAACCAGGAAGTTTTAGAGCTCCTCATGCTTCCTGCTGCTGACCAACTTCACGGAGATGCAGATTTCATTTTCCAACAGGACTTGGTACCTGCACCTGCCAAAGCTACCAGCATCTGGTTGAAGGTATCCCTGTCCTTGATTGGTCAGCTGACTCACCTGACCTTAACCCCATAAAAAAATCTGTGGGGTTTTGTGAAGAGGAAGATGCCAGACCCAAGGATGCGGAGGAGCTGAAGGCCACTATCAGAGCAACCTGGGCTCCTATAACACCTGAGCAGCCTCCACGCTACGCCGCATTGCTGCAGTAATTCAGGCTAAAAGGAGCCCCAACTAAGTACTGAGTGCTGTACAGGCTCATACTTTTCATTGTCATGTATTTCAGTTGGTCAACATTTCTAGAAATTTTATTTATTTATTTATTTTTTTTTGTATCGGTCTTCAGTCATATTCTAATTTTCTGAGATGCTGAATTTGGGATTTTCATTAGTTGTCAGTTATAATCAATATTAATAGAAATAAACACTTGAAATATGTCAGTCTGTGTGTAATGTATGAATTTAATAAACAGTTTTCACCTTTTTGAACGGAATTACTGAAATAAATAAACTTTTTCATGATATTCTAATTTTATGACCAGCACCTGTTTTTACTCTCCCAATAAGTTTTTTTTTTTTTGTATTACACAGTTTGGATCAGAGGCCAAATAGTCAAATATATTTGGAAGTTATGAAAGCCGGTTGTTCCAAACTGCTTCCCGTCCTTCAGCCGCTTCATTACTATCATTATTTTTTTTTACACTCCACAGATCAGTGGACCGACGGTGAAAACATGTTACGCACTAAAAGGCCTCTCAGACTGCATGTCACATGACCACACTCGACTTAATTTTGAGCACATCATCGCTCCACAATTCTGTCATTAAGGAAAAAAAGAGCCTGACCGTGATGTGTCACTTATCCCAGCGTAAACCCCTGCAGCTTGATTTTTACAGATAGAAAGGATTTAAAACCAGTGATCGTCAGATTGATTGTTTGAAAAACAGCCTCAGTGAATATTTTTTAAAAATTATTTGATTATAGTGCACCTCAGAATTAGGGAGCTGCATACTCGGACAAATGGCGACATAGCTTATGACGTAAGCATGCTATTATTTATCTTAAAAGAATGAATCCAAAATAAGAACAATAACGAGTAGCTTGGTGGTCAGCACTGTTGCCTCACAGCTAGAAGGTTCCTGGTCTGAACCTCAGCAGGTCTTCCTGTGTGGAGTTTGCATGTTCTCCCCATGCTTGCGTGGGTTTCCTCCGGGTACTCCGGCTTCCTCCCACAGTCCAAAGACATGCATGTCAGGTTAATTGGTGGTTCTAAATTGCCCGTAGGAGTGATTGTGAGCCTGCGTGATTATTTGTCTACATGTGGCCCTGCGATTACACCCTGTTCAGTATGAACCCCTGCCTTTCCCTGAAGAGAGCTGGGATAGACTCCAGCAGATCCCTGTGACCCTGCAGAGGATTAAGCAGGCATAGATAGTACTAATGATAATAAAAAAGAAATATAATGTGGGTGATACTACATCCCCCTGTGATTCAGTTCCTCGCAGAATCTTCTGCTTTCTGGTGCTGTGTGGTGGAGGTGGTTTGGGTTCTGTGGGTTGCAGGTTGTTAAGATGAAACCTTCAGTGGTTGTAGGCAGTTTTGACGCCCCACAAAAGCCTTGGACCCATCAGGGCCCATTCAGACCAGCGGGCAGCAGATCAAGTCTCACCTTGCAAATAAATATGCACGCCATTTTCTCTTGAAAGCTCCACGTGCTTAATTTTTAATCACTAAAGTCAGCAGGTAGAAACAACTCAATGCAGATAAAAAAAAAGAAGGAAATAAGGAGACGATTTGCCACAAACCTTTTCCTTTAAAACTTTATTCAACGAGGGATGCGTGAAACAAAAATCAGGGAAGAAAAGAGCCTCCGCAAACACAACTTTGTGACTTCTCAGGTGGAGCACCACATGTTCTCCTCAATACATTTAACAACAGAGAGCAGTATGAATGATTAAAGGGGATCTAACTTCAAGTTGCTGTCATGCAATCAGCAGTAATTTTACTCCCATTTATGCAGGTGAAACTAATATATGTGTGTGTATTTATAGATATGTGAGTGTGTTTTCAAAATGCAGACGGTATTAAGTTGTTATGAATCAACATTAAGGTTTACTCTGCAAAAGCAGCAGATTCAACACTGTGACTAAAAGGAGGTGCCATCTCAGTTACTGTTCAGTATTTTATTTATTTTATTAACCCTCTGAAACATCAGCGTTTTATGTTTGTCTGTAGGTTTCAGTTTTCTTGGTAAATTGAAGAGATCTTTAAAAATACTGCTCATGTGAGCCATAGCTGCATTTCCTTTGTTCGCCACCAGGTGGCTTTAAAAGACCACGTTTGCTCTCTGAGTCACAGGGACGGCTGCTGCAATGACGGGAGCAAACCAGCGGGGGGCAGTAGAGCAGCACAAAAGCTCAGCTTGTGGGTTTAGTAACAGGCTTTTCTAAACTCTCCTCTGCCTCTTTAACAGATGTCCTTTCAGACCAAAGACTCTACTGAATAATTGTGCAAATTAACTTTATTAATTTTTTTCCTCAGCGTGCCTGTCTGCAGGAAAAACTTCAAAAAAGGAGTATTTCATTAGAGGAGGTTTGAACTTGGATGTAGATGCTGCAGCAAACACCAGAGACTCAGAACGTGGCTCTTTTGTGAGGCTGTCGGTGCTCAGCTGGCCTCTGAAAATAGTCGCACCCTGGTGGTCCATGTGCTCGTTGGTCATTTCTCAGTCTTTATTTTTTGCATCACATTGGTTTAATTGGGTTCAGGGGCAGATTTTGCCCAGAACAGACAGTCAGACTGACGGGCCGGTGGTCCCCACTGAACACGTTAGGTGGTAACAGTCAGCAATGCTTTAGTCCAAATGGGTTCATTAAACCACTTCTTCTGACTTTACCAACATCCACAGTGAAGTAAATAATAATAAATAATAAAAAACAGGTCTTGGTGCTATCTTTCAACAAGTATGCAGGAGAACAGCCCCCCCCCCCCCTCAAGTTGCAGTTTAATTTCCCCAAAGTTATTGTTCAACCAGGAAAAAAAGAAAAGCTCTTGTATTAAAGAAAAAAAAAAAAATCGAAATTAATTTTTTATTTCCATCTGAACAAAACTGTAAATTGGAGAGGAAATAACAGCCGACAGTGAGTCAGTGATTTTGAAGCTGTTGAACCTTTTTCTAAAAGATTCTCAGCTTCCACGACTACAAAATGTGTTGTCGTCGCAGGAAGAGAAGGACGGCAGAAGTCGCAGCCCTTTTAGTCTCAGTACTAATAAGAAGCTGCCCTAATGTGTGTGACGGCACAGAGATCTTCAAATGCCCCGGCTGAATGTTTCATCTTTAACAATTAAAGTCGGATCTGGCTCAAGGGCCTTTTACTTTGAAGACTGTGGAAACGGCTCGACTCTGCCAACTCATAAAGACAACAGCTGATTAGACGCTCAATGATCGATCCAAAAACTGACGTACAGCGAGTCTTTCTTCTGAAACAACAGGACTGGCCTCTAAACTCACGAGACCGACCGTCTTCCTACGACTGGCCTGCATAGAGAATCGTTTCATGTCAACAACGGTTCAAATGTGCAGATTTACTCCTGCAGATCTGGGCAAAAGTTTGATTTTGTTCCACCCAGAAATAGTTTCAGTGAAAGTCAGGCTGCATGCGTGGCTCAACTGAGGCCACCGACCCCTCCAGCTTCCCTCTCATGAGAGGCGTTGTCTCGCTGTGGTGACCTCGATGTGTTGAATGCTTTGTAAGTCTTGACTTCTTGTGACTGAAACTCTCAGGAGTCGCTGTGCTGGCCCTGCGCTGATTTAAAGGTGTCTGTTCTGGTGCCTTGAAGCAGAGCTTTGAAAATAAAACTAATCTATTGACGTGGAGTGGAATTACTAGTTATTATCATCCTTGATTTATATTGTAGTATGTTGATAACCTCAGTTCTGCAAATCCAGATTTAGTTTTGGGGGCAGCTAATCAACATTTAACTGCCTGTGAACTTGCAAGTTCACGTCTTTCTCCCAGGTTAACAGAGCCGTATGAAGGTGGTCACTGTAGAACAGGGGGGGGCCAACCCTGGTCCCCTGCTTCAGTGCTCCTGATCCACATGAACAGGTCGTTACCAGACCTGTGCAGACCTGGATGAGGAGCTGATGGTGATCCATTCAGGTGTGTCAGGGAAACATCTAAGACATGCAGGGTCGCAGCTCTCGAGGACCAGGGGTTGAACGCCCCTGCTGTAGGGCGTTGGCCGGTGGTCCGGTTACATTCCAAGTGCTCCGGTCACTCAACTGGAGGATCCAGCTGCTGCGGCTAGATCAGTCCTTCTCAAATAGTGGGGCGGGACCCCTTGGGGGGGCGCTGTGAGATGCCAGGGGGGGCGCGAGTGACCCCAGGGAACATGTTTATTTATTTTTTATTTTTTGCCGTACTGGAATAAAGTGTAATTGCATACATACTCCAGTAGGTGGCAGTGGCGCTCTCATTGTCCCAGTGGGTTCAGGGAGTATTAGCTATATTGTGTCGGGTTTTTTGCACGGACATGTGTGCACGCAGCACAGAGCAGGAGATATGAAGTGACACCACTCAAGAGACACCAGGGAAAAATATTTAACAGGGATGAAAACAAAGACGGAGAGAGACGAAGATAATGAGACAAATGAAAGTAACCAGAAAGTTAAGATGAGGAAATATGACGATGCTGATGTAGCGCTTGGCTTCACTGTGACTACGGTGGGATTGATGCACTTTAAATCTTTACAGACTAAAAAAACTATTTTCATAAAGTTCATCTTTGTTATAAGTTGATCTATATTTCTTTTTTTTTGTTTCCCTTAACATTAATAAGGATACCCTGTTATGCAGAGGTGTACTTACAACAATTTTATAGACAAATTATACTATTTATAGTCGCGGTGGGGAGGAGGGGGGGCGCGAAATGTTTTCTTCTTCCTAGGGGGGGCGCAGCAGAAAATAATTGAGAAGCACTGGGCTAGTATGAACTGGAGGATCCAGCTGCTGCGGCTAGATGAACTGGAGGATCCAGCTGCTGCAGCTAGATGAACTGGAGGATCCAGCTGCTGCGGCTAGATGAAGTGGAGGATCCAGCTGCTGCGGCTAGATGAACTGGAGGATCCAGCTGCTGCGGCTAGATGAAGTGGAGGATCCAGCTGCTGCGGCTAGATGAACTGGAGGATCCAGCTGCTGCGGCTAGATGAACTGGAGGATCCTGCTGCTGCAGCTAGATGAACTGGAGGATCCAGCTGCTGCGGCTAGATGAACTGGAGGATCCAGCTACTGCGGCTAGATGAACTGGAGGATCCTGCTGCTGCAGCTAGATGAACTGGAGGATCCAGCTGCTGCGGCTAGATGAACTGGAGGATCCAGCTGCTGCGGCTAGATGAACTGGAGGATCCAGCTGCTGCGGCTAGATGAACTGGAGGCAGCTGGTGTCCTCTGGTTCGCCTCGGCTGGTGAAGGCGGCTGCTTTACTAAGCTTGCTCAACTTGACCCCCAAACCATTTGAGGCCGACCCAAAACATGTAGCAGAGGTCTCTTGGTACAGCTACCAGCACATCAAGCCATTATCTTTTAAAATAAGAATGATTGTGTTCTGTCAGGGTTTTTTTTTTTTCTATATGCATCTCAGAAGTAAGTTCACTGAATGTACTAAAGTAACAGCTGGCTGTAGGATACCAGAGCCTGTCTGTTAAACCACACTCATAATTATGCATTAATTAAAGGATTTGTCAAATTTTACCACAGGAGGCCTTAGAGATTCCATAAAAACAACCCTTGTGCATTTATCATGGGTGTGAAATCTAGCAATGGATGGATTAGATTAGATTAGATACTTTATTAATCCTTTGCAGGAAATTAAGGTGTTACAGCAGCATCAGTGCGTTTTCATTCATACATTCCACACACTTAAGTAACAGCAACCAAATATAAAAACAGATCACTAAAAAATAAAATTAAAATTAATTTCAAAAGCAAATTAAAATTAAATTAGGATGGATGGATGGATGGATAGATAGATAGATAGGTAGATAGATGGATGTACTTTATTGATCCCAAACTAGGAAAATGCAGTGTAGCAGCAGCAAGACAAGAAAAACACAATATTAAATAGCAATATAAAAAACCCCAGAAAGTATTCCTATTTCCAATATAATTATAAGACACATATAAAACACACAAGAGCAATATAACAAGTGTACATACATCATCAAAGACCCCGCCCACCCAGGAAACAACCTGTTCTCCATCCTCCCCTCCGGCAGGCGCTACAGGGCCCTGCGCACCAAAACCACAAGACTTAAAAACAGCTTCTACCCCACTGCCATCACTTTAATGAACAGTCCATAAATCATTTATACTGTCTTGTGTACTTTGCACCCTTGTACATACTATTTTACTTACTTACCTATTTATTTTATTTTATTCTATTTTTTAACTTACTTTTTTACTTTTGTATATAGATGTACATATCCTGTTTTTCTTTTTTTTTCTTCTTATTCTGAGAGTGTTACCACCTGCCGGAACAAAATTCCTTGTATGTGCGAACGTACTTGGCGATTAAAAAACGATTCTGATTCTGATTCTGACATACAACAAATAGTGCAATGAGCTGCAAGGTGCAGTGAACTGAAGGTGCATTGAAATAAGGTGCAATATGTGTTATGAACAACAGAAAAAACAGAAAACATCAGGCGAGTCTTATTGCACAGTGCAATGGCATGGAGACCAAAATAGTTTATTTTTTGTATCAGGCTGTTAGCATGTCTAGTTCTGCAAGAAACATTTTAACAAGGACAATTAAGACTTCCTCACTTTTGGAGCAAGTCCCTAGTGGTCAGTCAAAGAACTGCAGTTCCACGTCTGACTAATGAAGGTGGTCGTAGCCCTTTTGGTTTTTCTACTATGTGAACGGTTATCAAAATAAGCTTTTTTTGAGCTGAGCTAAGAGAACAATTCATAGATTTCTGTTCATAACCAGCCAACACACACGGCTGTATTATTCATTAGACGATCATGTCATCAGCCAAGCAAGTTAATCTGACATGTCCCACAGTTTTAGAGTTTTAGGCTCTTCTTTTGGCCCGTCTCCCCCTGTTCTCCATCACAGCAACTAGAAAAAAACATCAAGGCGTCACGTGATAGCGCTCCTATATGAAACACAGAGGCTGAAAATGCTGCATTTATGAATTTTTGAGATTAAATTATCCAAAATACTTTAACGATTTCAGCCTTGGTTATAAGTGGAAGCTCTACCATAGACTGGGATGGAATTAACGATATCCCTACAACCATCATTCGACCACTTGTTGTCATACGTGACAACGACCGTCTACAACGAGGGTCTGGGCTGTTCTCATATTACTCTGTGCTCGCTTCGTCTCTCTTTTTCCTGCACTTTGTTTTCTCTGCCTCTCGTCTTCATTTGTGGACTCAATCTGCCCCCCCCCCCCTGTTCTCCGGCACTCCAAAGACGAGGCCTGGCTACACGGAGCCACTAATGGGCTCTCTAACACAAGAGCTTGCTTGAGATGTGTGAATGTTCGACAGCAACACCACCACGCCGAGTGGTGAGAGGCACTTTCAGCTGAGAGGAATACGGGACTAGCAGCGGCTTTCTTCGTATATACACCTCGGCAGGGATTGATTATAAAATGAAAGGTGAACGGCCCCATGGGTATTGCTGTTAGGCAAGAAGCTCAGAGGATCCAAAAGTGCATACAATCAAAACCATAATGGAGAAGAGCAGATACATGGATTTACAGATTCATGTGTTTGAATCAATTATATTAAAGATGGACATGGACGATCGTAGATCTTGCTGTCTTGGCTGGTTTAATTATTACGTACACCAAAAGAAATGGAGAAAACAAGTAGCGAACATGTCTTTCTCTTCGGCGTAATGACTGAGGAAGGAAACTAACACAAGTCAATAGATTTTTTTTTTTTCACTGGGGGCTCTTGGGATTGAAGTTCACGAGTTGCAATGAGGATGAGTCATACAATTTGGAGGCAGCCGGCCGGGCCTTTGTGCCGCAATATGCACACATTATCCAGCCCGCCCCTCCACACGAGCAAAAGACAAACATCTTCCCCTGGATCATGTCTTGAATACGAGTCCTTCTGTTGATCAGGGTAATAGTGTTGATCTTCGCTTTGCACGACAGGTCTCCTCTCCGTCTTCTTCCTGTGATCTCTGAGAGCTGAAAGGAATGTCCTGATGCCCTGCGTTCAGACAGCTTTGCATGCATATAAACACCTAATTGGCTTCGAATGACATCATTGAGGGAAAAAACAGATGACTATAATAGAAGAGGCATCAGGGGAGTCGATGGATGTGGAATAATGAGAGAAAATCAAGGGGGGAAATAGGAGATAGCGACAGGAGGCGAATAAGACGCGCACATAAGCTGAGGTGCAAACGGAAATGAAAGTGACCAGGACAAAGATTGAATGGGTTCTCGACACCCTGCATCCGGACATCTCCAGGTGGTCCTTAATGACCGTTAACCGATTAACAGTGAGTCCCACTGGTTGGACTGCAAAAATGCTCCACGAAAGCTCAATTCAAAAGATTAAAAAGAGACGCTGCATTTACCAAACGCAGCCACTGCCCTTTTCATTAAATCCTGTTTACAATGGCAGCAGGATGGAGCAGCTGCAGTGGCATTTCACTGCCATTTAGCCAACAGAAGCAACATATCTGGGAGGTAATTAGTCTAATTATGATGCTGTTATCGGCCGTTCCCAAGGCCTTGGCGCATGTTAAGTTTGCCCGCTCAATAGCGGTGGGATGTGCTTTTTGCATTAATCACTGCACATAAAAAGCACTTGTAAGTGCATCGGGTGCATTGTTTCGGCCTGCACTTGACGTGGAGGTGAAAGATTTAACAGGTGAAAGGAAGGAATGGAAGATTATTAATGATGCTACGCTCATGCGCATCATTTGCTACTAAAAGACAGGAAACAAAGGTTTATTTTTAAAGGGGAGAAAATAAAACTGCACTTGAGAGCTTATGTCACAAAGTTTGAAGTGACAGCCAAATGAAAGATGTAATTCCTTGAGCCATTTTCATTTTCAGGCTTGTGTGACATCAAAGACCCAGATAAGAATAGTGTTTTCCAGCTTCCCCATCCTTCCCTCCATACGCCTTCACGTTAGAGGTCCTCATGGGTCCACTTTCATGGACCCAAACCTGAATGGACCCGTGAAAATTTGACCTGAAACCGACCCGACCTGAGTTATTATCATAAGTCAGGGTTCCAAACCCGAATGGACCCGCAATATTTGGATATTAGTTTCCGACCACGAACCGAACTGAGACACCCAAATAGAACCGAGACAATACAGCCCATAGTTGTTCATGTTAAAAGTTGATTAGTGTTGAATAAAACTTGATTTTCTTCTTCTATCCGGTTCAGTTGCTACATAGGCTACGTGATGTAAACAACAATAAATCCACGTCGTTATTTTCTTTGTGGATACGTAAGCTATTTGTAGCAACTGCTAACGCTAATAGCCTACACCGGTCAGGACGTGTCGTGAACATATTCTCCCATCCAACGTTATCATGTCAGCGATCAGTTGTGCTTTACAGCTGCTTGGCAAACCGCTAATAACACGCTATGGCAACGCAACTGTTTCATGACAAACACGCCATGTTAATGAATAATCATTTAACTGGCCCGAGTCCTGACATTGGCTAAACCAAACTACTGTTTGTTTGTTTACTTTTGCTTAACCTGTCACCTGACATTTCGCAGCCTATTGGATGGAGGGGGAGGGGGAAGGTGGGGGGGTAGGGAGGCTGAGTGACAACAGCCACCACCAGTATCTTTACTTCTCTCGAGTAAACGCGGATCCATCCTGTCAGAGAGCACCGACTGGACCCAAGATTAACTGTACCGATTCTGACCCGAACCCGGAGTCACGTCTTGTGAATGGACCCGAGACCCGATTCAGGTCGGAACCTCGGGTTTTCGGGCGGTCGGGTTGTTATGAAGACCTCTACTTCGCATCACTGCATTTCCTGTACCACAGAAGTGGCTGTAACTGATTTAAAAAGAGGCACACACCCCCTGAATGAGAGGCTGTGGGGTCAGGTGGGGTGCCCCCCCCCAAAAAAACCCAAAACAAAAAACCAGCTGCTCTGAACAGAAGTTTAAAGACATGGCTGAAACAGGCGCTTTTGTACGAAATACATGTACACATTTAGACCAAAGTGTGGCACAGATATTTCTTTTTTAAAATAACTTTTAAGGAAATTTTCATTTTATTTTTATTAATAATTTCTCCTAATTTATAAATATCATCCACAGTTGGTAGTTTTTATAAGTCAAACATCGTACATGATGATTTAGCTGCAAGTGGACAAATAATCTATCTCAGTTTTATGTTTGTGTATAAAAATATTATTCAAATGTGAAACCGTTAGAAAAGTGGAGAAAAAGAAAGGAGTTTTATTTGTCATCCCAGTTTCTATTTGAATTGAATAGAGAGAAAAAAAAAAAGAAAAGTTCCAGAGCCCATCAGCTGTGTTCAGAGCAGGGGTCCCTGCAGGAATAAAAATGAATCAGTTACACGCGTTGTCATGCCTGACGCCCTAATGCCAGTCGTCCTTTTGCACAACCATTAGGAGTTCAGCATGGGCCCACGTACTTAAAGCACCCACATTCACAGGAAAAAAAGAAATTGGTAAAATTAACTACACGCTTATCTGCTTTCATTGCAGCCGCGCAAATGATGACTCGTAGATGCAGCGTCAGGGGTTGGTGTGTGAAACAAATAGAATATAATAATGGAAAGTGCAAACTCTGTGAAAGATGGTTTCGGTCCCATTTTGCCTTATTTTTAATTTCCATTTCATTTTCTTAGACTTGCTCCAAAAAAAAAAAAAAAATCTTGTTCATGCAAGGCCCTAAAGGAGATGGGAGGTACGCAGATCCCTCCTCTTTAAATACCAGTTTGGGTTCAAAAAATATATATATTTGTGCACAAACATTTTGAATTTTTGTCTGTCCCAATGAGGCGGATGAATATTCAGTCATGTTACGTTGCTCCCTTTCAAGTCCCTCAAGAAACTTCCAGAAACAGCTGATACCGTAGCTGATCAGTGATTACAACAAATGAGAGCAGGATTCCTGCATGTTCGCAGGCTCGGGCGGCGAAGACGTTGCATGCTAATCGTGTTGTTTTTGTGCAGCCGAGTATGAAAAAGTTGTAGGTAATATATTTTTTGTTGTTTTGTGCAGTGATGTTCTTTAAATGCCACTTGATGGATTTCAAAGAAAATGAGGACGGCAAAGGAAAAGCAGTGAAGTCATCTAAATTGAAGCTCGTGTAACAATGCTTTGATGGAAGACTATTAGTCAGGAAAGCTACAAGCCAGCTGAAATGCCTTTTAAACCCCTTGAAGTTTTGATGCGTTATACCAATATGTACGCACGCTCATTTAAATCAAGATCGAAGCTTTTCACTGAAAGCAACTTCTAAAATTACTTCAAGTTCGAGCCACA
Source organism: Hirundichthys speculiger (assembly GCA_018398805.1). Lineage (NCBI taxonomy): Eukaryota > Metazoa > Chordata > Actinopteri > Beloniformes > Exocoetidae > Hirundichthys > Hirundichthys speculiger. Next base: position 1,103,355 of record JAGFBZ010000240.1, read on the forward strand.
TGAACTAACTAAAAGAGGATGTGCTCGGGCGCTGCGCTCATTTACCGACCGAGTGTTTTTGGTCTGCCTCGGGCGTTTGCTCAGGTGAGACTTTGTGACCGAAGAAATCCGGCAATGTCAGTATTTTTCTGAGGCGGTTGCTAAGATACTAATGTTCTCCTCGAATTGACTTATTACTCGAAGCAACAATTTCGTGTGCGAGAGTCAAGCTTAACGAGCGCTTTCAAAAAGTACCCGGAAAGGGAGGCAGCCATGACTGACTGAGAGAAGCTCGTCATTTAAATCTGAGGCAAATGGTCAGGGTTTCGAGAAACTGCCTAATTTTGAAACGAGCGGTGCTAATTGACCTTTCGGTAAGCACCGCCCCCTTCCTAGTTACTGCTGCTAAGTCGGACAAACTTTCTGCTCCTGCAGAAACAAACGCTGGAAAAATGCAGGCTGTGGGTTAAGTTGTGTCCGTCCACACAAGCAACTGAACGTGGGGAAAGTTACAAAACACACCTGCATTTACTTCAAGGTAAGTTTACTTTGTTTAGTTGATGATTGATTTAACCACCATTTAGTAAAAGTAACAATATGATTTAGCAGCAGGGAGAATGATGAGTTCTCTGTTAGCATTAGCTCTGGTCCATATTATTTACCATAGTGTCGATGACTTCTCCACTATGGACCAGAGCTTGCTAGCCAGCTATAAGCCTGCCTGGTTGTCTACCAATATATATGGCCCTGGAAATTAATTTTGTTAGGTATAAGGTGAGGCTTGTGATGTTAACGTTAATTTATTAATTATTTTAATACAATGCTGCGACTGTCTTATGTTAACATAGCTCTGGTGTGGGACAGACCTATGGACCAGAGCTAATGCTAACGGAGAACTCATCACCCTCCCTTTTGTTTCGGCTTGAGAAAAGGAATAAAAATGCCCCCTCCAAACTTTCTGGACACCTCAAGTCACTGTTGCAGGTCCCCAACGGCAATATTTCAGCATGGCGTTATTATAGTATAATATTAACACTGATGATACACATCAGAAACATAGTGAATTAGCACAGTCCTTAACGCAGGAGCAGAAGGTTTGTCCGACGTAGCAACTAGGAAGGGGGCGGTGCTTACTGAAAGGTCAATTGGCACCTCACGTGTCAGACATTAAACACCTTTCAACCGGCCTGGAAGCAGTCATCTTTCAGCCTGATCTCAGCTCCGATTGTGTGAACGCGTCATCGGATTTGATTAATGTTCACGTGACACCGCTGAACTTTTTCATTCCTGAGTGGCGTGAGGCGGCTAGGTTTCTGCCAATAAAGGAGGCCTGATTTAGCATCCCCTCATCTGTTCCCATGTTAGCGGAAGAGCGCTCGTTCAGATCCACTCGTGTCTTCTGCATCTTCATACCTCTCTGAGAGTCTGGTGGAGAGGAGTCGTGGAGAACGTGGTCCTCGAGGGGTCACATTGAGGTTAGAGGACCAGAGACAGCTTGAGCGTAGTGATCAAGTCAAGTGATGCTGCTCCATAAGTGTGGATTCACAGCTGTTAGTGGGGCGCACCGGCTTCAGACCGATCAGTTCAACAGCCGGTGTCAAAAGGTTCTCCTGATTCTGCCTGCTTGTCTTCAAAAGTATGAACCCAAGTTGGACAAGTAACGCGAGGCAGCTACTGCAGAGACGCCTCCAGACAGCTACAGGTTTGCTGGTTAGAGCGGAGCCGGAGCAGGAACCCACCAGTGACATCACTCGGTTCACTGTAGTGACGTGTTTTACAGTCTTTCTTGGGTTTTGTAATATGTTTATAGCCCCTGTGTGGTGAGCTATAAAGGCATGAGTGTGATATACGGTGTAAGGCAGTGATTCTCAAAGTGTGGGTCGCGGCCCCCTGGTGAGCTGTCGTAGTACTGCAGGTGGGCCGTGAGAGGTAATTAAAAATAAACATATATTTTAAAGCCTCGATTTTTTTGAAATATGTTTTTAATTACTGCAAAATATTTATTACATGATTTGAAAATATTTAGATATAATAAAACCAATTGAGTGTTATTCTACTGTCGTCTTAATATGACAAGAGTCATCTTATTTGTTGACCCCTTACATTAATATTGGAATGTAGCTTTTAGTCTTGTTTGTTGATCACAATTGTGATTAAAGGTTTGAGTGGGCCGCAGAGATTTTTCACATTTCAAATTGGGCCTTGGTATTCTGAAGTTTGGGAATGGCTGGTGTAAGGAAATGCTGTAAAGCAGGGAGGCTTTAAAGGATATATGTAAAACGTAATGAGCAGCATCTATGAGTGCACAAAATGCAAGGAAAATCTAAAATCAGGTCAATATTTCATGCGGCCACCCTTCTGGGCACAAAGCAGGTACCAAACAGGCTGCTGGTGACCTAACCTTTTAAACTGGAAGGTGTCCAGCAGCGCCCTCAGCTCAGTAACGAGCAGAAACGAGTGGGACCAGGTCACACCCATCTACTGCCCAGAGAGATCTGGACACGACGGCTCTCCATGGGAGAAATCGCGGCTAAAAAGCTGATGTGGAGGCGAGACAAAGTGACTCATTTATGCACAAGATCATGGGAACTGGGGTGGAGGGAAAATGGCAGCAGGTGTTTTGGACTGTTGAGTCAAAAATGAGAGATTTGGTTGTAGCAGAAGGCAGAGTGTCTGGACGCTGGAGGTTCCTTCAAGGTTTGGGGCTGCATGTCTGTAAATATTGTTGGTGATTTTGTCCTGAGAGATGCAGACAGACACGTATCCATGATGTAGTTCCATCAGGGAGGTGTCTATTTGGCCCCAGATTTATTCTGCTGTAGGACAACGACCCCAGACATACAGCTAATGTGATAGGGACAGGCCAGAGACCTGCCTTCACCGTTCAGTAAAGAGGACCAAAGCTCTCCAAGTTCACCAGGAAAAAAACACAATAACTGTGACAACATGGACGTATTTTTGCCTCATTAGATGCAGAGTTTAACCTTTTCCTATAAAGGCCTCTCTGAGGGGTGGAGTGGTTGGGTTTATCTCTGATACAGTGGCGTTTCTTACTCTGCAGAGTCTTACTTACATTTGTATTTGCCATAAAATAAGTCTGACTGCGTTAAAGTGAGCAGCAATATTTAGCTGCTGTAAAAAAAACAACCTGTCAGCTTCTTCCCAGTTGTGCCACCATTTGCATTCGATGTGTTTTTTTTATTTTGTTGATGAAGCACAGTTTTGGAGCTCTTATTAATTAAAACCTGCAGAGTCTCGGCGTTCTGCTTGTTGGAAACGATTTACATTAAGTGAAAGCATTTTTTAAAAAAAGAAAAAACTCAACTTAAAAAATTCCTAGTCCGATTCCCTCGTGTCTTCTCATAAGTCATAATTTCTCAACAACCTTTTCATGATAAATGCTCGTGGCTTTTCCCCCTGAAGTTTTCACACTCACTCGGGACATTTTTTCTCACGGCTCATTTGATGTTTCCTGTATTGATATTGTGTTTGAAGTTTTTTGTTGTTGATGCTTATGTTTCCTCCGGGACTTTAACATGGGGAGCAGAAATAATGATGGAAACGAAAAAATTAGACACAAATTTGCATCATTAGTGAACAGAAGATATTCACTTTTGAAGAGTTTTGAACACCCTGAGGTGTAAATGAAATGCCAAACGAGCTTAGGTGCGTTATTATCGCATTAATTCATTAATTTATTAATGCCAACATTTATTTTGTCGTGCGTTAATTGATGTTGCTTACATGCTTTTATTTTGAAAAGTCTGTTGCTGGACGCTGCTGAACCGGAAAAGAATTGGCGGAAAAACATGCGGAAAGAAACAGAACTCCTGTATAAACATGCACTTTACATTCCAGTCCCCTGTAAAAGAAATTTCAATATTGATTTTTTTGTGTTTCACACTTTCTAACAGGGACAGTTGGTTTGTGAACATAGACTGGTAATGCTGCTCCCCTTTAAAGGTTTCTGCTGTTCCTACAGAAATTGCCTGTTTTAATATTATGATTGTGGCTCAGGATTTTTTTGGTAGACTTTTTTTTTTTTAATTTTTCATAAAAAACAGGATGACATTAATGCCCTGGCAGTGGCAATAATATTTATTTTATTTTTTGCATTTTTTAAGATGAGATGTAGACTAAATATGTGTTACTGACAAGTGCTGACGTTAAAAGTGTTATGGCACTTTAGCTCATATGACAGCAAAACATTTAAATAAAAGTGCACTTTACACTACTTTTGAATTCATTATTTTATTTTGCGTATACAATGCGATTAATCGTGATTAATCAGGGAAATCGTGATTAATCGCGATTAAAATTTTTAATTGTTGCCCAGCCCTAATCCAAAACAAGTTTTACTAACAACATATTTTATTTTCATCCCTTTTTTTTGGCAATGAATGATTACAGGTGTGAAGAAAAGCAAAATATTAGACTATTTCAGCTGCTTCCATTCCATATCAATAAATACAACCTTCTTTTTTGTTTTTTTCTGAAGAACAACTTGAGGAGGATAAATTGCACAGTAACGGAGGTAACGTATTGTCATCCCAGTTCAAAAACTCTCACATTGGCTGCTCACTTTCAAATCTTTTACTTCTGTTGCTTTTTTCGCCGTTGAACTGAAAGTTCAGTTCTGACGAAGGTCGGCTTGTGTTGTGACTCATGCAGCTTTGCACTGTTTTGTCTTTTTTTTAAATGCGCTTTTCTATTTCTCTCATTCTGCTGCTCCATCCACTGACGCCTGATCAGCTTCACGTCAGCACATTTTAACATCGCTGCTCGACTAATACGTCCACATCAGACGACGGCAAAGTTAATTCTTCATCACTCAAACCGAGCACGTTAGTTGGTTGTGAACGTCCGCCTGCTTCACGTGTTGTTAGAAACAAAAGGATACGGCTAATGGGTGCTTCATCCATCATTTTATACTCTACTTCATCTAAAGTAAAGGAAAAGCCTGAGTCTGTTCACTTAAGCTAAGTGGTATCTTGACATGCACACTTTTTATTTGTGATTTCTCCAGAAATATTTTAGATTCAAAGTCAATTTTTATTTGAACAAGTCTATAATTTCAACAGTTTTCTCAGTTTTAAAGAGATGTGCAAAGGATGTTGCTGGCTGGGCCGCTATGTGTTTGCTTCTTGTAACACAAAGCTGTGATCAGCATGAACAACATTCCTTTCATCTTCGTGACGCAGCTGGAGGAAAAATCTCACGACCTCCGGAAATTAAACCAGCGCTACTTGCGTGGCTAGATACCACAAGCGATGAAAAGAAGTAGTCTTTTGAAATTTCAGTTGCTGCTAACCACCGAGCCATGTCCTGCTGAAAGCTGACCCGGTTGCTGTTTCGGTGGCGCTCAGTGTCATCGACTGCTTCCAGGGACTCGGCAGATGGACTTCAGGTCCACCTTCTTGGACTGCAGCTGGCGATTCTGATCATTGTTCTGCTTGGCAGCCTTGGTGAGCTTGATGTAGCCGCTCGTAACCCAGGTTGTGGTTGGAGCTCTCAGGGGCCAGGATGGGGACGACCACTGGCAGCTGCAGTCCGAGACGGTGGAGTTGGAGTCAGTTAAAATGACAATGAAGACCTCCACAACAATCATCTGACCAGTTTCCAGGAAGGGAAACACCAGAGGGAGGAAGAGCCTGTGCTCAGTGGTTATCAGCAACTGATTTTACAAGATAAAGTGGATAAATATAACACTTTTAAACTTGAATTCACAATGTTTGTCGAAGCCAGTTGTTTTGCCATCTCTGTCTTTTGCTCTTCCAACAGGGAGCCAGGCTAAACAGGACTGGTCCATCCAGTGGCCCACCTCTGAATCTGGCAAAGAAAATACTCCAATTTGCCAGCCAGAGGCCAGCCAGTGGATTAGGTTCCAGCTCGCCCAAAGCCCCAAAGTACAGTCCAAGTACAACCAGCACATGTGCCACAGTCCGCAGGCCCTGGCCCCCCCTTTGTATGCTGATCGACTAACTGTCGACGGCCCAGCTACAGGGCTCTTCCCTCCCTTGGACTCTGGTCATCGCTCCCTGCCCCCATCACCTCGACAGAGGCATTTTGGGCACACACCCCCTCGGACTCCCTTGGTGGTCAACACCATGACGCCGCCTGGCACCCCCCCCATGCGACGACGGAACAAAGTCAAGGCCCCGGGAACGCCACCTCCACCGAGCCGCAAGCTCATCCATCTGCTGCCTGGCTTCACCGCGCTGCACCGCAGCAAATCCCATGAGTTTCAGCTGGGGAACCGATTAGAAGACACGCAGACACCAAAGTGAGTAAATCTGTTAAAGATTTGACTATTGATGTGTGTTTGCCAACTAGCTTTCTTCTAGCGATGGTCACCTGATGGGGAAAGTTTAAATGATGGGGGTTACGTCAGTTTTATTTGGGAAAATACACTCACCGGCCACTTTATCAGGTCCACCTGTCCAACTGCTCGTTAATGCAAATTTCTAATCAGCCAATCACATGGCAGCAACTCAGTGCATTTATTCATGTAGACATGGTCAAGACAATATGCTGCAGTTCAAACCAGCATCAGAATGGAGGAGAAGGTGATTTAAGAGATTTTAAATGTGGCATGGTTGTTGGTCTGAGTATTTCAAAAACTGCTGATCTACTGGGATTTTAACCACAACCATCTCAAGGGTTTACAGAGAATGGTCTGAAAAAGAGAAAATATCCAGTGAGCAGCAGTTCTGTGGGAGCAAATGCCTTGTTGATGCCAGAGGTCAGAGGAGACTGGCCAGACTGGTTTGAGCTGATAGAAAGACAACTGTAACTCAAGAAACCACTAGTTACGACCGAGGTCTGCAGAAGAGCATCTCTGAACTCACAACACGTCCAACCTTGAGGTGGATGGGCTACAGCAGCAGAAGACCACACCAGGTGTCACTCCTGTCTGCTAAGAACAGGAAACTGAGGCTACAATTCACACAGACTCACCAGAACTGGACAATAGAAGATTGGAAAAACGTTGCCTGGTCTGATGAGTCTGGATTTCTGCTGCTACATTCAGATGGTCAGAATTTGGCGTCGACAACATGAAAGCATGGATCCATTCTGCCTTGTATCAACGGTTCAGGCTGGTGGTGGTGGTGTAATGGTGGTGGGGGGGGGGGGGGGGGGTATTTTCCTGGCACACTTTGGGTCCATTAGTACAAACTGAGCATCATGTCAACACCACAGCCAACCTGAGTACTGTTGGTAACCATCTCCATCCCTTTATGACCACAGTGGACCATCTTCTGATGGATGCTTCCAGCAGGATAACACACCATGTCATAAAGCATGAACCACCTCAGACTGGTTTCTTGAACATGACAATGAGTTCACTGGACTCAAATGACCTCCACAGTCACCAGATCTCAGTCCAGTACAGCAGCTTTGGGATGTGGTGGAACAGGAGATTTTCATCATAGATGTACAGCCAACTAATCTGCAGCAACTGCATGATGCTATCATGTCAATATGGACCAAACTCTCTGAGGAGTGTTTCCAGGACCTTGATGAATCTATGACATGAAGGATTAAAGCAGTTCTGGTCCAACCCAGTACTAGCAAGGTGTACCAAATAAAGTGGCCAGTGAGTGTCTTCTTTGATTTTAGTGGAACTCATCTTTTAGGACAAAATAAATATATGAATGTCAAGTTTTTGAACTAGTACTAATGCAAAAAAAAAAAAAAAAAGGTGAAAATTGCTTGGTTCTTGACGATGTCCACCTTCCATCCAGAAGGCATCATCAGTTTAAACTGATGGATGAGGAGCTTTGAGCTTACAGTCTTGCAAACCTACACACACAAACATGTACCTTTTTTTTTAAAAATTCGTGCCACCCACCGGCATGCAAACATAATCAGAACTTTATACAACAGGGCTGAGAATATTCCCCAGTTAGACAAGAGGGGAAGAAAGAGGAGGAGCACAAGTACATCAAGATAACGCTTCAGACCTGCGGATATCCAAAGTTTGTCAAGTCAGCCTGGAAACCTGGAAGAAATACCACAGCACTCAACAGAGAGGCAGAGAAAAAGGGAGGGGGGAGCAATGTTGTTATTCGATTGCAGGGTGGGATGACTCAAAAAGCGGTTCACCCTCAGGACAACACACCCAAACAGAAACTGAGGCATGGATATGCTGCATACGCCGTCCCGTGCAGTCAGGCGTATCTTTACATCGGTGAAACGAAACAGCAATTCCATGCATGACACAACGGAGGAGAACCAGCTCATCAGGTCAACATCCAGTTGCATCTCACAGATAAGGAGCACTCTGGGGGACAAAAAAAAATGTACACACTTTGGACAGAGAAGACAGATGGTTTGAAAACAAAGTAAAAGAAGTCATCCATGTCAAATGAGTCTGAATAACAACGTTATACAAATTGGGTGGCCTCAGGTTACACCTGTCAAAAACCTGCAATGTAGCTTTGAAATATCATACCCATGGGGTTTCACGGCCGTTTACACCTACCTGTTGTGGAAAAAAATCTGTTCGTCATATCTATCTACGTTTCTATGACTATGTCTCTAAGATTGAAAGCAAAGACTTGACACTTTCTAGATTTTTCGTGAGGTTTTATTCCACTGCAGGCAAGAAGTCAGAGGTTCAAAGCTCCAGCTGATGGTAAAGTGTCCCACAAATGGGACGTCACAATGGATTTAAGCATTAGCAGAAAGATGACAGAAACAAACAAACAAAAAAAAACACCCCAAGGACACTATCTGATTGATGGATGACTAGACCTTGGAGCTGGACTGGTTGAAGATGCGCTTTGCTCAGTCTGGCGCATTCCTGAGCTGCTCTTCTGCTGCACAACACTTGGAAATGAATGGCTGCCAGAGCAGAGTGCACAGCCGTCATGCCACCATGTCCTATCTAAAAGGCCGTTAGACAGTGTCTTAAAAGTGACCTGACCGTTATACCTGTGGGGTGAGGGGTTGGGGGGACTGACATCATTTCTTGTGCCACTTTAAATGAAGGCAGTGTATTCATTAATGGAACAATGTGCAAACTAGAATGTCCTACTCAGGTAAATTCATCGTTTTTTTTTTGTTTAGGTACATTGTGCATGGTCAGAAGACAGATGATAAAGCTGCGTCGTGCACCCAGCATCGCTTTGTTTCTATTTTAAAAAGGTGTCTCAAAGATAGCAGTGGTCAGTCAGTTGCAGCAGATGGCCCGCCTGAAGCAAACCTTCTTTCTGTCGAGCCCACCCTCTTCCCGCTCTGCAAGCACAATTCTCTCTGATCCAAGCTGCCCAGAAAGGAAGTTTTACTTTGCTTTCAGCAGTCTTACTAGAACATAATTTTTAATTGTACCCCAATCGGATTAATTCCTGGGACGACATAATGCCCCATAAAGGATCAATGGCCTTGTGGGTCGCGATAACGGGCCTTCGGGCTTAGTTCCCGACCGGCCATCCCTGGGTCTGGTGCTATGCTGATCAGATTTGGCCATGAACAGGGTCCACCACTGCCAGGTAATCCGGAACCATTGTCGGCCTCAGGAGAGCTGCAGTCATCTTCTTAATACCATTAGAGGACATTGCCCTATCACTGCTACACTTGCTAAGTTAATATTTGGGACTTGTCCTCTGCTCTTACGATGGCCATCTGGGTAATATTTGATGTTTTCCACTCATGTCCATGGGCGTTAGCGTGCTTGCGCGTATCTATGACCAGTGTCTCCAGCTGCAGTCGATAGACGCAAACGGCATTAGGGAATTGATTACCGGTCCCGGAGCGCTGATAGACTGCAGGCTGCATGTCGAGACCCTCTAATCAATGGCTTGTGTGTGCCTGGAAATGCTGCTTCTCATCAAGACAGGATAGACCCGCTGATTGTCCGATAGCCAGGTATTTGCTGTTAGTACATCATAATTGGTGGGCGAATAGTGATGGCGAGGTAGTCTGTTCAGTTCTGGCATGAGGCGCTTGTATTTCCGTGATCTCTATCTTTATGTGCGAGACAACTGGCTCCGTTGCAGCTACTTATTTAAATAACTAATGATGGTGAAATCAGAAAGCTTCATATTTCCTTATCTTCCTGCCTCAAGACTTTTCATCAGCTCTTTTGGTACCTAAATGGCTGCATTGCAGATTTACCATGCTTCTTCCGTACCACCTGTAATGGTCCCTTATAACTAAAATCTGAATTTTAATGAGCTCACGCTGCTTCTTCTGCCCTCATTTTCCCGTACTTAATTGCCTGGCGCTGTGGCCAGGACACAATAACTGCGGATTACCCTCTGACCCCAAGAGACATTTCTCTCCCTCTACCTTAAAGGGATACAGCAAAATATCTCATTATCACTGCATAATATGCCCCTGCTTAATGGTGCAAAAGCTGATGAGCATACTGACATACACCGAAAAATGAATGATGATTCAGAACTAATGACTAGTTTATGCACTTTTTTTCCCTTTTTTTTTTTCCTTTAACAACACTTAAACATCAATTTCAATGTAAAGGATAGAAAACACATGAAATGATACTCAAATGCAGAACAAAGTCAATTCTGTGGCCACTCCCAGATCGTTTTCTCATCCGTCATATTTTATTGTCACTAAAATGTGAGAGTAAGTCATAGAAAAAATGTAAATGAGCTTATTGGGGCTAATTGAAATAATTTGGCAAGATTGTTTCCACTTTACTGCGTCTTTTTTTGCTTGCTTTCATAGCGCCTTTAATGGACTTTCTAATGCATAATAGCCTCAATTTCAATGTATTCAATCTTCAACTGCATGAGATGGGCCTCAGATACTGATGTTCCTGCAATCATTGACTGGAAATTGTCTCCAGTCACTTTTTTTTTTTTAAATAGCAAAACTAGGCAACTGCAGTGGTCTGTCTTTTAGGACCCTCATCTTCTGTTTTATAGCTTTCCAATTCCTATTTTAATGTGTTTGTCTCTTTGCATAATTTGTTTTCCTGCAGTTAAAAACCACAAAATGGTTTCGACCACTCCGGATAGAAGTGACAACATTGCCTCCTTAGCCATGTTTTTCAGCATTATCTAGTCCAAAAGGGTTTCTCTTGCATGTCCTGATGCTCGAGAGAAGCAGACTTTCATCTTTGTGATGAAGTTGGACTCTTTTTAGGTTTTAGAGATGCTTTACTGTCTCTTATCTACATTTTTGCTTCTGTTTTTAATCACTGAGGGCTCAGTTACTGTTTGCAGCTAGTCTACTGAGGTGAGAGCAGAGACATCGGATAAAGTTTTAAGTTGTTTAACGGCAGGTTCAAGGAAAAGGACAGTGGTACCTTAGAGGCTGGTTTGAGGTAGTTTGGATTTTCAGGTTGAGGCTGAAAGGAGCTGCTTTCAGCCTGGAGGAGGTCAAGCTGAAACGAGAATGGCTGTCTTCACTGGTGGAAAGAGACTTTACAGTGAGGTTGAGGCCCTGGAGTTGACAGGTGGAAGGTACTGGAGATGCAGATGAGACTGGACGTTCATTAATGGAGGAGCTCAGTACCAGCTGTTGCAGAAAGCTGTTCTTGGCAAAGCTACAGTCGTGGCTCGGCCTACTTTGTCACTGGAGAATGGAAACCATTTTGCAGTGTTGCTGAGTGACACCAGGGAAAATACGTGCACGTGTGACAGTCCCCGTGTTTCTGTTCCAGTTTTGGTGCAGCACTATTTTGAAAAGTCATGTGTTCTCCTCAGAATAACGCTGACGGGTGTCCAGAAGCCTCTTTATTTTTGGTCGGTTAACTTTGATTTCTGCAGCCACTCTGGCTGTCGTCACATTTACTCAAAAAAGCCACAGATGTCTGCAGTAGAGGTCCTCACGGGTCCACTTTCATGGAGCCAAACCCAAATGGACCTGTGAAAATTTTACCCGAAACCGACCCAACCCGCGCTATTATCATAAATCTGGGGGTCCAAACCCGAATGGGCCCGCAATATTTGGACCCAGAACTGACCCAAGTCTTTAGTTTCCGACCATGAACTGAACCGAGATACCCGAATAAAACCGAGACAATACAGCCCATAGTTGCTCATGTAAAAATTTGTCTAGCGTTGAATAAAACTTGATTTTCTTACCCAAAATTGTCTTCTTCTACCCGGTTCAGTTGCTGCATAGGCTACTTCAGTGGTTGTCAAACTTTTAATACTGCGTACCACCTGAGAAACTGTTCAGCTCTCTGAGTACCACCATGATGACCAGTTTTTAAGATATAGCCATATATGCCTTTTCAGTTAGCTTTAAACACACAGAGATGTTTATTCCTTGCTCTGGTTATTTATTGTTGCCTGAATTGTTACTTTACTGAATCAGACATTTACAACTCTGTCCAACAATTCTCACATACTCATACACATACTCTCATACAGAGCAGAATAAACACACTCAAAAGTTGTTACATCTGCACTGCAACTGAATATGCAACAAATATTTTTTATAAGACACAGTTTTAATTATCCCAAGCTACACATTTCATTTGAAACGTATTTTCAGGCATTGTGAAGTGTAAATGTGGAAAAATTGTGGAAAGTCATGACGTTCCCCTACGTACCACCAGAGGGCGCTCCCATACCACTGGTGGTACGTGTACCACAATTTGCTCACCACTGGGCTACGTGATGTAAACAACAGTAAATCCACGTCGTTATTTTCTTTGTAGATGCTATTTGTAGCAACTGCTAATGCTAATAGCCTACACCGGTCAGGACGTGTTGTGAACATATTCTCTCATCCAACGTTATCATGTTGTACTTTACAGCTGCCGGGCATACCGCTAATAACACGCTACGGCAACACAATTGTTTTATGACAAACATGCCACGTTAATGAATAATCATCTAACTGCCCCAAGTCCTGACATTGACTAAACCAGACTAGTGTTTGTTTCTTTACTTTTGCTTGACCTGTCACCTGACATTTCGCAGCTAATTAGATGGAAGCGGGGGGGGGGGGGGGGCGGAGTGACACCTGCCACCACCAATATCTTTACCTCTCTCGGGTAAACGTGGACCCAGCCTGTCAGAGAGCACCGACCGGACCCGAGACTAACTGTACCGATTCCGACCCGAACCAGAAGTCACGTCTTGTGAATGGAGCCGAGACCCGATGTGGGTCGGAACCTCTGGTTTTCAGGTTGTTCTGAAGACCTCTAGTCTGCAGTGAATGATAAACAGTCTTGCACTTATATAGAGCCGTTTTAATCTTGTCCAGGGTCTGCACGCCATTTTACATCGAGTTCTTCTCTCACCCATTCACACAAACACACTCATACTGTCGTGCTTCTGTTACACAGTTACTCGGTGAGAACTTTTAGACATTTTTAAATGGGTAGAGATTAATTAAAGATGAATAAATAAATACATTGGACAGACAATATACGCATCTTGTTAGTGTCACACCAGGGAGAAAAAAAAGACAAGTAACATTCATTAGATCACAACTGGAAAGCAGAACTCAAAATGATCCTTCGCTTGAAAGTTTGTGTCTAAAAAGGGCAAATTTGTTCATCTGATTGATGTGAACCTTTTGATTTGATCTCTCGTGTGTGCAAAGTATAACGGCATTATATCAAACGTGATGCGCGTAAAAGCAACAATGTGGATCTAAAGTCTCAGATCGCTGGAGATAGACGGGAGCAGATTGTTCTTGTTCCTATGGTAATGCCTTGGAACATTAGAGCGATGAGGCTGGCAGATATGAAGTAAAAATAAACTCTCTGGCATGGCTCTAACATGTAGCAGAATCACACCAGTTAGTAGCATGTGCATTGTTTGAAAGGAGCACTGAGTCCTTTCTTTTCTGTAATCCTCAGATCTTACATCATTCTATTTTTTTTTGGTTACCATCTGAGACTCTGAACTGATTGGATGACAGCAGACGATTGTTTCAAATGTTCTCTTGCAGGTTTAAATAGTCAAACATTGAAAATATTAGTCATTTCAACTCAAAAAGGGGAAGAAAAAGACAAAGAAAGCGGTGGTGTAAGGTGGTGTAATTGCTATAACAATCCTTCTACATATTTGACACCGTATAATAAATGAGTTGATACAATGGAGACCCGGCATGTTGCCAAGGTCATCGAAGGAAGTGAAGTAATTAGTTTGGGACTGGTCCGGGTCTTTCAGAGCACACTGACAATAAATATGCATGGAAAGATGGAGAATCCGAGTCACGTTTAAATATCGTTTGAAAATACAGAGGTTTTTATGGCAGTCTCTTGGCAGATATGCGATATCACACTGGATCACCATCTGAAAATCAGAATTATTGTATTTTCATCACATTACAATGAGCAGCTTATACCCAGAAATGAGCAGAGTTGCTCTACTTGCTGCTCTGCTATAGAAGCCTCAAACAGCATAAAAAGAACCGGACAAACCCTCTGTGACATCACCCATAAGGTGCTGAAGAGTAGTTTTAAAGTCCTTTTTTGTTTTCCCAGCCTAAGGTCTACCCTGGGGTGGGCAGTCCCAGTCCTCGAGGGCCGCTGTCCTGCAAGTCTTGGAAGTTTGTTTTGGAAGGTGATTGTTATCGGTCTTGTGATCAAGGTCTGCACAAGACCTTCATTCGGACCAGGTGTGGTGAAGCACAAAATATTGTACAATATTTTTTTGCCTCTTAAAAATGACAAAATAAGGGTGAAACTACAGGGCAGGGCGTCACCCTGTCACAGCACATAGATATGAGATGCAAATCAAAAAGGAACACATATTCATGACAAGGCAACTTGACTTGATGCGTTATGACTCTACCATTTTATGCAACTGTTATAGCAAAAATGTAGACGACTATTTTGCATGTAAAATGATGGTTCTGGTGAGCAAATAACAAGACTTGGCTGTGACTGAAAGCAAGTGAATTTAAATCTGTTTGTCAGAAAGAATGGTCGTTTACTCACACCAATGAGGCAGTTGATGCAGGAATGACCACGAGACATCAAGACACAGTGGTTTTAACAACGTCTGAAATCAAATAAACCTTGAGATAAACCTCCAGACAGAGATGTGTCCTCACTCCATACGAGGATGGGACCTACTGTATCAAAAGATATGATATCCCACATTCCAGAGGGATGGATGACACTTACATATTCAGGATACAAATGTCTCGCTGACATGTGGGTCTTAAAGTGTCACCTTACCATTACAGCAACCTACTATTCTATTCACTTTTCTAAAAAATAAAATAAAATGAAGCACTTTGAAATCTCATGGGTTTCTAAAACGTTTTTGGAGAATTGAAATGCCGACTTGTCAGAGAGAATTGTCAGTCCATTTCATTTCACTCTTCATCAGTCAGTTACATTGAGTGGACCGGTTCTGATGGGTTCCTGAAGCCAGGCGGTGAGAATGCCTGCTTTATTTCATTTATTTATTTTTTTCAAATGATTTTTTTTTCTCCCCTCCCTAATGTCGCACTTCATTTTGGACTGGAATGCTTTGGGTAAACGCTGACATATTGAGTTTACGACTTGTCATAAAATATCCACTACAACGCATCGCCGCAGACAAATGTGTATATTTCATATCGTTGACGTTATAGAGGAAGCAGTGTGTCTTTATTCCTGCGATAGCTCTGCAACATATTCATGGAGTCTTTACTTGATGAGCAAATAAAACCTGTGAAAGTTAAAATCTGTGTTTCGGAAGTGTTGGAACCAAGACAGGGTTTGTGAAAGGGAGGTCAGGGACTAGTCGGCACCAAGGCAGCCATCCAGGATGAAACAAGAAAGATCCATAAATAACTCCAGAAGACGGATCCGGATGATGAACTGCTACACACACACACACACATACACACACACACACCCCAAGGAGTTGCGCCCCACTATTTGAGAAGGATTGACCTAAGACAAGACTGGGAGGTGTTTGGGCTCCGTATGAGGTCCAGAACATTCTTGTTGTGGGGCCTTTGCTGATAATGGCGACAGGTGCCATGTTTGTGAAACAACCCAGCCATAATGGAAACCCGTAGAGGAGACTGTCTACCAGACAAGTCCTTAGGTGGCAGTCCAGCACCATAACCACAGGGTGCAAGATGAAGGCAGGTACAAGTAACATCTGTGTCTAGTGTGGTCTGAAATTGCGAAGGTACCTTCAAAGGTGTTGGAGAATGACAGAGCAGAGATCCTGTGTGATTTCTAACTCCTGAGTGACCATCTGGTCAATGGTATTTTAGTGGTAATGGATGTAGCAATGTGACAGAAACATTAAGAAGATTGAACACGGGAAATGTGGAAAAATACCAAAGACTGAAGGATCTCTGATTCAGATGGGAACTAGTGGTTGGTGGCTCCAACAGATTCCTGGAACAACAGTGGAGCTCTCTGTCCAGAAGAGTGTAGTCCCAGGAACAGCTATGATACTGTTAGAGCTGCTTGAAGAGAGCAACTGCTCACGGTGATGAGCAGCAGGGAGGGTTTAGAAAATAAAGAAACCTGAAAACATTAGAACCTACAGTCACTGCAAGGAGGCGGGTGGTCAGTCCTTATATTAGAAGCAGAATTGCCTCCTCAAGGACTAAAAAGTGAATTTATTTAGTGAGGCTTCCTGTTAAGACTCAGGTAAATTTGCAGCCAATTCCTGGAGGGACCAGCGTATTTAAATGCATTTAATTAGTGGGAGTGAAAATTAATTTTGCTTATGTTGCACCCTTTCTACCTTTTTTTTTTCCTGTGACTCTCCAGCTCTATTGCTCTCTCTCTATCTATCTATCTCCATGCCCTTTTCAGAGAAGAGAAGCTCTATGGGCTGGAGTGTCAATTAATGAACCTCGTTGGCTATGTTAATGAGTAGTAACATGCGTTCATGGAAAAGGCCAAGAGAGTTCTCAGTCTGCCACAGTACCACTTGGTACCAAGATGGGTCTGGAAAGTGGATATTTTTGTTTTTTTCTTCCCCTCTGCCACTTGTCTTGCTTTTCTCCCACTAGGGATGGTAATATCATATAGTTAATGCCACCTTATGAGACTTTCAAAGCCTTTTGAATGTTAAGCACTTTCTTATTGAATTGGATGTTTGCTAATAAATCACATGATGCCGGGGGTTGGCATGATTCACCGTCAGCTTCTCTCAGGGTAATTCTACCACGCAACACTCAGGGGAAGCAAATTTGCATTCCTTCCATGACTAATTTAGCTGTTTGCTTTCACTGGGTTGGTGTACACATCATATACTTTTCTACCCCTTTTCCTTTTTCCTATTTCTCTCCATTTCCTTCTCTTTCTGATTTCACCCCTCTCGTCGTGCGTCTCTTTTGAGAAGCTGTCAGTGTGTATCTGACAGTCACTCCGAACTGGAACTTTTTTTTTCCCCAGTAACTCTGTTTTATCAGTCTTGGAAGCAAAGTAATAAAAAAGGATGGAGTTGTGCTGCTCAAGTGCTGAAAATCACTGGGAAAGTAGACCACCGGGCAGTAAAATGCAGGTGCATGTGTTGTTCAGCAGCTCAGGGTTGAATCCTTATTTTACGTTAAAACTAGTTATTGGATGAAAGTCAAGCTGTACATTCATAGATAGAGAGATAACCTCGAGCTATTATGCTGTGCTTCCTTTTCATTACATACAGCTAAATCAATAGGGAGACACAGATAAAGAAAAACTTCATACACTTTGTTCGTATGGACTATTTAGATTGATTAATCAACACTAAAGTGCATTTATTTATTTATTTTTTGGACAGGAGTCTGGAGTAGCCCGTCCAGGGATGACCCTCATATATCTATATATTCATATATTTAACTTTAAGTTTATGCAAAAAGCAACCCTTTCGGGGTCCCGATAACAGATCATCATGCTCTACATCACATGTGTCAAACACAAGGCCCGTGGGCCAACTGTGGCCCGCCACGTCATTTTATGTGGCCCTCGAGACCTTGTGCATAATTGGCTTAAATTTTGAATCAATATTTTAAGACTTAAAATAAGTTTTCACCACTTTAAAGCACATATTGACAATAAACTACATCTCCCATAATGCATTTCGTCGTTACCCACAACGATAACAGTATATCACCGAGAGCAAGACATCAAGACAATTTTCAGAACTGATGTACTTAAGAAAAACCTCTAAAAACTAACCCCAACATGTCCAGGAAAAGAGAAATTGATGCACAACGAAGACAGTTTCATGAACGACGGGAAAACGAATACAAATTTGTATCTCAAGGTGAAAAAACAGAATGTCTTTTGTATTATGAGGTAGTGTCAGTCGTGAAAGAGTTTAATCTACGTCGCCATATTAATAGCAAACACGGAGCTAAATTATGCTAAATTTAGCCCACAAGAAAAACAAAAAAAAAATCACTTGCGCTTCTGAAACCAAAGTAATGGATACTCTGAGTGATGTTTACAGAGTCCGTTACCATGGCAAAGGACTCTGTAAACATCACCTGTGGAAGACCAGGTTTACAACCCCAAACCCTGAGTTTAATCTAATAATGAGTTAAATATTTGAAATTTGAATACATATTAGATACAGAAACCATTATTTAACAATATAACAAGGTGTAGTTTAATTTATTTTGATTTACTTTGCATTTGTTACATTCATGCTGTCAATCTGGCCCTTCGAGGGCAAAAATGATGTTGATGTGGCCCTCAGTTTTTACGTCAGACGCTCTTCCTGACAGACACAACCCTCCCCATTTACTCAGGCCTGAGACCAGCTCTATGAGAACAGAGAATAAACCAGGTACTTGCTCTCAAACTTGACAGGTTAACACGAGGTCAACCTGTCAAGTTTGAGAGCAAGTACCTGGTTTATTCTCTGAGAACACCCGCTTTCGAAGTTTCGCCCGATTTTCACATACGCGCCAGAAGCATAAACAGGGTTGCTACACATTGACTTTGGCATCAAGCACCGCTGAACTGAACCGTCTGTCCGTCGCCTCGCGCTGGAGGCGTTGCTCCACTCAGAAGTTGAGACAAGGCTCCGATTTTGGATGCGAGCGCCAGCCGGTCAAATTTGTGGGCTACGCAGCTAGTTCCAGCCAATAAAAGTGTGCGTTTCGGCAGGACTGTGTCAGAGCACCCGGCTCACTTGTGTACCTCGGGGGAACAAATTTGATTTGTTGTTTACCCGCATTATGAACGCATGTCGAACAGCCACCAGGCACTCCTGTGAGTGCGTAGTTAATGGCTCAAAGGAAGCACACGACAGGGCTAGAGACTGATCTGGCAGCCGACACTGCTGACTACACCAATAATATATACTTTCATTATTCTTAGAGTGGTGTATTAATGCGTATTTCACAAAATTCATAGATTCGTAGCTTTAGCTTTCTTAGCTCTTAGTAGCTTTTTAAAAAATTATTTCAACTCACTATGTCAATTAATCCAAAATGTGTATGTATGAGTATGCACATTTTCACTGTACATTTTTACATTATAGATACCTGTAATCAGGAAAGGGTGCATGCATGGAGCAGTAATATGAAGGACCAGAGCAGAAGAAACATGGGAGACAGCGTCTCAGCTGCAGCAAACTCATTTTTGCTCATTTATAATTACTGAGAAAAAAACGTGCAAAACGGGCTATTTGGGTAACTATGCAGGAGCCAACGAGGGGGTCAGATGGGCACGAGCAAACTTTGAAAATACCAGTTTTGCCATAAAATGACAAATCGTCTCCTAACATAGTTACAGATAACTTACAGAAAGGTTGCATGCAATGGGCTTTGATCAGCAGTCCACCTCCACCCCTGTTTATCGCCCAGCTGTCACAGCGAGCAGGTCTTTTCATGCCCTGACCGTCATGTGCTCAAACAAACAAATGGCCAAACCTGCAGCCACATGTGGAGAAGAACTGAGAGAGACTGGAGGCTGCAGCATCCCAACAATATGCCCTAAATATTTTAATAAGATGAACATTATGTGTGCACATTCATGCATGCATATATATAAATCAAGGAAGTTTTAATTGGAAGCTCCGTTTGCAGTCAAATGATACTCATCGTGGGTAAATGCACAAGCCTGTCATTTACTTGCCGTGTGATGTTAAAACAGGTGTTTTTTAAAAAACAAACTGCATTCTGTTTTTAAATGAATCTGAAACGACCGTGTGCTTGTTTGCTCGGATTCAGCTGAATCCTCCGGCTTCTCGTGTAGTTTGAGGAAAAAATTAAAACCCCTGAGCTCTTGTTTTTTTTGTGTCACCGAGCCCCTCTGAGTCGATTATTATCCCGCCGCACCTGCATGCGGTGGCTGACAAACTGAGGGATAATGTGCTAGTTTATTATGAAGTATGTCCTCTCTTCAGCTCTCTAACTTGGTGCGTCACCGATAATTTATCAACGCATAAGTTATTCCCTGGAG
The DNA here is from genome assembly GCA_018398805.1 of Hirundichthys speculiger. Classification (NCBI taxonomy): domain Eukaryota; kingdom Metazoa; phylum Chordata; class Actinopteri; order Beloniformes; family Exocoetidae; genus Hirundichthys; species Hirundichthys speculiger. Next base: position 1,123,627 of record JAGFBZ010000240.1, read on the forward strand.
TCAGCTTGAGGCTAACGCAGTCTGGTGACACGGACTGCAGCAGGAGCACAGGTCCTACCTTTACCTGCGCTTTAATTCACCTTGTGCATCGGTTTAAAACGGGAATTACACAGCTGACTGGAACTTTGCTCCAGCCTGAGGATTAGACAGACACCTGGGAAACTCACAAACTAGTTTCATGTGATGCCAGAAAACATTTTCAGCAGCCATACAAGAGGACCCCGAGTGCTCCGACAAGAAACACAATTATTTAGTTGACTGAAGTCTCTCTAAGCAACAAGTTATCTTTTATTCACTTTCAGCCCAGATACTAGAAAGACGCGACTGTCCGCAAAAGTAGAAAGCCTGAATTTGCTTCATTTCATATGTGAGTGTAATATTAAAACTGCATTTTGGGGCCTTCTTGTATAATGCTGATTCATAAGTCCATGACTTTTGTTCTAGATTCTGGTCTGTTGAAGGCCACCGCTTCTGTTTATCGTTCTGGCTCCATCAAGTCGCTAAGTTTTGACATGTCAACGTCAAGACAACTCATCTCAAGGTCTCCATGTTTTCAGTGATGCTTAAAGACGACTGTTTCCTATTGGCAATTTGTCATTTCTGATCATCCTGCTTGTCTGTGATGTGAGTTTAATGACCTCTCTGAATTGTATACGACTTGGAGAATAACTCCACTTTGCACCTCTGTCATAGTCAGTGTATCGTGTAACTGCCGATTACCTGCCAGAGCACAATAAGAGTATATGATTATAAATAAGATATATCTTAAATTTACAAGTTACAGTGAGTCTCGTGAATATGGGTTCTCTAAATGGTATCTATAACAATAAAAGTCACTCTTTTACTCGTGGTTATTATAAGTTTCCTGTTCGCAAGCCCGTCTTGATCATTTGACCCCTCCGATCAGCTGCTTCCTTCATTGTAATATCCAAGTATTTCTGGCAACCCAAAGTGCCTCGCTATCAGTTTGTTTCTGTTCTGTGCTCACAGAGTTAAATCTGCAGTTACATTTTGCTGAAAACGACGACAGAACTGCTGCTCAGATCAGAGGCTTTGTTAGAACAGATTAAAAGTCATTTTCTTCCCATCTTTCTCCTGATGAGATAAAGCATCAACGCGGAATTAGAAAACAAATGAAATGACTTCTTTTGGCTCAGTGATCACACTGGAGGAATCAAAACGCTATGGAGAATGTGAATATTAACAGGAGGCCTGTAAGTCTGAAATAAGTTGCGCTGAGTTGAATAAAATGCTAATTCATCAGGATGCAGTTGAGGATGTTATCGCTTACCTCCGACAACTCATATCTAATTCTGCTCTTGGTTAAACAAAACTTTCCAATGCAGTCGGCTCATTATGAAAATTAAATTGAATAAATCACATCAGATTCCTGCAGAATTGCCGTTCCTCATGTTAATTTAGCCACTTTTCCTTCCAGAATAAGAGCACGCAGTGACCTCCTCCACCTCCATATTAAACGCTGTGCTCATTAAGCTGCTTAAGAAACTATTCTCCAAATTAAACCTTCATGTATTTTTTTTAACTGCGGTTTTAACATTTTCCTGCCTGGTTTTGGAGCATTTCATCATTCAAAGGCAGCACTTGTAAAGGCGACTGAAAGGATTTCTTGATCTTTGTTTTTTTGGATTTTGTTTATCGTGGCATCTGTCTGGATCTGTAAAGTTCTGCGCTCGGCTGAGTCCTGAGTTTCTGTTAAACGTTTCTTTCATTTTCTTTAGAAACGCTGTTCTGTGGGTCGTGTTTTGTTCCTCCGGGCTTGTGAGCAGTTCCAGTTCCTCGTTGGGCCTCTGTTCAGCGTTTGTTCCTGGTCTGTGTCTGCGTCTGTCTCTGGTTGTCCTCTCTGATCGTCTGCACCTCTGTTTCTGTGACTGTTTCTTGCCCTGTCGTCTGCTACTGTTCTCTGTTTTCCTCTCAAGCTCCTAAGTTCATATTTTTTGACTATAGTGCAGAACTTTTTTGTTCAATTTGAAACTTTATTCTAGTTACTCCTGCCTTTCGGTCTCCTCTATTTAACTCTGACCCTTCTCCAATCAGAATATCCCAACAATGTTTTTAATCTCACAGGTTAAATCTAAAATTTAAACCTCATTTAGCCAGAAATGTTTTGGTTGTTTTATCAGATCTTGGCTGTCTATGAAATATCACCCAGAATTTAAGATAAATCATTGATTCTAAAAATCAATTTTGATGCTCAGGTTAACATTGTATTTCTTCAGTAGTTTTTGCAATCTTGGTACAAGCTTTAAATTCAGATTATGTCTGACTCGTTTATCTGGTCTCACTTTTAGGACTGTAAAGGATTACACCTCAGTCCCCCCTCGGTCTCCACTTAGTTCAGAAAGCTCTGCTTATTACTGCGACTAAAAAGCAAAAGCGGATCATTGTGATGACACACGGCAAACCAGTTACCTATAATCATCCGTTACTTACTAGTACAGCAAGAAGATGGCGAGTTCATCCATCCGTTGTCCATACTCTCTGCTGGAGCCTATCGCAGCTGTCTGACACCCTGGACAGGTTTGGTCCATTGCAGGACCACATGCAGACGAACAACCAGGCACATTCATCAAATCAAATCAAATCAAATCAAACTTTATTTATACAGCGCTTTTCATGCCCTCAGGCAACACAAAGTGCTTTACATAAAAATAATTAAAAAAAAAAAAAAAAAAAAAAAAAAAAAAAAAAATTAAGATAAAAATTAAAAAACATTAAAACAAAATAAAAGCCGTCACACACCCCCAAAGTCACAAAGCCATCCTCCCATTACCCCTCACCCCCCCCATGCACCCCAAACAAAACAAAACTTCCTCTTTCTTTCTTTTTTTCTTTTTTTTTTCTTCTCTCCTGTCTCTTAAAAAAAAAAAATAAAAAAAAAAAATAAAAATAAAAATAAAAATAAAAATAAAAATAAAAAAAGATGAAGTACTTCTATTTAAATGAATAAATATCTAAATATCAAATATCAAATATCAAAACACCAAAACACCTGGCTTGGCACTGCTGTGAAGTAACGATAACTTGGGGATCTATTCACCCCAGGAACCAGCCCACCCACATCCAGAGAGGCCATCACCGCGGCAACCACCCAGGGCAGACCAGGGTCCAGACCACAGTCGTTAGACTGCAGTACAGGACCCCAGCCACCCAGACAAGGGTAATTACCACGGCAACAGCCCCCCAGACAGAGCAGGCATAGCCCCTAGTGTGAAAGATCCCCATTGAGGTAAACACTGGAGTAATTATTAAATGAACAAAATGAAAATAAATACAATAAAATAAAAAATTCAAAACAAAGATCAAATTACCTTAAGATAAATAGCAATAGTAAAAATGCACATAAAAGATTTAATAAAATAAAGCAGTCAATAAATGAAATAGATAAATACATAATAAATGAATAAAAAAAAAAAATTGAGATAAAATAAAATTCAGTTAAAAGCTAAATTAAAAAGGAAGGTCTTGAGCCTCTTTTTAAAAACATCAACAGTCTCTGCAGCCCTGAGGTCCTCTGGCAGGCTGTTCCACAGACGAGGCCCGTAGTAGTGGAAGGAAGCCTCGCCGTAAGTTTTAGTTCTTACTTTCGGAACAACCAAAAGGCCAGTACCAGAGGACCTCAGGGTCCGCGAGGGTTCGTAATTTAAAAGAAGGTCAGATAAATAAGAAGACCCAAGACCATTAAGACATTTATAAACAACTAAAAGAACCTTAAAATCGATCCTGAAACACACAGGGAGCCAATGCAGCGATTTTAAAACTGGTGTAATATGTTCCCGCCCTCTGGTCCTTGTCAGAACACGTGCAGCTGAGTTCTGGAGTAATTGTAAGTTTTGAAATCGATTTTTTTAGGAAGACCAGAGAGCAGGGCATTACAATAATCTATTCTACTGGAGATAAAAAGCATGCATTAACACCACCTCTGTGCTGGCAAGAGAGAGAAATGGGCGGACTCTGGCGATGTTTTTTAAGATGATAAAATCCTGTTTTTGTAATATTTCTTATATGTGGAATAAAATCCAGATCAGAGTCAAAAAGAACACCCAAGTTTCTCACACTATGAGAAGGTTTAAAATTATGTAGTTTTGATAAAATTCTCTCTCTCTTGTTTTCAGGACCAATAATTAAAACCTCAGTTTTGTCCTGGTTAAGCTGTAAGAAGTTCTCTGCCATCCATGATGTTATATCTAAAATACAGTTTAAAAGAACGTTTAAAAGAACGTTCATGACTTAACGTGCATGACTCTGGACTGTTAGAGGAAGCCAGAGCACCTGGGGAAAACCCACGCAAGCACGGGGAGAACATGCAACAGTGCCGACCACCGTGCCGCCGTGCTGCCCCACGGTGAGTTCAGTCCTCGGGTTCCTCAGCACCTCTGCCATGATGAATGTACGGAGAACAGTGAGCCAACGGAGTCAACCAACGTTGGCGTTCATCTGGCACGTCGCTGTAACGCCACACGCGTTCTCCTGACTCTGATCCAAGCTGGACCATTTCCAGGCCAACCGGGCCAGTTTGCCAGCGGCAGGCATCCCATCCACCGGGATGGAGGTAAATGAAACATCACAGTTGAAACCACAGCGTTGAGAGTTACGTAGTGCTGCTTTAAAAGCCTCGAATGGCCTTGCCACATATTTGCACTCCCTCTGCTCAGTCTCACAAAGTGGCTGACTAATATTTGTTGTAAATCCAGTTGCCTTTTTTTTTTTGCCAGAATCTAAAAGTTAGAATTAAAACTTCTTCTCATGTGTTTCCTCATCCATCCTATTTTAGGCAGCTTTGTTCGTGACCTTACCGTCTTTCTGCATCTCCCACCTGTCTCCATTATGACTCCGTGTTTGAAGTTTCCATTTGTTACAGTTGTGGACAGATGTTTCAAAAGTCTAGACCCTGAATATGGGAAGGTGTGGCTTTTTCAGATATAGGGGAGGGGTTTCATACAATACATCTCAGATTTGGTTTCGTGCCCTTGTGACTACTGAGATCTGCAGATCTCCAGCAGATCTGTTACCTTTTGTTACACTTGAGGCTTTTTTTTTTTTATCCCCCAAGTTGTAGCCAGTTTTATATCCTCTCAAAAACAGATCTCTTTATGAAAGTTTTTTTTTTTTTTGTTGCAGTGTCTGATTCAGTGATGGTTCAGTGATGTCTCATGTATACAGTGATCCCTTGCCAATTCCCACTTTAAGTTCTGCGGTTTAAGTTATTCGCAGATTTTTCAGAAAAATATAATAATAAAAAATTCAAGAAAAAAATTGGCAGAAATTCCCCGAAAATCCAGACCACAGCAGACGTGCGCGTTCTCTCACAGCGAAGAAATGTTGTGAGCCAGCCTGGCCCCTTTAAAAGGGTAGCCTTATGGGTAATGGAGTGTGTGTGTCGTGGGACGGCAGAATGAAATTGGGGTTAGATGAAAAGTGTAGTGATCATCAACAGCAGCCCAGCGTGTATAGATTTACATTCTCTGTTAACCGACAGGAGCCCAACAATACAACCTGTGTGATGTTACAAGTTCCTGCAGTGCCAGAATAAAGTGCTCGTTCCATGCAGAGAAAACCAGACTTTTTCTTTTGTTGTTGTTAGCGTGTTAGTTGCTAATTACGAGCCAAAAATAACACAATACCAGCAGTTTGTTTACTACGGTTCAGAGACCAGAGGCTGTGAAGGTAACAGAAAGACCACAGTTGAGCCTTTGTCTTGTTTCGCTGCAGTGCCTCACTACTTTTTTGCGGTTTTTAAATATAATTTAAACACATTATTTAGACTCAGGGTCTCCAGCTCCAGTTCCCGGTCCCCATTAACCGTGAAAAATAAGGGATCATTGTATATCCATCTGAGCTTACTTGCCTTAAAAAGTACTTTAATGAAAAAGGGAATAACATTGCTAACAAAAGTACCAAGCAAATAATATTTGATTTATTTTTTTCTTTTTAAATTAGCATGCAATAACTGCTGCTGCTGGTGTCGTGGGCCCGCCTGTACCCCGATGTTTTTTGCCTTTGCTGTCGAGATAAAAAGTCCATGGCCCATGAAAACACTCTGGTGTACCCGGAGCACAAACTTCACCAAATTATCCAGAAAACCTCTGCCCCTCGGAAGGATTATTGGTCCCACATGTTGTGCCACGTTTGACATTCACTCTGTAGTTAAGTGTACGGCACGAAGCCATGCATGCTAAGCAGTGTGTGTGTGAGTGTGTGGGTGGGTGGGTGTGTGCCAGTAAAGGATGGAGGAAGCGTTCCTCTGTGGACAGAAACTCATCCATGTTAATCAAGGCTTTGGCCTCTTTGCCGTTAATGATAATTCAGGTTAGAGGGGATGTCAACACCAGGCCTTTACCAGCCAGACGCCGCCACTCCTCCCTTCCTCCCGTTCACTTATACATCGGCGGCAGCGAGTGCTCGCAGCCGTCTCCCTCGGCGGCCCAGAAATTGGAGTCATGATTATGAATTTATATGAGTGTTTAGAGGTGGAGGTTAGCTCAAATGCCACAGCTGCTGGTGGAGAATGGACTTACATGGCTGATGGCTTTCCTGCAGTGATTTGTGATCGAGTGGGAGCTTGTTGGGGAGGATAACAGCATTTGAGTGGGTGATGAGAAGTTATCCATAAAAGTTCTGTGCTTCGCTCCTAAGATGATTACAAAAAAAGAAATCTTTTAAAAGTTACCATGTTGTACACTGGAGAAATGCGTCGCATTTACATGTGCTTAAGGCGTTTGGTTAATTTGAGGAAATCTTGTTTTCCTTTAGATGTTATTATAAAAAGTTTCCTGACACAGTCATTAGTCTAATTTCCATCTCTGTCATGGGTAGACAGGGGAAATGACATTAAACATTACCCTGACATATACAAAGGCAAAAAGTTCCTGTTTTATTAAAAACTAACATTATTTGGCTGTATGACTGTTTAACTAACGACCATACAAAAAGTTATTAAGATAATTTATCATTCTGGCCATCAGCTCGAGCGCATCCTCCCAGTGTTTCTCTTTGATGTTTGAGTCACAACAGATAATGTCGGCTCGAGGTCCCAGATTGTCCCTGACACCCCCCCCCCCTTTTATCTTTGGGCTCGCTGTCATTTACTGCTCTGCCTGCGCTTCAAAACGAGCACTTAACCCACACAGCTGCGGGTCAGACAGCTGTCCACGAATCCAGCGCCGTCGCTTTAATGCTCGGATTAGAGAGTTTAGGGTTTGAGAAATGGATCCAATCTGATCGAAGTGGGGGAACAGATTCAGATTCGATTTGACGCCGGGGAAGAAAATGCGTACGGAGCCGTGCATGTACAGATCAGCTGGTGTGTGTGTGAGAGAGAGAGATGGATAAAATCAGTTTAGAGTGCACGTTGCTCACACAAAATGACATGTCTCGCCGTTAAACCGAGATCACAGTTTTTAAGCATTGAAAGAAAATACATATTATGCTTTTCCATATTTCTTAAATTACCTACATTGTAAAACAGATTTTCTTCAACGATGATTGAGAGGAGGGTTATAGCTAAACATGGTAAGTATGTTATTAAGATATCATAAAGAAGCATAAAGATTTATTGGTTTCTATTAAAGCACAGTTTATTCATCAACGCTGGCTCAGGACAGATCTGTGCTGGTCAGGAACGGAGAAGAAACTGAAAACATGACAGTTTTTATCCTCCTGTGTGCAGTGTCGTATGAGGATCTCGAGTATCTGAGGCCTCCAGTTAAATTGAGACATTTGCTTTTCCCGTAACCTTCCAGAACATCTGTTACCACGAAGGTCACCTCAACAGAATAAAGAATATTCTCAAGTCTTTGAGTTATGAGCAGTTCATCAGTCATGACGTAATATCATACATGTTATCAGACTTAGCTGTTGTTATGATGAATTATTATCTCAGATGTCTAGAGGCTCCAAAAAAAACCTGGTAAATGTATGTTGAAGTATTCCTGTAGTCCAAACACTTCCTTCTGGAGAGGTTCTTTTTTTATTTTTATTCTAACATCAGCTCTCTGTGACATCATACCCGGCAGGATTTCCTTGTTGGGTCACGCTCCCCAGACCTTTGTGTGTGCCACTACCCGAGCAAGAGCGCCAGGAGTATTATAAGAACTTTAAAATCTGAAGCACGAATTTCACTTTGCTCGTCCACAAATGCGCAAGAGTCTGCTAGAGTCAGCGTGACGGACTGTGAGACTCCAGGAACACGTGGTCAAGATACAATCTGAGCGTTCACTGACCGGCGTCGCCATTTGATTGCACCGTGGAGCACACAAGTTAATTGTAACAAGAACAACTACACATCCGTGACTTCCCCTGACTGCGCAAGCGAGTATAATCAACTGCTTAAGTTTACAACCGTCGTGTTGGGCCTGGTAGTACTTACTGAGCACTTTGCTTTTGGTTCCAAGATGTCTTCAAAGCAATGCTTTTGGTTGAAAAGGGCCAACCATGGCTCAGTGGATGCAGTTTGTTGATTTTTTTTTTTTTTTTTTCGTGACAATTTTTCTTGGAATGCATTGTGAACAAGGCTACTACTGCAGTGATTCCCAAAGTGTGGGCCACGGCCCCCTGGTGGGCCATCGTGGTACTGCAGGGGGGGCCGTGAGAGGTCATTAAAATTAAACAACTGTTTTAAATCCTTGATCTTTTTAAAATGTTTTTAATTACTGTAAAAAAAAATTTTTTTTAACCATTAAATAATAAAACAAACCAGTTAAGGGTTGGGCACCTGTGAACCTCGTCTGGGTGAGGGACGTCGAGCTCTTGATATTCTACGTTTTCATAAAGGTCATTGGAATTGCACATCCCTTATGGCAGTGATTCCTAAAGTGTGGGCCGCGGCCCTCAGGTGGGCCATCGCTGTACTGCAGATGGGCCGTGAGAGGTCATTAAAATCCTCGATCTTTTAAAATATGTTTTTAATTACTGTAAAATATTAACGACAGGATTTAAAAACATTAAGAAGTAACAAAACAAACCAGTTAGGTATTATGCTACCATCATCTTAACTTAATATGACAAGTGTCACCTTATTTGTTGACCCCTCACATTAATAACAGAACATAGCTTCCAGTCCTGTATTTTGATTACAGTTGTGATTAAAGGTTTAGGTGGGCCGCGAAGATTTTTCACATTTCAAATTGGGAATGGCTGCACTGCTGGATTTGCAGGATGACAATCGCTGACAGTCAGTGCTGCTACAACGCTAGAAACTTGTGAGTCTTAACTGCGAGTGCCAAGTAAACTTCGTTTCTCACTTTGGCAGTCAGAGTGCATGTAGATGACCGTGAAAACACTGTGGGTACAGCGACCACAGCTGCCAAGTCTCACACTTTTCTGTGTTTTATCTCATACAAGCAAGAAAAAAAAAAAAATTGAATCCGTTGAAGTATTGAAGCAAAAAAGCAATCACTTACAGTGATTATCATCCTGACACAGCTGTGATTGTTGGCAGCTACGTCGTCAAAAGCAGCCTGGCGACAGCACTTCTCTATTTCCTGTAATTTTACCACACGTCCCGCATCTACATCTATTAACACGTTCATATACAGAAAAAAAAAATATACTTAGGCAGAGGTGTATTTACCTGAATAGAGAAGTCCAGCTGTAATCTCTGCTGTCGTGGTTCACTGTGAGGTCCACTTCAGCGTTCTGGCTTCACGAATGGAAAACGATCTGAGGTGTTGAGGTCATGCTGAAAACGTAGCATTGCTAACATGGTCCAACATTAAAAACGTGCGTGTCTGACGGGCAACAGGACAGTGTTGTCAAGCCACCAGACTCAGAGCGCAGTCTCGAGTCTTTAGCGCTTAGGTCCACGTCAAGTCCGAGTCACTGAAGACAATTCTGAGTCAAGTCCACGACTGAGCTGAGTCCAGTCCAGGTAAGGCAGCCGTCAAATACTTAAACACACACAGAACCATAATAGACACAATTTGAACATGTTTAAGCATGTGTGTCCCTGTTACATTTCATGAACGTAACATTTTCAACAATCACAACACTTTACTGTAACCAGTTCGCTAGTGCGCGTCAACAACGTTAGCATGTTTTTGGAGTTGGCGCCATTTCAACCTCGGTCGTCAACAGCTGGCGGTGCAGCTCTGCGTGGCAGCAGCAGACTGGCAGAGAGCTGGTCCCAGTCGAAATACGATTGATCAATGAGCCGCTGATCAGGTGCGATGGACGGTGAGTAATTTAACTTTTAAGCTGCTGACATCAAGCTGATATCTTACAAACGCCAGCCGGTTATTTTGCAAGTTAACAGTGAACTCCAAAGTCAGTGGTCACTTGAATGTAGTTAAATCTGATTTAAAAAAAAAATTAATTACTCGAAGTTTGAATACAAAGCCTCTTTCCTCACAGGCGTTCTTATACTATACACATCCAAGGTTTCATGTCAAGAAATTCATTCTCACGTGACCTTCGGTAACTTGTGCCTCAGTGCTTATTTGAAGCGTCTTCGGTTATTGAAGTGTGTCTGATTGCTGTCACAACTCGGTCTAAACGGCTGTGAACCTCGACTGTGAAACATGATTGGCATGTTCACACAGTTTGAATGGACTACTTAGGCTTCTTTTGCAGAAGCCATTTTAATATTACAGATTCTTTTTTCCCTCCCAGAGTTTCTTATTCCTTTAAGCGGCAGGGCAAACCTTTTAAACGTCCCTTATTTTCTTTTGACACACAGTTGATGAAAGAACCTCCAGTTAGCGTCGGGGTTAGCTGTATAACTGAGCACAATGAGCACCAATGCTGACGTGGAGTTAAATTGATGGCCACTTTTTCTGCGCAGCTTTTGGTTCTACTGTTACAAAACACCAACAGAAGACTGTGCCTTGAAGGAACTGTGCCAACAACATCAAACTGCGATTACCTTTTAATGCATGTTCTTACAAAGGATCTTGGCGCACCTGTTTGGATTTCAAAGCTTTGGAGACAAATGGTTCTTTATTTCTATTCATCACAAACACTGCGCCAACAAAAAAAGCGACTGAGAAAAGTGGAAAGCATCCAAAAGTCGGATGAAAACAATATTTATTGCTCTGCACAAGTTCAATGCTTCAGAAAACTTTAGCAGTGAAGAGTCATTAATCACTGTTCTGTCATAATTAGCTGTGCTATCAAATTCACATAATTCCTCTGTAGAAGCAAACAATGTATCTTGAAAGAAGAAATTATCACCAGCTGGCAGGTATTCCTGGTGTATACTAAAGCGGTGGCTGAGGAAGGTGTGCCAGTATCCATGGAGACCTGTGAAGGCGATTAACAGAGGAAACTAACTTCCTGCGGCAGACATGAGTATCTGGTCCCATGTCTGGTGTCTGACCATCTGACCATCTGACCATCTGACCTCAGTGCTGCTACCTGCATCTGTTTATGTAGTCATTTCATTCAGTCATTTGTGTCTCTCCTCTCTCTTTCTTCCATCCTCTCTCTGTCCTGTCTTTCCTCTCTTTTTCTTTCTTTACCCGGATGGCCCTCAGCAGGAAGGTCCCCCCATATGATCAAGGATTCTTCCTTAAAGTGGAGTTTTTTCTTGCCACTGTTTGGCTTAAAGTTTTTTTTCTCCCTCTGTGGGAGTTTTTTTTTTACTTGCCATTATCCTTGAATAGGATTTAATATTATAATTTTAGTTAATGATATTTGCTTGGGGGTCATGCTCTGGGTCTCTTTAATGTGCCTAGAGACAGTTGGCACTTGTAAAAGACGCTATACAAATAAAATTGAATTGAATTGGTCTGAACGCTGGTAATAGGGGGAGATGCTCAGCCATTCGTGAGGAGCTCAGAAACCCCTCAAACCGCTGCTCCTCCACATCAAACGAAGCGAGCCGACATGATTCAGGCAGATGTTAAGAATACTTTTTGGATATCTTCCTGATGAAGTGTTCCGTGTCTTCTTGGGAGTGGATCTCAGAGTAAATGTAATCTTTATATGGCTGATTTGGGGATACGAGGGTCTTTCCGTGGATGGATAGATGCATTGTTAATCTCATTATTAAACCTTTATTTAACCGGGTTAGTCTTAATGAGATTAAAATGTCTTTTTCGAGAGAGACCTGGTAAACATGAGCAGCATCAGAATGTAAAACTACATCACATTAGCATGAATAAACAAACAGATGACATTTAAAAATCAGTGCATAAATTAATAGTGTTATTATTGATGGCAACAAATGCAAATTTGTATAGATTCAAGGACTGACTTGACTGTGGTTTTAAATTCTCCAAAAGGAATGACGACCTGTAGTTCAAGATGCTTCTGCAGGCTTATTCCAGGCTATTCCAGGCTATTCCAGGCTATTCTGGGCTGATGATGCAGAAAGCATGAAGCCTTTTTACCTGGCTCAGTCCAAGCTTGAGCCACAGTCGTTAGTACAATGCCATGTAACCTACGTCCATATAGATTACTTATGGGATATAAAGATGGTTAAATAAAAGGGAAAGCTACCTTAAATATGCCAGTGACTGAGAGTTGTCGGAGAAATGAAATGAAATGAAAAATACTTTGTTAATCAGCTGAAGATCAGCTGACTTTAAAAAACCATGAACAATGATGAGTTAAAGCTCCGCGGTTTATGAACCTTAAAGCTCCACGGTACAGAGAATCAAGCATATGTTGACACTGAGATGATGCATTAAATTAGAACAAATCACCATAATCAAGAACAGGAAAAAATGGCCTTCACTGGTCTTTTTTGTCCTTCTATAGATACGAAAAGCAAACTGTGTCTAGAGTAGAAATTTCAGTTTAAGCTTCTTCACCAACTTAATGAATATGACATGAAAAAAAATGTAAAATGAGTTGTCGATCAATTAAAAATCCTAGATCTATGTTAGTGGATGATACCTTTGCTTTTAGAATTAACGAAGATCATTATTATGGTTTTGCATTAAGAACATGCAGTAGTGTATACAGCTGAGCTTTTATCCTATTAAAATATGAGTTTATACGTAAAATATGTCAAATGTAAATTTTGAATATTCAAAAGCCTTGATAAGACTGGATGCACAACAGTAAATTACAGTATTGGCTTGTAGAGAAATGAAACATCTAATATAGATGATTAAACAAAAGAGGGCCCAAAACAGAACCTTGGGAAGTGCCCTTGAAAACGGTGGCAAATTTAAGGATTGATGGCTGATTAGACTGGAAATCAGTCATCCATCCTGAGGCCTTTTACTTGAGTCAGACTGGACCGAGCTGGTAAATGTGGATGGAGTGTGACATTAGGGTGGTTGGAATAAGAGCTTACTTGTTTTTCCCATTCAACAGTCGGAAACCTGATATCTCCGTTTTTACAATCTTAACATACGACGCAAAGACAATGAAAGTTTGAGGTAATTTTGAGTGAAGCCTGCTTCAGAGTTTATTTGTGCCAGCTCTCTTGTTTTATTCATATTCAGACAGATAACAAGTGAAAAGTAAATATGACATGTACAACTATTACAATTTTAACAAGACAGGCTGTGCTCTGTCACTTCACACCAACACATAGCCCTGATATGTTCCTGAAAATACATGTCGCAGCACATATTCCTGTCAGCTTTTCGCTCCCCTGCCCCTTATCCCTGGTCCCAAACCACTGGTCTCGCCTATCTCTGCGCCACTTATCCTCCACTCCCTCTCATTTTCTGTCTCTCACACAGGCTTTCTCTCTTCCACATCCACATTTTTTTCTCACCTTATTTTATTTATATTTTATTTTTTGCCTTCGGTGCCTTCCTGTCTTTCCAGCTTCATGTTCACCTTTCAGTGCACACATATTTGAATTCCTACTGAGACTTCCGTCCACCCAAACTCCTGTCGGAGGTGCTGACAGTTAAAGAGAGGATAACAATCGAGGGGAGGAGGGGAAGCACTTTCATATACTTGTGCGTTATTATCATGCAACCCTCTCAACAGGTGATCAGCTGATGATGTCAGGATGAGACATCAAACGAAAACACACCCACAGATACGGGCAGACAGCACTCCGTGTCCATGAAACACAATTAACATGCAGGCTTTGATTTCATAATGGGCTCCGCAAATACTAGACAGCAGGGTCTTGTGGTACACTGGAGATGGTTTTATCACCTGCTTTTATAGCTAACAAATTGTTCCTGTTCCATGTTTACTCTTAAATAATTGAAAATGCAAGTTAATATTACTGTCAGGACTGCCTTAATCAAAACTTTCAATGCCTGCAGCTTTGTTGCACAGTTTCCCATGTATTTGGTTCGTACTAAAGCACTAGAAAGGAGTTTTCCTTTCTCTTAAAATATCAGTTTCAATTTCATTTGAAGGAACATTTAATTGCTCTTAGGAAGTGTCATTTAGCTCTTGCAGTCTTGTGTCCCTACTTGATTTTGATAAAATTTTGGCTTCTAATGTTTTCTTATGACAAGAAAACCACAAGATTTAGTGAAATTATTTCAATGTATGTCTTTTGGACATTTGTACAGCAATTAAGAATACCATGATAATATCGTAAACTGTGATAATTTGATCACTATAATCAAGATATTAAATTTTCTATATCGTTACATCCCTAAAACGGACCTGTCATGTCATACTTGGCTTGTTTGTGTCGCTCTGTAATTACACCATTGAACACTAGGTGGCAGTGGGGGTTCCTTTCTGCAACATTGTGGTTTGCAGCAGTGGGCTTCCTTTTGTTACCTTCGCCAAGGAGGTTATGTTTTTGCAGGCGTTTATCTGTTTGTCTGTCTGTCTGTGTGCAAGATAACTCAAAAAGTTATGGATGGATGTTGATGAAAATTCCAGGAGTTGTCAGAAATGTGAAAAGGAAGAACTGATTTCATTTTGGGTGTGATCCGGAAGAAATCCTGGATTCTGGATCACTTTCAAATTTTCGATAACATTGCAGTCAATGGGGCCAAAAATTTTGTTTCTCAATGTCTCCGTTAATTATTGCCCAAAACTCATGAAATTTGACTCAGGGACTGACAATGGGAACCTCTATCAAATTTCAAAAGCTGATCTGGATCTGATCCAGAAGGTTCGCAATCTGTAAATCGCTATATGGGGGAATTGTTGCGCGTGGCGGAGGTCTGGGCTCTCCGAGTGCTTTTTTAGTTTACTCCTTTTATGTGGCTCAGACGTGGCAACGGAGCACTCAAAGAGCATTTCATGCGAGTAGGAGTTGACAAATATTGAGCAGCAGTCATTTTCATTCACGTTGCGGGAAACTGTCTTTCTATCCAGCTTGAAAATGACAAAAATAAGTGGTGGTAGTCGGGAACATGGAAGGAAATTGCTGCTTCAAGTCATTTATGTGAATTCTTCATCAAGTTTTTTTTTCTTAGTCAGTGTAGAAGCTAGTTATATGTTGATAGAGTGCTATGTTCATAGTTTTTTGAATACAAGAAAATAAAAGTCATAAAACGTAAGGAATAAGGAAACAGGATGATCTTATGTTGGGGTCTGGTGGTTTGGTTTTGTGTTTTTTCTTGTGATTTTTCTGGGTTTTTCTTGTTTCTTGTGTTTCTTCTCTCCTGTTTTTGTTCCATCCTGATTTACTTTGAGAGTCTGTTTCTTTGTGTATTGAGTTCTGCTTTGCTTCCCCTGTCTCCCGTCTGTTCCTGATTGTTGTCACCTGTGTCTCGTCAGCCCCTCTGCCTGTGTTTTATCTTATCCTGGTCCGTGCTGTTTATTCCCTGTGTTGCTGCCTCATTTTTTTCTCTGAAGACTTCAGTTAAGTTTGTGTCTTTTTCTTACGATAAAAGACTTTTGTTGACGACTCCTGCATTTGGGTCTGTGTAGGATGACTGCTGTGAGCGCCTGCAAACCAGTGAGACAACCAGGGAGAATTCAATACAAAAATATTTTATTCTCTATGCATAAAACAGATTAGCAGACACACACCCTCTAAGTTTCAAACTACCTAGTCTCCCCTAAAGCCAGTTGGCCTCATTTATATGCTCACCCTTGATTGGCCTGAACCATTCCCAAGACCAGGGGTGCCTCCCATCTCACTACAAAAATAAATTCTAAAAGTCTTAAATCTAAATATATTTGCACACCAAGATTTACATTTACACCATTTACAGTAAAATTTAACAAATATTTTAACATTACTTACCTTAAGCCAAAGGACAACCAATTGCACCCCCTACTCACACCTAGCCAATGGCCTCTCCCGGAACCTTTAAATAGCCTCCTGGTTTCTGGGGAGGTATTTGCCTGAACACTCCTGGAGAGGACACTGGCTAGGTGTCATGCTTCCCATAATTACATCTTAAACTCTTAACTTACAGGCTTCTCCTTTATAGGATCTGAAAGACAAAACTGACATCATGAAATGATTCAGACAAAGGCAATTTAGATGTAATGTAAGTGTGAAATAAAATTTAATTGTGCTTAACCCATGATTTAAAGTGCTGTGCATTATTAATACAAAGTAACGAAAGTGTTGTTTTGTTACAGGGTCCAAACCCTGAAAGTCATGACAATCTTAACTGCTTTTTTTTTTTTTCACAACTAATCACTGTTGAAACAGTGAAACATGAATGGAAAGTGCAGCAAATGAAAAATTTAGAAATAAACTTTTACAGTGATTTTTACAGTGGAGAGAGTCATAGTTTACTTTTGTTTTTGCCTCCACATCAGTTGGGTGAACGTGGAGGTATTCTTACCAACTATTTGATCATGTGATCCTTACCAGCCAACTTATTTTAATCTTTGTCACCTCTAGATTACCTCTACAGCCAGCATAACTGCAAAAGGTCATAATTACCTCAGACAGAGAGAGATTGACAGTTATACTTAAAGAAAAGAAAAGGGGTCTGGTCCAGGAAAAGCTCAGGTAGCTTAGTGAAGTTTCTTCTGACTGGTCATATCCCTGTAGGAACACACAAAAAAAGAGACTTTGACCTTATAAGGAAATAACACGCTTTTTCTTATTTAAGACAGAGCCAGCAAATCTCCCAAAGTTCTTGCAACCGAGGGTTTCATTCTGTAAACAGACTCTGATATAAAATAAATAAAATTTTTTGAGCCTCCAGTCACGTGTTGGATCATAATTCATCTATATAACATTTCAGCTAAGTCAGAAAACAAAGAAAAGCATGATATGTGCATCTCTGGAAGGAGCACTGAGAGCTGAGCGTTTGTACGGTTGCAGTCATCATGCAGCAACTTTCCTTTAAATTAGGTTTGGCGTTGGCTGAACACCGCTGCCGCGGGACACGACGCGTTAAAGCCCGCCTGCCAGACTGCCAGCATTTATTCAACACATGCTTGATGTTTCAGACTTCTGAAAGCAGGAGCACCTGCTTCTGGATGAAACTGCTCAAAGGGATCGCAGTAATTCTCTGTTGTAATCATTATTCTAGCCAGCTTTCTTTCTTTCTCTCTTTTTTTTCTCTTCTTTCAAAGCGGTGCAGAGCAGTAGCTGCCAGAGATATTGTTCCACAGTCACATTTGGATAAAAAGCAACAAGGTGCCATACAGGTCTCAGCAGAGCTCTCTTACATATTTTCAGATGTAAAAATGCAGGCATGCATTTGGACTCTTGTAAGTAATTCTCCCGACGTGATGGGCACAAGTGTTAATTAGATGGAGCTCAGATGAATAGCTGTATCACAGTATAATTGCAGGTATATGCCATTTGTAAGGTGAGTAATTGCTAGACTGTTCGGCTTTACAATATTCACGACCCTTCCCTTTTAAAATCCCACTGATGTGTCAGAATATAAAGAAAAAGTGTCACTTGAAGTATCACAGCTCCCATGCTCTTACCTCTGTCCTTGATCAAATTCAACTTTCACTCCGAGTTGTCTCTGTAATTAGTGCTTCTGCAAGCGTGGGAAATGTGGATGTGGAGGGAGTGGGCGGATATGAAGTTTGTGCATATGAATGTCAGATCCTTTCTTTCATTACCTGCATATTGTGAAGTGCAAATTTCATCTTTCAGAAGTGTAAACCATCAAGGAAATGTAAAATAAAGTGCTCGACCCACCTCGTGGGTCTTACAAAACCAAAAACTCGAGGCATGACAAACTTATGGTGGTGCTCAAATGTGTGTTCTTCTCTACACTGATTTGAAAGAAGAAGAAAAAAAAAAACACAACTTCAAAATGCTTTGAAGCAGGGCTGATGACACATCCATCTGTCCACTGCAAATCCTGCACTCATGCACTTAGACCGACTGCTTTGATGGCATAAGTGCGCTCACACAGATCACGCTGCACACTGCATGAACCCTGACGGTGAGCTCTTAGCGGTCAGAAACCTGAGCGTGGAACGCTGATCACGTCACGCCCTCAATGGTCGGCAGCTTGTCAACGTCAAGGGAGCGGCAGGACACTTGTTTGTCACGTCTTCTAGGGCAGCTACCCATCTTCAGCGTCGAAGACGGCACGGCTTTAATGTCTCGTACAAAATGGGAGCGACTAAACACACGTGACGGGAATTGGGGATACTTTCTGTTTGGAATTTACAATCAATGAAAAATCAAATCTTGGTAGTAATACTACAGAAACTCTGGTGAAGAAACCCGAAGATGATTTCCAGTTAGTAAACAACGACAGTTTTAAACTGAGCCAGCACTCGTGCACATTCTTCATGTCAGGAACACTGTATGTAAAGTCATGGCCAAAGGTTTTGAGAATGACACAAATATTACAGTTTCACAAAGTCTGCTGCTTCAGAGTTTGTATATGTTTTTGTCAGGTGTTTCTATGTTATAATGAAATACAATTAGAAGCATTTCATCAGTTTCAAAAGCTTTTATTGAGAATTACACATAATTCATGCAATAAGTCAATATTTGAAGTGTTGACCCTTCTTTTTCAAGACCTCTCCAACTCTCCCTGGCATGCTGTTAATCAACTTCTGGATCAAATCCTGACTGATGGCAGTCCATTCTAGCATAATCAATGCTTGGAGTTTGTCAGAATTTGTGGGTTTTTGATTGTCCACCCACCTCTTGAGGATTGACCACAAGTTCTCAATGGGATTATGACCCGGAGGGTTTCCTGGCCAAGGGCCCAAAATCTTAATGTTTTGTTCCCCGAGCCATTTCGTTATGACTTTTGCTTTATGGCAAGGTGCTCCATCAGTTTAGTTTAGTTCAACAGTGATTAGTTTTAGTTTAGTTTTTATTAGTTTCAGTGTTAATTTTAGTTTTATTTTGTAAATTAGGGTTGTAATTTTGGTTCGAGTGAAGCACTGAACTTTTTGAAGGCTATCGAATCACATAGTCGTGTTTACATTCTGGTCTCAATAAACATATTTATCGTTGCATCTTCCCGCTTTAGGTGTTCCTGTGTATTTACTGACCAGCAGCTATCTGGTCGCCGGTGGAAACAGTCCATTATAGTTCCTGTTTTCTCCCGTTCCTTCCCAACGCTGACTGGCCTGCAGCTGTAGCTTCTCTTTCCAGGGGGCTAGCTTAGGCTAGCTTATCCAGGTAGTCTTCGTTAGCTTTCTTTCCAGGGGGCTAGCTTAGGCTAGCTTATCCAGCTAGTCTTGGTTAGCCTTCTTTCCAGGGGGCTAGCTTAGGCTAGCTTATCCAGGTAGTCTTCGTTAGCCTTCTTTCCAGGGGGCTAGCTTAGGCTAGCTTATCCAGGTAGTCTTGGTTAGCATTCTGTTGTAAGCTTTTCAAATGGACTTTCAGATTTGTGGGTTTTTTTCTCCTTGAGAAGTATTCCACACATTGTATCACCTGCTTCTACAACAAGGCACTTATTTTATCGTTAACACAGTCATAGTCAAAGAAATCCCAAATAGGACTGTGCCGCTTTCTCCCAACTTTTGCCGCAGCCATCACTGCTGATCGCCTTTTTTTATTTTTTATTTTTATTTTTTTGCAGTTGTTGTACGGTGGAGCGAAGTTAATAGATTTCAAACGTTTATGAGGAAAAAAAATTACAAATATGGAAACGAAGGACGTTCTTGTCATTATTATATTTCATTTTAGTTCGTTTTATAAACATAATACAGTTTCAGTTAGTTATCGTTTTTTTAAAAAAACTCTCGTCTTTATTTTATTTCAGTTAACGAAAATGTTTTTTCAATTCTAGTTTTCGTTATTTCATTTGTTTTCGTTAACGATAAAAACCTTGCCTCGTTAGAGTGGTGATTCGAGGAGGGGGATGTCCAGCCAGGAGAAAACTACAAGGCAGATCCAGGACGTGCTGGAGAGATTGTATCTCCCGGCTGGCCTGGAAATGCCTTGGTGTCTCCTCAGAAGATCTGTAGGAAGCTGCTGCCCTCACAACCTGGACTGGGATAAACAGACGTTAACGGATAGATGGAAGCTCTTACTGGGGCCTTAGTCATGAAGAAGCAGCTGTTGTGAAAAATCTTTATCTCTATGTATCTATATATATTTAAGCAAGACTGCAACAAAAATTAGATAATCAATACAGCAGGCTGCAGATGATGGTGTAACCAAGACTGTAACGTTTCATATCAGCTTTACTTCTACTTTCCATTGATATTGTTATGCAAGTCATAAATTGTAGAATGAAGCCCATAATATTTTTATAAAATGCTTTTGTCGATATTTGAGAGCGAGTTGTTGTCCCTGTTGTTCAGTAGACTGTAACTATATTAGCTGTGCACATATGAGGAAATGTTCCAGAGTAGCTGGATTAAACAGGCACAAACCAGTTGGGCTCATCGTCTTTCACACCTAAATGTTTTTTTTTGGTACCCTACCAGGAAAAAACGCATGAGGTAATAGGAGGTATTTTTATGAGAGGTTATGAGGCCATCTTGCCATCCGCCATCTTGATGAAAGATAACCAGTAATGGATGTAAAACTGCAAATAAATAACATTCAATACATTAATTCACAAAGTTTCAAACATCATCAACATAATCCTGCGGAGGGAAAATGAGTTTGTTTGTAACTCTAAAGTTCTCCTACCAGTCATCCCAACGGCATCTTTACAGCATGACAAGTCAGAAGTGGTAGCCTTTATTTATTTATTTGAATTATTTTTACTTTAAAATGCCAAATTTTCATGGAAAAACTTGGTTTATTCTATCTTTTCGGTTTTTAAACAAGACCTTCCTCTTTTCTGTTTGTTGTGTTTTTCCTTCCCTCGGTTTTCACCAGTGCCACCGGTTTTTTTGGGAGGGGTGTTTTTACAGTTTCTTTCCTTCTGTTTCTCGTCCTCGGACTTTACTTCCCGAATGACTCACAGAACTCAGTGTCCTGTTATTTTTACTGTAGAAACGTGATAAAGTTACCCTTCTTGAGGAGATGAACAAGGTTGTCATCACTTACTGAACACGTCATTTAACTCCAGCCACAAACTTACATGACAGCTTGAATCTTGGCCTTTACGTTAGATTAGGTTCCAGCAGATATTTTAAATAGTAAAAAAATGAAGAAAGCCATATGTTTCTTCAAGCTTAGAGTGTGGTAGAGTGTGTGTAGGTTGAACACAGCTACTCTTTTGAGGAGATTCAGTTTGGCCACTTCTTTCCGGACTCATACCTTTTGGTGGCTACGGGTGGCTGTAGCTCAGTTGGTAGAGTGGGTCGTCCAGTCACTCTAAGGTTGGCAGTTCGATCCCCCCTCCAATTGTCCACATGCCAAAGTGCCCTTGGGCAAGACACTGAACCCCAAGTTGCCCCCAGTGGGTCTGACTGCGTCTTACATGGCAGCAGCCGCCACTGGTGTATGAATGGATGAATGAGGGGCCGCTTTGAGGGCACCTTGATAGTGTGGAGAAAGCAGTATATAAGTGCAGTCCATTTACCATTTTGGTTACTGGCAGAGCCGGCCCAAGCCTTAATGGGGCCCTAAGCAAAATTTGATTGTGGGGCCCACTATTTCTGCCAATAATATTGATTGTTGATCATTCACACACCTACTACAGTATAAACTTATTACGCCTGACATGTCTTTACACATTTAAGGGGGTGGCCTAGGTAATAACATAAATAATACCAATGCAACAATACAAATAATGATGATGAATGATGTTCAGGGTGCCACATATGGTTTTTAATCTCACATTCAGCTTCAAGAGCAGCCTGGGGTTGATTTTCACAACATAGAAAAACTACAACAGCAATGTGCAAAAATTTGTAGTGCAAGAACAACAAAATGCAAGAACAAATAAAATCCCTTCGATATCAGAATCAGAATCAGAATCAGAATCAGTTTTATTGGCCAAGTTTGTGCACACAAACAAGGAATTTGACTCCGGTTACTAAGCTCTCTTTGTACAATTAGAATAAAAAATAAAAATAAAAAATATAACAAATTACTAGCACAATATATACAACAATATATACAACAATATACAGCAATATATACAAGCTAAGAGGCTAACATGTTATTGTGCAATTTTTTGTGCAAATTTTTTTTTGTGCAATTTTTTATGGTTCTTCTGACACTCTGTGACTGTTAAGAGTTCATCAGAGCGACAGCCTGGGGAAAGAAACTGTCTCTGTGTCGGCTGGTTTTGGCGAACAGTGCTCTGTAACGCCTACCAGAGGGGAGGAGCTTGAACAGTCCGTGTCTGGGATGTGAGGGGTCTGCAGAGATGTTAGCTGCCCGTCTCCTGACCCTGGACCAGTACAAGTCCTGGATGGAGGGAAGGTCAGCACCGATGGTCCTCTCTGCAGACCTGATTGTCCATTGCAGTCTGGCCCTGTCCTTCTTAGTGGCTGATCCAAACCAGACAGTGATAAAGGTGCAGAGGACAGACTGGATGATGGCAGTGTAAAAGATGGTCAGCAGCTCCTGTGGCAGGTTAAACTTCCTGAGCTGTCGCAGGAAGTACAACCTCTGCTGGGCCTTCTTCTGGACAGTGTCTATGTGGGAAGTCCACTTCAGGTCCCGGGAGAAAGTGGATCCCAGAAACCTGAAGTTATCCACAGTAGACACTGTGTTGTTGAGGATGGTGTGAGGGGGGGGGGGGGGTGTCGGGGGGGCTTCTCCTAAAGTCCACTGTCATCTCCACAGTCTTGAGCGGGTTAAGCTCCAGGTGGTTCTGACTGCACCAGTGGACCAGCTGTTCCACCTCCCGTCTGTAAGCAGACTCGTCACCGTCCCGGATCAGACCAATGACAGTGGTGTCGTCCGCAAACTTCAGGAGTTTCACAGAAGGGTCCCCTGAGGTGCAGTCATTTGTATAGAGGGAGAAGAGCAGTGGGGAGAGGACACACCCCTGGGGGGCGCCAGTGCTGATGGACCGGATGCTCGACGTGATGCCCCCCAGCCTCACCTGCTGCTGCCTGTCAGTCAGGAAGCTGGTAATCCACTGACAGGTGGAGGCAGGCACGGTGAGCTGGGCGAGCTTCTGGTGGAGGATTTCAGGGACGATGGTGTTGAAGGCCGAGCTGAAATCCACAAACAAGACCCTCGCGTACATCCCTGGGGAGTCGAGGTGGTGCAGGATGTAGTGCAGTCCCATGTTGACTGCATCGTCCGCCGACCTGTTTGCCCTGTAGGCAAACTGCAGGGGGTCCAGCAGGGGTCCTGTGATGTCCTTCAGGTGGCTCAACACCAGTCTCTCAAAGGATTTCATGACCACAGATGTCAGAGCAGAGCGACAGGCCTGTAGTCATTTAATCCCTGTGATGGAGGGTTTCTTGGGGGCGGGGATGATGGTGGAGCGCTTGAAGCAGGAGGGCACTTCACACAGCTCCAGAGATCGGTTAAAGATCTGGGTGAAGATGGGTGCCAGCTGGTCAGCACAGACTCTCAGGCAGGAGGGGGACACACCATCAGGTCCTGGAGCCTTATATAGAAATAATAACAAATTCAATTAAGTACAAAAACAGACAGAATAAAAATGCCAAGCAGATATTTCAATAATCATGTAAATGAACAGGTACCTGAAACCAGGTAACAAAAATGGTTTTAAAAAGAACAAATATAAAGTTGAATAATGTAAAATGTATGCTTAAAATTCAACTATGTGCAAAAACTGGTGTTTTCTTCCTCAGTACTTCACCCACTCCTTAAAACCTGTGCTTCCTGGCTTTTCTGGAGGCAAAGTCATTATGACATCACTGTAAGAAATCTGATGGCCAACTTTGTTGTTAATACTAATCACTGCCAGTCCACTCAGTCTTTCTTGTGCCATGGAAGATCTCAAGTAGTTCTTTATTCATTTGAGCTTGGAAAAGCTCCGCTCTGCAGATGCAACAGTCACAGGGAGAGTTCATGCTATCCGTAGAGCTACCCATAGATTTGGGTACAACTCACAGATCTCATTTTGAGAGAGGTAAGTGAGCAGTTCAAATGGGCTCATCTGTGCTTTAGGGAGATCTGGAAGGTTCTCCATCTCTGTAGCCAGTGCGTTCCCATCAATATCAGACTGTTCTCCAAAGGTGAGTTTGTCTCTGAGAAGTTTCCACTGGTCCTTTCTTGTCTGTGCATCAAGCTGGCCAAAGTTGGAAAGCACTCCAAAAGTGCTTCTGACCTCTGCTAGGGATTGAAAGTGGTCCTCTAAAGACTGGATGGTACAGTCTACCACAGCATTGAAACAGGAGACTTCCAGCCTCTTCATCGCATCAGATTGGGGCTCATCAGGCCTCTCATAGGCAAAGTGCCTTTTTGTGGTTCGCAACCTCTTTTGTTTCAGCACTGCTTCAGTGTTCATGTGTTCACATGTCTCTTTTGCAGAGATCTGTGCATCTTTAAAACCAGTTGCCCTGTAACTGATTACATTTTCTTTGTTTTTCTGAATGAGGCCCACTGCAACATCAAACTGCATGTTGGCTGACTGAAGTAGTTTGCTTGTGGTGTTAATATGGGAGAGAATGTCAAACCAAACCACACAGCAAATTTGAAATCTGAATGACCCCATTTCTTCAGCGAGCGAGTTTGTCTCAACTTTTACCGTGGGGTCAGTAGTTTTTTCCCTAACTTCTAACAAAGCCTCTCTCACCTTTTCTGCTTGGTAGCGTAAAGGTTCGATACTTTTAACCCGGCTTTCCCATCGTGTTTCACTCCAAGACTTGACTGTGATGTTCACATGCTTCTTCAAGATGGTCCACCTTTGAGGGGAACCTGAGAAGACTTTGTACATTTTTTCCAGATTTCCAAAAAAGCAAGTGGCATCCATGGACATTTTAGCAGCATCAGAGACCACTAGATTTCAGCTATGGGCTCCTCAAGGCCCATAAAAAGCACGTGGATTTTCTTTTGAAAGCCTTGCCTGCACGCCTTTATTTGCACCTTTCATGTTTGCACCATTGTCATAAGACTGTCCCCTACAGTCGTCAAAGGGGATGTTCAATTCTTCAAGCCTCTGAAGAATTAGTTCAGACAGGCCTTGACCAGTAGAGTCAGGAGCTAGGAGAAACCCCAAGAAGTGCTCCTTTATCTCTGGTGTTTTTCCAAGATTTACAGTGCGCACAACAACAGACATCTGCAAACATACCTTTATCTTGGCAAATCTTTGATCATACAGAAAGCATCACTCATACATGCAAAAAATAAAAAATAAAAATATTTTTTTGTTGATTACTCTTTGGGGCCCCCTACTGGCCGCGGGGCCCTAAGCAGGTGCTTAGTTCGCTTATGCCTTGGGCCGGCTCTGGTTACTGGTCAGATCTCCTGACCTAATCTGGAGCTCATCTGCTTGTCCATCTCACGCTCCACTGTCCCTTCACCTGGGGAAGAGATCCTGAGACTCCATCACTCTTAACAGTTCCCACAATATAATGATTTGCGATCTCCACGCATTCATTCAATAGAGATACCACTGAAATTGAGACAAAGTGATGTGTTATTAAAAAATATAACCGGGAAAAAAAGCAAATAGAGATCAGCCGAGAGGCAAGTCAACTTTCAGTGGAATTACCTGACTGACATCAGAAAAAATCTGCGTTGGTATTCCTCTTTTTTAATGAGAGCAGAAAACCCAGAAAAGAAAGGCCCAAAAATGCTGCCTCAAACGGGGCTTGAACGTGCACTAATTTCCATCTGAGTGATGGATTATGATGTCGAATTCATCAAATGAGGACTCAACCATTCAGACCCTCGGTGATTCCTCCCGACACTCAGCGAGTCACCACCTCCATCTTCTTCTGTCTTTCATGTATTCCTTCAGTCTCTCTTTTGCTTGAAAATTTTATATGCTGAGAAGTAAATGTGAAGAGATACTTAAAAAAAACAACAACAACAAAAAGCCACGGAGCTGAAAGTCCCCTCCCCGACCCCCTCTCAGCCGTTTTCAGAACCAAAAGTGGGAATCCTCACTCTTCCCTCAGCATTCATTTTCAATTTTCCCTCATTGCACATCTACGAATCATCATTCAAAGAGACGATAAAGGCTCGCATGCAGGGAGATGAATGGTTTAATTTAGATTCAGATTGCATAAAGTGGACTAATCGGAATAGCTGACAAAAGCTCCATGATGAAGAAGCGATAACCTGCAGGCAGCTTCCTCATCGCAGGAGATGGGAGTGAAGTGTTGGGCTGGCTTAAAGGTCTAATTGCCTGACTCAGTAAAGGGTGTCGGAGACATGGGAGACAAAAATCCTGTGGGATTTGACGCTTCGTGATTTTTACTTGGCATGAAGAGTCAGAAATAGTAGCCTTTTATTTATTTATTTGAATTATTCTTACTTTAAAAAGTCAGATTTTCATGGAAAAACTGTGTTTTGATTCTCCCTTTTAGGTTAAAGTGTATTTGGCCCTTAAACAAGACTTTCCTCTTTCCTGTTGGTTCTGTTTTTCCTTCCTTGGGTTTTTCGCGTGTAGCACCTGTTTTTTTGGGGAGGCGTGTTACAGGTTTCTTTTCTTCTTTTCAGACACGCTGTCTCTCATCCTCCAGGCTTTGTTTCCAGAATTATACATATACGTGTATGTGTATATTATACATATACACATACACATAACTCAGTGTCCTGTCATTTTTACTATACTATAATGTTACCCCTCTTGAGGACATAAACAAGGCTGTCATCACCTTCTGACACATGTCATTTAACTCCAGCTACGACTTTACATGACACCTTGAAACTTGGCCAGGTTCCAACAGATACTTTTAAGTATCGGTAAAATATTGCAATGTTGTCTGATGGCTTTTGTGCAAAAAAAAATGTTTCTTCTAAATTAGAGTGTGGGCTTTTTGATGCAGTTTGATAAGCGAAAGTAGCTTCATCCAGCGACTGATCTGACCAAACTGCACTCACACTAGCCAAGTTGTACCGTGACTCTGCTGGCCTGCGTTCACATTCACTCCTGTCCCAGTCGTGCCTCGGCACCGTCGCTGCTTGTATGTGCATTATGCCATCATGTTGTTGAATAAAGCACTCAAAGTGTACGCAGTCTCGGAGAATTAGGAAACATGATGGCGAAGCTCTCGCCTTTGTGGCGTCGTTGAGCTTTGCCTGGTCAGATCCAGCTCTCGCACCTTTGAATTTCTGGATAATTTTGCTATGTAATTAGATGATTGTCACGCCCTCCTCCACATACACGTGGAACCGCCAGATTTCCAGATGCCAGAGACTGTCGTGCTGTCCTTTAGCATGGGATTGAGCACTTGCACCAGTCGAGTGAACCAGACTTTAGGTATCAGTTGTGCTTCACCGTTGGCACATGTTGCACAAAAATTTAATCCACATGGCATTTATACCAAACGACTATGACAGTAGCAGAAGGTGACTACTTTTTGGCATAATCGCGCAAGGCGTAATGTTACCTCATGCCACTTTTGCAATTAGGTTAGTGTTATCTTGCAAAAGAGTAGCAAATGAAAATGATGTGTGTCTTTATTGGCGTACCGAGCAGTAATTTCAAATCCGATCACTTAAGATGCATTTGTGTACATATTTCAATGCCAGGTGTGAAAATAGACACTTCCCGCTGGACACTTGTGATCAGATTTCTGAAGACGCATGTTAATGCAACGTCTGACTGGGACAGAGTCATGAAGCAGCAGCTGTTTTGGAAAAATCTGTATCCCTGTATGCGCATACACTGCCTGGCCAAAAAAAAAAAAAATGCCACCAAAAGGTCATACTCTCTAATAAGTTGTTGGACCGCCTTTTAGCTTTGATTACAGCCAGAGCTTTTGAGCGGAGCGGAGCGTGAGCGAGCGAGGAGCGGAGCGGACGAATTTTGAAAGGAGCGCAGAGCGGGAGTTTTTTTCTAGGATGATTCGGGTGAAGCGGGGCGTCATCCCGCTCCAGTTTCGCTCCGTTACCGCTCATATCACGGTCTTCAAGTATAACAATAGGAGGAGAACAGTGAATGAAAAATAGTTTAGGGAAAGGTTAATAACAAACAAAAGTGTATTAAACCAGCTAATTCCGTTAGCTGAAATTATTTTCTTATTTTTTATTGTCAGTAAATATCTATTTTTTGGACTTTAAAACGGCTGTCGGCTCTGCGGGCCGGGCATACACTGTGCGACTGTCGGCTCGTTTTGAGCCGATTTTCCAGTCGTGCGAGTATTTTTTGGATCGGGCCGAATTTTGACCCTATCGTGGGTCGTGCTTCGTGCAGTATACGTGGGGTAACGACGAGAGATTAACGAGCTCCCGATCACAAGTCGTGTGCTCGCAAGGAAATCAAACTTGTTTGAAATCCTGGTTGCTCCTCGTGAAGGTATCTCACAGTAGAAGCAGTAGGTGCGTTTGAGATGAACTGCGCCTCGCCTGGCGAGTAGACGAGATCAGGCGGCCGCAGCAGGAGGTGGAGACAAAAAGCTGCAGTCACGTCGGACAGTTTCCAGCACATACAGGAGGAGACACTTACTTCCTGTTAGATCACCTAGTTTGCAGACCACGTTCTTAGATAAAGTGTCCTCGATCGCTGATTGAAGTTAAAATAAAAGTGATCCTCCTGTTGCATGATACGTGTTCTTATCTGCATTGTGCGCCGACCGCCGGTGATCGACTCTGCGCAGGCCTGGCTCATTTCAAACGCACCCTTAGGTGTGTTATGAACGTATAGTGTAAGCAGTCAAGTCGCATCAGAGCATCGGGCCGTACAGTGTGAGAGCATTACTCGTGGGCTGCGAACTTTTGAACTCAGCGATCTAGTCGTGTAGTTTGAGATAGGGCTGAATCAAACGATTTAAAATATCGCACAGTGTATGCCCGGCCTAGGCTTCAGGTAAACATGTACATTTTATATGCATGCAAACATTTTTGGAGCGGAGCGGAGCGGAGCGGGGTGCAGTGTTACTGGAGCGCTGAGCGGTTATGGGTGGAGCGGCGTTTTGCGACTTTGAGGGAAGAGCGGCGCGCTGACAACCTTTGTGAGCGAGGAGCAGAAATTATCGCCTCTCCACTCCGCTCACATGCTCTGATTACAGCACACATTCGCTGTGGCATTGTTTCGATAAGCTTCTGCAATGTCACAAGATTTATTTCCATCTACACAGCTGTTCATCCCAATCCCTTGAGTTCCCTTTGCATTGCGCGTATGGAAATGCTCCTAGTTTCACCACTAAACATAGCCCTGAGTTCTACTTTTGTTTTTCTTCAATTTGAGGCCCGCTCTTCCGCCAGATCTGCTAAAGACGCTATTTAGGTATAACGTGTAGCAGGAGAGGCGGTCCCCCCAAAAAGAACGCAATCTTCCACCCTTGCCATATCTGCTATCCCGGCTGTGCTAACTGCTACATTATGCATAATAGTGGTTAGGGCGTTTCACTTGTTAAACCAATCAGTGCGTCAGCAGCCATTGTCTTTAAGAGCAGGTTGCGCTATGGGCAATCTGCTTTCCCAAACCTGCTTTCCCAAATATGCTCTGGTCGTTAAATCGGCTTGCTCGCCAGTTAAATTATTAAGACAATCTCTGCCATTTTCTCAGGGGTTCAACTGAGGCCAAATCACACTTATTACAAGAGTTAATTAGAGAGGTAGAGCTGTTTGTGCACGTCCACATGTCACCAGGTGCATGCGCATTGATGCCATTTGGTTGCGCTCTTGTATGTGCTGACATGGGTTGTTGGTGGTCGGATCACCCGCTATGCTTTTTCCTCAACCAGCGATGGCAAGATACCGAGTTTGAGAAAAGGGCAAAGGACAGGCCCATTGCCACACCTACAAAGTTAGTAAGAGGGTCTGCAAAATGTGTACCGGCTTTAGTGGGCGGAAGATTGCATTAGCGGTTAGCGAAGGTTCCTATACATGCAATTTGAGGGTAGTGGCTAGTGGTAATGGGTAAGGGGAAGTGCACGATCGGGGCCTTGATCTCACCCAACGTTTAAGTGATCACCGATCATGATCATTGAGGATTGACCATTGACAGCTGACCTCATTCTTTGAACTCATACTATTGCTGAATCTGGACCTGACCAACTGCAGCAACCCCAGATCCGAACACTGCCCCCACAGGCTGGTACAGTAGGCACTAGGCATGATGGGAGCATCACTTCATCTGCCTCTCTTCTGACCCTGATGCTCCCATCACTCTGGAACAGGGTCAATCTGGACTCATCAGACCACATGACCTTCTTCCATTGATCCAGAGTCCAATCTTTATGCTCCCTAGCAAATTGAAGCCTTTTTTTCCCAGTTAGCCTCACTGATTAGTGGTTTTCTTAAGGTTACACAGCTGTTCAGTCCCAATCCCTTGAGTTCCCCTTTGCATTGTGCGTGTGGAAATTCTCTTACTTTCACTATTAAACAGCCCTGAGTTCTACTGTTGTTTTTCTTCGATTTGATCTAACCAAACGTTTAGGTGATCACCGATCATGATCATTAAGGATTTTTTTCTCCTCGAAGACGATGGGTCCTCACTATCCTTCCATTTTTTAATCATGCATTGGACAGTTCTTAACCCAATTTTGGTAGTTTCTGCAATCTCCTTAGATGTTTTCTCTGCTTGATTTATGCCAATGATTTAACCCTTCTCAAACAGTCTAACATCATTTCCACTACCGTGCGATGTGTCTTTGACATGGTTGTTTAGGAAATGAGAAGCAACTCATTGCACCAGTTGGGGTTAAATAACTTGTTGCCAGCTGAAAGATAATCACCCATGCAGTATATATATATATATATATATATATATATATATATATATATATATATATATATATATATATATATATATATATATATATATATATATATATATCGTGTCGTCGTGGCGGCAATCCCAGAACTCGTTGGTGGACACCAGCAGTGAGGGATGCCGTCAAGCTGAAGAAGGAGTCCTATCAGGCCTTTTTGGCATGTGGGACTCTGGAGGCAGCTGACAGGTATCGGCAGGCTAAGCGGAACGCGGCTTCGGCGGTTGCTGAGGCAAAAAACTCGGACATGGGAGGAGTTTGGAGAGGCCATGGAGAACGACTTCCGAACGGCTTCGAAGAAAATTCTGGTCCACCATCCGGCGTCTCAGGAGGGGGAAGCAGTGCTCCGTCAACACTGTATACAGTGGGGATGGGGAGCTGTTGACCTCGACTCGGGACGTTGTGGATCGGTGGAGGGAATACTTCGAAGACCTCCTCAATCCCGCCGACACGTCCTCCAATGAGGAGGCAGAGTCTGGGGACTCAGGGGCGGACTCTCCTATCTCTGGGGCTGAGGTTGCCGAGGTGGTTAAAAAGCTCCTCGGTGGCCGGGCCCCGGGTGTGGATGAGATCCGCCCGGAGTTCCTCAAGGCTCTGGATGCTGAGGGGCTGTCTTGGTTGACACGCCTCTGCAGCATCGCGTGGACGTCGGGGACAGTACCGCTGGATTGGCAGACTGGGGTGGTGGTCCCCCTCTTTAAAAAGGGGGACCGGAGGGTGTGTTCCAACTACAGGGGGATCACACTCCTCAGCCTCCCTGGGAAGGTCTATTCAGGGGTCCTGGAGAGGAGGGTCCGTCGGATAGTCGAATCTCGGATTGAGGAGGAGCAGTGTGGTTTTCGTCCCGGCCGTGGAACGGTGGGTGGACCAGCTCTACACCCTCTTCAGGGTCTTGGAGGGGGCATGGGAGTTCGCCCAACCAGTCTACATGTGTTTTGTGGACTTGGAGAAGGCGTTCGACCGTGTTCCCCGGGGATTCCTGTGGGGGGTGCTTCGGGAGTATGGGGTGCCGGACTCCCTTGTACGGGCTGTCCGGTCCCTGTACGACCGGTGCCAGAGTTTGGTCCGCATTGCCGGCAGTAAGTCGGATTCGTTTCCAGTGAGAGTTGGACTCCGCCAAGGCTGCCCTTTGTCACCGATTCTGTTCATTACTTTTATGGACAGAATTTCTAGGCGCAGCCGAGGTGTTGAGGGGATCCGGTTCGGTGGCCTCAGGATTGGGTCTCTGCTATTTGCAGATGATGTGGTTCTGTTGGCTTCATCGAGCCGTGATCTACAGCTCTCGCTGGAGCGATTCGCAGCTGGTTGTGAAGCGGCTGGGATGAGAATCAGCACCTCCAAATCCGAGACCATGGTCCTCAGCCGGAAAAGGGTGGAGTGCCTTCTCCGGGTTGGGGATGAGGTCCTTCCCCAAGTGGAGGAGTTTAAGTATCTCGGGATCTTGTTCACGAGTGAGGGAAGGATGGAGCGGGAGCTCGACAGACGGATTGGTGCGGCATCTGCAGTGATGCGGGTGCTGCACCGGTCTGTTGTGGTGAAGAGGGAGCTGAGTCGGAAGGCGAAGCTCTCGATTTACTGGTCGATCTACGTACAAGATCGCGGATACAAGCGGCTGAAATGAGCTTCCTTCGCAGGGTGGCCGGGCTCTCCCTTAGAGATAGGGTGAGAAGCTCGGTCATCCGGGAGGGGCTCAAAGTAGAACCGCTGCTCCTCCGCATCGAGAGGAGCCAGATGAGGTGGCTCGGGCATCTGGTTAGGATGCCTCCTGGACGCCTCCCTGGTGAGGTGTTCCGGGCACGGCCCACTGGGAGGAGACCCCGGGGAAGACCCAGGACACGCTGGAGGGACTATGTCTCTCGGCTGGCCTGGGAACGCCTTGGGATCCCCCCAGAGGAGCTGGAGGAAGTGGCCGGGGAGAGGGGGGTCTGGGCCTCCTTACTACGGCTGATGCCCCGGCGACCCGACCTCGGATAAGCGGAAGAAGACGGTACGGTACGGTATATATATATATATATATATATATATATATATATATATATATAGTACAGGCCAAAAGTTTGGACACACCTTCTCATTCAATTGAATGAGAAGGTGTGTCCAAACTTTTGGCCTGTACTATATATATATATATATATATATGTGTGTGCATGTGTGTGTAAAGCAACACTAATATTACGTGTTTCATAATGGCTTTATATATGAGAAGCACAGTTTCAGAGAAATGAACTAAAACCAGCACAACCTGTTTTTTTGGGTAAGTTGTTTTATGCACAGAATGTCATTTCCTGATAAGCAAAAGACAAATTGTTCCCCAGTTTCCAAAAACTGATCTGATGAGAGGCTGTGAGAGGCCACATGCTGTGTTTTCCTATGTGGCCTCCTTGGTTAAAGGCAATCATTAGAAGATGTACGACTTCACAAAACAACATTCAACATATTTTCATTCACGAAGGTTTGCAGTGCATCAACATAACCATGAAGAGAAAATGTCATTCTCAGTAACTCTCCCACCAAATGTCTTCCCTGTAGCTTGGGTCAGGTATTTCAGCATGGCCCAGAAAGACCGTTGTGTGCTGGGGGGAGGGGGACCGACTTTGGCCCCCCCGTGGTAAGTGCTGGTTTGCTGGATCAGCGGATCCTGCAGGGGTCGGCATGTAGACCATAGTTCCAGCCCCCCAGGTTTTACTCCAGACCCCCGTTACTGGAAACCTGCCTGGAGACTATGAGGAATGTCCCTGTGATCCGAAAGAACCAACACCCAGTTATAAACCAGCTCTTTTTAAGTTTTCCTCCGTGACTACGGGGTTGTGCATAAATGAAG
Organism: Hirundichthys speculiger; assembly: GCA_018398805.1. NCBI lineage: Eukaryota > Metazoa > Chordata > Actinopteri > Beloniformes > Exocoetidae > Hirundichthys > Hirundichthys speculiger. The sequence continues at coordinate 1,157,414 of JAGFBZ010000240.1, forward strand.
AATAAATAAAGCCGTTAAGGGCTGAGAAGGTCTATGTGACTGAAAATCTGCATTTCTAATTCTCTGGGAGCTAAATAAAAGTGTGAACAGTATAGGTTTTATTTAAAAAAAAAATCACCTAATGTTTTTCTGATCATCACCGATAAAGCAAAGTATGATTGATGTGAGATCCAGGGGAAATAAACGGCGGACATATTTTCATATTCCAGCGGTCTGAGAGGAGGTGTGGACTCTCTGAAGTTAACCTTTGCTTGAGCAGGTTGCACACGTTACCATGACGATCCTGCCATTAAAATTGCGCCAGCTTTGAGAAACAGAGTAAATACCCGAGACAGACGGGATGAGCCCCTGATCTGGCTCTGTGGTAAAGGCCCTCAGCTTCAATACGGCTTTTGCTTTGAGCCTAAAAGATAATAAATAAACTGGATGCGTCTGCGCTGTAATTGGCGATATTAACCTATGTTTTTTATTTAACTATTTAACTATCACTCCTCTTGTTAAATAAACCTCAAACTGGTTCTGCGGGTTTTGTATTTTTTTGTATTTGTATTTACTTGGTACAAAAACATACAAAAAAACTTTTCTTGCCGTCAGTTATCGGAGGTCTGCTAAAGTAGAGGTCATTGCAGCGAGACAAAAAAAAATCCAAATAAGAGGAAAAAGGGTAACAAGGAAATGATGATCAGCATCAGTTTTAATCCCATTCCTGTCATCTGGCGTTGTTGAGCTCCTACAGTTTGTTTTACTTACTTCTTCCCCGGAGTGAATCTCGCTCACCTGAAGGAGCTGAAGTGAGTTGTGTGGAGGTGGAGGGAATGATAATGATGGTGACTGGCAGAAACAGAGAGGGTTTGCCAGTTTCTGTAGCAGCTGAAGTGTGTTATCCCTCTGTGTGTGTGTGTATCACCGTGATCGACAGAAAGCTTGTTCAGTTAATGAGTTTTTCACTTTTTTGTGTGTATGTGTTTGCCCCTCTTCCCCTATGTTAACACAATAATTTTTAATGATTTATCTCGTGTCCCTTCAGAGCCAAGAAGAAGACCAAGCCCTTGAACCTTAAGATCAACAGCAGCGTGGGCAGCTGTGAGAACCTGCCTACGCAGCGCTCGCCCCTCCACACCGAACGATCCCTGCGATCCTTCTTCTTCCCCTCCTTCATCCCGTCCACACCTCCTGTCCATGCCGAAACACCCTCTGCAAGTAAGTGAAGGCATATTTTCTTAATCAGCTCACACCCTTAATGCCTTTTTAATGCATCTCATTCATATTCTGATCCTTTCCTACACCTGTTTAGTTCGCCGACAGTGTTTCATTTTTGGGGATGTTGAAGTCCAGTTCAGTCTGGGAGTGAAAACCGCCCTTTGTTTATCTTTATGATCTATTTAATAATGAAGAAAAATGGTTTGCAACCTTCTCACGAACCATATTTTTCACTTTTTCATGGCGGCGTGCCCTCGTATTGGGACGAACGTGCATGAATTGCTCTTAGTGCCGCAGGAAAACCTGTTGGAAAATGCAATTCATGAAAAATCGGGCTGCTCCATAACGGCCGGAGGTCGTGTGTTGTCGCACATTGGCAGCCTTATTGGCGGATGCATTATGGGCAAACTGCAGAAACCATTAGACCGAGGAGATGGGAAAAGGAAGTAATGGAAGTCTTGTCAATGAAAGGAGTGATATACCGTCATCACTCTGTTCGTGGTGACAAGTAACTGGTATGTTGGACGCAGTCGTGCATATTTGCTGGTGGAGGCATGACAAGGAATAATCACTCATTAAATCTTATTATATGCATGAGACAGAGACCAACGGAGGGGGAAAAGAAAAGTTACTTGAAATGCAAAAGGGAGGTCATCAGGTGGCGAGCGCCATGGTCTTGTTTGCTAATGTGTGTTTGCGACTGTTGGTTTCGTGCTTTATTAAATTAAATAAACTGAAACCTTGTGAGAAAGTGTTGACTTAAAAGATTTTCCTGGACAACTCTCTTGTTGGTGCATACCCTCATCAAGCACAACACCGGACTTATTTAAAAAAAAAAAAAAGTCAATATATGAACAGTTTACATGAAGTTAAAATTAATACAGTTAAAAAAGAGGAGTAACAGGAATGTCTCAAACTCGGCACGGGGATTCATCTTATAAGATAAAACTCCTTTAGTGGTCCCAAGATGGGGACTGGCCACTTTTTTAACCAGAACCAGGTCGGACCCCCGTTTGCCTTCAGAACTGCCTTAATTCTTCATGGCATCAATTCAAGGTGTTGGAAATGTTTCGGAGATTTTGGTCCATATTGACATGATGGCATCACCAATTGCTGCAGATTTGTCAGCTGCACATCCATGATGAGAATCTCCTGTTCCACCACATCCCAAAAGTCTACTGGATTGAGATCTGATGACTGTGGAGACCATTTAAGTCCAGTGAACTCATTGTCATGTTCAAGAAACCAGTTTGAGGTGATTTGAGCTTTATGACATGGTGCATCATCCTGCTGGAAGATGCCATCAGAAGATGGTCCACTGTGGTCATAAAGGGATGACATGGTCAGCAACAATACTCAGGTAGGCTGTGGTGTTGACATGATGTTCAGTTGGTACTAATGGACCCAAAGAGTGTCAGGAAAATATCCTCCACACCATTACACACCAGCAGCCTGAACCGTTGATACAAGGCAGGATGGATCCATGCTTTCATGTTGTCGACACGAAATTCTGACCATCTGAATGTAGCAGCAGAAATCCAGACTCAGACCAGGCAACGTTTTTCCAATCTTCTATTGTCCAGTTTTGGTGACCCTGTGTGAATTGTAGCCTCAGTTTCCTGATCTTAGCTGACAGCAGTGACACCTGGTGTGGTCTTCTGCTGCTGTAGTCCCTCAAGGTTCAAAGTGTTGTGTGTTCAGAGATGCTCTTCTGCAGACCTCGGTTGTAACGACTGGTTATTTGAGTTACAGTGATCCCTTGCCAATTCGCGGTTCAAGTTCCGCTGTTTTTAGTTATTTGCTGATTTTTTTCAGAAATATATAATATAATTTAAAAAAAATTTTAAAAATCACAGAAACATCACAGGATGTTGTGCGTATTCTCTCACAGTGAAGAAATGCTGTGAGCCAGCCTGGCCCTTTTAAGAAGGAAGCCTTATGGGTAATGTAGTGTGTGTGTGTCATGGGACGCCAGAAGAAAACGGGGTTAGATGAAAAGTGTAGTGAGCATCAACAGCAGCCCAGCGTGTATAGATTTACATTCTCTGTTAACCGACAGGAGCCCAACAATACAACCTGTGTGATGTTACAAGTTCCTGCAGTGCCAGAATAAAGTTCCCGTTCCATGCAGAGAAAACCGGACTGTTTGTTTTGTTGTTGTTAACGTGTTAGCCGCTAATTATGAGCCAAAAATAGCACAATACCATCAGTTTGTTTACTACGGTTCAGAGACCAGAGGCTGTGAAGGAAACAGAAAGACCACAGTTGAGCCTTTGTCTTGTTTCGCTGCAGTGCCTCGCTACTTTTTTGGGTTTTTTAAACATATTTTAACACATTATTGAGGCTCGGGGGGCTATACTACTTTTTGGTAAGGCGGTCCCCATTAACCGCGAAAAATAAGGGATCACTGTACTGTTGCCTTTCTATCATTTCGAACGAAGTCTGCCCATTTCATGACATCAGCAAGGCATTTTCGTCCGCACAACTACTTCTCTTTTTCAACGTATTTCCTGTAAACCCTAGAGATGGTTGTGGTGAAAATCCCAGTAGATCAGCAGTTTCTGAACTCCTCAGACCAGTCTGTCTGGCGTCCTAATCACAACAGCTCCACCAGTGAATAATCTTCCGGCCCATCAGTTTTAATGTGACTTGATGACAACCCAGACAAATCCAACGTTTTTTTTTTTTTTTTTTTCCCTTAATGGTGCTGTTTTTTAAGCCATTAATAAATACAGCTGGTATGCCAGCTTGGTTTAGCTGTACGACCTACATGTCTGTAGAATCTACAGTCCAAATTAAGCCATACGCTCACAAGTGACCTATACGCTCGATGTGACGATGTTAATCTGCTACATCACAACCTGGTTATGATGGTAACCTGCAACCTTTCCACAAAGGGGTCAAGGATGCTGGTGCTTGATTGGAAAAAAAATTTTGTTCACAGTCCTTTCACATTTGTAGTCTTTTCTACTTTACTGTGACAATGTTAGATGTTAAAAAGATGGCTTGAACGAATCAACATGGCTAGGATTAGTTACTGTAGAACACCCGAACCTGACATAAAAATAAACCCTGCTAGAAAACCAAACTTGCACAGTTTGAGCCCTAAAATGTGGAAAAACATGGACGTTTTCCTGTGACTGAATATGACCATTTTTGGATGACATTTTATGGATGATGCCAGTGTGCTGATGCCAATACATGTTTTTCTTTTTTTTTTACCTCCACCAAGGAGGTTATGTTTTTGCTGGCATTTATCTGTCTGTCTGTCTGTGTTCAAGATAACTCAAAAAGTAATGGATGGATTTTGATGAAATTTTCGGGAGTTGTCAGAAATGTGAAAAGGAACAACTGATTTAGTTTTGGGTCTGATCTGGAAGAAATCCTGGATTCTGGATCACTTTCTAATTTTCGATAACATTGCGGTCAAAGGGGCCAAAAATTTTGTTTCTCAATATCTCCGTTAATTTTTGCCCAAAACTCATGAAATTTGACTCAGGGATTGACAATGGGAACCTCTATCAAATTTCAAATGCTGAGCCGGATCTGATCCAGAACACGGATTTTATTGCAATCTGTAACTTGCTATATGGGGGAATTCTTACACTTGGAGGTCGGCGTTCTCTGAGTGCTTTTCTAGTTTTAATATACAGTCAACGGCCCCAACCAAGAACAGAGGAAAAAAAAACAAACATTCAAATGAGTTTCTTTTATTGAGGTCCAGTAAGCTGAAGGTGTGGACTTCTCAGGTTAGTAGCACCTGCAAGTAAAAAAAAAAAAAAACAAAAAACAGGAGGAGGGAAGGAGAATAGATCAGAAAAGTTTATTTCGATGTGCCTTTTTCTACAAAAAATATATTTCATCACAGGAACAATATTTAACTTGAACTACGAAAGTTAGAATCCAGCATTTTGATCCACTGGGCCTGAAGGTTTTTTTTTTTTTTAAATCAATTTTTTTTTTTTTTGCAACACCCAAGTCACCCATTTGGTTGGAAGTCTCGGTTATCATTAAATTACTTTAAAAAAAATTATTTAAATTTCACATTTTACAACTATACAAAGAAAGTAAAATGAATTTGATGTGCGAGTGAAGCATCTGACCACTCACTGCCCATTTAATCGTGTCTGCAAAGAAAAATGGACGCATCTTCAGTTCTTATTTTAGCGACGCTCGATGTGTGTCTGCGTGTAAACGCTTGCGTGAGTGTGTGTGTGGACGAGCGAGCCAGCCAGGATAAACATCCGTCTCAGGTCTATGTTTGGGATCTCTGTATCACTGCCGTCTCGTACGTCAGGGCCCGTCGGCTAACAACATAATCACTCATCCCTCCAATCGGATGAACCGAAAACACACAGCGGACCCGCAAGACTGCCCGAGCTGACCGAGACCACACGCTGTCTGCTCCGCGATGAGTCAGCGCCCGGTTGAAGCTGAGCCGCCGGCGCTGTCCTGAGAGTTTGTTTGGCTTCACGCTGTGATGTACCGTTTGTGCTCTTCCTCTGATATGATATGATGATATATCAGAGGAAGGGTAAAAAAAAAAAAAAACTGTTGTGCATGTTCGCTCAGGTGTCCTTCGGCACCCAGCCGGTTCTGGATAAAGGAAGCTTTATATGCGCTGATGTCTCGTGTACACGGCTGTCCCAGTTTTCACACTGGATCACACACATTTGCGATCCGGTCTTCAGTGAATACGTCTTCAGAAACCCCCACTCATGGCTGATTACACTCAGTACTGTGTATTTGTGCAGCGGGCGAGCTTGTCTGACATCTCCTTGGCTGTGTCCGGAGTCACTCATCCACAACTCTCCTTTAAAAAAAAAACACTCTGTAGCTTACAGTAGAGCGAGCAGTAGACAATCAGGGCCGTTGCATGAATCATCATGGTTTTGGGTCATTCTTGACAGATGCAGTCACACAATCCTGCTTTTTTTTTTTGTTCAACTGTGGAAATTTTGTAAATACAGTGTTATGCATATGTTTTAAATGAACATATATTAAAATAAAATGGAAGACAATAGGTTTAATGGATTTTAGACTGGACTTGGAACACCTAAATGGAATATTGTCTTTTTTTCTGGTTACGTGTGTTGGGTTGCAGGAATTCAGAACCAAATGCAGGAGTGCATGTGAGGGACAGTGCAAACGAGTTCCTTTAATAAATAAACCAAAGGCCCTGCCAATGCAGGTGATCCAGAATGACAAAAATCAATACACAAACCAGCAGAAAAACACACAAGCAACAGGGCTGCAAACAGGGCTGGAAGCAGGAGACAGGAAGGAGGAGTCTGTGCAGACTGCAGGGAGGCCTTGGACCCCCCCCAGAGTGGCCAGTCCTCCTCCAGCAGGTCTTCAAAGCTCCACATAGCTGTGCAGATATCCTTTCTCCTGCTGGGCCCAAGCCTCGGCTCGTCCGTCCCATGCACCTCCTGTTTTCAGCCCCGTCTGCAGAGCTGCGTTTCTTCCCAGTTTTGCCCGTGTTTCAGTTTCTTGAATTTTGCCTGTTTAGTTTTGTTTTTTTGGGTCTTAATCCTGGATTCCCTGCCCTGGCACCGATTTGTTTTATAACAAAAAGGACTTGTGGGATACACTCCTGCCGCTCTGTCGCGTGCACTTCCCGACATCATGGGATTACACCTTTACCCTTTTTCTTTAGAGCCATCTAAAAATGTCTGCTGTGCTCTTAACCACCATAACAAACCCCTGGGATGGGAGTAATGCTGCCAATTTGGAGCAAAACCAGCATGACTGGTGTTTTAAAAGAACTTTTTAATTATGTCTCTGCTCAAAATTCACAAAGCCTGGCGTTTAAAAACGTTGTTGCCTCTGTGGGTAGCGAGCTCGCCAAAATAAAATGCATAATATACAATATTGCATCGCTGCCATCAGCAGTCCTCTTTGTTTCAGAATCATGGACACGTAAATAGATTAATGTTAACTCCATATTTACTACTATGCACGTGACTACTTTGGGCAGCACAGTGGAGATGGGGAGACCAGGCTGTGACTTGTGCTACGTTTCAGATCACGTACTTGCAGACCCAAACCTACCATTTTGAGCGCATGAGCACATTCGCGTTAAACAGTGCACCCAGGTGGTACACTGAAAACGGTCAGAAGACACAATGGCACTCGTACATCGGCATGCCGTTCACTCACGCGCTGTGTATGCAAGAACACGGTGTTGGCGTGTACTCACGGCGGTACGCCACGTGGAGCGTAGCCTCCGAGGGATTCCGGTTGAAACCAACTGGGAACTTGGAAATTCTGACTATCGAGTAAAAATCCACAGCAGTACACATCTTTCTGATTAGAGCTGAGTGATTTTATCAATTCTGTGATATATATCGATATTTTATTTCCCCGGAGTGTTTCGATTTTTCAGCCACGGGTATCGATATTCTGAGCTTCTTTCAAAACCCCTGTGTCCCACCTTTAAAAGCTTGCAAGCAACAATTTGCACTGTTTAAATAAATGAAACTATTTTTCTCAACAAATCTTTTATTCATTTTATCCAGCATTTGCAAGCTGCATGTCAGTTCAATTAATTCAAACAAAGTCATTGGAACACTCACAAGATGTCACCAAAATCAATCCCTTTAAATTTTTTTTGGAAAATGATGTAAATGTATTGTAAGATGAATATTGATATATATCGTATTGTGAGCCGAATATCGTGTATCGTAGCGTATCGCGAGATTAGTGTATCGCTACAGGACTATTTCTGATAATCTTAGAAAAGCAAACAGGGTTTCTATTTCCTTTTCCAGTGATACTGCACACAATTCCCCTTTGAATGTTTTGCTGGTCCTTCTTTGAATTTACCCCCACTGTAACCATGTCTGTTAAAATAGACTGCAAACTGAAGAAAAAAATTAATTGGAAAGACATTAATAGATCTCAGTTCTTTCAAAGTGAGTTAACCAACTGTGCAGTTAAAACCCATGTTAGCTGATGGTGTCCAGGTTTGATTCAGGTTAAATATAAAACCCAACAAGCCCTTAGAAAATTGATTAAGTACTGAGACGTTGGTCAAAGCTGTTTGAAAGGGCGACCCAAATGTTTGCACGATGCTCTGCTGCTTTTTTTCACGTAAAAATTGCACAAAACTGAAATAACATGCCAATTCTGTTTAACAAGCTGAAGTGAAGGTGTCATGTTGGACTCCGGTCACATCATTTTAATTTGGGTATGTCATTTTAGGCGTTTTGCTAAAAAAGGGGGTCAGGGTTTATCAGGTTAAACAAGACTTTCCTCTTTCCTGTTGGTTCTGTTTTTCCTTCCTTGGGTTTTTCACGTGTAGCACCTGTTTTTTTGGGGAGGCGTGTTACAGTTTCTTTTCTTCTTTTCAGACACGCTGTCTCTCATCCTCCAGGCTTTGTTTCCAGAATTATACATATACGTGTATGTGTATATTATACATATACACATACACATAACTCAGTGTCCTGTCATTTTTACTATACTATAATGTTACCCTTCTTGTGGACATAAACAAGGCTGTCATCACCTTCTGAACACATGTCATTTAACTCCAGCTACGACTTTACATGGCACCTTGAAACTTGGCCAGGTTCCAACAGATACTTTTAAATATCGGTAAAATATTGCAATGTTGTCTGATGGCTTTTGTGAAAAAGAAACCCAAATGTTTCTTCTAAATTAGAGTGTGGGCTTTTTGATGCAGTTTGATAAGCGAAAGTAGCTTCATCCAGCAACTGATCTGACCAAACCTGGTAACTGATATTTTAGTTGTGGGAACCAGTGTCTCCCTCTTCCACCTCCATTAATGTCTCAGCAGAGTATTTGCATGCTGAGGCTGACGCCAGAAAAATCTTCTAGACTTAGGCTGCACTCACACTAGCCAAGTTGTACCGTGACTCTGCTGGCCTGCGCTCACATTCACTTCTGTCCCAGTCGTGCCTCGGCACCGTCGCTGCTTGTATGTGCATTATGCCATCATGTTGTTGAATAAAGCACTCAAAGTGTACGCAGTCTCGGAGAATCAGGACAGCGAGGAACAGCACAGGAAACATGATGGCGAATCTCTCGCCTTTGTGGCGTCGTTGAGCTTTGCCTGGTCAGATCCAGCTCTCGCACCTTTGAATTTCTGGATAATTTTGCTATGTAATTAGATGATTGTCACGGCCTCCTCCACATACACGTGGAACCGCCAGATTTCCAGATGCCAGAGACTGTCGTGCTGTCCTTTAGCACGGGATTGAGCACTTGCACCAGTCGAGTGAACCAGACTTTAGGTATCAGTCGTGCTTCGCCGTTGGCACATGTTGCACAAAAATTTAATCCACATGGCATTTATACCAAACGACTATGACAGTAGCAGAAGGTGACTACTTTTTGGCATAATCGCGCAAGGCGTAATGTTACCTCATGCCACTTTTGCAATTAGGTTAGTGTTATCTTGCAAAAGAGTAGCAAATGAAAATGATGTGTGTCTTTATTGGCGTACTCATACATACATCGGCACGCCGCTCACTCACGCGCTGTGTACGCAAGAACACGGTGTTGGCGTGTACTCACGGCGGTACGCCACGTGGAGCGTAGCCTCCGAGGGATTCCGGTTGAAACCAACTGTTAACTTGGAATTTCTGACTTCTGAGTACAAATCCACAGCAGTACACATCTTTCTGATTAGAGCTGAGTGATTTTATTGATTCTGTGATATATATCGAACTTTGTGTATCTATTTTTCAGCCGCGGGTATCGATATTATAAGCTTGTTTCAAAAACCCTGTGTCTCACCTTTAAAAGCTTGCAAGCTACAATTTGCACTGTTTAAATAAATGAAACTATATTTCTCAACAAATCTTGTATTCATTTTGTCCAGCATTTGCAAGCTGCCTGTCATCCATATAATGTGTAATTGATGCTTTCAGTTCAATTAATTCAAACAAAGTCATTGGAACACTCACAAGATGTCACCAAAATCACTTTGTCCCTCTAAAATTTTTGGGAAAATGATGTAGATGTATTGTAAGATGAATATCGATATATATATCATATTGTGAGCCGAATATCGTGTATCGTGTATCGTAGCGTATCGCGAGATTAGTGTATCACTACAGGCCTATTTTTGATGGTCTTAGAAAAGCAAACAGGGTTTCTATTTCCTTTTCCAGTGATACTGCACACAATTCCCCTTTGAATGTTTTGCTGGTTCTTCTTTGAATTTACCCCCACTGTAACCATGTCTGTTAAAATAGACTGCAAACTGAAGAAAAAAATTTATTGGAAAGACATTAATAGATCTCAGTTCTTTCAAAGTGAGTTAACCAACTGTGCAGTTAAAACCCATGTTAGCTGATGGTGTCCAGGTTTGATTCAGGTTAAATATAAAACCCAACAAGCCCTTAGAAAATTGATTAAGTACTGAGACGTTGGTCAAAGGTGTTTGCAAGGGCGACCCAAATGTTTGCACGATGCTCTGCTGCTTTTTTTCACGTAAAAATTGCACAAAACTGAAATAACATGCCAATTCTGTTTAACAAGCTGAAGTGAAGGTGTCATGTTGGACTTCCGGTCACATCATTTTAATTTGGGTATGTCATTTTAGGCGTTTTGCTAAAACAGGGGGTCAGGGTTTATCAGGTTAAACAAGACTTTCCTCTTTCCTGTTGGTTCTGTTTTTCCTTCCTTGGGTTTTTCACGTGTAGCACCTGTTTTTTTGGGGAGGCGTGTTACGGTTTCTTTTCTTCTTTTCAGACACGCTGTCTCTCATCCTCCAGGCTTTGTTTCCAGAATTATACATATACGTGTATGTCTATATTATACATATACACATACACATAACTCAGTGTCCTGTCATTTTTACTATACTATAATGTTACCCTTCTTGTGGACATAAACAAGGCTGTCATCACCTTCTGAACACATGTCATTTAACTCCAGCTACGACCTTACATGGCACCTTGAAACTTGGCCAGGTTCCAACAGATACTTTTAAGTATCGGTAAAATATTGCAATGTTGTCTGATGGCTTTTGTGCAAAAAAACCCCCAAATGTTTCTTTTAAATTAGAGTGTGGGCTTTTTGCTGCAGTTTGATAAGCGAAAGTAGCTTCATCCAGCGACTGATCTGACCAAACCTGGTAACTGATATTTTAGTTGTGGGAACCAGTGTCTCCCTCTTCCACCTCCATTAATGTCTCAGCAGAGTATTTGCATGCTGAGGCTGACGCCAGAAAAATCTTCTAGACTTAGGCTGCAGTCACACTAGCCAAGTTGTACTGTGACTCTGCTGGCCTGCGTTCACATTCACTTCTGTCCCAGTCGTGCCTTGGCACCGTCGCTGCTTGTATGTGCATTATGCCATCATGTTGTTGAATAAAGCACTCAAAGTGTACGCAGTCTCGGAGAATCAGGACAGCGAGGAACAGCACAGGAAACATGATGGCGAAGCTCTCGCCTTTGTGGCGTCGTTGAGCTTTGCCTGGTCAGATCCAGCCCTCGCACCTTTGAATTTCTGGATAATTTTGCTATGTAATTAGATGATTGTCACGGCCTCCTCCACATACATGTGGAACCGCCAGATTTCCAGATGCCAGAGACTGTCGTGCTGTCCTTTAGCATGGGATTGAGCACTTGCACCAGTCGAGTGAACCAGACTTTAGGTATCAGTTGTGCTTCGCCGTTGGCACATGTTGCACAAAATTTGAATCCACATGGCATTTATACCAAACGACTATGACAGAAGCAGAAGGTGACTACTTTTTGGCATAATCGCGCAAGGCGTAATGTTACCTCATGCCACTTTTGCAATTAGGTTAGTGTTATCTTGCAAAAGAGTAGCAAATGAAAATGATGTGTGTCTTTATCGGCGTACTCATACATACATCGGCATGCCGCTCACTCACGCGCTGTGTACGCAAGAACACGGTGTTGGCGTGTACTCACGGCGGTATGCCACGTGGAGCGTAGCCTCCGAGGGATTCCGGTTGAAACCAACTGTTAACTTGGAATTTCTGACTTCTGAGTACAAATCCACAGCAGTACACATCTTTCTGATTAGAGCTGAGTGATTTTTATTGATTCTGTGATATATATCGAACTTTGTGTATCTATTTTTCAGCCGCGGGTATCAATATTATAAGCTTGTTTCAAAAACCCTGTGTCTCACCTTTAAAAGCTTGCAAGCTACAATTTGCACTGTTTAAATAAATGAAACTATATTTCTCAACACATCTTTTATTCATTTTATCCAGCATTTGCATGCTGCATGTCAGTTCAATTAATTCAAACAAAGTCATTGGAACACTCACAAGATGTCACCAAAATCAATCCCTTTAAATTTTTTTTGGAAAATGATGTAAATGTATTGTAAGATGAATATCGATATATATCGTATTGTGGGCCGAATATCGTGTATCGTGTATCGTAGCGTATCGCGAGATTAGTGTATCACTACAGGCCTATTTTTGATGGTCTTAGAAAAGCAAACAGGGTTTCTATTTCCTTTTCCAGTGATACTGCACACAATTCCCCTTTGAATGTTTTGCTGGTCCTTCTTTGAATTTACCCCCACTGTAACCATGTCTGTTAAAATAGACTGCAAACTGAAGAAAAAAATTAATTGGAAAGACATTAATAGATCTCAGTTCTTTCAAAGTGAGTTAACCAACTGTGCAGTTAAAACCCATGTTAGCTGATGGTGTCCAGGTTTGATTCAGGTTAAATATAAAACCCAACAAGCCCTTAGAAAATTGATTAAGTACTGAGACGTTGGTCAAAGCTGTTTGAAAGGGCGACCCAAATGTTTGCACGAAACTGAAATAACACACCATTCCTGTTAAAAAAGCTGAAGTGAAGGTGTCATGTTGGACTTTGGTTCTTCTGTTGCTCAGAAGTTTTGAAGTCAGTGTCCAAATGTTTGCCTGCTCAAAAAAAAAAACAGCAAAAACAAACAAACATAGGGAGGGTAACAAATACTTTGTACATTTTTAATCTAATATTGTGTTTTGCTTTAGTCCACACCATGTTCCACTTGATATTTTGTGTGTGTGTGCGTGTGTTTTTTCTTCTCTCTTGCTTCAGGTGTTATATAAATCATTGTTAGTCGGACGCGAAACGTTACGGTGACCACAGAGATATTCATCGATGTGCAGCTCACCTCTTGTGCCTCAGGCTGTTTGAGCCCACTCATTTGGATCAGACAGACGCCCCGGCTCGCGCTTGATGCCTTGCGTCCATTTGGAGATCCAGTACCAGCTCTGGCATTCAACCAGCTCGCACACCTGCTCCGCAACTCATGTGTGTATGCGTAAGATGGAGAGAGAGTTGAAGAGGAGGGGGGTGGGGAGGGGGGGGAGTGAGTGTGGGAGTCTGCAAGTGTGTTCTTGTGGATATAAATGGCTTAAATGTTCTTTGTGCTCAACTCTCGCTCTTTTATATTTCCACGTGTTCCAGTGACGTCGCCCGCGCTCCTTAACCTTGCTCAGATGATTTGCAGATGCATCACACGTCTCCTGGCAACCGAGTGCGGCGGTACAATGGAGGCCCCCTTTGAGAATTCTCCAATAAATAACGGCTGAAGCAGTGCGAGTAAAAATAGTCACCTGAGAAGACCAGTTGAGCCTGGTATCAGTTCAGTTCGTCTGCAGGCATGAAGGGATGATTGTGTGAATGTTTATTCATCCTTGAAAAAGTAAAGCTTATACAGTATTTACAGCATATATTTGAGGCAGAATAGAAGATGAAAGAACATTTGATCTGCTGTTAAAACAACAGACAACTGTTATTAATTGCTGCTACAGAAGGATATTTTTATTCTCAGTGACTTTGATACAATTCTGTTTGACCTCCTCGTGCCGCTCTGTTTCGTTGCGGTGAATCGAGACAGCTGCAATCAATTAGAAAACCGAGATTGTTCAAAATTGCGTAATGAGATTGTGCTTTATTACCTCGTCCTGCAGCATCAGTCCACCGCGGGTAGAGAAGCTGATCTCCAGATGGTAAAGGTTTTTCAATTGGAGCTAAATTTGCTCTCCGTCTGGCGTGAGAGTCTCCCGTCGAGTGGTCGCTCCAGCTGACGAAACCCTGCAGACGAGGTCGTAAACGCCAGTGAATTAAGAGGCGGACTGGTCAGTTGTTACGTTGGTTGTAGGGCTGTACAGGGACTTCCGATGACTGTGATGCACAGGACTTCCTTTGCAGAGGTTCTCTGGGAGGAAGTACATTCCCAGCACAACGAAAACGTACCATGAAGTAACCTGTAAGGACAAGACGGGGGCATGCTGATTGGCTGAATTGTCCACAATCAATCTCGTCTAGTTTTTTTTTTCCTTTTGAGGTCTTCGGAACAACCTGACAACCTGAGGTTCCGACCCGAATCGGGTCTCGGGTCCATTTACAAGGTGTGACTCCGGGTTCGGGTCGGAATCGGTACAGTTAGTCTCGCCCCCCCAACCCGACTCCATCCAATAGGCTGTGAAATGTCAGGTGACAGGTCAAGCAAAAGTAAACAAACAAACAGTAGTTTGGTTTAGCCAATGTCAGGACTCGGGGCAGTTAAATTAATTATTCTTAACGTGGCGTGTTTGTCATGAAACAATTGTGTTGCTATAGCGTGTTATTAGCGGTTTGCCCAGCAGCTGTAAAGCACAACAGATCACCAACACGGTTGGATGAGAGAATATGTTCACGACACGTCCTGACCGGTGTAGGCTATTAGCGTTGGCAGTTGCTACCAATAGCATCTGTATCCACAAAGAAAATAACGACGTGGATTTATTGTTGTTTACATCACGTAGCCTATGTAGCAACTGAACCGGGTAGAAGAAGACAACTTTAGGTAAGAAAATCAAGTTTTATTCAACACTAGACAACTTTAACATGAGCAACTATGGACTGTACTGTCTCGTTTCTATTCAGGTATCTCGGTTCGGTTCGTGGTCGGAAACTAGACTCGGGTTGAGTCAGTTCCGGGTCCAAATATTGTGGGTCCATTTGGGTTCGGACCCCCGGACTTATGATAATAGCTCGGGTCAGGTCGGTTTCGAGTCAAAGTTTCACTGGTCCATTCAAGTTCGGGTCCATGAAAGTGGACCCGTGAAGACCTCTAGTACAAACTGCTTTACGGCACCAACATCTCATTCTCCAACCTGACTGGCCATACACTTTCCATTATAAGAAAAACTTGTAAAACAACACCCATATGAACAAAAGCTATTAAAAAGTAAACAAAGCAAAGAGGAACATTTAAGCAATGGAGCCCAGGGCTTGTTGAGCATGTGGATGAAAGAAGAGTTAAAAAGTAGTTTGGCTAAATCTGACTGCCGCTGGGCTGTTACATCACTTCAGTTTTCCTTTCTACAATGAATATGCAATTTATGGTAACCTTACACTTTTATGATCGAGTTCAAGGTCACCGACAAATTTCCACATTTGGAAGAAAATTATGTAGAGTCTGCTTGAATTGGGGCATGCCCTCAGTAGGTGCAAGGTGCAAATCAGATGCAGTCTTCTGCATCATGACGAAATCAAACATGTTTGATATTACATGATGCAGTTTGTGTCAGCAGCTAGTCAGGACTATTGTTACGGTGTCAATACGAAGCCACACATATTGAGAATAAAAATCCCAAACCCAAAATATGGGGATTGACTTGCTGGGGGTGGAGTCAGCCACTTGACCTCACTCCAGCCCTTTAACCCGCAGGGAGAACCCCTTTTGAAACTCGTGTGAAAGCTTTGTGCTACTTCCAACGTACAGCAAATGCAGCATAATGTGAAGATTGGATGGCGATAATTCACTGATCCTTGTCTGAGATGACATCGTTAAGGCTGCTCCAAACCACGGGACAGGAGGTTTGGAGTTGTGGAGGGCTTCAAACACCAAAATAAATGGTTTTATTTTATGTTTTTTCTATAAGTTTAAATTCCAAATGAGGCTGTAAATCATTGGTGTTAAAGTCCAGCTTGTGTCTGACTCAAGTCTGACTCAAGTCAGGTGGGTCATTCAGCGATCACAGGGTTGGCATCTCATCCCTCTTCACCCGCTGCTCGCGGGCGCGTCACGTTGCCTGAGAGGCCCGTCTGTGGCGTCGTCGCAAAAGCCTGCTCTGCCCATCGGTCACTTTCCTTGTCCGCTCACTCTCAGCCACTTCCCCAACTGAGGGAGCCTCTTCGGAGCCACGAGGCCTCCGGGCATCATCTGTTCTCCCATCCCTCCTGCCTCCCTTCACTGGCACGCTCGAGCTGCCAGGACTGGAAGAAACCCACCGTCTACGAGGGTTTGTGAAGATGCTGCGTTTTCTGGGAGATAATTGCTTTTTCTTTTTTGGTACTTTGGTTCTTCAAATGGTATTGTTTGTTTCTAACAGACATTTTTTCCATTAAAAAAAAAAAATGTATGTGTGTGTGTTCTCGCTTGTCCAAGATGACGGCACGATATTCTGCAAAAAGGCTGATGAGCGTGGAGCTGTTGCCATAGCAACTGTGGGACCTGGCTTTGTCTCTTGTTCAGTTTTCTTTTCCTTTTTTTTTTTCACTCCCCGAACAGAGAGACCAGAGAAAAGAGAAAGGAGAAGAGAAAAAAAAAAGAAAAAAGTTAGCTCCAGCCCACTCTGTTTGTGTGTCGGTACCACCTGAAGAGTCCGCTCTGTGGACACACTCATTTAAAATACGCGGATGAAGAATTATCAGAAAAATATTGTCTGTAACATGTAATGAAAAAGAAACAGCGTTGTGTAACACGTGCCCGCATCATTCCTCCCCCCGTTCTCTGTTTTATGCCAGTGCGTTAGCTACATTCTCTTCCGCTTCTCATCGACACTGTGGCTCCTTATCGGTGACTTCTTGCTCATTTTATTCATTTATTGATTTTTGTCTCAAGCAATTGATTATCTTTGGAGCATTAATCTGATCATCTCTCCCGTAATTTATTTGTGCCATTGATTGCTGAACCATTTGACTGAGTTTGATTGAGCTGTAACACTTTGCTGATTCTCGTTGTGATCTGAGGAAGCGTGGGTGAGATGACTCGCTGATGCTGACAGTGAGAATGATTAGAATTTCCGTCTGAGTTTCTTTCGCATATTGTTTCGATATATATATATTTTTTTTGATTGAAACATGGGTTTCTCTTTTACATGCAGTAAATTTCTCCTCCGGTTTTAACAGCAGTCTTTACCACCCAGTCAATCAGTTGGAAAGCCATCTCCGTCTTGCATCAAATAAACTATATTTGCCTTTAAAGAGGCTCGAGACTTGAGGAGTCTCTTCATATCCTTGCACATGCAAACACTCACCTCACTCTGTTTAACCCACATAGCCATAAACATGTATGTCTGTTTCTTTCTTACTCTCACACCAGTGAACCTGTGTGTCATGTAACGAGACAGTGGAGGAGGAAGGGAGAAGGAAGGCTTCAGCTTAATTAGGCACAGGCCATTCAGAGAAGATGGAGGAGGACACCGTCGTCTGATGTCTTGGGGTTTCTCAGCTCCTCCGGACTCATCTGTCACGGAAACAGCGGCACAAAAGCATGACGTCCACGTGGAAACTGGACATGCTGACATGTCCATCAAAGTTGCACGCATAAGTTAACATAAAGATGAAGGGTTTTGTTTTGCAACAGGCGACAGTAACTTAGGTTTGAACTTCACACCAGTGATACACTGCCTGGCCAAAAAAAAAGTCGCCACCTGGATTTAACTAAGTAAATAGGTACGAGCCTCCTATTGGATAATTACTACATGGGCGATTATCTTTCAGCTGGCAACAAGTTATTTAACCCCAACTGGTGCAATGAGTTGCTTCTCATTTCCAAAACAACCATGTCTAAAGACACATCTGGTGGTCGTGAAAAAGATGTTAGTCTGTTTGAGAAGGGTCAAATCATTGGCAGCATCAAGCAAAGAAAACATCTAAGGAGATTACAGAAACGACCAAAATTGGGTTAAGAACTGTCCAACACATTATTAAAAACTGGAAGGATAGTGGGGACCCATCATCTTCGAGGAGGAAATGTGGCCGGAAAAAACTCCTCAATGATCGTGATCAGTGATCACTTAAACATCTTGTGAGATCAAATCGAAGAAAAACAACAGTAGAACTCAAGGCTGTTTAATAGTGAAAGTAAGAGCATTTCCACACACACAATGTGAAAGGAACTCCAGGGATTGGGACTGAACCGCTGTGTAGCCTTAAGAAAACCACTAATCAGTGAGACTAACCGGGAAAAAAGGCTTCAATTTTCTAGGGAGCATAAAGATTAGACTCTGGATCAATGGAAGAAGGTCATGTGGTCTGATGAGTCCAGATTGACCCTGTTCCAGAGTGATGGGAGCATCAGGGTCAGAAGAGAGGCAGATGAAGTGATGCTCCCATCATGCCTAGCGCCTACTGTACCAGCCTGTGGGGGCAGTGTTCTGATCTGGGATTGCTGCAGTTGGTCCGGTCCAGGTTCAGCAACAGTATGAGCTCAAAGAATGAGGTCAGCTGACTACCTGAATATACTGAATGACCAGGTTATTCCATCAATGGAGTTTTTCTTCCCTGATGGGACGAGCATATTTCAAGATGACAATGCTAGGATTCATTGAGCTCAAATTGTGAAAGACTGGTTCAGGGAGCAGGAGACATCATTTTCACACATGGATTGGCCACCACAGAGTCCAGACCTGAACCCCATTGAGAATCTTTGGGATGTGCTGGAGAAGGCTTTGAGCAGCGGTCAGACGCTACCGTCATCAATGCAAGATCTTGGTGAAAAATTAATGCAACACTGGATGGAAATAAATGTTGTGACATTGCAGAAGTTTATCGAAACAATGCATGGTTGTGGGGGGAAGTAGCCCGACCAAAGCGGTCCCGACCCCCCTTCTCCCAGCCACCTCCTCCAGCTCTTCCGAGGGAATGAATACCAAGGCTTTCCAAACCCAGCCAAGAAATGTGTGTCCTGGGTCTGCCCCGAGGCCTCTGGCCAGTAAGATGCCTATAACCCTATAACACCTGCCCAGTGAGGTGTTCAGGAGGCACCTTTTATAGATGCCCAAACCACCTCAACTGGCTCCTCTTGGTGTGGAGGAGGAGCAACACTTCTCAAAGTCCCTTTGGAGTTTTGGAGCTTCACCCCCCCATCTCTTTCCTGAGTAGTAAATATCCCCATGTACACTGAATCCAAAGTTTTTTGGGAGCATTTTACATGCTGCATCTGGATATTTGCCTTTACCATTTACAAAGTTACATAATGAGAGCAAGGCCCTTTAGTTACTTAGAAGAAAGCTTGTGTGTCTTCCTCACCTCTTGACCTAAGCACTAAAGCTCTTGGAGTGATCTCATTGGTCAGCAACTCACCGGGAGAGTAAAAATGGGCTAGAATTTCCTACATTTGTATGCTGTCTGTCTGACTGTGGATTGATGGGACCAAAGTCTTCTGAGACTTTTTTATTTTCATCTTTTGGAGCCTGACGAGTCCCAACAACTCATCTGAGGCACCGTGAAATCTCCACCGATTAACTGCCGTAGTTCTTTGACTGAAACTTATCAGAACACTTCAATTGTTATTCTCACGGATAGATTAAGTGAAGGTTAAGGACTCGATGATTTCTTTCAGTTATAGAAAAAAAGAAAATAAGAGCGTGTTTTATTTACTTGGTTCTTTCAAGCCACTTCTGGGACTTCTGATCTGACATTTAAGGTCATATTTATGGAGAGATGCTGTCAACCATCAACCATAAATAATTCCTAGATATACCAGATATTCTTAATGTGAAGCAGAAACAGCGGGATGATCTCTTTGCCTTTGGAGACAGTTGATGCTGAATGTGAACCACTGATGAAGAGCTGGATGCATGTGTGGTCTGTCTTCTGACAATAACTTGGGCTTGTGCTCATAATATAAATATTCATGAATTTTACTACATTTCAGCAAGACAAAGAGAGTGGAGAGATAAGAACATTTCATAGATGGAGTCTGATTTCTCTAATGTTTTACAGAACAGACTTTAAACATGTAGGCCCCGATCTTACACTTCCCACTTGCCTCTACCCACTAACCACTACCTGCAAATTGCGGGTTTAGCAACCTCTGCTAACCACTAATGCAATCTTCCGCTCCCTAAAGCCGCTATCCGTTATGCCGACTCCCTTACTCACATTGCAGGTGTGGCAATGGGCGTGTCTTTTGCCCTTTCCGCAAACTCGGTATCTTGCCATCACGGGTTGCGGGTAGCGGGTGGTCTGAACACCTGCAACCCGCGTGTCGGCGCGTACAATGGCATCAATGTACGTTCACCTGGTCACATGTGGATGTGCACAAACGGCTCTACTTCTCGAATTAACTCTTGAATAAAAAGTGTGATTTGACCTCAGTTGAACCCCTGAGAAAATGGCAAGGATCGTCTTAAACGGCTTGCTCACCAGTTAAACCATAGACGACCAGAGTGTGTTTACTGGGAGCGCACCAACTATCTGGGACTTTCAGGTAGCTGATAGGAATTTTTTGTGTAAAAATATTTTTATGTATATATCAGAGGAGGAGGAGAAAGGAAGAGGAGGAAGCTCTACAGCAGACGAGCTGCGCAGGAGAGCTGCTCCGATCTGGATGAACAGACGCTCCATAGCGGTTTGCGGGTAGCGCAACCTGCTCTGAAAGGCAATGGCTACTGACGCACTGATTGGTTTAACAGGTGGAACGCCCTAAACACTCCAATGCATAATGTAGCAGGTAGCGCAGGTGGGATAGCAGGTTTAGCAAGGTGAAAGATTGCGTTCTTCCCTTAATAGCAGCTTTAGCAGATCTGGCGGAAGATCTGGCCCGTAATGAGCTGTCATCCCTGATTTTGTTTGTGAGCGTGTGACCAGGGCTTCCTTGCAAAGGAGATCGTTTATCGCAATGGAATTTCTTTGGTTAAATAAACTTGAAGAAATAAAAAATAAAAATAAAAATCCACTTCCTTCTGAGCACCTACTGACATGCACAAACTACTTTCTGTGGGAAGATCTTTGAAAAAAGGGCTGAAAGATATTGTAGCAGGAGAAATAATTCTAACCATCCTGCTGACAAGTCCAGTCATCTGTCTGTTGCCAACAAGACCGACAAAAAGCAGATGATGTCAGTGCCTCTTTATATTAGGTTATTGGGATGATTGAATGTAATTGAGCATTGCAGTGGAGTGCAGAAAGACGACACCAAGCCCCTGGAGAGACTGGAAGAGGAGGGGAGGAAGAGTGTTTCAGGAACCAGGAAATGCTGTGTGGCACCAGAGCCACGACATTATCATTGTCAACAGCTGGTGATTACTTGAAATCTCGTTATTGTTTAATCAAAGTGACTGAGCCTCTTACCAAATTAAAAATTTGAACAAAGGATTCTTATCTATGTTTATTTAGAGCTGCACATGCCACCATCCAAAGTTACTTTTAAGAGCAAATGACTCAATATCAGCGTCGTACTCAGTCATCCAGGTCGCGGTGAAACTAAATCTTTAAAAAGAAGGCAATTAGACTTCTTATCTTGGCTCTTGGAGGCATGTTACTAAGCCTCATAACGCCTTCTAGGTTGAATGATAGACTTTGGTTCCCACATGATTACTTAAAGGTAGGATAAGCAATTAATAATTTCTAACACCATAACAAACATTGCTCCAGCCAATCACCAGTTGGGCTAGGGTCAGTGACCAACATGAGAGGGGTTTAAGGGAAACTGAGGCTTTAGTGAGCTCATGATTGGCCGTCTCTTCTCTGGGAGGGAGGGAGGAGCTAGCTCTGTGTTATGTTGATGTTTTGTTTCAAACATCAACGGACATGACGCCATCCAGAAATTACTTGCTCTACCTTTAACATCAGTTAATATCAGTATCATCAGTAATTTCACTTCTCTTTAGCTTTTGGAATTTACTTTTTTTTTCTATTTGTTTGGAAACAAAATATGAAAGGAGGTCCACTGGTTTGATTACGTTCTGATCAGCAGACAGGACTCCAAAGGTCCTCTAATTCTGAATGAAACCCATTTAATCTCCTAATTTAACTCTTTTGTGGGCTTCTTTAGCTGCTGTGGATCTTACAGGTTCCTGAGTCACTGTAATGGAAAAGTCCCAAGTAAGTTATAATGGCAAAGAAGAAATATATATATAAAAACTAATTAGCAGGCTTAGGGTTTTTAGATTCAATGTATGCCTCTTATATTATTTTTAAATGTGCTGTAAGTCAAAAGAACAGCTGAGATGTTGAATGTTTTCTGCAGGTGCACAAGGTTAAAATATGACCATTTTTGAAATTTCTTGGATGTTATTTCTTGGAAAACTGACTTACTTGTGGTTTGTTTGCATAGAGGCTGCTCTTGCATGCAGTTTGCCTTCTGTAAACTAGGCTTGGGCGGTATCCAAATTTTGATACCGTCAAACTCCTCTCACATTTTACGGGGGTATACGGTATTCCCGCGACTATTAAGGTGAACACACACCGCCGGCGGACGCTGCGTGTCAAAACAGCCGCCCCCATTATGAACCCCAGACGCGCCGCCGCGGGGCTTTACGCTGCTGTCCTATTCCCAGCGTTGACGCGCCTGAAAAAAAAAGGCGAGTTTACCTCGAAACAGCAGTTCAGTGCTTCAATATAAACTTGGCTCAACTACAGTTGTTATTTATTTGTGTATTTCTTGCTTTTCACTGTAGTTTTAACTGTTCCTTCTCTGCCTGCAGCTGCCTTTATAGTGCGCTGCGCTTTATAGTAAAGTGTCTGATACCGGACGTTTCACTTCCTATAAATTCTTCAACATAAAAGTCCAACATTATTAGTTTAATTAAAGGCTTTTATTTTGAAGCAGCAAACTCAGGAAGTGTTGTTTTCATCGTCAGTAGCTTAACAGGACGAGTCAAACCGACATCAGTTGCGAGCGAACATGAAAAAATGGTAAAATAAAGCAGAACACAGCGATACAGGAGAGAAACTAAACTTTAAACCACAGAAATCATTCATTGCATTTTTTTTATGACGGTATTGAAACTGATACCGCTGCTATTTTTAAATACCGGAAGTATACGGTATTACCGTAATACCGCCCAAGCCTACTGTAAACATGGAATGGCTATATTTTGCATTAAGTCAGACTGTTCAGTGTGGATTCTCTCCACTACTAATTTTTGATTTTCAGGGAAAGCATTTTAAAGGCATCCTAATGGGAATATAGCAATCAAGCCATAACACATACAATTAAACAAAAATGATCTTTATCAATTGTTCCATATGACCCACTACAAGTGTGTTGTGTCTGCAGTAGAGGTCTTCACGGGTCCACTTTCATGGACCCGAACCCGAATGGAAATTAAAATTCAACCCGAAACCGACCCGACCCGAGCTATTGTCATAAGTTTGGTAGTCCGAACCCGAATGGACCTGCAATATTTGGACCTGGAACTGACCCAACCCGAGTCTTTAGTTTCCGACCACGAACCAAACCGAGTTACCTGAATAGAACCGAGACAATACAGCCCATAGTTGCTCATGTTAACAGTTGTCTAGCGTTGAATAAAACTTGATTTTCTTACCTAAAGTGTTCTTTTTCAACCCGGTTCAATTGCTACATAGGCTACGTGATGTAAACAACAATAAATCCACGTTGTTATTTTCTTTGTGGATACAGATGCTATTGGTAGCAACTGCTTGCACTAATAGCCTACACCGGTCAGGATGTTGTAAATATGTTCTCTCATCCAGCCTTGTCATGTTGGTGATCTGTTGTGCTTTACAGCTGCCGGGCAAACCGCTAATAACACGCTAACTAACTGTACCGATTGGAGTCACATCTTTTGAATGGACCCGAGACCTGATTCTGGTCGGAACCTCGGGTTTTGGGGTTGTTCCGAGGACCTCTAGTCTGCAGAGATATACGGTCTGGTTTCTTTTTTTTGCTGAGTTTGTGTCTTTCCCTGGGCTTCACCCCACAGATAATTAGCATCAGAATCAGAATCTGAATCGCCTTTATTGTCATTGTAAGTACATTACAACGAAATTTGCGTGCATTCTTCAAAAGGTACTTGTGAGGTAGACAGGAATATTAGTAGTATTAAATATATTTACAGCGAAGGAATGGCAACGTAGTAGTTATTAAAAGTATATACGAAATCCAAACCAAGTTATTTACAGTCTAGAAAGTGTTCTGTCGACTAGTATATTGCACTGGAAGTATTACAGTACATTCACAGGGTCGTCTATAAAGTGCAGAATGTTATTTACAGTTATGGCAGTGCAGTGATGGCTCTGGGGAAAAAGCTGTCCCTGAGCCTGTTTGTCCGAGTTCTGTGGGACCGATACCGTCGACCCGAGGGTAGTAGGTCGAACAGGTAACGCATCAAGAAAGTGTGTAACTCTGTTAAATATGGCTTGGCAAACTTCAGACAGATAAGAAGCTCAGTGACTGACGGTGCAGCACTAATGTTCTTCCTTTCAATGATCCTATGACACATTGACTATTGCTTACCTAGTTGGTCATTAGCATGCTCTACAGCACTCAAACCCATTGAATCCCTTTATAAAAAAGAACTAAAAAGCCACATTCAGTTCATACTTGTAGTATTCTAATAAAATGTAAATTTTTATGCTTCCAAAATTTCAAAACCTTTAGATATGCCTGCTTTGTGTACAAAACCCTCTATGGTCTTGCACGACCGCCGCTGAAAGAGTTCTTCAGAAGGAGATCTGTGAGTGGTCTCAACAATGGGGCATGTGATAGAGGAGACTGGGAGATACCCCATAGGCAAACCTCCTTTGGGATGAATGTGGTATCTGTTGTGGGTGGGAAAAATCTGGAGCAGCCTTCCTTATACAATAAGGGATTGTCCCTCCTACTTTTCCTTTAAGGGAAATCTCAAGGATTGGCTTAATTGTTGACTGTATTTTATTCTATTGTTCACCTGCTGAAAACAGACTCGGCCTGTGACCTGTGTGCATACATATATATTTATGTACTCTATACACAATCTCGCTTACACGGGTTTAACCATGTTTGCATACCTGCTAATGAACTGTAAAACTCGGTACAATGCACTATGCTCTTAAAAAAGCCGTGCATATGGGCAACGTGCAATAATTTGAGCGTTTTAGATCATATTGCTAAAAGCACTTTACCTTCTTATGAACATCTGGTCCCTCCTCCGGTCTGCAATCAACAGAGCTGTCTTGTTTTTTCGTTCTTTCTATTCTGACTTTCTTCTGTTGTTACAAATGTGTGATCTTTGACTGTCTATGTTTTGTATTATTGATACTGTGTGTCACATAATGTTGTATGTATCTTTTTATTTTTTTATTGAGTCCTACAGGGGGCTAATGCAAATTAGCCTTCTGGCTATAATTGGGTATATTTACATTTTAAATGTTCATTAATATACAATGTCCATCTACACTAAATACAGTGATTAAGCATGAAATTTGGTTATATTCTTGGATAAAGACCTACAATAATAAAACTTCCTCTCACATGCTACATAGTTAATTAGGATTAACTGAGAGATTAATACAAAAAAAAATCGGATAAGACTAGGTTGTAATGAAATAGCATAAGCCGTTTATTGGAACAAGATCAAGGTTAACATGAAGGAAATACAGTCATTGAAAAAAATTATTAGACCACCATTTTTTCTTCAGTTTCTTGTTTATTTTAATGCCTGGTACCACTAAACGTCATCATGTGACTAAAACAGACACAAAACAGACTAAAAAAAACACTGAATGCATAAAAGCAGTGTTTTTGGCAGTACAACGCCATAGCTATTGATGTAAAAACTTAAGTGATTTAGGTTTTAATCAAGAAAACCATGGAAAATGGTAAGATAACAGCTCTTAGATAAAACTCTTATGAGCAATCTTTGTGGTTATCGTTATGTTTGTCCAAACAAATGTACCTTTAGTTGTACCAGGCATTAAAATGAACAAGAAACTGGAGAAAACAAGGTGGTCTAATAATTTTTTCCATGACTGTAAGTCTGGCATCAAGTGAGTTATGGACTAAAGCAAGAAGAATGCGCAATGCCCCGCTGACTCTTCTTTACCTCATGTCCTTAACTTGTTTTACGCCAGCTTCAAGGCCTCCAACAACACCACTACTGCTAGGTTTACTTCCTTGAATGCATGCCAACTCTAAGGGGTTATTAGTGACATCTCTCACACCTCACCGTCTTCGGCCATCGTACCAAAGTGCCTTAAGATGTCGACCATCGTCCCTGTGCCAAAGGCCCAGACAGAAGTCTGTCTCAGTGACTATCCTCCAGATGCACTCATCCCAATAATAATGAAATCATTTGAGAGGTTGGTAATGATGGACATCAAGACGGTCATCAACATGACATCTGACTCTCATCAATATGCCTAGATGCGGAACACTAACCCTTCATAGCTAATGCAATCTCGACTGTGTAGCACCGGGTTGAATCACATCTGGAGATCAGTGACTCATTTACGAAGTTGGTTTTTTGGGATTTTAGCTTCACTTTTAACACAGTCATCCCACAAACACTGTTGAACAAATTTACACCACTTGGGCTAGCCCCATCACTCTGTAACTGGATATTAATAAACCCCAATCTGTTAGGCTCAACAGCATCACATCCTCACCCATCATTCTCAACACCAGCTCTCCTCAAGGCTGCATCCTCAGCCCGCTATTCTACACACTGCTCACTCACGACTGCAGAGCTCACTATGATAGTATAATCATAGCAAGGTTTGCAGATGACACAGCAGTCACTGGAGTCATTAGACATGGGGACGAGTCAGGGCAAGAGGAGGCAGGGGGTGAATGGACTGGGGCTGTGTTGCAAGGTGATTAACTTCATCCTGAACAAACGACATCTTGGATGTCCGTACGAAAGGTCTTGCGACCCCTCCTCTCTTCCTTGATGGCGCAGGTGTGGAGATGACAGACAACTTTAAATACCTGGGGTGCATCTCTCCAACGCCCTCACCTAGCAGGACAACACAGCGAGCATCATTGAAAGAGCTGACCAATGGCTGTATTTAATGAGGAAGCTGAATAGGTCAGGAATGGACACCAACATCCTCAGCTTCTGTCATGCATCAGTCGGGGGTATTGTAGCTGCACGGTGGCAGATCCTTGATCCTTGCGTACACATTCAGGAAAACCTGAGTTTAAAAAGATAACAATTTACTACACTGATCAGTCAGAACATTATGACCAACCACTTAATATAGAGAGGACCCTCACTGCGGGGTGCTCTCTGATCTCAAGGTCTGGACAAGACCATCTCATGGTGTCCAGCAGGGTCTGGTACTAAAATCTTAGCAATAGATCCTTTGGGCCCAGTGAGTTGCACGATGGGGTCTCTGTGACGGTTCTTTCCACAGATGCCATCAGGATCCATCGGGTTCTTGGGGTGTTTGGAGAGCAGGTGAACAACTCAGACTCTTTGTTGTGTTCTCTGAGCACTTCCTAAAATGTTTGTAGAAGGGGCAACTGCTGACTTGCTGAGGGAGTCTACTGTAGAGGTTGGGGGTGTGATAGGTCCACGAAAAGGTTCAGGTAGGTGGCAAGCGTGGTGAGCAGTGTTTACCTGTGCTACGTGTCAGTGGTCCGTACTCCAGCTGATATATATCCATTTATCTTTAGCCTGTAGTAAAGTGATTTGATGTTGCCTTCCCAACACTGTCTACATAGCCCGACCAGCTGCCAGAAGTTTTTTTAAGGGCGCTGGTCCACTCCAGGTCATGTCAACTTTAAGGCGGCAAGATGACTTCATTTAATACAGTCATACATCTACCTATCTAAAGGGGTCAGATAAGTTGCCAAACATGTGACAAACTGAGCGAATAAAAAGGGGGCGCATCGCAAGAACTACTGGCCCTGCAGTGCTAGGAACCTTAAATACCTTTGTGCCAAGACAACAAAGATTCTAGTATTACAGATAAGGAGTGGGATACAGAGTGTTAAGTGTGAAATATGCGACTTGAAGAAGGAACTGACCCAAGTGGCCCGAGAGGAGCTACTCAACAGCACAACGGGAAGATGTGCGATACGCCTACCGTGGACGTTAGAGTGTGAAGGTCATATATCTACCAAGCTGTGCAAACTACAGATAAAAGT
Source organism: Hirundichthys speculiger (assembly GCA_018398805.1). Taxonomy (NCBI): domain Eukaryota; kingdom Metazoa; phylum Chordata; class Actinopteri; order Beloniformes; family Exocoetidae; genus Hirundichthys; species Hirundichthys speculiger. Next base: position 1,185,671 of record JAGFBZ010000240.1, read on the forward strand.
TTTCAGGAGAAGCTTCTGGAACCAATTTGCTATAAACAACAGCAAAAATAGCGAAACTCTGAGGAGCTAACCCTGCCTGGACTTCAGATTTGTTGGTTTACTTTGGTACTTCCGTTTGACGCATTGATTTCAAAGGTGAGCAGTGAATACGTCTAAAGGCTACCAGTGGAGATCTGTCTCTGAAAGACCCCCATTTGAGCCAGAGTGTATGTTTTCCTGGAACACTAAATGGACAGAATTAATATGCTTTCAACTTTGATATACAATCTCAAGAGTCTATTAATATGAAAACTGACAGACAACCTCAGAGATGAATCATTGCTTTTGGTAATATTGCAGGACTTCAGAGCCTGAGCTCTCCACACCGGGCTTATTTCAAGTGTACCTTTTCTGTCTTCTCATATTTGAATCCATCTCATTGCACACAGTTCTATTTCCAAGCCATTAACAGTTTGATGCAGTTCGGAATAAATAAAACTTCAAAGGCTATTCATTTTTTTTTTGTTTACTCTACATCCGTCCATTTGCCTGATTTAGTTGTTGTTTCGCCCACCCACGCAGACAGTCGCTAACCCCAAGCTCCCCCTGCTTCTGTGCTCCAGGCATTCATTTCCAGCTAGAAGGAACTTAGTACTTGTGAATGAATTCATATAACAGTCTGGAGAAAATTGCATATTCGTTGCATATTTGATTGAGTCTGGACTGGTTAAATTTAAACATTATTGTCTCTCCCAATGTAGCCAACATGCATGTGACTCAACGAATGTGGTCCACACACATGTGGCCGAGAGGCACGCGCACGTGGGACACCAAAGAGTGGAGACACTCCTCCCGCCGAAGACACTCCTTGAAACCGGGTGGAGCTTGAAACACTCATAAATTAACTCGTATGCCAGCGGAAAAGAAGAAAACAAATTCTAGGAACGAATGTGATTGGGAAGGAGTTTATTTGTCTGCGTGGGACTCGTGCACAGCTGAGGTCTCCGGCATGCCGTTGTCCCCTTGACAGCTGAAATGAACAGGGACTTTACTGCGGCTGATGTTCATGGCCGCCACTGAGTCAGAGTGATGTACTTTGCAGTTGGATGTTTCCAAAAGAAGAAAAAAAAAATCCTGATTCTGAAAATGAAACCCGGGGTGTCCTAACAAATGAATGAATATCCGGGTATCCGAGTATTCAGGTCCAGGCTTCGTGAGTGTGTAAAGCACATGTGTCAAACACAAGGCCCGTGGGCCAAATGTGGCCTGCCACATCATTTTATGTGGAGGAGGAGCTTGTGCATTATTGGCTTAAATTTTAAACCAAAATTTTAAGACTTAAAATAAGCTTACACCACTCTAAAGCACATATTGACAATAAAGTACATCTCCCACAATGCATTTCGTCATCACCCACAGCAATAACAGTTTCTCACCATGAGCAAGACACCAAGACAATTTTTAGAATTGATGGACTTCAGAAAAACCTCTACAAACTAACCCCAATATGCCCAAGAAAAGAGAAGGAAGGAAGGCAGTTTCATGAACGACGGGAAAACAAATACAAGTTTGTATCTTAAGGTGAAATAACAGTTTGTCTTTTGTGTTATGAGGCGGTATCAGTTGTGAAAGAGTTTAATCTCCATAGGCATTTTGACAACAAACACGGAGCTAAGTATGCTAAATTCAGCCCACAAGAAAAACAAAGAATCGCTTCCGCTTCTGAAAACAAGGTCATGGATACTCTGAGTGATGTTACAGAGTCCATTACCATGGCAACGGACTCTGTAAACATCACCTGTGCCAGAGTAGGTTTACAACCACAAACCCCGAGTTTAATATAATAATGAGTTAAATATTTGAAATTTTGACCCATAATAAATGCAGAAACAGTTATTTAACAATATAATTAGGTGCAGTTTAATTTATTTTGATTTACATTGCATTTTGTTACATTCATGCTGTCAATCTGGCCCTTCGAGGGCAACCATGATGCTGATGTGGCCCTCAGTGAAAATGAGTCTGACACCCCTGGTGTAAAGTGTAAATCTTGGGTTTTCCTACTTTTCTTTGTCAGTTTGTGTATGCATCCCAGTCCCATGTTTTTTTTGGGGGCTCCCTCGTTGCTCTTTGAATAACTCTCCACCCTGCTCTGCTTGTCTCAGTGTTTTGTTTTTGAACCTTTTTTCGAAGAATAAAAGGGCCATTTCGTTAAACACATCATAAAATTTTGACTGTTTAACACATTTATGATAAGAGATGAGACAATTTATGTCCATGCTGGTTCCCCCAAATACAAACCACTTAAAGAGTCACTGGAGAAATATTACCCTTATGTTGAAAAATTAAATAATCTATTTTTTTAATTTCTGCGCAAAGACTGATTCTTTAACGATTATTGAGACAATTAATTTTGTAACTGATAGATGATATGAATTAAAAACTGTAAGGTGAAGGACGAGGGACGATCAGTATTTGTGGAGTAATGAAGAAGCGGTAAAATCATCTATAACCTTGTCCTCCTTTATTACCCAAAGGCTCTCAGAGAACCAGAATTTGTCAGATTTACAGTGTTTGTGAATTAAAGTAACACCAAGGACTTTTTTAAAATCCCAAAATATCAGTTTCCATTTCATTTGAAGAAATATTTAATTGTTGTCTCCTTGCCCTCATACTGGCAAAAAACAGCCAAAGTAACGCTGCGTATGACTTCACGGTTCTTTGTCAGACATCAACAACGGTAGACCAAGGTCACAGAGCTATGGTGGACATTTACTCACACACTTTAGGCAGAAAACAAGTTAATTACAGTCCGATTAAATACAATCCAATTATGTTCCAATTCAATCCACTTCATTGTAAGTCGCTTTATTCCTTAGAGTCCAGTCCAGTCAAAATTTCATATTATGGATATAAAAAACACAGCATTGATAAGGAACCCAAGAAGTTTGGCCTGCAGACTGTTACTGCGCCATTATCTCAATGTGCATCCAAGATATCTATCTGCCTTCCCAGGTAACACTGTGTCGGCTGCCCTTCTCACCTGACATTAAGAGGTGGCGCATTAATGTGTCACGCTGCTCAGCCTTCGCAGGCCCTAATGGACCAAGCAGTGAAAGGTTTTTGTGCTGAAATTCCTTTTCAGGCAGTTTCTCACTATGTAGCATAGATGGGATAATGTAGCCCGATGATCAAGAGATGCGTGCGCATAGGACCTCATTGGTTTTATTCTGCTTTCATCCCGACGCTCATAAAGTGCACCCCACACAGAGCGTACGATTGTCGTTTTCATCATATCGGACCGATCACTTATCTAAACGCGGTGGAGGCGTGGCTGTATTTAAAATGCTTTTTAATTAATTTAGCCACATAGAAATGATGTTCACAACATGTAACCGAACAATATTCCTTAAGAGCCAAATTAGTCAAAATGAAATCGCCCTTAAGTGAGTGCAATTGAACAATCATATGAAAAAACAAAAATACGAATGGACCAGCAGTTAAAAGAAAGAGGCCTCACAGTAAGAGCCAACTGCAACAAAATAAGAACGTGCTCATCATTAAGGTCTGTTTTTCAGAATCTGGAATGTGGGATGGCCCGAACCCCCTTCTGCATCCACCTCCTCCACCTCTTCCTAGCCCAGATAAGATCTCCTGGGTCTGCCCTGGGGCCTCCTCCTGGTTGGGACATCCTCACCAGATGAGAGAGTACTTTAGAGCGGGTGGGGGAGGGGCAAATCCAGTCCTGGAGGGCCGCTGTCCTTCATGTCTTAGATCAGTGGTCCCCAACCGTTGACCAGACCCGGCTTCTTCGTTACATTACGCCAATAACATAACATGAGTATAACATCGAAATCTCTGGTAACATCCTCTGTACCCATTAAATAAAAAAACTAGAAAAGTGCAGACCTCTATGGAAGTATTTCTGTGCCACCTGAGTTTGAATACGAATTTTTAAGATTGTAATTTTTCAGCATCAAAATCAGACTTTGAATTTTAAAAAACATCAGATTTCTAGCACTGAATTTTTTTTTGCCTCTGAATTTTATTTTGTTAAAACCCCATCTGTGATTCATGGTGGGGCAGCACTGGGACAGGGGCAGGGGTTGGCATTCTCAGTGGCCCGTCTCGATGGGGTGACAGCGAGGTTGACTTCACCATCGGATCCAAAAAATACAAAGGCTGCCAATAAGGTAATACAGAGACAGCAACACACTAAACTGTTACAGACTGTTAACCATGCTAAAGTTCTCTGGGACCCCAAAGTTAAACCCAAGGGGATTTTTGGTGGACATCTTAATATCAGAAGTGTTGTCGCTAAGACAGAACAACTTGAGAAACTATTGTCTGATTCAAATCTTGATTACCTGGGGCTATCAGAAACATGGTTAACTACTACAACTCCACGTAGTGCCTTTGCCATTCCCAATTATAATGTATTTAGGAAAGATCGCTCCAGGGGGAAAGGTGGTGGTGTCTTAATTTATGTGAAAGACACAATCCAGTGTAAGCAGATGGATCTTCCCCAAAATGGTTTGGAATGTGTGGGAGTTACTCTCTCTCTCTCGCCTGAAATGTCATTTAACATTGTTGTTGTCTACAGACCACCTAATGATAAAGATGTGTTCTTCTCAATGTTAACTGAGGTGTTCAAAGCCTGCAATAACAAGGAAACGATTGTAATAGGTGATTTTAACTTAAACTGGTTAGATGCAGCAAGATCAAACAAGTTGAGAAATTTAGCCAATCAGTTTAATTTAACTCAACTGGTAAGTAACCCTACTAGAATTACCAGATCATCCAAAACCCTGCTAGATTTAATGTTTACAAACAAACCTGATCGGGTTAGTAAGACTTACAATTTAGTCACAGGACTGTCAGATCACAATCTTACACTGATGTCAAGACAACTGTCTAAGCTACGCTACAGCAGTCAAATGAAAGAGAAGACCTATACAACATTTATTCCCAGGAAGGATCTTGAGGCCATGGATACTGAGATAAAGCAAACTAATTGGGAAAGATGTATCTGTGGGGAGACTTGTGAGCAGACTTGTGATCATCTCAAAACTGCTATCACCCAGATCATATCAAAATTTACAAAAACTCAACCACAGAAATATAAACAAAGAATAAATCTACCATGGTTTAGGGAAAGTCTATGGCTCCTAATGAAAGAAAGAGATACAGCACTTAAAAAATATCTCAAGTCAAAACTAGAGACTGACCGACTAATATTTAAAGGTCTCCGAAACAAGGTCACATGTCAACTTAGGAAGGCGAAAGCAGACTTTTTCCTGGATACAATAAATCAGGCCAAAGGGAATACTAAAAAGCTATGGAATTGTATTAATAAATTATCTGGAAAGGAGCAAATCAAAAGTGGTCCCGCGGAGCTCAAGACTAGTAGTTGTCACAGTGCAAACTCACTAAGTACACTATCAACAGAGACCAATAGCTTGAATATTGCAAATATGCTTAATGATTATTTCATTGATTCCGTCTTAAAATTGTGTTGTGCCTCCTCGGGGCAACAATCACTCTTGTTACCCACATTATCCGCATTACCTGCTGGGTCCTCGCTCAGTGGATCAGCAGCAGGGGCTGTATCCACTGTGGTTGGTCCTATGAACTTTGCATATATAAATGAGGAAAAGATAAATAAAATCCTTTCTTCACTTTCCAACTCGAAATCTAAGGATACATGGGGACTAGACCCATACTTTATTAAGAAATATAAAGATGTTTTTACAGTACCCATTATGCATATTGTAAACCAGTCACTGGATGAATGTGTGTTCCCCTCTTCCTTGAAGACTGCTATTGTAATACCCATTTTTAAATCAGGAGACAGACTAGAAATGAAGAACTACAGACCTATTAGTATACTTCCTGCTATTTCCAAGGTTCTAGAAAAAGTTGTTGCTGAGCAGCTAACAGAACATCTTAACTATGGAAACATGCTACATCCGATGCAATTTGGCTTCCGAGCAAAACATTCCACTAACACTGCATGTTGTTATTTTCTGGAAGTAATCAAATCTAGTCTGGACAAGGGAGGGCTGGTGGGTGCTGTCTTCCTGGATCTGCGTAGAGCTTTTGATTCTGTTGATCACTCTGTTCTGTTGTCAAAATTGGTCAATTCTGAATTATCTGCTAGCACTATTGCCTGGTTCCAATCATATTTGTCAGATCGCTACCAGTGTGTAAGGATCAATGATAAACTCTCTTCTCTTCAGGCCTGCACCACTGGTGTACCACAGGGGTCCATCTTGGGGCCATTGCTGTTCAGTTTATACATTAATGATCTACCACTTATCTGTGATGGTGTTGAGATCCTGATGTATGCTGACGACACAGTCATCTTCACTCATGGGACAGACGCAAACGTAGTTGCTACTAAATTATCTGCGGCAATGCTAAAGGTAACAGAATGGCTGAAGCAGTCCAATCTTATGCTGAATACGGAGAAAACTGTCACAATGTACTTTTCAAATAAACGTAGTCAAGGAAACTTTCCTTCCATTCAGTTTGGTAGCCAAATTACAAAAAATGTTGAGGATTTTAAATATCTGGGTGTCACCTTAGATTCCACACTCAGTTTTGATAAACATATAAAGAAAGTTTGCAGGATGCTGAAGTTCAGTCTTGTTAACTTCCGCTACATCAGGAACTCATTAACTACCGAAGCTGCAAAAACCTATTTAAATGCACTGATTGTGTCACACATCTTGTACTGTATATCATCCTGGTCTCAGGCCAACATGACCACCTTAAATCCACTCAGATCAATCTATAATCAGGCCCTAAAAGTCTTAGATAAAAAACCGCGGCTGTACCATCATTGCAACATACTAAAGAAGTATAAAATGTTAAGCTTTGATAATCTAATTACATATTCTAATGTCCGTCTGGTACACAAAATCATACATGATGCTGCACCACCACCTCTGAAAACTTATGTTCAGCCTCGCTCTGAAATAATTACTCGAACATTAAGATCAACATCTAGGGGAGACTGCAACATTCCCAAAAGAAGGACTGCCTTTTCTCAATCAGCCTTCTCTTTTAAAGCCATAAAAGTATGGAATGGACTCCCAGACAGAATAAAGACAATTCCAGATTATATAATTTTTTCACATGCAGTCAAAAATTGGCTGCTCAGCAACCAGTCTTGCTCACATTAAGGGGCTCATTTTACTCTCGCATTATTCTGTACAGGATGCATTGTAAAGAGTAGTCATTTTTATTGTTTTTTTTAAGCTATTGTAAATTTACCCAATTGTTTTTGCGATTTTATTTTGTTGTATTTTAATGTTTTTTGCCTTCTTGTTTTACTGTTTATCTGTGTTAAGGACTACAGATGGAAATTAGCTTGGTGCTAAATCTGGTGCAGCCATCTTTTTAATGCCACTGCACACGGTCCTTTAAATAAATAAATAAAATAAATAAAAAATAAAAATAAAAATAAATTCAGTGTTAAAAAAAATTGTTGTCTTAAAATATTCAGTTTTTCAAAATTCAACATTTAAAGAAATTCAGCACCCCAAAACATTCAGTGTAAAAAAAAAAATCAACATCTCAAAAAAATTCAGTGTAAAAAAATTCAATTTCTAAAAAAAAAATCAGTGTAAAAAAATTTAACTTAAAAATATCCACCTGTTAAACCAATCAGTGCGTCAGTAGCTATTGCCTTTAAGAGCAGGTTGCGCTACCCACTAACTGCTATGGAGCGTCTTTTCATCCAGATCAGAGCAGCTCTTGTGCAGCTCGTCTGGGACTCTGCTGTAGAGCTTCCTCCTCTTCCTTCCTCTTCCTCCTCTGCACTGATTTATACATAAAAATATTTTAACACAGACAATTCCTATCAGCTACCTGAAAGTCCCAGATAGTTGGTGCGCTCCCAGTAAACACGCTCTGGTCGTCTATGGTTTAACTGGCGAGCAAGCCGTTTAAGACGATCCTTGCCATTTTCTCAGGGGTTCAACTGAGGCCAAATCACGCTTTTTATACAAGAGTTAATTCGAGAGGTAGAGCCATTTGTGCACGTCCACATGTGACCAGGTGGACGCACGTTGATGACATTTGGACGCGCCAGGTAGCGGGTGGTCTGACCACCCTTTCCGCTACCCTAAACCCACGATTGCAAAACACAGAGTTTGCGGAAAGGACAAAAGACCTACGTACGTCTGCCACACCTACGAACTGAGTAAGAGAGTCAGCAAAACGGGTAGCAGCTATAGCGGGTGGAAGATTGCATTAGTGGTTAGCAGAGGTTCCTATACCCGCAATTTGGGGGTAGCTGCTAGTGTAAACGGGTAAGGGGAAGTGTACGATCGGGGCCTTAGTCTTTTAGAGGCTAAAACAGAGACAGTAATTTTTCCACCACAGTTTGCCTCGTTACGTACTCACTATGTTGGATGTCCATTTGTCTGTATGTACCAACCAACGAACTCATCAACAGTCAGGAACTTCCTCATCTACCAGTTATCTAGTTAACTTGCTGAGATACCATCTAATAGATGAGATAAGTTGATAGCTGAGCAAACTTAGTCTGACACCAAAACGCTGGTATAAAAATCAGTCTATACCTGCAAATGCAATGTATGGCATTCAGTCTGTTCTGTCAGTATGATCTTTTTAACTGGAAAAATGAAACCTCTCTCCTCCCTCTTTGTCTCCAGACACTCTCTCAGTGCCTCGCTGGTCCCCACAGATTCCCCGAAGAGATCTGGGAAATTCAATAAAACACAGGTGAGAGGAATAAGGCTTGGGTTGGGTTGTATGACTTTTTTTTCTTTTTTTTATTTGCATAATGATGTTCAGATTTTGCTCCGTCCTCACCGTACTTCCTAAAAATGCAAGTGATCAAAAACAGCAGCAAAAAAACGAAACCATGTTAATTTTGAGATGTGAGCTGTTTTGCTTGTTGAAAGTCAGCAAGGTGGAAAGAAGATCTCTCTGCTTCACCGCTCAGAGACGTGTAATTTATCAAGCTGGTTGTAAAAAATGTATTTTTTTATCCAACAATATCATTGATGCCAGTTTGCTTATTTGGAAGTCGTGCCCCTGACTGTTTGAATTGTTAAAATAAACTCAGTTGTGCAGGCTTCCATCTTCCCTGAATGATAAACTTTTCATGCTGTATCTGCCCTGACTGTGTTATGATCATTCATAATTGACAGTTCACTAAAAAAAAATAAAAAATCTGTCAAGTGGAACTGGCTCGACTGAGTTGTGATTCTCATTTGAGCGAAGGAGGGGCTTAATGAAGAGATTTGGATCCTGTCAAACAGCATTAGTCAACTGCCATCAGCCAGTCGACCACATTGCTGGCATCCATGCTTTGCATCAGCAAATACTGCCAGTTGTTCCAACGTGCAGGCCTGTCCGTGGGGGGAATTGGTTGATGCACGTGGTGCGTTTGTTACCCCGAGAAGAGGCTGTGTCGGACTCTTCAGGCATGACGCAGGCCTCTGAACTCCCATCAGTTAGGCTGGTTGTTGTATTGATGCAGACCCCGTGGCCTCTGTGCAAGATGTTTATTCACACTGGGTTCCTGGAAGATGGAAAATGAAATGGGCTTGAATTAAATCAGGAGGTGAGGAGGATTAGAAAGGTAAATGGTTTCAGAGGGGAATAACTTCTTCAGGCATCTATTATCCTTGCAGATATGCGGCGGGTCATGCGGGGAGAGTGATGCACTTTACAAAAGCTGTCTGTCAAAAAAAGCATCGCGGATGGTAAAAGGCTCAGACCAGGCCTCTGCTCATAGTAATCCCCAGATCTTATGTGTCAAAGAGATGTGCAACAAGCTGAAAGTGATACCCTTTCCTCCCCTCCTCATTCTGTCTTCTTTTACCTGCAGGTTTTCCACAAAGTACTGGATGTCCCAGACATGCATAGTATGTGGAAAGGGAATGTTGTTTGGACTCAAGTGTAAAAACTGCAAGTAGGTATCAAAGCTGTCCGTTGCAGCAGATCCAAGCTCACGCATTTTCTGATATTCCTGTAATGTCAAATCGATGAATTTGCCTGTTTCTGCGTGAACTCAGGCTGAAGTGCCACAACAAATGCACCAAAGAAGCCCCACCTTGCCATTTACTCATCATCCAGCGAGGTGGACGAGAATCCCTCAAAGGTAATTTTTCAACGTTTACCCATCAGCTAAAGTCGTGTGCAGATGCAGTTTTATCCGTCCCGCCGTGGCGATATTGAGATATTTCCGCCGCAAAGCCAGTAAGCGAGAGCTCCCAGAATGCGACCATCAAGTCATCCCTTTCTCCTCGTCTCTTGAACTTCATGAAGGAGAAGCATACTGTAAAGCCCCAGGATAAACAATATTTTTTCATGCTCATTGGAGCATTTTCATCGTGCATGGATGCATCGTTACCTTACTGAGTCACCCCAGGCTTGTTTGCCCATGTGTGTCTTTCCACGTACTTTCTCACGCTGAAAAAATAAAATAAAAGAAGAAATGTGCCTCCTGGTACCTGGGAAAAGGCTTCCTACTAATTCATGTTGTGTTTCTTAGTGAACCAAAGCTGATCGAATTGAATCTGGGAAAGGAATTGTCAGTAAATGCCACTACAATCCAAGCTGTATAGGTTAAAATGTGGCTTGCTAAAATTGTCTGGTTATGGACGTTTTGAGAAAGCGTTGAGAAAGTAATGTGAAGTCTATCATCTAGACTTATCTTATCTTAAAGCTCAGCCATTCCCAAACTTCAGAATACCAAGGCCCATTTGAAATGTGAAAAATCTCTGCCGCCCGTGCAAACCTTTAATCACAACTGTGATCAACATCCAGGACTACAAGCTACGTTCCAATATTAATGTAAGGGATTAACAAATAAGGTAAGATAATTTCAAGATAAGATAACAGTAGAATAACACTTATTAGGTTTGTTTTATTGTTTCAAAATATTATAATAAATATTCTACAGTAATTAAAAACATATTTTAAAAAAAATCGACGATTTAAAACATTTGTGTATTTTTAACGACCTTGCACGACCCACCTGCAGTACCACGCGGGCCACCAGGGGGCCGCGGCCCGTACTTTGGGGAATCAGTGTTATAGACCAGTGGTCCCCAGCCCCCCGTCACCGGCCCGGTACCGATCTGTGGGTCATTTGGTACCGGGCCGCAGAGAAAAAATAAATTACTTCCATCAATACCGTTTGATTTATTATCCGAGTCTAAATCATGTTTTATTTTGAAAAATAACCGAATTCTCTCCATTACATCCGTCTGACTGATTTTTGACACACGACAAGACTTCCAGACCCGTGTCTGGGTCACGTAGCAAAGTTAGTAAAAAAACAATCATCCTCAGAAAGTGTCTTTGTGCGGAGAGGATGTTACGGATGTTCAGTTGTTCCGAGGACGCTTCTAATAAAGTTGCACGTGAATGCACAGCAGATATTCTATATTCTATATGTGGAAAACAACAACGGGAAATGATGTTCAGGCTCAATGAAATTTACAACATCCAACTTTTTTTTTTTTTTCTGAGCTGGTGTAGGAGGGCGTTTGGCCCGCATAACACTCAGTATCTTTGACGTCTGCGAAGGCATCAGTGCTGAATGATTCATTCAAGTTTTGGAGAAAGAGGCGCCAGCATCCAGACAGCCAAGGCATTCTTCCAGCATGATAACACCAAATCACATCCTGTGTGTTTTACAGCAGCATGGCTCCGTGCTAACGGACACGTTCCTGTACTGCTCCTGTGATTATTCAATTATTTGATCTTGTCTGAGCCACTGAAGAGATAGTTGTGTTTTTTTTTTCCTACCCCCCCCATCTCCATTTGAGGAAACTGAAACAGTGTCTGCTGGTTTTAGGCAGATAGAAGGTTACCCGCTGATTAATTAAGCCACTTAGGCTTGACAAATGTGATTTCATCACACGCTGTTTGTACTGACACTGACGGCACCGAATAGGAAATTTCTATTATCGCCTTTAAAACTGAGATTCCTTTGTCTCTCTCTGCCCCCCCCTCCCCCACCCCACTCCAACTAAGATCACCAAGGAACGACTCAAGGTAAAAAGCACTAATTAGACTTCTTTTTGTCTGCATTATGCGACAGTTTATTAATGACATGGTTTGCAGAAGAAAACTTTTTTCCCCCCCTCATACTGTCTGTGTGTGATAACAAATGGATGGTATTCAGGAAAGGACAGTTTGTACATTTTTCACTTTAGAAGCCCAGCTGATTATTCTTAAGCTTTATTGTGTAAGTGTTTTTTTTTTCAGTCCCCCACAGTATTTTATTTTCATTATCCCCCCCCTTTACTTTCTTCTGTAGTAGCTCGTCTGGTACGGACTGAATCAGTGCCATGTGACATCAACAACCCGCTCAGGTACACAGACCTGCACATCAGTCAGACGCTCCCCAAAACCAACAAAATCAACAAGGTAAGCGTGAAAAACGGGCCGTGAGTTGCAGCACACGTGCAGCCTTGTCATGCGCATTGATTGTTTTTGGGAGCCGGTTGTGAGTCACTGTGTATTTCCCCTGGGACAAGGAAACAGTTTAAAAATGTCTTCAGTTATACTGATGTTTGCACAGATAAATTTGTTTTTATGTGCTCAACATTTTTGCAGACGGCTGGTCTCACCCGTTTGTGCTCATATCAAAACTCAGACGAGACGTGCACGTTCAGAGGGGAACAAAACTGACACTGCTGCACAGCTTGTGCATGTGTAGTTCTAGAAGGCTGGTAAAAACACAGATATGTAGTTTTGAACTGATCATTCTATTATCCGTTGACTTTTTGGACTTGTATTCTAGCTGCAGTGTAGAGCTGAGCGATTTTATCGATTCTGCGATATATATCGATATTTTATTTCCCCAGAGAGTATCGATTTTTCGGCCGTGGGTATCGATATTCTAAGCTTCTTTCAAAACCCCCGTGTCCCACCTTTAAAAGCTTACAAGCAACAATTTGCACAGTTTAAATAAATGAAACTATTTTTCTCAACAAATCTTTTATTCATTTTGTCCAGCATTTGCAAGCTGCCTGTCAGCCATATAATGTGTCATTGATGCTTTCAGTTCAATTAATTCAAACAAAGTCATTGGAACACTCACAAGATGTCACCAAAATCACTTTGTCCCTTTAAAATCTTTCGCAAAATGATGTAAATGTATTGTAAGATGAATATCGATATATATCGTACCGTGAGCCGAATATCGTGTATTGTATCGCGAGATTAGTGTATCGCTACAGCCCTAATGCAGTGACGGTCGCAGTTTTAACTGATATTACATGTGTGTGACTGGTAAAGAGTATGAATCAGCGCTTAGCAACAATTAGGTGGGAAAGGATGCCTCGTGTCATAACATGCATTTTAAAACTGTGGAATAACAATACTCCTCCGTATATTCATATATATTTGCTAAATCCACAATAGCTGAGTGTAGAAAGGTCCAGACAGACCAGCAAAAAGGAGAATAGAACAGCAGCTGTATCACATGTGCACTCACTTTGTTATTACTCTGAAGCGACCAGGTAATGTCTACGAGAACTCTGGAGCAAATGTCATTCAGGGCTGCAGTGAAACTGGCTTGATGGTCTTATGTTTTTGTTTTTATGTCTGAAAACGTGTATCATGACTTATACTTGATCTCAGAAAATAAGTTGCTAATAAGTGCATTATAGTTGTGATGTTGAAAAAAAAAATCATCTTCAAGGAGTTTGGAGGCCACCAGTGCAGTATCTGAGGAACATTTAGAGCGTCTTGGTGGTGCTGTCACGATTTGGGTCTGTTGAGTCACGGCCAGGGACCGGATGTGATAACTGATGGGAAAAATTAATCCTGAATTCCAGCTATGAAGAAGATGTCAAGGCAGGTCTGTTGATGAACTGAACCTGAAGAGAAAGTGCCTCATTCTGTGCGACTACAACCCCCGAGAGACGCGTCATTCTATCAAAGAATGATGAAGAATGAAGATTTGTTATGGACAAAATGTAATATTCATTCTCTGAAAGGACCTAGAAGAAGATGTTCAACGCCACCAGACACTTCAGTACTAAAAGAATGGCCCACAATTACTTGGCACGCCAGACTCATTCACATATTTCATGTTTGATAATTTTCCACGCAGTCGTCTGTTAAATTTTGTTCTTTCTGTCTGCTTTTAACGACTAATGTGAGAATCTGATGGTGTTTTTGGTCCAAATTTGTGCACAAATTCAGAAGGTTTGCCGGCAGATATGCATGTGCCCGGTTTGAGGTTTTCAGAAAACAAAATTTGTTTTTCTTTGATTCAAAGGAAGCATCTTCACCTTCTTAAGCATTAATCATTAAACGTGTGTGGCCTAAACCTTTAAAGATTTGAGTTGGAACGACTGGTGTTCCCTTGATTCATGATGACTCCTTTGTGTCCTCTTGTGTGATGTATGATATAAGCTTCATATTCATAGGTACCTCATCATAATAATGGCAAGAATGATATGGTTTTCAGTTCAATTTAGCACATTTAGAGTGTCTAAATCCACGCAATAAGTGTTTCTAGTGAGTAATTATTTTCCTTTAGTACAGTACAGCTTGTTCACATCTGAATAATACATCTGAAGACTCTTATCCCTGTTGATATTTGCACCGTAGTAACCTCTAGATACAGAGAACACAAGCAGCAGTTCCACCTACACTTGCAGGTCAAAAACATAACCAAACGCAAAAGTACTAATACTAATTATGAAAAATATTTATTGTGCACCAACTGTTTTGTAGCTCCATTTAAAAACTCCTCGCTTTTCAAAGGTTGCTGTTGTCAAGTGCTAATGCACCTGTGCACAGCAGCTGTCAATCATCATGCATCTAATTCTGTCTTTTAATCAAAGTGCAGTTAAACTCAAAGCTACAGAGTTCAGAGTTTGATGTTCATGACAAAGACGAGTAGCTTAGAAGACAAAGCTTGGTACGCGGGGATAAGAAACATCAGGGACAAGGACGGAAATATCTTTTGTTTCATTTTGTTTAAGCTGCATTCATAGTCCACCCACTCACTAATGACGGGCTTTTTATCTCACTCTTTCTTCTGCTTTTGATCTCATCTTTGCCTTGAGAGAGGACACGTGGGATTGGCATTGGTGAAAGTTGGGCATTTCCAAGAGTCGCTATGAAACAAATGGAAACTGGTTTGACAAACTCCCAAGCGGCCTTGAGGATTCTAGCAAGGCTACAAAGCTGGTCCAAGTGATTCACAGCAGGACAGAACCTTCATTGTGCCTCCTGAATCAAAGGTTCGATTATCAGCTGCACCTTCTTCTCCAGCGCCCCGTGCATAGATCTTATCGTGGAGGCCGAGGAGTGTGATTCCTTCGTAATTAGAACACACCCTCCACTGAAACCGCCGCTCTACATGACTTTTATGGACAGAACCTCTCCTACGTGCAGAGGGAGTTCGGTTTGTGATCTCAGGATTGCATCTTGGATTTTTGCAGATGATTTTGTCCTGTTGGTTGCCATTGAGCTGTGATCTCCGGCCCTCACCGGACACGTTAACAGCCGAGCGTGGAGCGGCAGGGATGAGAATCCTCCTCTCCAAATCTGAGACCATGGTTCTCAGTCAGGAAAGGGTGGGATGCCCTCTCTGGGTTTTCAGTGTCAGTCTCCCGCTTCATTATTCCGCCCCGCTGAACAAGTCTCTAAGATACATGAGCTCCTCCAGCACCTCGGATGGATCCGTGTGGTGAACTCTGCGCCAGTTTCCTGTGGTGAAGAGGGAACTCTGTTTACCATACTCAGGAACTGTGGTTAGTGACCAAAAGACGAAGACAGTGTCTAACTCAGCATGTGACTGAGCCCACCCATAAAAGGGCGCGGCTGAAATGAATTTCCTCCGCAGGGTGGTCGGACTCTCCCTAGAGATGACTTCAATCATTCACGTCAGTTGAAGTGGTTCAAGCATCTTGTTAAGATGCCTCCTTGTTTTAGGCATGTCCAATCAAGAGGAGGCCTCGGGGCAGACCCAGGACACGAAAGATCACGTCTCTCAGCTGACCCGGGAACACCCTGGTGTAACTGGTTCGGCGAGTTAAACCTTAAAGGGTACCACATCCATAGTTGTGAACAGGCGAGGAGCGTCAGGGGGGACTGGGGGGGCGGTGCCCCCCCCAGCCTGGGCCCAGGAGGGCCCGGCGAAAGACAAAGAAACAGGTCTCGCTCCAGGCATCAGTCACGCCTTGCGCAATACTGGATACAACAGCTTCTGCGACAAATACATGTGCTACGTATGAGGTTATATATATGAGGTTTTCCCAGCCAGACTGAGTCATGGTTGGTCAAAAAAATTTAAGACTGACTTAAATTTTTAGGTTTCTTCAACACAGTGAATTAAATGTTGTGCTGCATGGCTGGCTTCATGTTCACTCTCACAGTTAACTTTACAATGTGCACATTTACAAGTGGGTCGCCGGTAAGATCTCCAAATGTATTTTGGGTAAAATCGTCATCAACAGTCGTCTATCAGCGTCATCATCAGTCACTAGTCAACAGAGTCTATGTGGTGCAGGGTAGGTGGGTCACGGATTAATTAAATCATGAGTGACAGTTCATACAAGCATAAAAGTGGAGCAACAAAATGCAAAGAAAAGGAAAAAAAGAGCGCAGGAAAAGACTAAACTAGATATATATCCTCCTGGAGATGAACCTGACATTGTTGGCAGCGAGTCAAGCCCACCAGAACTGGCACCACGGTCAGGGAGCCAGATTTACAGGTACAATTACTCACAGTCACTGTCACTAAAAATAACATGTGAGTTAGTTGTAAACTGTTGATGTGGTTGTTATCAGAGTAGCCCGACCACACTAATGTTATTATTAGGGGCCAGGTAGCCTAATGCTTTTGTTGTTCTCATGGTTTGTTAGACTTCATGTTGGTTTTGCCGGGTTACTATTGCAAAAAGGCTTGTACATCGACGTGCTCGGAGTTGATATTTATTAACAGGAATGGAAACACATCAAGCGAGATCGGCACTTGGTACCGAGCAGAATGAATGAATGAATGAATGAATGCTGGTAGCTGCTATGACAACAACTGGTGCGTCTTCCACGTGACGTCACAACTGCATACCGTCAAATACATTTTAGACAATATATTATTCCATAATACTACAGGTTTGATTGATTTCAGAATGACATGGTAGCTCTTTGTGGTGTTGTACTCTTACTTTCCAATGCTTTGAGCTATGTGTGAAAAATGTAGTAATGCTTGTAAACCCCGCTGTTGCAGGCATGTGTATGTTGTAAAATGATGTAATCACAAGCTTTATTGGGCTTAAAGGGCCCGGTCATGGGCCCCGCCCCCGGCCCAGCAGTGACATGCTTCTCCGCTGGTTGTGAATCATTGTAATAGTTCATTCACTGCAAAGCGCATATGCTCTGGATCACTGCAATGCATTTTCAAAAGCCTTTCTTACATCTTGTGATTGATTTCCTACCATCCAGGGAGCATTGATTTCTCCCCATTCACATGCACATTGAAAATCAACAAGCGGAGGCCAGAAACTTGGTAGAAGAACATAATCCATCAAACTGAAAAGTTTGCCGTCCATCTTTTTGTCAGTTATGTTATTATTGGATTGCAGGCTGAAACCTCTAACTGCCGGTGCATTCAAGGCTGCTCTGTCATCTGAGATTTAGCACCCGACTGCTCATTAGAAGAAATGTTCAGGTTTTTTATCACATTTTTTTCCCCCTCTGTTTGTCTTTTGCATGCAAATGCCAGACTTTGTAATTAATAAAGAGTGTTTCAGCAGTGCCTGCAAAGTGAGGAGACTTCATAACAAACGTGATTATTTTACTGTTTAAACTGACAAAATGACATTGGTTGAATAGTAATTATTCAACCAATGTCATTTATAAATTATTCAACCAAAATTTAATTATACTTAAATTATATTTAGCTATCTGGAATTAAAATTAAATTCCCATGGACTGCTGGGATGTAGATCTAGGGCCAGATCTTCCGCCAGATCTGCTAAAGCCGCTATTAAGGGATAGCAGGTAGCGGGAAGGGCGTTCCCCCGCAAAGAACGCAATCTTCCACCTTCCTAAACCCGCTATCCCACCTGCGCTACCCGCTATATTATGCATAGGAGTGGTTAGGGCATTCCACCTGTTAAACCAATCAGTGCGTCAGTAGCCATTGCTTTTACGAACAGGTTGCGCTACCCGCTAATTGCTATGGAGCGTCTTTTCATCCAGATCGGAGCAGCTCTCATGCGCAGCTCGTCTGGGACTCTGCTGTAGAGCTTCCTCCTCTTCCTTCCTCCTCCTCCTCTGCACTGATATACACGTAAAAATATTTTTACGCAGATAATTCCTGTCGGCAACCTGAAAGTCTCAGACAGTTTGTGCGCTACCAGTAAACACACTCTGGTCGTCTACGGTTTAACTGGTGGACAAGCCGTTTAAGACAATCTCTGCCCTAACCCTAACCCGTGATCACAAGATACAGAGTTTCTGGAAAGGGCAAAAGACACGCCCATTGCCACACCTACAATGTGAGTCAGGGAGTCGGCATAATGGGTAGCAGCTTTAGGGAGCGGAAGATTGCATTAGTGGTTAGCGGAGGTTCCTAAACCCACAATTTGCGAGTAGTGGCTAGAGGGAAGCGTGTGATCGACTAGAAGAAATTATCCATTGTTGCCTGGTATTACAGCTTTTCTGGTGCTTAAAACAAGCGCACCCTTATTACGGTCCCAGCGGTTCTCAATGGGTCTGATTGCTGCTGGGGGCGTGGCTAAGCTGACAAATGTTTGTCATTCATTTTTTGTCTGTGTGTGTGAATGCAAGTAAAAACAGAAAAGTAATGGAACTATCCATTTTGTTTGTCTTCACTGAGTAAGTAAGAAGTAGAGTCATGCAACATTTTGGTGCCGAATCCCGGGACAGGGGATAAGAAGAGATGAAAAGTCTCAGATGCATGAGAATAAAGAAAAGAACCTCAGTCCGTGCGTCCACAACCAGGATAATAAGTAAAGTTGACGATGAACTCAGTAAGGAATCACCGGATCCTGATTTACTTGAGGAGTTCATGGAACAGTTGTTATTAAAAGAAGAATGGTTGGATAAACTTGATGAAGAAATTGAAGAGGAGACAAAGATGGAGGCCTTGGAGGATGAAGTAGCAAGAGTCATGGAATATAAGGAGCACATAACTAAGCGGAAAACAATGATAAAGAGAGTGCTTAAGAGAGCGCAAGGAGATGCAAGCTCTGTGACATCCTCCGAAGTGGAGGTTGTGTGTCAAAACGTGAAGTTGCCCAAACTTGTCATTGAAAAATATACCGGGGACATTAGTCTCTGGCAGCACTTTTGGGGACAGTCTGAGACGGCTGTGCATCGACATCCCAGTCTGAAGAAGACAGATAAGTTCAGATACCTGCGGTCATATCTCACAGGAGCTGCTGCAAATGTGATCGCAGGGCTGCCGCTGACCGAAGCCAATTATGATAACGCCATCCAACTGCTACAAAAAAGGGTTTGGCCGGAAAGATCTTGTTATTAACGCACACATGACCAAGCTTCTTAATCTTAATTCTGTCATAAATGCCAGTGACGTAAAAGCACTCAGATATCTATATGATAACTGGGAAATACAGATCCGCAGTTTGGCTTCTATGGGAGTTGTTTCTGACACCTACGGCAGTTTGTTGTGTCCCATTCTGATGAAACTTATACCTGAGGAGATGACGCTGGAGTTTTGCCAGAATAAAGATGAGGATGATGTCCGTTTTGTTTGTCTTCATTGAGTAAGTAAGAAGTAGAGTCATGCAACATCTGGATCAGAGTTCACCTGACGGTAGGTTTACTACGAGGCCTTTTAGAGCTGTCTTTGATCAACAAAAGAGGTGGACATGGCCAAAACTGCCCAAATGATTTGTGAATTCCCAGTCCAGATGGGACCATGATGAGCTCTATGAGGAGTTTGTCAGGAACCAGGTTCTCTAGCTTCCTTCTACAGTCCAGAAACATGCATGCTGGGCTGACTGGTCTTTACCAGTGAGTGTGAATGTACACGGTTTGTCTCTGTGTGGCCTTGTGATGGACCAGTGACCTGTCCAGAGTGTATTTCTCCTCTTTCCCAAAAACAGCGGTTAATTGAGTGCAGATTCATTTTATTGGAAATCCCAATTGCAGTCTTATCTTTTTGTGTGAAATGTTGAGAAATATAACAAAAGTGATTTTTGTTCGCCTCGTTCTCTTGGATGATTGAACATCATCCTGATAGCTGTAGTGTTGAGGATGCTTAGTATCCTTTATAGAAAAGGAAATCCAGTGTATATTTATGGTGATGGGTTACATCTTTCCCCTAAGAGGCTAAAACGTAATTCAGGATCACAATACTGAATTTGAGTGAGGTATATGTTGACTGTTTTCTTTCTCTTCTCAGGATCACATCCCCGTCCCATACCAACCAGACTCCAGCAGCAATCCCTCATCCACCACTTCCTCCACCCCGTCCTCCCCGGCCCCTCCGTTGCCCAGCAGTGCCACCCCTCCATCACCACTGCACCCCTCCCCACAGTCAGCACGGCAACAAAAACAGTTCAACCTGACAGGTATGACTGAAATCGCTTGCTATCGCTCCCATATCAGTCGTTATCAGCTACTCTGAGTCCCACAGATTAGCTGAACTGCTCCCCAGCGCCACGTCTGCTCAACGCTGCTGCTATCACCCCTCAGCACGTGAAGAAAATCTGCATTGAGAGTGTGAATGGCGTGGCTGTCGATCAAAGTGGAATGTTTTACTCGTGCCTAGGAGAATGGAGTTCTATATTTGATAGGTTTTGTTTGTTTGTTTTTGTAAGCTTTTATTTTTCTGTTGCTGTTTGCTTCATGTTTTATCAAAAGGGAAGGAACAAATGACCTATGTGGATTTGAGAACTCTGTAGTCCACAGCTTCTGGGTTACATGCCATGCTATGCACTGCTCTCTTTGATCTTCGTATAATTAATCCATAACTGCAGACCAAAAACAGCTTTTTGTATTAGGCTTGGACCCTTATCAAGGCCTTATAAACCAAGCACAAAAAGTAAGGAGATTATTTCTTTTTCATAATGATGCTTCTCGGCAATAAATATTATATCGTTGGAAAGCCTGATTTAATGTCCTGTTAAATGATGTCACATTAGTGAGGAACATGCATTTGTGGGATGAGCAGCAGAGCTGAGGATGTGGGTTGCATCCATTAAAGCAACACTTGGACCCCACTGACAGAATCTGGACATAACAACGTTCCCCCACATGTTCAGGACAGTGAAGCAACTGATTGTCAGCACCAGTAGTTCAAAATATGAGTCAATAGCAACTGCAAACAAAAAAAAAAAAAAGAGAGGGGAAAAAATAAAAACTGTTTGGCACTGGAGGAGAAGATTTGGCAAATTTTTCATGGGTGCAACCCACGTCCTTAACTCTGCTGCTCATTGCACAAAAGTTCCTCACAAACGAGGCTCCATTTAAAAGGGAAATAAGCTGGCTTTCTGACTGTATGAGTTTTATTGCCAAGAACCATTGTTACAACAGAGAAATAACCTACCAAACACATATTTCCTTACTTTTAGTGCTTATTTTATTATACTACTAGTGCGTACTGATTTTGCCAAAATGTAGTGCATGGCATAAGCATGGCGGCTTGATGGTTAGCACCTCAAAGAAAGAAGGTTTCAGGCTTCCTTCCATGCAAGCTAAGATGATACTGGAGTTAACTATAACACATTCACTCTTTTAGTTGAGCATCTCTGGACTCAACCGCTATTATTATTCGCTCACTGGATGCCAGAAGTAATCAACATCTCATTAACTGCCTCTCTGATTAGCAGAGCTTGTTCTCAAAATATGATTGTTGGCCTGTTTTGTAGCTGCAACATGTAACACCCATAGTAAAATGTTGTTTTCATTCTTAACTCCTTGTTGTTGAACCAAATATATCATTTTGTATGATCTTGAACATGTCCCTCAAAGCGAAGCTGTGTTTCATATTCTCTGTTTGAACTAATTTTTACTGTAAATACGCAGCTGAAAAGCAGCCATGCAGCTGATCTGTTATCTTCTTCCACAGCTTCCAGTTATTTCAAATACAAACAGCAGTTCATCTTTCCCGGTAAGTACCTCAGAATCAGTCATTTCTCCTTCTTCAGTGCAACCAGCCAAAGACGAGTGAAAGGAAGACTGTTTTGATGTCAGTGCTGAATTTTACTCCCTCACCTTGGCCTCCTAATGATTTGTAACTGCCCGGACTCTGTGATTTTGTCCACCCTGGTTCCACGCGGTAGTGGCCCGTTTGGCAGCTTATTACAGCCGAGGCAACCTGGAGTGGTGTGAGGAAAAGAGTGAGGTGTAACAGATCTGGCTCGGCAGGTGTTTGAAAATGCATAAATATACTGCGCGGAAGAGGGAATGAAACAGGTTCGAGGTCTTGTATAGACACACATGCTGGTGTCTTGTTGTTGGACAAATTTCATCAGCTGCCTTTGTAATCTGCCCAACAGCGAGGTCAAATCTCTCATTGTTATACGCCATTAACATATGCTGCAGTGAAACAGTGGAAACAGCGCTAATATAACATGGATCACATAGATATCTGAATATGAATGGCTTGGATGGGACACTGAGAGCTTCCAGTCCTTCTAGTTCGCAGGCTTTTGGAGCGAATCCATGCAAACATTCAGGGAGGCTGCAGACAGAAAACAAATATGTGTTTCTCTAGCTGTGAGGTCATGCCGCCCTGGGACAATTTTTTATTTTTTTAAACTGTCACATGGTGTTGATGCAGGCATCGTTCACGACAGTGAATCCTCTGTAGTCGTTCTGTGGCAGGTACAACGCAAGAGCTGACCTTATTCCATTATTCCAACATTAGTGCTTCCATAGCCTGGCCAGCCATCCGACTTCTTCTCCTCTTCAATACAGAGAACCTGTCTGGTTCCTCTGGACTTGATTGATTTACAGGATGCAGTACCGGTGGGTGCAGAGGAAAGCGCCTCTGGAAGCCAGTGTCTTCTACCTTGAACTAAATAGTTTAAATTGGTGAATTGAGAGACACTTTCACTAAAATCTGAACTCATAATGACTTCACTTTATACAAACACTGGTTTCTTTATCTGTTTTTTTTTTTTTTTTTTTTTTACCAAATCAAAGTTATTTCCTCTTTCACAGCTGCAGATCATACACTATATTGCCAAAAGTATTAGCTCATCTCCCTTGACTCACACATGATCTTTAGTTCATCCCATTCCTGATCAATATGATGTGGCTCCACCATTTACAGCTAGAACAGCTTCAACTCTTCTGGGAAGGCTGTCCACCAGGTTTAGGAGTGTGTTTATGGGGATTTTTGACCATTCTTCCAGAACATTTGTGAGGTCAAACACTGATGTTGGACCAGAAGGTCTGGTTCTCAGTCTCTGCTCTAATTCATCCCAAAGGTCTTCTATCAGGTTGAGGTCAGGACTCTGTGCAGGCCAGTCAGGTTCATCCACCAGACTCTTCCATCCATGTCTTTATGGACCTTGCTTTGTGCACTGGTGCACAGTCATGTTGGAAGAGGAAGGGACCAGCTCCAAACTGGTCCCACAAAGTTGGGAGCATGGAATTGTCCAAAATGTCTTGGACTGAAGCATTCAGAGTTCCTTTCACTGGAACTAAGGGACCAAGCCCAGCTCCTGAAAAACAACCCCACACCATAACCCCCCCTCCACCAAACTTTACACTTGGATCAATGCAGTCAAACAAGTACCGTTCTCCTGGAAACCACCAAACCCAGACTCTTCCATCAGATCACCAGCTGGAGAAGCATGATTCAGTCCTCCACTGCTCTAGAGTCCAGTGGTGGCTGCTTTACACCACTGCATCTGATGCTTTCCATTGTTCTTGGTGATGTCTGGCTTGGATGCAGCTGCTCCACCATGGAAACCCATCCATGAAGCTCTCTGCTCTGTTGTTGAGCTGATCTGAAGGATACATGAAGTTTGGAGGTCTGTAGTGATCGACTCTGTAGAAAGTTGGTGACCTCTTCGCACTATATTCTTCAACATCCTCTGACCCCGCTCCCTCAGTTTACCTGTCCTACCACTTCATGGTTGAGCTGCTGTCGTTCCCAAACACTTCCAATTCCTTATAATACAGCTGACAGTTGACTGTGGAATATTTAGGAGCGAGGAAATTTCACGACTGGATTTGTTTCTCAGGTGTCATCCTATCACAGTTCCACGCTGGAGTTCACTGAGCTCCTGAGAGCGACCCATTCATTCACAGATGTTTCTAGAAACAGTCTGCATGCCTAGGTGCTTAATTTCATCCACCTGTGATCATGGAAGTGATTGGAACACCTGATTCTGATAATTTGGATGAGTGAGCAAATACTTTTGGCAATATAGCGTATGTCCTATTGTTCTCGTGCTATAATTATTGCCCAGACACATGAAGAGACACAGCAGGAGGCCTTTTGTTGCAGCTTGTTCTCTCCTGTCATTCTGGTGTTTAAAAGCTCTTTGAGCCAATTCCTTGTCTTTTTCCTTTAATATAAAGCAAGTTTAACAATTTCAGAGGGAAATAAGAGAAATCCCATTGTTCCTTGAGGGCTTTGCAGATCCTGAATTAGGCCTGTTTGTCCTTGAAGATTTTTACGTCATTACCATATTTTAACACTATGTTTGTGCATACTTATATGTGCG
Source organism: Hirundichthys speculiger (assembly GCA_018398805.1). Classification (NCBI taxonomy): domain Eukaryota; kingdom Metazoa; phylum Chordata; class Actinopteri; order Beloniformes; family Exocoetidae; genus Hirundichthys; species Hirundichthys speculiger. The sequence continues at coordinate 1,210,342 of JAGFBZ010000240.1, forward strand.
CCACTGTAATTGTGTTACTAACTGATTTACTCTATGATAAGCAATAGTGAGCAGCTACCTGATCTCTTCATTTAACAGTATAAAATCTGTTTGGGGTGGCTGTAGCTCAGTTGGTAGGTTGGTGGTTTGATCCCGGCTCCAACTGACCACATGTCAGAGTGTCCTTGGGCACTTTCCTCTTTCCGCTACAATACCGCCAATATTTAACTTTTCACCCATTGTGATATCCAAACAAAATAGACCCATTTTCTTTCAGTATGTGCTGAATTTCTACCCTCTTCTGTAAGAGTTTAAACTGCCTCCTCGATGGCACAGAAGATGCCATCCCCGTCTCCTTTTCAACAAAACCATGCAAACGAATGTCCCTCCACTTCCAGTAACTCAACAGGATGCTACGCTCGTTTTCAGTGGACCGCACGGGTTCTTGCAGTGCAGTTCTTAAAGACATGCTTGTCAATGTGAATGCACTCGTGCACTCAGAGTGTTAAGGATTAAGTGTGTGATGAGAGCGAGGTGCCTCCCTTGGAGACAGAGGCGTATGTTTGGATTTTCTTCAACGGCGGCTGTATCGCTGCTTCGTGCGAACTTGTCTGATGTGATCATTCCCGGGAAAAAATAAGACGTGACCATTTCCACAGCTGCTCCGTCACTGTAGAGATGAGGACTGAGATGGCCCAAATCTGTGAGGGGGAAGCTGTATATCATTGAAAAAAAAGCCTGTAGATTAATTTGAATTTGTGTAAGCAATAAGTTTTAATGCTGCATTGAAATTTGTTTTTGACTTGTTGGTCTGACATGTTGTGACTTTAATGCCTCCAGATGTTACTCCAGAGGCGCCTCCCAGCAGAGCCCCCCAGGTCATCCTGCATCCTGTTCTTTCTGAACCAGGGTGAGTTGAAAGCCACACGGAAGTAAAGTACTGCTGACGTTCATTCATCTCTTTCTGTCTTCCTCCTGTCTCTCCTGCACCCTCGTCTCTCTTTCTCTCTGTTTCCGCCGGTCAGGGGCCAAGTCAGACTTATTGGAGCACAGACATCTGGGTGACAATTTCAATGCGAGGGCCAACGTGACGGTTACTTACAGACTAACGTTGGCATGGCCTTTAGCTCACGCTACACTTACGATGCCAAGTGGATTTTCACTGACTGTTTGAGGAAGCCAGTGGTCATGGGAAAACATCCGGAAGAGGATGATAAGTGATGAGATGCCTTTCGACCCAGATATTAATTTGATTCGCATCTCAATCTATCAAAAGAAACGGGACAAGAGAAGCTCCATTTGTAGACAGAGAGTCGGCTGTGATGAAACACGAACCAACTGATTTATCAATAATAAATAAAGCTGAAGTTAATTTATCCTAAATACCAACAAAGTCACAAAACCAAGATGTGTCCGATGATGGGACTTTTCAGCTGAAGTAAAGCATAAGGAATAGGGCTATATGTATGGTCATGTTCAAAATATTTATGCCACGATAGTCCCGGTGCTGCTTTGCAATAAATTCAAGTCGGTTACATGAAAATAAAAATATCAACAGAATATTGATTTTACAAATGAAATTTGCATACTTGACAGTAGGCTTCTTTCATTTTTGAAAAAGACACCCAATATTATTCCCTGCATCAGGCTCCAAAACTAATTTTGTTCAAAATTTGATTTATTAAAAAAAAAATAATAATAAATCAGGGAAGAATGGACCAAAACAAACTAAAAACGGATCACCATGACCACTCTGGTACTTTTAGACAATGACTGCGGTTTTTGTTCAGTTCATGGCAAGATTTGAACATTTTTATTGATTTTTGCAGTGTGCATGCATCCTCTTTCTTTGGTGAGATGGATGGATGGATGGATGGATGGATGGATGGATGGATGGATGGATGGAGTTACAGCAGCATGCTACATTCCTCATGCAGCAAGAAAACATGGATTACTTACACAAGACATAAGGCAGTATGGAGCCTTTGCAAATACCATTCTACCCCTAATATACAGAATGAATTAGATTATCCTCCAAAAATACAGAATAAGATATTAAAAGCTTTAGTTTTTGTGTCTAGATGTGTATTTGACCAGTTGCTACTGAAAAAGACGAACAGCGACTACTGTGCTGCTTGCCTCATAACTGTCTTTAATGTGGCATACGGTGCCTGTAAAGCTAAGAATTTGGGAATCTTAGTCGTAAGAATTATTAATTACTGTGCACTGGTGATGTAATCCACTCGACTTGTGATCTGTCAGACACAAACTCAGCGACTTGATAAAGACAACAATCCGGTGACCTAAAATGAAGCAGGTTTAGAGGCATAGAGTCATGGCCTCCGAGCCGTTAGGACTAAGGATGCATTTTTTAACTTTACAGTGCCCCTAGAGGACAGATATTACACAGCCCAGTACACTCACACCCAAGCTGCATTAAAGCCACCCTCTGTAGAAATACCACCTCCGACCACGTGGAGGCAGTGTGAAGAAAGTTCATGCGCCAGCCCCTGCAGGAAGAGACAGCAAAGTGCACCTCTAGTAGAAAAAAAGTAGTATTGCAAGACATAACAGATGTCCAGCACTTATTAGCACTTGGTATTGTCAGTGATTTTTTTGTCAGTACAGAAGAGAAATATCTCCCTTTGTGGTCAGGAATGGTATTACTGCATAGAGTAGCATTAAGGAAACAGATATTTCATACATACATATATTGAGGATATATGTGGAATCAACTAAATTAGGTTATAACGCTGTTCCAAGAGAGCTTCACAGTCAATGCTCTTTTGGAAGATATGCAGCATATAGAGGTTTAAGAGGCAGCGCTCTTTCCAGCAGTTCACCTTTCAATCTGATCTGCAGAAAACCACTTTCCCTTCTGTGATCAGTCAAGCATCAAGTTATTTACCTTGACATCAGTAGAACTGAGGTAACAGTACGCCTTTTGTTATCTCTTGATTTAAGAAGTTTTATGCAGTTAAATATTTAGAAACCACTAAATTAGATCAGGAAAAAAAAAACCTTACCGTCCACCCTTGTAACACTGAATCCCATTTATTTCTGTTGGTCTAGATCAGTGGTTCTCAACCTTTTTCGAAAAAAAAAACGTCCCGCTGAGCCACCATGATGCTCTTAATAATGAATAAATAATTTATGTAATTAGTATTGTACTGCCGGCACTTTTTCTTGTTTTCCGCCATTTTTGATTTTACTGTAAATGTTTGTGATTAAACGTGATTACGTAGTCTTGATCGTGTATGTTTTCATTGGTTGTTGAATGAAGCCCGTGAACTGTGTTGGAAAGGAGTTTCTCTGCTGCTGTGTGTTTATGGGCGTTACTATGGCGACCGATCACGCTGTCTGATTGTGACGTAGAGAGAAAGCAGATTTTACGGGTTATGGAAGCAGCAGATTTGGGGTTTTGGTCTCAGACAGCAGCTTTATTTTGTGAAAGGAAATCTGAGCACAACATTTATTGAAACATAAATAGATTTGCACAATAAAAAAACCTTGAGAAACCATGGAAGTTAAAATAGAGTTCTCAAGGCGTGGCGCCCCTCACTGTTCTTGAGCGCCACCCTCTCCGCCCTGATGTTTCCAGCGCCCCCCTAAAGATTTAAAGGATACTTTACTCAGAATGTCAGAAGACTGGGTTAAAATGTCTACTGAGTTTAGTTTGAACAACAGTGGAACCAAAAGGATATTCAGTTTATCATGAGCAGAACTTGCAGGGAAGTCTGACATTTCAGAATGTAAGGGCTGAAAATATTCAGAATATTAGCCTGATATATGAACAAAAGAGTTAAAGATCCTGTTTGTATGATGTTCATTCAGCAGCACAGATCCCCAGGACTCATCACCTCCTCTCTAATGCTGCTGAAGGATAAATCAAGTGAAAATGATGTTTGTTATGCCATTTCTGCCCTGATTCAGTGAGACGGTGGTGCAGAATGATGAAGGAACGAACGGCTCCCAGCAGTGTCTCTGATGGAAAGTCTTCTTCTGAGTCAAAGCAGCACAGAGAAACTGTTTTTATCTCAGCTCTGCAATTTTTTTTTCAGCAGAAAGGCATGATATTGCAAAATTTTCTATTTTATAACAAAACTTTGTGATTTAAGGAGAAAAAGTTGCGATGTTGTTAGGATACTGCAGCGTAGCAGTTGGGCTTGGACACCAGACCAGGAGCTCAGTAAGTTCACCTCCATCACCAAGAAAAACAACTCAAGGATCTTCTTTCAGAAGACACATGTTTAAATGAGCTCATGCTGAACGTATCTGAGCAGGCGTGTCCTGACCAGAAACAGGATCTTAACGTCAGTTTGTCAGAAACGTCCCCGTAGACCAAGTTAGTCCAGGAAATCTGACGGCAAAGCTGCTTGCGACAGCAGAGAAGAACAGCCCTTTGATGGTAACCATGGTGATGATGATGAGAGCAAAGCTCCAAAAACAAGGATGAGAAAAGTCCAAACACATTTTGAAACATAATTTAAACTTGTTCATTCAGGTGGAATTATCCAGCTGTTATCTATGCTCCACTGATGTCTACTGATCTGAGAACAACCATCTGACCTTCTGCTCATTTGGTTTTAGCACTTAAATATGTCCTGCATGTATTTTAGACTTTACAAGAGTTTCATTTTTTCTTTATTGGTGGTTAAGGTTAGCACACTTAGCCACCAAGAAAACATACTGAGTGACCTCCACAAGGCACAAACATGTTTTTACTTCCCTTCTGTCTTTAAATTTGCTTTCTTCTCCACAAGCTGGTTTTTCTTGACATTTTTGTTTCATATCCATCACTCAACCACTAGACGGTTGTAGGAAATGACTCAATTGGAGATACTGCCATCCAGCAGATATAGCAATTATGTCATGAAATCCAGATGTATCGTGGGACATGTAGTTGAAGTCCATGAACGTCTCTGAAACAGAACAGCTATGGATTATGAGTGCATCATTGTTTGAATAATGAATGAATAAAAGACAGTAGGATAGCGGGGCTCGCATTCACCATGCGCCTAAAGTCCGCGTTTTCCACCACTGAATGAATACGGTCTAAAATCCTGATAAATAAAGTAGGCAATGGACTCTGTAATTTTCTGCGACCTAGGTGAAGTAGATGAAAACTGTCCAGCGTGGTTTGTTTCAGATCGTGCCCCGCAACTTCTTGGGTTCAGCAGTTAGCTCTCAGTTAGCATTAGCTTGTCCGGGTGGTGACGTTTCAGGTGGGCTCGCAGGTTGGTGGTATTTCCAGAGTACTTCACGTTTGTGTGACACAGCTTGCAAACCATCATACTTTTGTCTAAATCTTCGCTTTCCTTTTTCTTTTTAAAACCAAACTGCTCCCACACATCTGCTTTTAAGCACGCAGGTGCTGGGTTTATACTCGCCGCCATCCTCCTGACTGGCCCAGCTCTGAGAAAAAGCTAGCTTCTGGATAACATGATAGAAATGCTCTACAGCGAGAATCGATAAAATCGCCCAGCCCTAGTTGTTGCTCCAGGACACGCGTCCAAGTTCTTCCCGTTCGCCCCTCAGTGGCTCTAAATATAAGTTTTTGATAAAGATATTTGCTCGGGGGTCATGATCTGGGTCTCTGTAAAGTGCCAAGAGACAATTGACATTGTAACAGACGCTATACAAATAAAAGTGAATTGAATCTTGTTTTTCCCATTCAGCTGAGCCTTCTGGACCTGCCTCACCCTCTGTAGGTATTTGGCTGTGGCTGACCTCTGTACTGCCTCCTCATGGTCGCCATCTTCCTGTTGGAACCCCAGATATTTGTAGCCGTCCTGAACATCTGCTATGTTGCTGTCTGGTAGTTCAATCCCGTCAGCTGTGGTCACCTTCCCTTCCCTAAATACCTTCCCTGTCTAGTCCGAATTACATCCTAATGTTTTTGCTGTAGATCAGTGGTTCTCAACCTTTTTTGAACAAACGCCCCCCTGGGCCAACATGATGTTCTTAAACCCCCCCCCCCCCCCCCCCCCCCAAAAAAAAAAAAAAAAAAAAGAAGAAAAAAAAGATGTGCGTTTCTGTGTAAGCATGGATTTTAATTTGTAGAAATAGGAATAATGGAAATTATATGGAAATAATACTATAATAATTTAATACTTTAGTATTATAGTATTATTATTATTAGTAGTATTATATTATTTGTAAGTATAATACATAAGTGGCCAGTGTAGAGCAGCAGATCAGCTCATCCAACACCTGAACAACAATGAACATTTTTTCCACCCTTGTATGACGTATGGCGTAATGTTCGCTAGGGACGATTCCCTTAAGCGGAGATAATTTGCAGAGGAATTTTTTTGCGCTGATTCAGGAGAAGGACAGAAGCCGCGGAGGAGGAGGATTTACTGAAAGCGCCACATCGAAGAAGAGACAGGTGAAATATCTGACCTCTAGGCTACTATAAAAATGTAATAATTAGCTGCACATTTATTTGTGTGTGAACAGGCCTTTATAATAATATAATTGAAGCCTACCTTTGCCGACTGCAGAAAATGATTTAATTGCCGACAATGACAATGACTGATGACATCATTTTCCCATAGCTGTCTGAACTGAGCTGATCATTGAGCACATGGGACTTTATTTTGTTAATGGCCTTGACTGACACATTCAGGGACTCATTGAGTGATGGGGACATTTTTTTTTAGCCACCAAGTTGTGCCGGTGCAAAATGCAGTGTCCTGTCAGAACCTGGGGAACGCACTGCTTTAATAAGGTGGCGAATCCTCGGTATCTGCCGACCATATATGATCGGCAGATACTGAATGGAGCCACTGATAGAGCGCCAGCTATAGGTCATTTTTGATTGTACTGTAAATATTTCTGATTAAACATGAGTCGTGATTGTGTATGTTTTTATAGCTTGTTGAATGAATGTGCTGGAAAGGGGTTTCTCCGCTGCTGTGTGTCTGGTTTGTTTGGTTGTGACGTAGAGAGAAAAGGATATTCAACCAGGTCATGGAAGCAGCAGACTTGGGGTTTTGGTCTCAGACAGCAGCTTTATTTTTGGAAAGGAAATCTGAGCACATTTTATTGAAACTTAAGTAGATTTGAACTATAAAAAAACCTTGAGAAACCATGGAAGTTTAAAATAGAGTTTTCAGGCGTGGCGCCCCTCATTTGTGCCTTAGCGCCCCCCTCTCAGCCCTGACGTTTCCAGCGCCCCCCTAAAAGCTCAGAACGCCCCCTGGGGGGGGGGGGCGGTACTGCCCCGTTGAGAAATCCTAGTCTAGATTGTACCATTTCTCTTTTGTCTCACTCTTCTCTTTTGATAAATGTTAATACATGAACTCAGTGATACAACCCCTAATGTCTTTCATTTTATTAACGCTCTTGTCCCCGCTTACCCACATATTTGCATGCTCTTGCAGCGGCAGCTGGGAGATTTTTCTGGCCTTAATGGTCTCATCCCTGGGTTAATGAGGCCTGTTTCAGACCCAGACACCCTGCAGGACTCCCTCATTAGAGCAGAGATCGAACCGGTGGTAGGAAATCCTTGGCGCCACAGGAATCATATTATTTTATAAGCTGCTTCACCTGTGGTTGCTGCCCAAAGTCCGGGGCTGCTTTGCGAACCCCGTATTAATGTACCATGTAGAGGTCGGGGGGGGGGTGGTTGAGTTAAGGAAGAGAGTTCAACTGGGTTGCGTCACTGTGGATGTAGATGACAATCTTCACGCTGGGGTCAAAATTAATAGGGCCTCAGGGTGCAAAACCTGCAATGTTCATTAAAAAAAAAAGAAAATAAAAAATAAGACTAAGGATATGACTCTTTATTACATTTCATCCTGTTCACATTTTAGTAATCAAGCCGTTAGATGGTGAAACTATCTGTTCCTTTTGCCACCTGTGGGTCATAGCGGTTGACTTTTAAAACTAAACATTTTAAAATGTTTAACTTTAACATTCTGAAATGACGATTTTCATATTGCATGGACAGAAAACACGTAATCTTTGCGATGAATAAACTACAGCTAATGTGATTGCAGAAATTGCCAGCAGCCGGTCAGAACGGCTCATTTCTCAGTCATCGACTTGGCCTCAATAACGGACCCTACGTGCAACAAAGGTGATCGGCATCAGCCGGACGGCTGGTCTTTGGTGTCTTGCTGAAAGCAGACTGAAAAGGTTACCCGCTTACAGGCGGCTTTAATATCCAGCCGCGCAGCTGAGATCAAATCCGACTTTGCGGCATACTCATTGCATTGTGCTCTGGTGCACAAAAGGAAAAAGAAAAGAAAAAAAAAAGGTATCCCTGAAGATGATGGGAAAAGTATTTTCATTCTCTCAGCTTCTTTCACGCTCACAGATTCATGGTGTCAGACCTCTAAACAGTTGGTCACGCACAGGTGCAATCGATCAGCAATCAGTGTGGTGGAGGGAAAGGATAAAGGAACAGACCGCGTTTACATACTTTAACACTAAAAGACCCACAGCAGGGCCAGTTGCCCGAAGGGTTTTAGCTAATACCCTAATCACTCATTTTGTTATGGAAATGAGGCCTCAAGTGACTCGTGTAACTGCAACCAGACTGACGGGTTTAGGGGTCATTGACCCACAAAGCACTGTTTGACAATTTATCCCATTTTCATGTAGCTTCCTCTCAAAAAAAAGGTCATTCCTTTTGTTCTGAGATGGATAAATACCTCACTGCACATTGCAATTAAGACACAAACTGGAAAATGTGCTGTATGCTGTGGGATGGATCAACAGGAAAGAAGGGATTAACACATGAGTTTTTTTTTTCTTTGTTGCTAGGATTTATTGATAAAAAATAGTACAAAAAATATTTACAAATATTAAGAAAAAAACTATGCATTATCTGGATACAGTGTGGCAGTGAGTGAGTACATTTGAGCAATCAAACACAATCCTGGCACTGCCATGGCATCTCCCTTCTGCATTTTCCACATGTGTATCTGTACCCGTCAACGGCTCTTTTCACTGTGACAGAAACATGCATCTGCTGTTAGACTGAAATAATTTTAATAATCCACTAATGTCAGACGTCAGTGTCACACAGACAGCCTCAGTAGTCCAAATATACAGCTGATTTTTTTCTGATTGAACACAGAAATCTGTTCGAGGCGAAGCAGTCTGCATCAACATTTAGACAGAATTCATTTAAAAATGTTAGTTTTTAGTTGTAAAGTTTGGAAAGTGTGCGTTAATTAATCTATAATAGAATGCAGCGTAATATTTCAATTCAATTTTCTTTGTAAAGCATCTGTTATAATGCCAATTGTCTCTAGGCAGTTTACGGAGACCCCCGAGCAAATATCATTAACTAAAAGTATAATATTAAATCCTACACAAAGATAATGGCAAGTAAAAAACACTTCCATAGTGGGAGGAAAAAACCTTTAAGCCAAACAGTGGCAAGGAAAAACTCCACTTTGAGGAAGAAACCTTGAGCAGGACCTGGATCATATGGGAGGACCTTCCTGATGAAGACCAGCCGGGTAAAGAAAGGAAAAGAGAGGAGAGACAGGACAGAGAGAGGATGGAGGACAGAGAGAGGAGAGACACAAATGACTGAATGAAATGACTATATAAACAGATGCAGGTAGCAGCACTGAGGTGAGATGGTCAGAGGACTAGATCACCGGTCACCACGGCAACTGACACCCTGAACACATCTACACACACAGGTGGAGGTAAAGACAACTATTACTCAAAGGGATAAGACACAAAATTAAAATGGGAGCTAAAAAGGAGAACACAGTTTTATAAAACTTTTCCTTAATTGTGCTTGTAGACAGTAGAGCAATTTGTTTCCCCAGAGAGGGGTGATAAATCACACAGGGCTGAAAATTACATGTTAGAAGAGGGAGAGAAAAAAAAATCTGAGAATATGAGAGTAAGAGACTACTGAAGCTCATCTCAACTTAAAGTTCACAGCTAGTCACCAGTGGAGCCAGGACCAGCGGATCACGCCTTCCTCTCACAGCCTCCGTTCCCAGAAGGTGTTGCAACTGTCTAAATAACTGGCGTCACAGCTGTACGAGAGACATTTTATCAGTCAGAGCCACTGAACTGTCAGAAATGCTACAAAAACAGATGACATGACATGATTATTTCTCTTCTGTTTTTGTTTTTGGTGAACATGTTTCATGTTCGTGATTATGTCATGATGCATTGTTATATTTCTTGTATTTGCTCGTAGGAATGACGCCAATCCCTTGCTTCAAATCGAAGTTGAACCGACATCAGACGTAAGTTCCTGTTTTGATAGCTGAGACCTTTTGGTGCTTTTGTTCTTCTCTCATCACGCTGCTTTACCTCGCCGTGTTTTCGTCAGCGATGCATCAATGCGACATTACGGGTGAATGTGAGTGGAAAGGAAGCGCAAAGCTCCCACCATCACTTTTGGCAGTCATTTGCGTTGTTCCCTCATTTTGCATAATTTGTCTCATCTCTCTGAGGAGCCTCCAGGTTAGCTATGTGTCAAAAGCAACAAAAGGGAAAGAGAGACATCTTCACCACTTGTCATCTCTGTTTCCGTAACAATGATGGATGCTGGGAAAATGTGATGCATATTGCTTTGAATGATATTCCAGCCGTCGTCGTGGAAAAATCTTTTTTTTTTGGCTCTTATATTTAAAATCAAATCAGAGTATATCAGCAGCTTTTCTTTCCCTCTGGTTGTTTTCTCTTTTCACAACTCTGCTTTTTTTCTGATAACAACTTGGCAGCAGTCGGTGTGTAAATCGCACAGAGCCAAAGAAAAATGATGTCCTCAAAAATGCATTTTCACATCCAGTCATATTTACGATTGAGCGAATGTTTACTAATACAGTGTTATCTTCCGATGATTTATAGCTTTTTTTTTTTCCTCAGGATGTTACTGCCGTGCACATTTAGATGCCACAAATGAACTAAAAACTAAAAACTTTAAGCCATCGTCTGCTAAAATCCATGAATCACTGGCTTTTGCTTTCCTCCAGAATGAGGACGGGAACGACGAGGACTCTGGCGATGAGTTTGAGGAGATGAACCTGTCCCTTCTGTCGGCTCGTAACTTTCCACGCAAGGCCAGCCAGACGAGCATCTTCCTGCAGGAGTGGGACATCCCCTTTGAGCAGCTGGAGATCGGCGAGATGATCGGCAAAGGCCGCTTCGGCAAAGTGTACCACGGCCGGTGGCACGGAGAGGTCGCCATCCGCCTGATCGACATCGAGCGCGACAATGAAGACCAGCTGAAGGCGTTCAAACGTGAGGTGATGGCCTACCGTAACACTCGCCATGAGAACGTGGTGCTGTTTATGGGGGCGTGTATGAGCCCGCCCCATCTGGCTATAATCACCAGGTAAGGAGGAAGATCTTACATATTATTTTGGAGAGAAAGAAATCTGTGGCACATTCAGCTTGCAGCGTCATCCATCCATTCATATTGATGTCCAAACTGATGATTTGTCCACTGACAACATTCTTTAAAATGAAGCACATTTAGTACAGCTGTTGCCTTGTAGGACCCGGGACGTGTTGTCGGATGCTGGGGGCGGGATCCAGTAGCTCATTGGCTACTGAATGACATGAGCGTCTGTGCTGCCAGACCTGTTGTTCTGTTGTCCTACGTCAGTACAGTGATCCGCCCTTTCTGGTGGATGAAGTTTCAGTTCATTTGGATCCAGTTCAGACTGATCTGATTCTCCCACACTGTCACGCTGAATCATGATGAAACTAGCTCAAACGGCTACAGTGAACGTCGCGGCGGTGGCAGCTCAGAGATGCAAAAAAGTAGCATACCCTCCACACCCGAGCTGGGTGACATGACTTCACATCAATATCACGATTAACTGAACATTGTACCTCGATGACGGTTAATGAATGATTATTTAAGTTTTGTTTGTCAAGGTTTGCTCCTACAACTGGGATATGTCCTTTTAACAGGTGATTTTAAAATGAATGAAGCGAAACACAGACAAACTATCTATGGTGACTAACTGAATATCACAAACAGATGAAACAACTGACAAGATTATGTCGGTTACGGGTTCTGAATGTTGCTTTTGATATAGTTTCTGTTAATTTCCCAGCTCAGCTCCACCTGTTTCATTTCAGTAAATGCCTAATAGGGCAGAGAGGGCTGACAGGACAGAGAGAGGAGAGACACAAATGACTGAATGAAATGACTACATAAACAGATGCAGGTAGCAGCACTGAGGTGGTCAGAGGACTAGATCACCGGTCACCACGGCAACCGACACCCTGAACACACCCACACACACAGAGTGGAGGTAAACGGCTGGGATGGACAGCGGAGGGAACTGCAAGTCAACATGAAACTCAGGAAACTCTGGCCTGAAAACATACAGAAAAAAGTGAAAGAAGGGGCAAAACAGCACAACAAACTACAGGAAAGAAAATGGAGTGCAGTTACAGTAACAAGGTGTTCCTATTTAACTATGGAATGAGCTGGAGGAGGAAGGGAGGAGGAAAGGGAAGGAAAGGGCGAAGAACAGTGGAGACACCACTCAGCAGATCATGTTGGCGTCCCCCTGCAGCGTAGGCCTATAGCAGCATAGCTATGACGAAGCTGTGATTAAGACGAGCTACTCTAGTCTGAGCTCCTATAACTATAGCTATAACTATTAGCTCCTACACACTGTTGTTTAGACTAACTGTAGGCTTTACTGAACAGATATGTTTTCAGTTTAGTTTTAAAGATGGAGGTGGTGTCAGCCTCCTGAACCCAAACTGGTAGCAGGTTCCATAATAAAGGTGTCTGGTAGCAGAAGGCCCATCCTCCAAATCTATTTTTAGATATTCTAGGAACGACGAGTAATCCTGCTCTCTGAGAGCGGAGAGCTCTATTAGGAGCATAACATGCTATCAGGTCTTGTAAATAACGAGGAGCTAGGCCATTAAGGGCCTTATATGTGAGAAGCAGAATTTTAAACTCAAATGATCAAATGTGTTAGCTACAGCATGTTGAATTATTAATCAAGACATTACAGAAATTGTTCCAGTTAAGAGGAAGCTCTGAAAGCAGAATTAGTTTTCACTGGTGTGGCTCTCACTTTTTCGCAAACCTCACTGTAACTCTAAAGTTTCTGTTTCCCTCCGTGTCTGTGATTTGGGAGCTGCGAGGTCCTCTGAGTCGGTGCCCATCCCCTTCCTCTGAGTTCAGATGAGCCGCCGGTCTGCTCGTCTCGAGTCTTGACAGCGAAACGTACGCGTGTCACCGTCAGAGCTGGCTGCCACCGTTGCCGAGCAGGCGAAGCGCCTACACCTCTCAGGGCCGGAGCTTTCACCCTGACAGTCTGACAGCAGACGCTGCAGACGTAACGCCGCGCCAGCTTGAACACGTTCTCTCAGTAGTCGCCGCTTTTTAATTACTTCACGGACCAATGTTCACATTTTCGCGGCGGAGGAAGACGGGGCCGCGCTCTTCAAGAACATCACAAGCAGTGCTCGAGCTTTAATTAATTAGCTAATTATGTTCAAAAGGAAATTGTTTAGATAGAAGTTTAGAAGTCCTGCTGAGAAAAAAAATCATTAACCTTTTTATTCCATCCTTTCGTGTGCGAGTGCTCTCGTTGGAAAAGAAAGGAGGATCCTCCAGGTTTTTGTATGTTCCTTCTTTCGAGAACAAACTTTTCAGAAAGATTTCCTAATTTCCACCGCAGTCACCGTGTTGTCTGTTTTAAATAAACACTCCTATGGTTATGTGATTGCGGCTGATGGGAGATGAAATTGCCGTGAGCGCAGGGGAGCTGACAGATGAGCTGGCTGCTGATTGTTGAAAATAATCGCACACGTCAGTGCAACAGGTGGCTTTGTTTTCCACCGGTGCTCTGCCTCACGTATCTCACTGGGCAGAAAGGAAGGCATCTTAAAAATCCAGCCTTTGTCACAGTTTTTCATGCCTAACGACAGTTGGACACTTTTGTAAAATTGAAGCTGTTGGTTTATTAACCATGAGGGATTTCTGTTGTTACAGTTGAAACACGGGTATTGATTTTCTTCGTCTTTTCTTTGTTCCCCTTTGCAACTGTTTTTTTTTTTTCTTCGCGGTGCACGTCGTTTGACGTCACCTGCGATGTTATTTCTGGATCTTTATCCATGTATATGGCATAATTACTTCATTTTAGAAGCACAGGGGTGACTTTCAGCACGTCGCGGTGGCCTCATTAGCTTTTCATCATCTTGTCAGAGGTGCAGCCGCTGCCACGAGATGTAGGCTGCATCTCTGCGTTGGTTAAAGAAGAAGGACAAAGTAGGAGAGTTGCTAAAATGTACCTGCTGTCAGCTCGCCGTTGGGAATGAATATGCATGAACCGCTGGCCTCAGGTCCTTTGCTGGTCACCTGCGGGGCGCTGTTGGGGTTGAAGGTTTCAATTGTGAGCCAGCGGGTGGTTGTGGAGCTGTCTATTAAGACGCAGTCATGATGGCACCCCTGCAGATATATGACACTACTGAAATACAGCGACGAGGAAAGCTTTATGGAACCATACTGAGATTAGAGCCTGGTTAGAAGATAAATGTTAAAATGCGGGAAGAAAAGCCCTCAAAAACAAACAAAAACAAACTAATTAGGTTTGTATAGAGAGGATGCAGACATCCGCGGGATTGAATAATTGAATAATTCTGATTCTGTGAAAATGCTTTTGAAGTCACTGTTTCTGTCCTCTCTCTGTCAGCTTGTGTAAAGGCAGGACACTTTACTCCGTGGTGCGGGATGCCAAGGTTGTCCTCGACGTTAACAAGACCCGACAGATCGCACAAGAGATGGTCAAGGTAAAAGGAATTCAACGGTGACTCCCACAGTTGATTTTATTCATGCATGCCGTATTACAGCACGGTCACGTCCCCCCCCCCCCCCCCCCCCCCCCCCCTCCCCCCCCTCTCTCTTTGTCCTCAGGGGATGGGCTACCTCCACGCTAAGGGGATCTTACACAAAGACATGAAGTCTAAGAATGTGTTTTATGACAACGGTAAAGTCGTCATCACCGACTTCGGGCTCTTCACCATATCCGGCGTTCTGCAAGCCGGCAGGTAATTATATTGAAAAAAACGATGTGAATGAAACAAACGTGGGAATGTTTAGTGGAAGCAACCTTATGCCTTCAGAAATAATTGCAAATGAACCTTTTACCTTTTGGTATATCAGTCAGGGTTTTTTTTTTTTTTCAGAATTGTGTTGTTTACAATTTCTGACTGCAGAAATGTTCTAGTGCTGAACACATTAGTCGGCAGAGGCTGAGGAATTATGAATCGCTGGTATGATCAAAACGCCGTAGATGAGTTTGAGTATTTTCTTTAATTTTCCCCTCGCACCCGAACACACCCGTCATCCCATATTGTGACTCCTCGAGGTTGACCTTACAGGACCAAGTCTGTCATCTTCATCCAACAAACTGTTTGGATGGGGTGAAAGCTCTTTCATGAGCCGTCTGAATACACCTACTGCTGCCTGATTACACAGCAGGATGGAATAAAGTTTTGTATTTTAACTTCTCTTAGTTTTGACATCTCACAGATCCACAGTTGTTACCACACACACAAACCTCCCGGTTCATCTGTTCTACGCGGTTCGTGTGTTTAATGCAGTGCCTCTCAATTATTTTCTGCATAAAAAACAAACAAAAACAAACAAACAAAAAACCACTGTCCCCTACTGTAGCACATGTGCAATGACACTTTATTCTAGTATGGCAAAAAAAAAAAAAAAAGGCATGTTCCCTGGGGTCATACGTGCCCCCTGGCATCCCACGGCGCCCCCCCCCAAGGGGTCGCGCCCCACTATTTGAGAAGGACTGGTTTAATATCAGGTGGTTTGTTGCTACTCACCTCTTTGTCTCCTTGATTACATGATGCCCTTCAAGGTCTACAAGCGTCTTTGAGCTGAGCATGTAGATCTTCAGAGGTGAACCATTTCAAAAGGCGAATGGTTTAAAGATTTGTCAAATAAGCTTTTGATATCAATGTGGTACCGGGCATTGGCAGGTGTGAAGGACAGGAAGGAGGAACTTTCTACATGCGTAGTTCCCTGTATGAGAACTGAAACATGTTTCATGGTTAAGCCTGACAAAGCTAGGAACCGTTCATGCCAAGACACATAAATATAACAACGACAATAGAAGCTCCAAATTTAACAACTATAGCGACTGTGACAGTGGTAAATGATACAGGGGGGATCGTATGTGCACAGCCCCCTTTACTTTGGCAGCTCAGCCTTGAACTTTAGTCCTCTACTCACACTTAAATGTATGGTGGGAGATCTTTGAAAAAACGGTTCCAACGATCCAACTCAAGTGAGATTTTGAAAATATACACTCCCTCCCTCCTCCCAAAGGCTCCGCCTCCTCCTCTTCAGCTCACCCCTCGAAACCTCGAAATCATGTGAAACCACGCCTTCACATGATTCACGACTACATGAAAGCGCACGCTGTCTCGAGCGGTCACGGAAGTTCACGAGCATTTGCGAGCACTCACGTCGATTTGCCAACAACAAGTAGCATCAGAGTGGCTGGCTAACTTCAAGCCATGGCGTCTTCTCCATTAAGGATAACAACAGCCTAGCTAACGGTGTCACACATAGTACTGTAGCCTAGTTGACAGAGTTGCTAGCTTAGCCAAACATGCTGGAATATGTTCGTCATGTCACTTGATGGACAATAATTTCTCATCTTTCATTTTCTCACTGACTGGGTGAACAGGCCTACAATACCTGTAACCGATCAGTATGTTGAAATATTATATAATCAGAACGGCATCATCTTACCTATCCAGGAGAAACTGGGCCACCTTGGCATCAGTCTGGAGCCCCTTTTAATTTTTTAGCTGGCGCCAGCGCTGGAAAGCCGTACCGATAACCACTCTGGTTCTGTTTGGTTCTTCGGTTAGCTTCAGCATGGCTGTTGCTTTTTCAACAACAGTTTTCCCTTTGATTTTGCGGTTGACGTCTTTTTCTCTGCCATTGTTGCAATTAAATGATCTGTGCGAGCTAACTTGATTTCTGGCTTTTCAAATAGCAACGATGTGTCCGCTCACCTGATTGCCAGAGCTGTGGGAGGTCCTTGAGTAAAGAAACTGTGAACGTGCAAGATGGGGGGTGGGGGTGGGGGGAGTGCCTTGATATTTGATGAACATATTAGGCAGCCAATAAATGTAAAGATGATAGTACATTGATTGGTCAGAGTTTTCCTCTGATTATACCCTCTAGACTGGACCAAAACGTTTCATTTTTTTTGCAAACATGGGAATGTGAAAAGGTTTTCAGGCAATATTGTAAAAAATGCTGCAAAAAAAGATCTCCCACCCTACCTTTAATTAATCAGGAGGTTAACCTCTTCTGCAAATTCTGAAATTCCACTTTAATCCTTTTTTTTTTTTTTTGGCACTAGTGGCCTTTATTCACAGTAGAGAGACAGGAAGGGGGGCAGGGAGAACGGGGAAGACACGCGGCAAAGGGTCGACGAGCCGGGAGTCGAACTCACGACCAGCCGTACGAGGACTGTAGCCTCTATATATGGGCCGCCTGCCATAACCACTGCTCCACCGGGGCGGCCCCACTTTAATCCTTTTAATACTTAAGGTTTTTCAGAGGCAGGGCTTTTCAGAGGGGCTCTGAGAAGTTTCAGGAGAGACTCTGGGATCAGAGATGAAGAGATGTTACATTACTAATTACATCAAAACGAGATACAGGATATCCTAAATACGTGTAAATTAATGGACCATCTCTTGATCTTAGATTTCCACGGTGATCTGTCTGTCCAGCTGCCTCTCCAGTTCCTGTGGTTGCAAACCTGTTTTAGTTGGTTCTTTTTTTTTTTTTTTTGTATTCATGACTTATGTTGTTATTGTGACGGGGTTCCATCATGACAGGATTTTGCGATCATCTTCTTTCGTGGTCTTCCAAGCTTTTCGATGTGGAGCTTTCTGTGCTGACTTGGCCACATCAAAGGATTTTGCTATCTCTATTTCAGTTTTTTCTTTTTTTATTTAATTACATTTTTTTTCAAGTGTGTGTCTGTGTGTGGTGGTGGGGGGGCTGTTGATGTCCTCCTTCATTTACGCAGAGATCTCCTTGGGCATCATATGAGTAGTTCCAGTGAATTAAAGTCTACACTTTTGATCGAATCTGTTTAACCTCAAATCCATTGTGGTGCTGTATAAAAGCAACATCACAAAAACTGGACCGCTTTGGTTTTTCAACAGCTTTCTGTTTGTGTAGAAAGTAAACCTGATGTAAAACATGTCATTCCTCTTTGGCGTTGTACTAGCCATGGAGAAAAGAAAGGAATTAGGAGTGAGGATGTTTTTTTTAAATGCTGATATTTTCTCTGGGTTATTTAGCTTTTACAGATTCTTACAGAGGACGACTGCAGATGAGTGCTGTTACACAGCATATGTGGTCACTGTACCAGCTCAAACACATATCACCAATAATCGGCGTGGCATGAGCCAAACAAAGATCAGGTCTATTCACCTCCAGACTTGTTAGGAACCGTAATGAAATCCCACAGTTAGTGTTTTTAATGAGTTCTGAAGGCCGGCGCTCTCTGATTTCTTTTTAAATTTGGATTCATAAACATGACAGCGGCGGCAGAAGGAGTGAGACGATGACGTGCGTTTGCTCATCTCTTCTTCTTCCTGTATTGAGATGTTATGATTCAACGAGCATTATGCAGTTTAATGTTCTGTTGAGTTGTCAACAGTTTAACATCGATGGAGATACTGAGATTTCTCAGAGCCATGACCGACTGTCACTAACCGACAGCTAATTTAAACACAAATGCAACAGGACGATGCTTTAGAAACTGGCTGCAAATCACGATGACAGTCCGGCGATGCAACAGCTGTTAAAAGGTATCGCGCGCTGATTATGGGTGTGCGTAGCAACTAGGGGTGTGAAAAAAAAAAAATCGATTTGGCAATATATCGCGATTTTCGGCTGCCCAATATATCAATTTTTCAGCTCCTAATTTTTCAAAAACACTAATAATAAACAATAAATAGGTTGTTTTGAAGCAAATAGTTTTGACTCAGTTTGTCCTCTGAATGATCAATATCATCTGATGAACATATACAGTAACTTGATTTTTCATCTCTACTTTGAATTTTGATATTAACTGGGTAGAATACCGCAATGTTTCGCGATGTCGTGATAATATCGTGAATATATAATACTGTATCGTAACTAAAGTATCATGATACATATCGTATTGCGAGGTCCTTGCCAATACTCACCCCTAGTAGCAACAATGTACGGTGATGGAGATAAGGCACCGGCTTAGTTCCTTGGCAGCGCGGTACAGTACACCAGATGAATGAGCCCTGCTGAGCCTCCAACGTTTCCTCTCTCTGTGCAGCCGGAGAGAAGACAAACTGAGAATCCCCAACGGCTGGCTGTGTCACCTGGCCCCAGAAATCATCCAGCAGCTCTCTCCAGACACGGAGGAGGACAAGCTTCCCTTCTCCAAACAGTCAGACGTCTTTGCTTTCGGGTGAGTGTCCTCTATCCAGATGCCCTGCTGTTTGTTTATCCACTATCTGAGCCTGGATAATTATAGCGCGGTGTTGACGAACCCCCGTATCTGTCCATGAAGTCAAACAACGTGGACTCAGAGGTGTATTTTTGAAAGATCTATACAAAAAATAAATGAATAAATAAAGGTAGAAAGCAAAGGAGATATAAATACTTTCACTTTGGATTTTGAAACTTATTTACTTCATGAATTTGACATGCTGCAGACTCTCCTTTCCCCCACATACCTGACCAAAAAAAAAAAAAAACACTTCCTCTTTCTTTTTTATGTATTTATTACACGTCACATTATTACTTGAGACAAAACAAAAGTACTCTGAGTGCCATCACCAGTTTTCTCCTGCCATGACTGGGGATTTTTAGACTGGCGGTGGAAGATGAGCTACATTCACAATTCCAATTGTATTCTCTTGTGTCTTCCTTTAGTGGCTCTTTCTGTTCCGCATACTGATTTGGGAGAGGTTTTAGATTTCTCCATTCATCCAGGCTTTGGGACTGGAGCTGTAAGAACACTGGTTTATGGCCTTTCCGTCGCTGGGTTTTGCAGTCCCTGCCCAGGAAAACATGATGGAGTCGATCGCGTCGACCTCCAGCTGACATACCTCTGAAACAGCACACGTGTGCACCAGACACCGTTTGACATGCCATTCGTATCAGCGATGACGGAAAACAAACCATTTCGGCAGACTGAAACGGAAGAATTGACTGAGGCAGAATGGGGAGCGACTGCAGCTGTTATTGGTGACCTCTCTCCACTGACTACCGCCGCTTTCCTCCATTGTTGCTGATTGATTTCGCAGTTATACTGAGTTCTGCCTGCCTGTGGAGAAAAATGCATCCCCCCCAGCGCGTATGTGTGGGCAAAGAGCTGCACGAATTCTGACGTGACTGTTCTCATGTGCTCATGACATGTACCCGTGTTTCATAGGCAACGGTAGATTCATCTCCACTCTGGGACGTTTCACTGACGTGGCACAACCCACCGGATGGGATTTCGGAATCAGTTAGAGTTTGGATGTTCGTGTTCAACCCAGCTGCCACAATACGGAGAGTTTACTCATATTACAAACATGATAATAAAACCACTCAACAGAGTCGTCTGTTACAAAGTGGATATACTGCAGTACGAAAGTCGAGAGAGTTATCACACACAAATGTATTCTCTACGAGTCTAATAAATCTCTCAAACCAAAGTACGTCCCACCTCCTCCTCAGAAGTCCAATTTTGAATTTGCCCCAAGTTAATTAAAAGTCCCTGTGGCTCCAGCTCCTCCTCCACTCCCATTATTGCTTCATTTGTGGGGGTGGACCCTGCTCTGTCAACTCCTAACACAATTGCATTTTCAGATGGCTCCCCATATGGAGCTTTCGTCACTGTGTGACTCTGAAGGGAAAAAGCGTACAGCGCCGGTGCACAATGTCCAGCTGCTCTGTTGGCCTTTGTTGGCCCAGCTGCTTTGTTGGTTTTACCTGGAGGTGACCCCCATGGCTGTTATGCATATTCATCAACAATCAGCCGTCAGTACTCCTGGCAAAGAGCTATTTTTATTTTACTTAGACACACAAGAACAGAATGAAAAGTCTTGCTTTTGGAGACAAATTTTGTCCATGCTTCAGTAGAAATCCCGACAGCTCAGAAACGGGTCTCTGTTTCAGTTTTAAAGCAAAGACTTGATGGTTTTCAGTTCTTGGGACTCCGTAAGTGTTTGTTCTGGCCTGCACGTGAACCCGGTATGAGGCGTCTTTTAAAGATGGCAGGCGCAAAATGGTCTGACGCACTGACCCGCTCTGATCCTCCGTCTTCACAGCACCATCTGGTACGAGTTACACGCACGTGAGTGGCCTTACAAGAGTCAGCCAGCAGAGGTGATCATATGGCAGATTGGCAGCGGGATGAAGCCCAACCTCGCCCAGAGCGGCATGGGGAAGGAGATACTGGTAAGGGCTCTGCTCCTCTGTTTCATTTGTCAGTGTTCATGAGGCATTCATTTTTTTAAAATTGGTTCCTGGATGATTTTCATCTTTGAGCACTAAATGAATTTTTAACTTATTTTTCTTCCGCACATTCTATAAGATTAAAACGCATGTTTTTTTCCATGACGAAGGCAAAAGTCAGTCTGGATCTGGATTCACAAAAGTGTTCCCAATGTCGATTTAAAAGTGATGCCATGGAGCATAGGTTTTTGATTAATGCTCATCAGGGAAATTCATTGAGCCTGCTGACAAAAATGTCATATATTTAAATGTTTTTTTTCTCTATAATTTTAGCTAATGTGGAACAACAACGTTGTCATGGATGTGAAATCCAGCTGTAGAAACCAGTTTTTTGTCTGATTTTTTTTGTACCAGGTCTAAATATGTGTATTTCGGCTGTAAAGTTGAGGCATTAATATTAGGAGTCAGGGGAGATTTGCTCTGTCAATTTTCGTTACTTTCTGGGATTGCTTGAATCCGGAAGTGGGGATGTTGGCACCTGGCTGTGCTCTATGGGTAAAGGCCCGGCCACCAGGTACTTGCCTACAAGTCCCTATCATGGGTCTGCCTCCAGACTGGGCCACCAGGTCAGGGCTCCTGTTCACTATCACAGACGAAAAGATCAACACCATGAAAGAGTCATGAGAATGTCTTTGGTCAAAATCGTCTGTCCTGCATCCTCCAGTATGAGCGGTTTCACGACAGCCGTCACACTGGTCTCGGAACCAAAGACTACCTGATATAAATTGCTGACGGTGTCAGAAATCCTTCAACTCCATCTACTTACCAACCAATCAAAATGCACCTTGAAATGATAAATCGCGACCTTGCACCATTACACAGAAAAACCACAGTCGGGAACACGTTCTTCTTCTTCCTTGGCACATGTAAAAGCTACAACGGAGCAGCTTGTTTTCACGAGCTGTTTGTTTTCTATCAGCACGTTCAGTTCTACATCTGTCCACATCTGTCCACATCTCTGCATCAGTCATCAGCCAAGATTCATCAACTTACTGTCTGGACATACCATTCTGGACATCGTACCCAAGACTGAGCAGATGTAAACTGTACAAAGTGATATGTTATAATTTTATAGTACTTCAGAAATCATGCAGTTTACTTTAAGGGGAAATGAATGGAGTTGTGTTGGTTTTTGGAACCATAATGGAGTCCATAATTTTTTGACACTTTATTTCCTTCACCTTGTTAAACTTCACCCTTCTTCTTAAAATGCTTCCACTTTCTGAATACAATCCATATGTGGTTACAATAAGAGATGCTTCGATATAATTTTTTCCCTCCTGATACCAATTCCGATTCTTGACCTCTGGGTATCGGCCGATACCGACTAGCGATCTGAGTATGATATAAAAAAAAAAAAAAATTACACCATGCCTGACTGTTATTTAATTATTGTTGTAAAGCATAAATAAATTCAGAAAATCCAAGCCCTCTATGTCTAATACTGATCTATTTAGAAATAAAATAAACAGTTTTGCAAAATACAAATGGAATTGAACTAAAATAAATACATGAAAAAAAAATTTTAATAAAAAAATACTTTAAATAGAACAGTGTAAAACAACAGTGCAACGGCAACTTCAATAAACAAATCTAGGACTTCATAATGTTTTTTGAAATTAAAATCAGCCACAATTTGACTCAGTTTCTTTTTGCTGGTAGCGTAACGGAAGTAACCGGTAAATAAATCATTACATATAAATTACTCGGTATCAGTTGGTGCCTGGACTCCCGTACTCGCCGATAACTGATGCCGGCATTTTTGGCAGTATCGGAGCAGTTTCCGATACTGGTATCGGAATCACAACAGCACAACAGTACACTCATGTTTGAACAATTGCAACCTTTGGAATTGCAACTACAATACACTGCACTACTGTTATATATTTGTGCAAGTTGAACGCCAAGGCTCTTAAGTCCAACTCAGAAGTCAAATTTTCCAACTTTTGGTTGAATCTTCTCGCATTTGCTGATTCTGTAAATTGTTTTAAAACTGTTTAAAAACTGTTTAAAAACCACTTACACGCACTTCAGTTTCTTTAAATCTCACACTGAAAAACATTTTATTTTTTGTTTAAATATTCTTGGAAAGTATACTACATCAAAATGCAGAGAGCAAATTCTTGCACAACTTGATTTTATTTGGTGAGGTAGAATGAAACAAAATGTGTAACAGCTTGATTTTATTTTGTGTATTCCAGGACATTCTGCTCCTGTGCTGGGCATACAAGCAGGAAGAACGGCCCAGCTTCTCCAAGCTGGTAGATTTACTGGAAAAGTTGCCAAAAAGGAATCGCCGCCTTTCCCACCCAGGGCACTTCTGGAAGTCAGCTGAGTATGTCAAATGAGTTAGAGGCATAAAACAGCAAACAATCAGCAACTATAAATAGCAGCCGCCATAACTCCACATAAATGTCCCACCTCCATAAAGAATGCACTGAATCCAAAAGCCAGCCCAGTGATTTAAAAACTGCCCATGCTGTTTCTTTCCATGGAATGTTGGCACATGTGTGTACAGATAACATGACTGTCAGACACACGTTTTCTTTGATTTGATTTCAGCCATTCTGGATGTTTTTTACTTTTTCTTTTGTCTTTTTACAAAGGAATTGTTCCCTTCATTATATATGATTTGTTTCTTGGATGTATCTTGCTTGTAATTCTCAGACTGATCACATCATCCTGGAAAAAAATACATGTTTGAGGACAAATGTAGATTTTTTTTTCTTCCCCCCCATATCTTAAATCTTGTTTTGGTTTGAATGAATGTAACTGTACATCACATACTGTATGTTCTCATATTGTCTTGCCATTCCTTATGTCTGCCGACTGTGTAAACTGTTTTGTCACCGGATGGGTCACCTCATGGTCTCTCATGCATGGATGTTCTGGTTTATGTGTTTTATTTAAAAACTGTCCTCTTATTTCCACCGTACCATTTGAATGTGAAGAAGCCATCGCCCCTGCATGCGTGGGGACGTGTTGGCCCAGTTCTTTGATAGGAGACTGTTCTCTGATCAACGTGTGCTTTGAATATTGCTTGTGAACATGAGGTAGATCTTTGAACAGTTGCAACCTTTGAGCAGTCAGACTAGGACTCCCTCACTTGATGCTGTTTTGTGAAATCGCTGACACTTAAAATGTATTTCAACTGTTGCAGAACTTTACATTTCAGACATGCTATTACTGAGCCCTTTACCCCCACAACTATATCACTTTCCACTGGTGATCACAGTTGCATATTAAATTAGATACAGCAGTCAAAACTTGCTACTGTGCAGTCACGACAGTGATATCAAGTCATTTTATTCAGACATTGGTCACAGTGTTGCAAACTACACAGCTTTTTGAGTATCAACCTGTGCAATCCATCTGAAAAAATGTCCATCTCTGCATCGATTTACAAAACCTTTAAAGAAAAAAGTCAAAGTTACCAATTAAAGGAGCAACCCTCTGTCTATTTTTAGACGACACGGAGTGTAAACCTTCATTAGGGACCAAACCAATGCAAATAGAAGCAGCTTTGGGTGAGAATGGGATATGCGTTTGCAGCAAAATGACAATTAATGTTTGGGGCAATCGACCAACGTCATTTTAAATTGCGATTTTACGCCTCTGACAAGACTCAAAAATGTCATTTAACTAAAAGCAGCGCAGAAGACTTTCTTTGATGTTAATATCAATTTTAATTTAATGTGAAGGAATATTTCCTTTCCTTTAGGAAGCGTTGTCTAGCTGTCGGTGTCTTATATACCTGCTATCTGCAAGTACCTGCCAAAGTAGCTTTGAACTCTCATTCCTGCTGTTTCTTGCAACAGCCGCTCATTGGTCACGGCACTATGTCACGCATCAGCAATGATGAAACTATTCCACAGAGCTACAGTGGGGATCATGGCGGAGGAAATTAAGAGGCTTGAGAAAGTAAGGGCAGAATAGAAAGTGAGTGACCAAACGAGTATTCTTGGACAGCAGCGACTTAACCTCCATGCTAATAGCAGAGCTCATTGAGCTAAAAATCACAAAAATCCCTTTATGCTCTTGAAAGTAATGTTAGTGTTCTTTTATCAGGTGTCATTGAAGAGACTGAAAAACTGAGGTCATGAAAACAGCCAGCAGGTGATAGTTTGTATAGGGTACCTCTAGACAAACTAATGTAATTATAACTTTCTAAGTGTACAGAAAGTGTACAAAAAGAACTGTTTAGACTGGTAGATCTCCTCGCAGTTGCTACCACCCTGTTTTAGTTCCATACAGGTCGACTGCTGAATCCTGCATTAATTACTCTCAATAAACAAAAAAGAAGTGTTTATGGCATCTGCTTTCTTTTTTGTCCCAAATATTTAGGCACTGATCCAATTTGTTGGAAGCAGGATATCATAAACTTGCCTCCTTTTGTGTCTGTTGACAGTAACTTGCACAACATTTCGTTGGAAAAGAGATCTGCCTGTGCAAACTGTCCTTTTTGTACACTTTCTGTACAGTTAAAATGACTTTGGTTTGTCTGCAGGGACCGTATTCACACGATCTCTTCAGAGGATCGACAGTTGAGTCTGTTGATTGCCACTAGTGCTGACATTAATTTCTATGTTACTACAAACATGTA
This sequence comes from Hirundichthys speculiger, assembly GCA_018398805.1. Taxonomy (NCBI): domain Eukaryota; kingdom Metazoa; phylum Chordata; class Actinopteri; order Beloniformes; family Exocoetidae; genus Hirundichthys; species Hirundichthys speculiger. Next base: position 1,236,432 of record JAGFBZ010000240.1, read on the forward strand.
CTCCTTTCTCACTCAAAACTGATGATTCACATTGTTTTGGTCCCTAATAAAAGTTTACACTCTTACCATCTGATAATAGATACTGGGCTGTTTTAATGCCAGAATTTTCCTTCCTCGGTTTGTCTCTGGCCTGTAAAAATTGGGTCAGAGTTGCTTTAAAACTGTGTTGTAGTCACTTTAAAATGAAAATCCTCAAATACACTGTGCCTCATGTTGCTCATTAACGATGATAATGACAAAAAAAAAAAAATTATGCATACATTTATAAGTTTTCTTAAAAAGCACTTCATCCCTTAAAGAGAAATTAAAACCTACTGTTTAATGTTTTTGAATGTAGTTAGTTAGTAGCCACTGTTAGCAGTTAGCAGGGTAAAAAAAAAAGTTTGAACCTCTGATGTATACGTGTTGAACCAAGTACGGGGGGGGGGGGGGGGGGGGGGGGGCTAGTTTCTCTGTAAAGGGGAGAAAACTGCAGTAAACCAGTTTTACTACGTAATGCATGTCAAGTGACAGGAGACAATGTTAAAGTCTGCTATTATTATCTTTAGCTACGACGCTAAATGTTGCTAAAATGCTAACCTTTTGAATTTAGCTAAATTTCTAACCTTTTCAGAAGAAGTAAAAACGTAATAAACTCTGAAACTGGACAAGTGATCAGTTATGGGGCGTTACATCATGCCTACAGTGCTTAAAGCTACATTTTACATTTCCTAATGACAACAACTTTTCATGGAGTGGGATGAACGTGATCTTTGTGAACGAGGAGAACGACAGAGATTCAAGGGAATATATTCCTCTAAACTGAGCCCAGGAGCGAAGTGCCACAGCAGTCTGTGAAAAACTCACAAACTCTGAAGTATTGATTTATATTTTAAGACATTTTCCTTTTGTCCACAAGAATTTAAATCTAAGAGGGTTTTCTATTTATATGAATTAAAATAATAAGATCATGCTGTGACATATCACATCGTTTTTAAGCAGAGGACGGTCTTCTCTCTGACTGTATCTTTTTGCACTTTGTTTTATTTTTACATTCATTGTTTCATTAAATATTGCCCAATTATGTCTGGGAAGAGTCCATAAGTTGGCTCAACATAGATCGTCTTGGAAGTCGGACTCAAAACTTTTCAAATATGATCACAAAAATCAATTCAAGTAAATAATAAATTGATTGAAGAAAAACAATAGTAATAATCTCTAGAAAGGGATTCTAATAAAATGTTTGATTTTGTGTCTCTTTCAAAATTATAATGTTACATTATAATGAACACACTTTAATAACACATGCTGCAAAATTTGCACAGCAGGCAATGACAATATGCCACTTTCTAAGTTGTAAATTTAAAGGCAGCTGGTTATGTTTCTCATTCCTGTTATCAAACCTATAATTTGTGGATGATTTAATACCGCTTCATAAGAAAGTGCTCTAATTCTATATTTTGTAAACAATGAAGGTGATAATAGTAAAAATTTTCCCCATTTATTTGTCAAAATAATTCGCATTACACATCTCAGGCTTTTGTCTTCATCTACTGGCAAAGTTGTTTTTGACTACAACACTGTAGCGCACAAAACAATAGGCAATCATATCACTTTTACATGAATCTTTAGTCTGATTTTCTGACTTCACAGCCGACAAATCCGGTAAATTACAAAGTAACTTATAATCCGGCTGAATTTACCCTTTAATTTATCAGAAAATACATATCAGGATGCTGAAGCCCAATCCAGGCCATTTTTGTACTTATGAAAGTATATTTTAAATGTATTTCCTAGAGGTAGAGCAGCCCTGACTCGTATCATCAAGCTGTGGTGTCTGTGGAGCTGTATACTGCTTTTGTTCTCTCCAGCCACGTCGGATAGATTAAGACAATCTAATCATGTGAAATGGCCATTTTTCCACCATATCCTTTACACATCTGCCAGTGCTGGAAAATACATACAAACAATCTGCTGCTGTTTTTTTCTTTCTTTTTTTTTTTTGGTTTTGTTTTATTTTGTTTTGGAGTCTGTCAATTTTGGAATTGGTGGGATTGAAATATTGTAAGTGGATCATTTATATTTGTACTGTTTACATCTTTCAAGTGCATGAGAAGGACCATCATGATTGAATATTGCTTTGAAAAAAAAAACTTCAACGTATATATATATATGTATATGTATATGTACATATACATATACATGTGTGTGAAGTATGTGAGCTTTTTCCTGATAGCCCGTCGTCCATTGAGCAATTTGATCTCAAATTGTACATGAGGCTCTGCAAAACATTTCTGTAGCTTTGTTTCAGTTATGATTGTTTCAGTACATTTTTAGATTATATAAAAGATTAGACTAGCATTTAAATAAAAGGATAAAACAAACAACCTGTGCACATACTAGAGGTGACAATAAGCTGAATGGACAATAATCTAAGATACTACATCAGTGCCAAGTGTACATAACAGATTGCAGAATATGTTTTATCTTCACTTGCCGTAATATTAATATTCTTTGTGAAATATTTTTGACCTTTTTTCTTTTAAATGTACAAATTGTGTTGTGTTTTTGTTGAATTTTGTTTTGCCTTTGTTCATTTAGATTTCTTTTCCTCCATTTCCCTTCTAATTGCATTGATACTGTGTTGTTTCTTTTCCTTGAATCCGTCCTTGTATTGTAGATTATAGCTCCAAAAAGCTTGTATTTAATGATGCCTTATGGTCCACGGCTTAGTGATGAGTAGATTTTGATCATGAGCTCTTTTATTTGCACTCATCCTTTACAAAGTGTATGACAATAAAAAGATGTTTTCATTTTAAATGTTTTCTGTTTCTTTTATGTCATCTTTTATTAAAGTCAACCTTTATTCATATTTTACTTTGGTTCAAGTTTTTAGAGTTTTAAGAGAACAAACTTGGAACAAATTTGTTTTTTACTGGCTGACGGTTTTAGTGGCAAATATGGGGAACTTATCAAAGGCAGGGTAAGCGATCCTGCAAGATTTTTTTTAAACTTAGAACAGTTTCAGTCATATTGAGTGGACATCTCTACCATATCCCATCTAATTACTTTGGCATTGTACACTTAAACAACAACAACAACAGAATGGAAAAGTCAGATTTCAAACCATAACAAACACTACTCCAACCAGTAACTGACGGGGGAGGGGGGGTGTTTTGTCAGGAGGGAGGAGTCAGCTCTCATTGTTTTCTTAATGTTTTGTTGAACATTAAACAGATGCTATGTGAAACAGAAATTGCTTACCCTACCTTTAAAGGAGGCACAGGACCCCTTTTGACCCCATTAGGTGGGATGAGCCAAATGACTCCCCTCCACCCGTCTCCCTCCACCAGGTGCATCTTACGTGGTGTGTCCAGCAGCTTAATGCAATCAGGCCAACATAAATCTGCACACATTATATGCCGTTGTCGTAGTACAAGGGGGCTTTTTCTGACTTAAATCAGGAAAATTCACATTACAAAATAACAATTTTTTTCCATCAGTTTACTGAACTCTTCTCATAATTTGCAGAGTTAGCTTCTGAAATATGGACATGACAAATAATTAAAGTAGGTTACGTAGGTAACGTAACACCAGTGTATCGTCCCAGTACAATGTCATGATAATGACAATGCCATTCTGATTTGGTAAAGACCTGATATGATGATTATATTCACAACTACAAGTGTCTTGCATCAGAATACCACGCGAATGCTGCAAGCCCACTGAAACGGCACACGTATGCGTCAGATACCCGTCAGCAGGTGTCAATTATTTGAACAACAGAAACAAAAAACTCATGTTTGTGAAACCATATTGAATTGGTAGAATTGACTGGGGTAGGATACAAACACTTAAGAACGGTAAGCAATTGCAGCAGTTATTAGTGACATTTAGCTCCAGGAAAGACTTCTTCACTTTCATTTATGTAACAATCAAGGAAAAGATTTATTTTTGGTTCCAAGTTGTGCATGCCAAGAAAAGCAATGCTCCCCACATGGCAATACGCACAGCAGAAGCAAAAACAACAGACTCATTAATAGCTGTAAACACTTGTAATTTATACCCATCAAATCCTTTCTCATCTTCAGTAAACACAGGAAGGAACATCACGCTGTTGTGTGCATTCTTGCGATGGGGGGGGATGCATTTCTCAGCGAGCATAAAGAACTGGGAACAACACCTGTGCAGTTTGATGACAACAACGCGTTCAGGCTGCATGTACTCGGACATGTCTGTTTTATTTTTTGTTGTACTGGACAGATCTAGGGCCACATACTGGAGTGAAACACTGTGGATGTGAAAATAAGAATTGACCATAGGATATTTGCATCTAAAAACAAAAATCACATATGAGTCACGTCAACAGAAAATAAAATCAGAAATTGGTCACTTGAAGCAGGTAGTGTGAATGTAGGCTAAAAGACTCACATGCACAACAGGCACAACTTGTGGGCACCCTGAGAGAGGTAGTAATGAAAAATACAACAGGGGAAGATGACCTTTAAGGTCCTGTTTACATGTGACATTTTACCAGACAGAGATGCTTAAAAAAAAAAAAACAAATAAACAAAAACTGTGTCTTGAGTGTCATTTGAGAATTTCAGAAAGCTTAAATGACTGTCCACTGACATCACTTGAGGCAACCGTGATTAACTTGTTTTAGGTGCCTCCAAATCTCTAAATCAGATGCGCAGAATGTTTCAGAACATTAACATGATATGATGCTGAGATCAGACACCAGTCAAGCGTTGATGAAATCACTACACCTCCACCTGACATTATTAGTGAGAGAAAAGACAACGAAAACCCCCCCCCCAAAACTGTTGAATAAGTTGAACTGTAACCTAACCTCTCTTCCTGCTATCCTTTTCAAAAACCTAGTGATGAGTAAGGAGTAGGGATTCACTGGTCCTACTGTATCCCAAGAGCTAATATTGTTAGCCAAAGGTCAGCACACTAGCCCCATGCCCAGTGTTGCCAGATGTACGATAATTATCGTATTTGTACGATAATTTAGCCCTTTGTACGATATACGATTTCAACCTTTTCCATGAAACATCTGTTTAGCTTTTTCAAATCAAAAGCTTTAAGAAACAAAATGATGGGGTAATTTTATTATGAATCGGCTACAGGAAGTGAAATGTGTTCATGTAGTGTCACTTATGAGCGTGAGTGGAAGGTGGCGATAGTACGCCAAAAGCGGGAGGCCAACCACAGTGGTACCTCTATTTACGAAATTAACTGGTTCTGGAAGTAGTTTCATAACCTGAAAATTTCGTAAGTAGAGACGTGTTTTCCATGTAAATGCCCTGATCCATTCCAAGCCCCCCAAAATTTGGACATACATTTTTTCATGAATCATAGAAATGCATCAAAACATGTAAGGAAAAAAGTAAAGAATAAAAGTTATGTTCATTTACCTGCTATCGTCGTCACCTTTTCTCTCTCAGCGGTGGTTTTTGCATGATGTTTTGTAAAGAACTGATCCAAGGACGTTTGCTTTTGTCGGCTTTTAAAAATCCTTCGAAAATGTACAAGGCAAACATCAACAAGAAGAGAAATAACTCGACTATTGAACACTTTTTCTGGGTGATTATTTTCAATGAATTCCAAAACTTCATGCCATTTTCTTAAAATGTCAAAGGGATGCCAGGAAGATGCTAGCCTGCTGCGAGTAGCAGCGCGTACTGTATTTTTGCCTTTCGTATCCTGAAATTTCTTTCGTAACAAGAGGCAATATTTTCCTGTTGAGACGTCTCGTAACCTGAAAATTCCGTATGTAGAGACGTTCATAATTAGAGGTACCACTGTACTGTAATGCTAATGTGAAGACTTCTATCACTACAATAAAGACCAAACACAGCTAAAGCGCATGCAATCTTAGCTGCGTCATGGTTGGATTTAGTGTACGATAGTTTGGGCTAAAATATGATAATTTTGGGGTCTCTGTATGATCATTTCATTTTCAACATCTGGCGCATGCCTTCAGCTGCCACCCAAAACACATTGCACCTGAACAGCAGAGCCCCTCCTGACTAGCGGTGAGCCAACAGGAGGGCACAGCCACTAGATGCTGGCTGAAGAGCCCCTCTCCCAGTCCTGGCTCCAGGTTAGGTCCCCGGTGTCCCTAGTCCAGGACAGGGACATCAAGCTTTTTTTTTTTGACCATATAAGTAGGTAAAATCATCCTCAGTCTGGCCTGTCCTCCAGGACAGATTCGCCTGTGGAGCTTCTACCTGGGGTATTTGCCCCAGACAGCATACCTGCTGGGATCATTCAGACATGAAAACCACGTTGGCAGTTCAAGGTACCTCAAGATTTACTGCCTCAGGTGGAGGAGTTGAAGTATGTTGGGGTCTTGTCCACAAGTGAGGGGAGGAATGGGGGGAGATCAACAGATGCATTGGTAATGCCGATTCTGAAACAGTCTCTCAAGGGTGAAGAGGGAGCTGAGCCGTCAAGACTCTCTGTTTACTGTTTGGTCTATGCTCCTATCGTAATCTACGGTCACAAACTGCGGGTCGTGACCAAATCGTAGAGATAAATGAATGACTGAAATAAGTATCCTTGGTAGGGTGGCTGGACTCCCACTTAGAGATAGAAGATCAGTTATTCATAAGACTCTGAGTAGAAGCTGCTGCATGTACAGTTTGAAGAGGAGCCAGCTGAGGTGGTTTGGGCATCTAGTTGGTGTAGTTCCTGGATGCTCTCCTGGGGAGCTTTATTTAATAGTTTATTCATATAACTTGGCTGGAAGGTCATTGAAATCATTGAAAACTGTGATGATGCCAAGGACATTGATCGTGTTCACAACTTGATTATGATGTATGTAACATTAATGAAGCTGTTCACTCTGTATGAATCACTGAAGCGCGTCTTTGAGCGAACTTACATGCTGATCAGTGTCCACATCCCGGTATGTGGGTGTGTGATGGTGTCTGACCAGTGACTCCCTCACAGGGGGCCAGTCAATGAAGGGCAAGGTGCAGAAAAATGGAGTTTAGGAATGTAGTGCTTTATCTGTCTGCCCAAACCAGTTCTTCTATCCACCACCACCATCTCTGAAATTCAACCAGTGAAGCGTAAAAAAAAAAAAAAATCCACATCACCCAATCCGAGGCAGGCTGAAGCCCAGCGGAGCGTGATTATTTGGTTTCTGTGAACATTCGTAAAAGTGTTAGAACCTGATATGGGTCAGTGCATTTATTTTTACAGTACGTACAAACATGAGGAACAAATAGGGCTTTAAAAGACGTTTAATGGACATTAAGTGTTCGTGAGCTTGCTTAGCTTAACGTGGAGTACAACTGTCTGCTTGAATCAAGTTAAAATTAATAGAAGGGCCAGTGAAAGCATCTGTAACAAGGAAAACAGAAAATCCTGGTGGTTTGGCAGCTTCACTATCAGTTGGAGATGCAATTTACTTGCAAATAATAAAAAAATAATAATGATGATAAGTTTTATGAAAATTACTTCCCTCAAGGTGAAAAGAGAAAAGAGAGAATGAGATATATTCAAATGTAATCAGATATTTCCTTTTGTTTTTCATCGTATTTCTCGATGTCATTATTATTTTCTTTATCCCAGGTTATACTTTTTAAAATAAATGTTTTGTCTGAGCTGATTATAGAGGAAGCATATACTGAGAGTAAAAAGGGCGCAGACAGTGAAAGTGAAATAAAGTTCCAGATGTGGTTACAAATCTGTAGTATCTGTCCTCACGACAGCACCAAACATCAAAAAAGAAAATACTTTGTTAAGTGGAAGCTATTGCACAAAAGAGGACATATTCACCCCCAAAACACTGCTCTTTTTGCTGCATGGGCTAAACAGTGTTAAAGACACCTGAAAGCAGCACAAAGGACTTTTTAGTTCATATTAAAAAAAAAAGAAAAACATCAGTTTCAATTCGATTTGAAGGAATATTTGATAATTTTTAGGAAGTGTCGTGTAGCTCTCACAGTCTACCGTCCCAGAGTAACCAGCCAGAGTAACCTCCGGCTCCCGTCCTGGTCATCTCTTGGGTTGACTGGGGTTTTACAGCACAGATGATGATGATGAAGCCGGCTGACAGCACAAAAGTAATTGTGGGACAGAAAATTAGATGACCGAGCAAAAAAAAAAAAAAAATCTTAGACAGTGGCATAAAAACTACACCTACAGGAAGATGCACTGAGGTAAAAACTGCTGCTTTGTGCTGATTTAATTCAGCAAATAAGACAAGATAGCATGCTTTATATCATTAATTTCCTTAAGATGACAATCCATCATTGTCACTCCACCAAAACCCTGCTAAAGAATAACTGCACACAGCAGGAAGTTTTTTTTTCTTTCTTTTTTTTTTTAAAATAATTGCTGATGTATATCAGACGTATCAGGAAAAGGCTGGTCTCCACCAGTCTACAGTCAAGTGTACACAAATGGAGGAGGTTTACTGTTTCCCATCACGAGAGTGGTCGATCAACATATACTAGATATACAAGATACTGGAGGCCACAAAGCAACCCAGGGGAATTTTGGAGAGGCTGAACCCTCGTCACATTAGCTTATGTTAATGAATCCATTCGGACTACACTGAACAACAGCGGTGTGCATGGCAGAGCTTCAAATCCACTGCTCTTTAAAAAGATAATTTTCAGTTTGTTTGAGATCACATGCACAAACCACCAAGGCTGTTGGATGAATGATTTTGTGGGCAAACAAGAACAAAATAGAACTTTTATCGCTTACATAAGAAACCTGTGGAGAGCCGTGTAACACGGTGGGGGTAATCAAAATGTTGGACATGTGAACATATGTCTGTACACCCTGGCTCACACAGCAAAACAGACTCTAATCACAAACTATTTCACTGGTGGTTAACGAAGAATAAAGTAAATATTTCACCAGTGTCCAAGAGTTAAAACCATAACCATAACTGGACAACATTTTCTAATTTGTTGGACTGTTGCTTGTTTACTAGCAGTTACTTTGAATGAGAATCACAGATGTAATGCTGAATGTAAAGGTTTATATTGTTGAGGACTTTTCCCACTAAAAGACATCCAAGAATTAGAAAACCTCCGCCAAGCACAACAGTTCTCCCATATAGCGATTTGCAGCTTGCGATAAAATCCGCCTACTGGATCAGATCCGGATCAGCCTTTGAAATTTGATAGAGGTTTCCCTGAGTCAAAATTTATGAGTTTTTGGCAATAATTAACGGAGATATTGAGAAACAAAATTTTCGGCCCCGTTGACAGCAATGTTATCAAAATTTGAAAGTGATTCAGAATTCAGGATTTATTCCGGATCACAGCCAAAATGAAATCAGTTCTCCATTTTCACATTTCTGACAACTCCTGAAAATTTCATCAAAATCCATCCATAATTTTTTGAGTTATCTTGAACACAGACAGACAGACAGACAAACAGATAAACGCCGGCAAAAACATAACCTCCTTGGCAGAGGTAATAAGAACAACAAGAATGATTTTATTTCCAAGCCCCTTTTGGTTTTTAAAGAGACTAAATGAAAACGTAATATCTAATAAAGGTCATTTTCCTAAATGATTAAATAACCACATCAATTCTTTGTATCCTATTGGGTTCTCGTTACCTGGTTTTAAGACTTGTGTGAGGATGTTTTATACAAAAATAAAACTGAAAAATTGAAATTCTAAAGGGTTTACAGGCTTTCAGACACTAATGGATTTCAACCAAAATCATAATCTCTCCATAACCTCAAACATGATGCATAATTGCCTAAACCCAAGCACAGGCAGGGGTCTGGTGCAACAGTTGAGCATTTGTCATGCTCCGTTTCTGCTAAATGGCTTCAGTGCAATTTGTAATAGTGATATTTTGGTCATTAAAAAAAAAAAAAAAGAAGCTATCTCTGAAAGTGATCTAAGCAGTTATGTTTTTCTTTCCATAATCGGGAAAAGGAAGACTTATTTTCTCTTGCATGGTGACGCGGGTACACATCTACTTCTTGATGGTGTTTTAAAATGTAATGGGACAAATTACGACAACTCTATGTTCATCTTCACAAACATGAATTGGGTCTACAGGATATGTATCTCAAAGCAACAAATTTAGAGACACAGATTAGCTCCGCCACATAGCCTCCAAGGACTGTGGCGTTCGTTTTATTCATTTAAAGACACCCACATGGCTTATTATGCTGGAGATGTATTTCATTAGAGGTTTGGAAGGCAGACAGAGAGGGAGAGGGAGCAGAAGCTCCACAATGCATGCTATAAAGGGGATGCACTCAAAGGTTCAGCTTTAGTGAGCCCAAAGTCGTGCCAGTTAGGCAACACTTGTTAAGCCTTGGAGTCACGAAACACACTGACAGCACCTGCACGCTCATCACAATAAATCCCACGCAGATGTTGGCCCCATTCAGCCAGTAAATAAATTTAACGCCAGTGCCACAAATATTCGTCTTGTCAAGTCAGGTGGAAATGCCTCACTGACTGAGTACAACCAGATTTGGGGGAGAGGATCTTGGCGGTCAACCTGTGGCAATTTCACATCATGCTCGAGAGCCTGAGAGTGCTTGACTATCCTACAAGCTACTTAGCAAATCACACTGGTCTGAACTGTAGATCCCAAAAATAAATCTTATATAATGCAAAGATGTGAGGATGTGACCCTGTCTTCCCCTCCAGCGGGCCCTGTGCTGGCCCATCTGGCTGACAATGCAGCAGCGGTGCCACTTGGATAGTAGTTGTCATGAATGCAGAATTTGGATACATGATAAATACTGTGAATGTTTTCATGGAAGAGTGTGACTTTTTCCAATCTTTTTTTTATATAATTTCTATTTTTGTCTTGGCAAAGTCCTGAGAGTCATTTTGGTTTTTGGTGGAGTTTGAATATCATCAGTGAGTCACTGCAGGTTTCTGTGTTCATGTGCGGCAATACAAAGAGCAAATTATTCCCTTTTTAAAATCTTATCATAAATTACATCAGACTACAGCATCGGATATTCACATGCAAACATCAATCCATCCATTCATTGTTTATACCCACTTCTTCCTCTTCAGGGACATGGGTGTTAATGTGCCCTGCTGACAAAGTCTGTAGCCAGCTGCAGAAAAAAAGGAAGACATGAGACACAAAATAGTTTTCCCTGCAGTGTTTCACAGTTCCGTATGTCCTAAAGCACAAATAAATGTGAACTGAAAATAGTCATAGACTCAGTTAATTAAGGCCAGCTCAGAAGTCAAGTTCACAGAAAGTGCTAAGGAGCTAAAGTGATGACAGCTAGCTGTTTGACACGATAAACTGTAACAAAGCTGTCAGTCAAAAAAAACATGCGCCGAATTGTGCAAAATGTTTGGGTTAACATAATATTACCTGGTAACTAGCCATCCTCTCACCTTGCTTTTGGCCCCTAGTGGTCATTCAATGAACTGTAATTTCCCCTCCTACCAGAATGACTTAAGCTTTGAAAACCAGAAAAAAAAAGGAAATTGCAGGCAGAGAGGGCTGTCTCTGCAAAGAAATACACCACAACATTCTTTTAGTGGGTCGTAGTATTATATTATAATACTACTATTATTTTATATTATATTATATCATATTATATGTATTATAGTAGTATTTTAATAGATCTGCTTTCTTACAAACTTGTATTTCTAAAACTAATTTAGAAAAAAAATATTTTTTCAATGTCTCATAATGAAAGGTTGGAATTATCAATAAAGGCAATCCCTCTGCTCTTTAGGCATTAATGCAGGTTATTTTAATAAATAAACTATTTATAATTGCTTAATAATTGATTCAGTATTGCCATCAAGGCACAGCTCTCAGTTCTCAGATCTGTTAGCAGCAGAAAAAAAAGCCTTGGTAAGTTTTAATGTGTGCATATTGTAACAGCTAATAACTGAATGTTAAAGTTTATGTTAATCTTAATAGAGCAGCAAATAAAAGCTTAACAGGATGAGTTAAAGGTGGGGTGGGTGTTGTTTTTTTGCAACACTTTTTACAATATTGCCTGAAAACCTTTTCACATTTCCATTGCACCCACTGAAATAAAATGTTTGCAAAAAAAACTAAACATTTTGGTCCAGTCTAGAAGGTATAATCAGAGAAAAACTCTGACCAATCAAAAAAGTGATCATCACTATTTTGATTGGCTGCCTAATACGTCCATCAAATATCACCCCTCCCTCCCTCCCTCCCTATGGTTCATGCAGTCGTGAATCATGTGAAGGAGTGGTTTCGAGGGATGAGCTGAAGAGGAGGAGGCGGAGCCTTTGGGAGGAGGGAGGGAGTGTATATTTTCAAAATCTCACTTGAGTTGGAGTGCTGGAACCGTTTTTCAAACAACACCTACTCCACCTTTAAAGTCACTACTTTTTAACTGCATTTTAACTGTAACATATAAGACTTTTATCTCTGTAACCTGTCTGTAAACTGTTGAGTACTTGCTGCCTTATAAGTGGAAATGAAAATCCGATAATCTAACAAAAAATGGATTTATAGAAATGAATCAACACACACGTATTTTCAGATAATAAATATATGTTTAAAATGATTTTATAAGGACTCACAAGAATCTTATTACCAGGTATTTACACTTTGATACAAGAATAAAATTATACAAAACTTTATTGAAAGATTGTGTTAAAGTTAGTAAAGATGTGTACTAAACTGACCCCGCTATAGCTAACTGAGAAAAGGTGTTTGGGGCAAAAAACATGAACAGTATCTGTGCCAACATTCTTAACAATGCAAAACTCATTAATGCATTTATTTACCAACCTTATAGGGTTCCTGTTTATTGTTCGTTCCATTATGAAAATGGCAATTTTTTCAACTTTGTGAGCTCTAAATCAAAAGAGGTCTTTGTGGACATGAAAATGCTAACAGTGTGGCGTCCTGCAGGGCTGTGTGTTGAGACAACATCCTTTTTAACGTTGTTTCTGTTTTCCCTCCCTCCCCCTTCCTGCTCCAGGCTGTAACGGAGGCATCGATGAGGACTGTGTCCTTGCGTGAAGCTCGTCCTCTGCTCTGATCACATCTGCTCCACCGCCCACCTGCCTGCCCCGTCACCTGCCCCGCCTTGCCCCAGCTTACTTCCACATCCCACACCTTTTCCTGCTCCTCCTTCTCCTCCTCCTCGCTGCAGCTCTGACACATACATGCCCCTCCCCCCTCCCCCCCCAAATGCCTGATCAGACCCTTTAGCGGTCAGTATTGGCCCACTTTGTTCGAGTGGGTGACAAAACAAAAACTGCAGACCTTCAAACAGAGAGGCCTTTCTCCACTCTATGCCTGAAGCCCTTCCCAAAAAAACAAAACAAAACAGCACATTTGTTTCTGTTGAGGAATATCAACGCGCATCAAGTGTTATTCATGTTGCAACTTAACAGCTCACATTCTCACTGAACTGCTTTTACAACTTTCCGTTACATTTTAGAGCTGTTTGACGCATTTCTCAAGTCATTTTGCTCATCTTTCTTTTAACGACCTTATCATTATCATAACAGTCATACTTTCACTCACTAAACATTGACCATACGGGCATCCTCAGTGTTTCAATGTGTCTTATTGTTTTTTATCAGCAAGACTTTATTTGCTCAACCTCTGAAAGAATCTTTTAAAGCAACACTGCGGAAGAAGTAGGTTTTCTGTTCTCGGGGACTCCATATACAGTGATGGAAAAAATTATTAAGACCACCATTTTTTCTTCACTTTCTTGTTCATTTTAATACCTGGTACCACTAAACGTCATCATGTGACTAAAACAGACAGAAAAGAAAACACTGAATGCATAAAAGCAGTGTTTTTGGCAGTACAACGCCATAGCTATTTATGTAAAAACTTAAGTGATTTAGGTTATAATCAAGAAAACCATGGAAAATGGTAACATATCAGCTCTTAAATAAAACTCTTATGAGCAATCTTTGTGGTTATCATTATGTTTGTCCAAACAAATGTACCTTTAGTTGTACCAGGCATTAAAATGAACAAGAAACTGAAGAAAACAAGGGTGGTCTAATAATTTTTCCATGACTGTAGTCTAGATACGGTGTAAATATGGCACTAAAAGTGAATATGTTTACTGGCTGAACCTCCGTACAACTGGCGAAGAGGACGAAGCCTCCAGAACCAAAGGAGATTACTGAGGAAGAGGAGTGGTAGTTCGCAACAGGAATGAGAGTAGCAGGTAGTTAGCTGTAATGTAGCTTCAGCGCTGTATTTCCACAAATAAACATACATACTAGGGGTGCAACGGTACAGGTGGCTCACGGTACGGTCCGTACCTCGATTTTTGTGTCACGATTTCGGTACGGATTTGGTACAGTTTCAGACCACCCGCTACCCTAAACCCGCGAACGCAAGATACTGAGGTTGTGGAAAGCGCAACTTGCATGTCGGCGTGTAAAAGAGCGCGTCCAAATGGCATAAATGTGCGTCCACCTGGTCACATGTGGACGTGCACAAATGTGCAGGTTGTACCGAACGGTTCGGTATTTTACAGAGTACCGTTGCATCCCTAATATATACTATTATTTTTTTCCCTGTGGTAAAAGCAAAAGCACTGTTTACAAATCTTAACAGCAAAACTGAGCAAACCCACCCCCCCCCAAAAAAAACAAACAAACAAACAAACAAAAAAAAACAAAAAACAAGCATGCATGTATGTGGATGCTTCGCAGATAAATGGATAAGATGACAGACACTCAACTAAAACTACTTTAAAAAAACAGAGAGAACAACTTTTTTTGTCTCATCAAAGTAAAAAACACAACCAAACTTCCAGGCAGAAGATGCAGAGTTCAGCTCTGGTCCTGCTCCCTGCTCCTTCATGCAGGTCTCACCAACGAGGAAAAGCCTGTCCAAGACTGGCAGACTCTTCTTCTGACCTGATCTTGTGGTTTTCTTTGGCACCTCTGCCCTGATGAACATCCTGCGATTAATGAGCCGGCCGGTTTCTTATAATTAAACAAGTGACACGCTGTCGGTAACACGTGTTCATCATGAGAGTAATTCCAGGTCATCTGTGTCAGTGGTGGAGCCACGAAATTCACCCCAATACACGTCAGTGAAACGTCAGAGGGATTTTGAAACTTTACTTTCAAGGTGGAAAAGTTGTGCTTTAAGACAGCCTTCATAAATCAGGATATTCTTGGTTTCTATCAGACTATGAAGTTTGTGGGCTTAAAAATGTATCTGATTTCTCTTATTCTAACGTTAAGTACCACTACACAGCTGCTTTTTAATTATTGTTTTTAACTTTTCTTTTTCAGTTTTTTGCATTTTACTTTTTTTTTTTTTAACAAACACAGAGAACAGTGCTCCCTGATGATGCAAAAATAATAGGAGTTACAAGAACATACAGAACTGAAATTTGCAAAGGTAGATACATTTAGGTCCGAAGCAAAAATTAAACTAATTGAATCAATCACGAAACATTACGATGGACTAGCTGCTGCAGACCATTAAGTACTTTTCAGTCATTTTTATACATGCGTACCGTGAATATTTCCCGATTGATTCTTTTCATTACATTTTTTCTTCCAACCCAGCTGGATGAATAAAGTGTCCTTTTTTTCTACATTTCTAGAAATGCTGTCAACATGCGTGAGGGCCAGCCGTAGGGGCCAATTACAAAACCTTGTCTTGTGGTTAAATAGGCATGAAAGGAAAATAATTGTATTCATGCTAATGGACCACGGATTGTGATTTATTTTGGGTCAGGACCCCCAGCAGGACTGTAAAGTGATTGTATTTTAGTCCAATGCTTTTTTTCATGTGTCTCCCCCTGCTTTTCTTCTTTAAAAAAAAAAAATCCATTTCAAGGCTGTTTAACCTTTTAATATGCAAACAAACAAATGAAAACAAGAAAGATAAAATATCATTTGAAAACAAATTAAAGTTTAAAACGGTAGTAAGCATAGAAAGTATTGACCTGGATGGGGGAACAAACTACAACAGTCATCTCAAATCACTTCTTTCATTACTCTGTTATGCAATTACGTACAACTGTGTTGGATTATGCTCAGTTTAGGACCCACATATTGACAACTTCCTGTATCCATGTATTTTCTCTTTTAGCTTCTTACTATTCTGTCTCTTTTGAGACCCGATTTCATGCCAAGAAGCATCTAAAGAAGAAGGTAAAACTCAGCAAGTGTGCTCAGTTATAACTAAAGTGATCCCAATCGTGCAAAGATAGCATGGTGCTCACCCTGAGACGGCAACATTTACATCTCACGGCTGACTTTGCATGCGCAGTGTGTGCATGAGCGCTGTCCCATTTTAAAAGTATTGTTGTGCTCGTATTGGAAATGATCAGAGCAAACGTTCTTGCAGAGTGTTACCGACAAAATCTGACTTTCCAAGACTGCAAACTCAAACAAAATTAACACAATTTGACTTGTCATGTTAATGTCTTTCTTTTCTTTATATGAAAGATAACCATTGCCCCATCCTCAGAGCTAAAAACAGAAAACTGAAAGATTCTTGATCGAAAACGTGACAAACAAGTGTCCCTCCTCCTCCTCCACCACGCCAACAAGTTCAAACAGTGAGAGCAAGTGCACAAGTGCACGATGTTGAATATAGCCTCAGTGCAAACACATGAAGAAACTAGAAAAGCACTCGGAGAGGGCAGACCTCCGCCAAGTGCAACAATTCCCCCATTTAGCGATTTACAGATTGCAATAAAATCTGCGTTCTAAATCAGATCCGGATCAGCCTTTGAAATTTGATAGAGGTTCCCATTGTCAATCCCTGAGTAAAATCTCATGAGTTTTCGGCAATAATTAACGGAGATATTGAGAAACAAAATTTTCGGCCCCATTGACCGCAATGTTTTTGAAAATTTGAAAGTGATCCAGTTTTCATTTCATGCCCAAGTCATGCTGGTTTCTATGTGAGCAGGACCTTTGTCCAAGAAACAGAAGTCAGATCAGTTTCTTCACAAACACCACACTCTTGTCTCTGGTGTCCTCATCTGATACCTGTGACGGCCACAGGCCTCAGATGAGTTTCCCTGTGTTCCTGCCTCTGCTTTTTCTTGCAGGTTCCCTCCTCTCCCTGGTTGCTTGCCCCTCCCTCCTTGTTGGTGATTGCTTTCACCTGTGCCTAGCCTTTAAAAGCTTGGGGAAATCCAAGATGGCTCCCTCTCCCTCTTGGAAGGCTGGTGCCTTCCTGGCACACTCTGGTTTTGTTTGGGTTGTTTATGTTTAGTTTAGCCTTGGTTTCCTTGGTTTTTCTGACTTAATTATTGAGTTCCTTATGTTGCTTTACCTTCAATAAATTAATCATTCTGTTTAAAAGCTGTTATTGGGTGGACCTCTCTTCTTTGTTATGCTCTCCCACGAGCTGGGCATAACAAGTGGGGGCTCGTCCGGTCTTGGACCCAAACTGTTACCATTTGGGGGTGTTTGGTAGTCTGTTTTGGGAGGCCCACGGTTACAGTTTTTTTTTTTTTGATGGTTCTGTTCGGCGGGTGGTGTTTGAGATTTAGTTCTCCGCTTTCTTTAGCTGCAGGTGAGCTGTGCATCCACCTGGGCGGTGTGTTTGTGGTTATGTGGTACACAACTTTGGGGATGATTGTAGCTGGGTGGCTGTGCAATTTGTGCTGTCTGGCTGGAGCATTCATGTGTCCCCCAGATAGGCTGTAGCAGCAGTCATCTCACAAGGAGAGGTTGCTGGTTTTTTGTTTTAAGGGCCGTTTGTTGTTTTTGTGTGTTGTCCATGCGGCTAGTAGCAGTTGTCTTGGGGGCACCCCGGAGTATTGGCTGGGACAAGTTGTCTACCCCAATACGGATGGTTTGAAGGTGCATAAATACCCACCGCCAGTGCGCACATGAATTTATTATTATTATTATTATTATTATTATTAATAATAATACTACTACTACTACTACTACTACTACTACTACTACTACTACTACTACTACTACTACTACTACTAATAATATTTTAGCTCACTGTATGTTTATGCATGTTTTTCGAAAGCCAGCCCCCGACAAAGAGCTCTCTCTAGGTGCGTCTATATTCCATCTTGATTCGTATGTGAATGAGCCTCAGGGTTGAACCGTGGGACGTTGCTGCTGTGCCCCCATTGCACCTTGGGAGGTAGCGACAGTGGCTTGACAGAGGGGAGGCTACCTCTGTGCAGAAAGTGAAAATGGCTTTAAGTGACGAGGTGGTTAAAAAAAAAAAAAAAAAAGACCCATATTCACTGTTTCTAGAATCATAAAATGCATTTGAGAGATTCTGGGAAGCAAAGGAAGAAAAACAAAACCAAACCAAAAAAAAAGAGACTCCAAATAAGGTTGTGATTACATTTCATACAGAACTGAAAATAAAAAATAATTAGTCGTATCTTAAAATAATCCCTCTGCTCTGACATGACGCATGACATGAACTGTTTGAACACTGTGCAATTATTTGACTAGACATCGAACACAACTGCAAAGACATTTATTCAGCGCTGGTGGCCACTCGGCAGCTGGATCAGCACAGCTGGAGGTTAAGTGCCTTGTTCAGTGGCATCTCAGCAGCAGGGGTTAGAAAGAAAAAAAATTCTTTATTTTCCTCGTTGATGCCACGAGTTTCTCGAATCCACGCGCGTTAAAAGTTGTGCTCCCAGAAGCCAGAATCTCTCCATCCGTCCAGTACTGTCTTCATATTTTGCCAGTGACGGATACTTTATTTTCATAAAGAAACTGTAAGCAGAAATAAAGTTATCTCTTTTAAAATCAAGCTAAAGCAGGTATTAGCTCATGAACAACAATAAAAGGAATCAGATAATTCATTTGAGGATATTTCAGTTAAATTGATTCTGTCTAATAACTAAAAAACACAAATGATAAAATACCTCCTCTGATTTTCTTTCTCTGTGAGGAAATTGCCTCAAAATGTCGAAGCTTGAAAATGCAAGAGATTTTGCGTAATAAGTCATTTTATAAGCACATTTCTACGCGTTAGAAGCAGTGATCTGACTGAATATCTGAACTCTTCTCCCACACGTGTCGCTGAGTCACGACCTCGAGGCTATGCAATTACAAGAAGAGAACATAAAGCTTGGCATTTTACTAAAGTGCTGATTTATTATTTTATTCATAGGCAGTTTTGAGTGACAGGTTTTAAAAGTCTGAGCCCTGTTATGTTCTCAAAAACACCTGAAACTCCTTGCAGTCATTCCAGGCTTGATGCCGTCTGTTAAAACTCCACATCCTAAAAACGAACGAGTTTTCTAATGATTCTGAGACATCAGTCGTTCCTGGAGAGACGTTCCCTCCAAAAGTGTCTTAAAGACACGCCTCTTCTGGTGTAAGGGTATTTATTCTGATTTATGTATTATTATTATCATGATCAATTTATTAATACAACTTTAGGG
Organism: Hirundichthys speculiger; assembly: GCA_018398805.1. Classification (NCBI taxonomy): domain Eukaryota; kingdom Metazoa; phylum Chordata; class Actinopteri; order Beloniformes; family Exocoetidae; genus Hirundichthys; species Hirundichthys speculiger. The sequence goes on from JAGFBZ010000240.1 coordinate 1,255,768, forward strand.
TGCTTGGGTAAATGATAAATAAATGCCCTCCATGAGGTGGTGGCTGTAGCGATACACTAATCGCGCGATAAGATACACGATATTCGGCTATATCGATATTAATCTTATAATACATTTACATCATTTTCTGAAAGATTTTAAAGGGAAAAATTGATTTTGGTGACATCTTGTGAGTGTTCCAATGACTTTGTTTGAATTAATTGAACTGAAAGCATCAATGACACATTATATGGCTGACAGGCAGCTTGCAAATGCTGGACAAAATGAATAAAAGATTTGTTGAGAAAAATAGTTTCATTTATTTAAACTGTGCAAATTGTTGCTTGCAAGTTTATAAAGGTGGGTTTGAAAGAAGCTTAGAATATCGATACCCGCGGCTGAAAAATCGATACTATCTGGGGAAATAAAATATTGATATATATCGCAGAATCGATAAAATCGCTCAGCTCTAGGTGTAGCGCTGATTAGTTGACTCTAAGGTTCTGCTACTGATTAGTCAAAACTAATCCATATTCATTAAAAATGGCGGTCCAGCATTTGAAAGCATGCTTAGCTGGCTCTATGGTTGGACTATTGATTGGCCGGGCTGGAAACAGTTAGCAGCATTAGCCTACCACGGGTGCTCCAGCAAGGATGACAGTTAAACAATATGAGTGATTTGATGTCATTTCACAGCCGCAGACACAATCACAAATAAATGACAGACATAAGAGACATGTATAACTCCTTGTTGATGGGGCTTTATTGCTACTAGCACCGTCAAAGGGGAGGAAAAGACATTTTTGGCAGCGCTTCCCATAATCACACTAGTGACAGTGACAGCTTTAGAGTAGCTTTAATGTTTTGTTGTAAGACCGGTCCGTACCCATGAAATACTAGTGATACAGCAACTGAAAGCCGCGCCGCGCATCCAAAAGGAGTGCCACGCCATCTGACGGCAGTGCCACGCCGCTCATAGATCAGGCCGTGTACTCCAACACGGGAAGAGGCGAGCCTTATGGCACTTTTGGATTTCAGCGCTGGTGTCAATCTGGAAGATTTCACAATCCAAGACTGTAGCACTCTGTTCACAGTCCCGGCGATCTCGTATGGCGTGTGGTGCAGCCTCACTGCATTTCTGATGTTGTTCGGTGTAAAAAGGTGAGTGCTTGGAGAGGATGAACCGGACCTGCATTTGTTTGTCTGAATAGCTGCAGTTACATGCACACAATGCTGCTGTTACTGGCTATAATGTGAGCAAAGGAAGAGCCCGAGAAAGCCTTCGGCATGGTTTCATACTGACGATGCCCTTTAACAGTATTCTTTTCATAAGTTTTTTTTTTCTCTTATTTTCATTCTGATAAAACTGTGGTCTGTAAATGAATTCTGAATGTACATTGCACAGATAAAAGCTTGCGTCGACTGCGGCCCACGTTTAAAAGCTCAAGCCAGAGCAGCACGACGCTGGAGATCTGTATTGTTTGCCTGGACCCTCACGTCCTCCTGCTTTCCCTCTGTCTCTGTTTTTTTGAAGCATGAGAACAACTGCCTGGAGCAACCGCTCTGCTGCACGGTGTGTTTCCTGGCAATAAGAGTTAACAAAGCTCTTCCATCAAACCTGATGGAGCTAACAATGTCATCTCTCAAAGCTGTGCGACTTCCCTTCACAGTCAGCTCAACAAACAGTACAATTACGACTTCAAATGCGTCAGTTCAAAAGTTTCAAGCTACATCCAGTGGGTTTTAGAGAGGTTTCTCATTCTTTTTCTCTTTTTTTTTGTTTTCTGTTTTGGACGATAATGCTCTGCATGATGGGTGAATGTACGCCGTGCGGGGGCAGAGGACAAACGCTATTAAGACCTGTTTCTCTTCAATTCCTCTTCACCTTCCCACATGCACTTGGCTAATGTGGTCCTGCGGAGATCAAACACTGTGCCAGGAGATCAAAAATAATGAACAGAAGGAGGGGGGGGGGCATGATTCACAGACTGCAGAATGAGGTGTACGACAAAATATCTTTATGGGTGACGCGAGGTCTCATGACCAACTCAGACGAGCACATGCAGCCGAACAACGCTACAAAGAGTCGTTCACACCTCACTGTTAGCTGGAACGCTAACATAAAAAAGAAAAAAGCCTTAAAGCCTTAGAGCATGATTTCACAGAGAAGTTAAGCATCTCGTCCCCTTGAACTCCGTAAAATTATCTGAACATGACTGTTACACAGTAAAAAAAGGCATATTGAAAGTTTCTTATTGTATTTCTGCCATTTCCCCGCCTCCAGGTTGTGTTTGGAAAGGTTTCAAAGTTGCGTCTGACATTAAATCAAAGCCAAACCTGAGAAAGTACAGGATGATGTCAAACACAGTCAGCTTTTCCCAAAATGAAATAGCTGATTCAATATAAACAGATTAGCCTAAATAAACGGTGTAACCTCCTCTTCTGACGGCAGCCGCTCATGTTGCTGATTCAAATGTGCTCTGAATCTGCTTTTATCCTTTTGAATGGTTGGTGTTTTCTGCAGAGGAGAATTATTTTTGGTCCAGGGCTCATCCCCCCCGTACAGTTAAACCATGTCAATCCTTTGCCTGTTTCGTTGTCTATAAAATGCTTTGCTGCAAAAAAAAAAAGAGTCATAATGCAAGTCTGCGATGCTTCTACCGCTGGCTCTGGTTATGACAAATCACATCTTCAACCTCATCATCATCAGATTCACTGTCATGTTCCTTCATGATCATCAAGAACGTCATCAGCATCACTCTGTGCTGTCCTTGCTCTAAAGAGCTTATCGATCATTCAAGCCTGTAATGGATCTTCATGTGTATAATTTGTACAGTAAAATTTATAAAGATTTTCTACCCTTCCAGAAATGATTTAGTTTCTGCTGTTCAACTGAATGTCAATGAATTAAAATTTGCAGGCACTGTTATAAAAGTTTGTGTTTTTTTTTTTTTTTTTGTGCAAGATTTGGGTTTGTTTAACTGTCCAGAAGAAAAATAAATAAATAAAATTTTAAGTGACAAGTTCATGTGGTGTCTTAAGTTGAAAGAACAAATGCATCAGTGTCACATGATACAATAATTTCACCCTCTAAAGTGGACTTCAATAGAATCAACTACACCGTTGTTGGAAATATTTTATCTCTGTGTCCAGCGAGACACAACTGATGATGAAAAAAAGGAAACAACATGACTCACACTGGGCCCCGAGGCATCATTAATGTTGCTATTAATGCATTTTATGTTGCCTTGACATCAAATTTGGAAGATGAATTTATTTTCTCTGAGTACTGACAGAAGAGGGCAAACTCATCTCCTCTGATGCAATTTTCTCACAGCAAGCAAACACTCTGCATTCCTATTTGGAAAAGAAAAAGGGTTAATTGGACTGGGATTATTATAACATTAATTCTACTAACATAACACAACTAGCTAACAGAACATAAACAGTCAGTGGTCTGCATTCAGAGCACTTTTCAAGTTATTTCTCATTCACCCATCCAGACACACTCATAAAACTCGCCTTCTGACATAAGTTCCTGCATGTTCAGCGCAGCGAAGTACAGTTATTTACAACTGAGCTGGATTCATGCTAATGCTAACAGTGCTAACAGTGCTTTCTGCCACGGGGGAGGAACTGTTCTTATCACAGCGGGAACTTGTAGCCTATAACCAAATGGTCAAATGACAATGGAGGTCTTTGCAGTTTCATCTTGGGTTCTTTTGTGTTTTTTAATTCCGTTACTGATGCCAGGTAACATATTGGAGTCAAGGAGGAGCCATGTTGAATCAGACTGAACGGTGTTTACTGGCGCAGGTTCAACATAGACAGTACAGATCTTGTAACCTAGTGGTGACTCCAGTACTACAACATAATAAATGACACTGGTTGATGGTAGAAAATGCTTTTTTTTTTTTCGTGGCGCAACATTCCCTCTAAAATCCACCGAGCTGAAAGTTTTTCTAGTTATGTACAGTTAAAACGTTAGACGTTAACTGGCCATGTGTGATCCATTAGCTTCCATACAAATGAAGCGGATGAAAGGTTTAAAGTAGACATCAGGTACTGAGTTGGTATTTGGCTGCTGATTAACTGGAGTTACCTAATGTGGGTGTAACCCTGTTAATCCCCCCCCCCCCCCCCCCCCCCCCCCCCCCCCCCCCATTCAGTATTTGTGATTGTAGTATTTTTGTTTGTAGCCTTGATAAAATATATATATATTTTTTTAAAAGAAGTATGATCGCTGTATAATAGATATGAGCGCTTCTCTAGTCCATCACTAGGGGGCAACGCAGCGTAAGTTGTTCTTCTTCGGCTGTTTTGGTCCTTCATGGTGGATGAGCTGCAGAGCACACACTGTGTAAGAACTTGGACCGAAGCTGAATCAAAACGTAACTTTTTGAGTGAATTTGACATAGAAAGTGTAAAAACAAAAGAAGTCCCTAAGGTAAAAGCATTTTAAAACCAGTGTTTGAAGAGTTCTCTCTTGTTGATAGAGGTGATATAAAAAACCAGTTTGGCTATATACCACCAGTGGATGTTGCCCAAAAGGTATATTTTATTTATTTTTTTGTCTGACTCATTGTGTAAATTGTGAATTTACATGCAAATATGTATGGTTGAATATGAATATGCATCTCTTTGTTGTTTTACACCGTTTGAATGCACTATTGTTTCAATACTTATCCATTAATTTGAATTTAAGGTACATTTATACCAGGTTACAGAGAAAAAATAGACTATCAAGATTTTATTGAGGAAAAATAGATATTTCATTATGAATAGGGGTAAATTCTCTGCACATTCTGTGTAGACAGTTTTTTTTTTAAAAGGCTTTTTCTGTTCCCCTGGACCCGGTCTTTCTGCTTGGACTCCGGTTGGTCGTTTGTGAAGCTGGACTCCGCTCTGTTCGCCCGGTGCCTGGTTCCACTGTCCGAGTCTACACTCATCAGCGCTGCAACGATCCTATCAGGTTCTTGCTATGGACGCTATGCTAAGTACTGAATGGTGACCGGTCAAATGACATTTTATGAGTGCACTCAAGGGTACATAATTTGTAACATTGTTTTTTTGTTTTTCAAATGGGATTTAAATAATAAAAGAAGCAAAAGAAAAGGGAAAGAGTATACTTTCAATTTAAAATTTAATTTGTTGTCCTGTGCTTTATTCGGGGTGGAATCTATGCATCATATTACCTTATGATAGCCTACACAACCAGCCTCCTCATCGAATCTAGATTTAGATAGCCCTATACGTAGACATTTGAATTGCTTATTAACAGCACTACCATTGTAGGGTTACATGAAGTCCAAGGAGATCTCAGCGTAGGTGAAGGACGCCATCATTGGGTTGGAAAACCAATATGAGCAGCAGTAAAAAAAACAACTAACGTGATCACAGAATCCTTAGCTTGGTGAAGAAAAGCCCCTCCACAACATCAGCAGAAATCCAGAATACTCTGGAGAAGGCAGACAGCAGATGTCTTCATGAACATGCAGAGGCTTTATCACATGATGAAAACCACTGGTATCACTCATAAACAGGAAAGCCAGGTTAGACTTTACCAGAGAATCTGGAATCAGATTCTTTGGACAGATGAAAAAGACGAACTTGCATCAGAATGACGGGAAAAGAAAAGCTTGGACATGGCCATGTTTGGTTGCCAGTGGTGTTTAGTGACAATGTGACTGCTGACAGAAGTCAGGAGATGAATTTTGATGTGTACGGGTTTAAGACCTCCTCACAGTTTCACAGTGCAGGTGGATAATAACCCTTAACACAAAAGCAACCCAAGACTTTTTCCCACCCTGCTTGGTCAAGTTCAGGCAACACTGCATGTATATCAACGCCCCACCCCCCACCACCATCAGTTTTTTCCATCTTCCTGGATGACTCCTGTTGCTCCACCTGTAAAAGGTTTTACGTTACGCTCAGTTTAAATGTTTGATCCATAACATTTATTGTCAGTCTCATGGAAGAAACAACCTTTGATCCGTCTTCGATATTTAAATCTATTGAAGTAATTATCTCCAGAGCTCTTGCAGGTTTCAGTGGAATTATGTGAGAGTGGAAGCATGTGGCCCACCTCAGTCAGAAACTGGGAGACCAAAAGTCACACGGTAATCCCACTTTATGAGATTGGCACGAGCTGTGACAGCTGGAGGTGTCTTTGACCTCATGAGCTTGTCTCTTGGATATAATCAGCAATTTCAGACTTCAGAGGAGAAATGCAAATCAGCGCACATAAAAGGAAGACTGCACCCCCCACCTGTGTGCACTCTCAACCTAATATCACCACGAGTAAACATCCATTTGCTTTTGGACCACCACCAACTAATGGCTCAGGTGATTTTATGTGGAAACAGGTGCAGATGGCTGCATTGTGTCTTTAATTGGGCCTTTTTAAATCTAATTTTGATTTTGGATGGAAAGAGTGGATGGGAGGCATGTGATGTACAATGCAGAAGATTTCAAATATCACTGTCGTAGAGAAACTAAATATTCTGTCGAGGCCAGAAGACAAGCAGATCTGTGCGTGACTGCACTCCACGAATGCCTCGCAGCGCAGATAAATCAGCTACTAATGGGTGAAAGCGTCGGGCTCACCCAGAGCAGTTAACCCGAGGCTGGACATGAAACGTCCCCCCAGAAAGGGGGCATCTCTGTCCAACGACTGGCCAATAAACTGCTTCTGCACCACATGGAGGCTCCTGTCAGAATTCATAGCAGCCAAAATAAACAGGCTCGTGGCTCAATACATGAGCCAAGCTCAGAGCGGGAGAAAAGTAACAAGAGCCACTCGGAAACACAACAGTCACTTGAGATGACTAGAAGCCAGTCACGTTTACTGGAACGCTTGGAGCTTTTCAATATCAGTCTTCAACAAGAATTCAGGACAATAGAAGACAGCTCCATAGATTTAAAAGCACCTGTACATGAAGTGTAGTGTATGTTGTACCTGGGAAATGGCCTGCTTCCCTGCACAGGCTTCCGATCCTCTAACGTCCGGTATAATCTGCATGGCTTTGGGTTGTCAGAGATGAAAGATGACTATCATGAAAGAATCGTGCTGAATTCTTTCATCCTACGTCACACAGTGTGAGCAGTTCAGCGACGACTGTCTCAGAGGTCTGGCAACCAAAGCTTGTCTGTGAAAATCTTCCGACGGTGTTGGTTTGTCTGTTTAAATTGCACCATGACTTATTAATTAATGCAACATGACCTGGACCACATTCTCCACTTTCACAGCTTGTTTTTTTTTTAAGTGTTTTCAACACACATTCAGCTTTTTTGTTAATTTCTTAATGCGTGGTGGCTCGGTTGGCGGCATTGCTCCTTCACAGCTAGAGGGATCCTGGTCGGACTTTTGACAGAGGCATTTCTACGTGGAGATTGCTCGTTCTCTCCACGCTTGAGTGGGTTTTCTCAGGGTACTCTGGTTTACTCCCACTGTCCTAAACACTTGTATGTTGGGCTAATTAGTGATTCTAAATTCACTGAAGTGAATGTGACCTCGTATGGTTGTTTGTCTGCCTTGCAATGGTCTGGCGACCTGTCCAGGGTGTACACCTGCCTTTTGCCCCGAGAAAGCTGGGATAGACTCGAACAGACTCCCGTGAGACTGAATAAGAAGAAGCGGGTACAGACGATCATTGGATGTTTGTTTGCCATCAGTTCATTCTGGTGATGCTCCTCTATGTCTGTTTAACCTACAATTTAGTAGGTCTCATCAACTCGTAGTCGACACATATTGTTCTTGACGTCATACCCAAGATGAAGCGGATGCATAAGCGGATGCAAGTTGTACCTCTTCTTCGACCCCACATCAAGCTGTACGCCAAGATTGAGTAAGACAATGACTCAGTGATCCACCTCAACAAGAAAGAATAATATCAGAATGTTATTCAGATAAGATAAAAGCCATTGAACGGTATCAAAGAGAGGCAAGATGGTCATATCTGAGCTACCAGAAGGCAACATAGTTGATGTTCAGAACAGCTACAAAGACTTTAAGGTCTCACAGGCAAATGGAAACCATGGAGAGGCCGTGAGGAAGTCAGCAACAAGCAAGCACACTCAAAACTAAGGCAGTTTTTAAAGAGCCAGCTAAATGTCAGGGATGCAGTCTGAGCCATCAACATGTGCTCCTCCACTGTCAGATCTGTAGTAACTCTAAAATCCATCCATCCATTTCTACACTCCCTCCTTCGAGTTCAGGGTCACAGGGAGCTGGAGTCAATCCCAGCTGTCAGTGGGCGAGAGGCTGGGTGCATCCTGAACACATCCATTGATAAACAAATGAGACAAGAAAGCGTGCACACTCACACTCGCTCCCATGAACAGCTTAGAAGCACCAACAAGCCCGGTATGCCAAGTCCCTGGATTCTGGGTGGCTCCACTTTCTGTCAGGCCTGGGGAGTGGTGGGTTGTTGCCCACGCATTGCCCACGACCGTCGGGGAGCCAGCCAGGCTGGATGGTTCCCAGAGAGCTGGAGAGGAAATCCAGCACACTGGTGGCGGTCCCCTGTGTCACGCAACATCATAACATAACCACACTCATTTACATACGCCATGCCGCGCTGCACAAACACCAAACCCATCATCAAACAACACGCCGCGTCCATCACTCTCTTCCGTATTTGTCTCTCTCTGCGTTTCACTGCCTGTGATTTTAGTCCTCTGACAGAATTAAAGTAAAATATATTTGGTCAGACTGTCAAGAGGGCTGGTGAAGGAGACATCCACCCTCACAGATGCATAAGAAAACTTACATCTTGGCACCAACCCACCATATATATGCAGACAGCTGTAAAAGAAGAGAAAAATAAAAGGGAAAATATGCAAACTCTCCATGTAAAGGCGCCAGCAGAGAACCTCGTAGCTGTGCAGTAAGTTATTTCTTTGTTTGTGTAATAAAAAACATATAAGTCTAGAATTAAGCTTAGATCATTTTTTCTTTGTATGTGAGTAAGAAAACAACACTGAATGACATTCGTCCCGCTCAATGCAGCCTGATCCAAAATCTATTTGGAGAGAGAAGGTAGCCATAGTTCTGAATAACTGTGTTTTTATCAGGCACTGTGATGGATGACAAAATAATTAGATTTTTTTTCCCTCCATTTTTGTTTGTTTGTTTTGCTTCAGCTGTGCTGTTTCCACCAAAATGCAAAGAGCAGAAACCATCAGCTCCTCATCCTGACACTGATTAATGTGGATTTTCTCTCCAACAACGCATTTAATTATACTTAATTGCAGTTATTTGTGTTCACCTTTCACTGGTCTTGTTTATTTTATCAGCTCCCAATGATGTGGCCTCAGTAAAAATCAGCAATTTCCCAAATTCATGAGATCGAGGCGAAAATCAAGGTTTTAGAAATGTGATATTGATATTAATAAATTGTTCATTTCAGTAATTAAAAGGGCAGCGTTTGTAGAAGGACACATGAATCGAATTTGAAATGTAAAAAAAATAAATAAATGAGATACACGGTGATGTTTGTGATGAAAGTCGTGTGATGACCTTCAGTGGGTGTGTCACTGACAAAAGCAGAAGACCCCCTAACAAGCAAGTACCGTGTTGGCCCGACTACAGGGCCACTTTGATTATAAGACGACCCCAATTTTTCAAACATAATTTTGGGTAAGTAAAAATGTGATGAAACAACTTGTTATTATACAATTATTACAGAAAAACTCACACAGAGATAACATTCTGCTGTGTTCTTAAACATTTTAATGATTTCATCTTTTTTCGGAAGTATGGTAGTCTGTGAAAAACAAATTCTCGACCGCAAGAAAACTTTCAAGCTCTTTGTTCAAGATGGGGGCGTCGTTCCTCCATTTTACATCTATCCGTTATTCGGTGACGGCTCCATCTAGCGCTGCAGATGTGTAATGACTATAGCATTGGTGGTTCTAAATTGCCCGCAGGAGTGATTGTGAGTGTGCATGGTTGATCGTCTACATGTGGCCCTGCGATGGACTGGAGACCTGTCCAGGGTGTAATCCTGCCTTTCACCCAAGGAGAGCTGGGATAGGCTCCAGCAGATCCCCATGACCCTATATAGTATTAAGCGGGTGTAGATAATGGATGGATGGATGATTTCTAGAACAAAATATCATCCTATAGTCGGATGGATATCTAAAGATTCGCGCACAGCCCTACAGGAAGAAAGTGCTTCACTTTATGTCGGGCTCATCTTTTAGCTTCACAGATTTATGATTGGAAAAAGACCTTGCCCTTCGACAGGACTGGACAGCCTAGAAGGGCAAAGCGAAGAGCTTTTGCCTCTGAGCTGCTTTGTGTTGTTAATCAAAAGACGCATGCACACATACATGTTGGAAGCATCAACGGAGTTGCTGCTGTTGATTGACTTTTAATGGAGTGATGTCAAGTGTTGTCCAGCTGGACATTAAAAGTTAAATTTTTCAGCCGTCAGTGCAAGCATCAGTCGATCAGATTGCTGCTACAGAGTCTACAGAGTCTACTGGTGGCTGATGGAAGCGCACAAAGGTGCAGGCCAGTGGCAACCAAAGGATCTTGTATACTAGCAAAATGGAAGAAAAACTGATTGTTGCTGTGTGCCGTTGACCCATGTTGTATGACAACACGCCTCTGTGAGTGCACGGTTACTGTGCAGCAATGTGGAAGCAGGTGGGATTATTTAAATGCACTGTACGTGCACAGACGAAACAGCCTTGAACCATTTCCATGCTTAAGGTCCCTGTACCCTAATGGGACCACAACCATTTTTTTTTAAAGGTTTCCAAGTGTGAAACACTTATTGAGAGGACTGTAGCAGTTGTATGTAAAAAAAAAAAAAAAAAAAACCTTAATTAATGTTAATGGGGGGATAGTTTTCAACCATGGATTAATAAACAAGTCTAAGTGTAAGTCTAAGTCTAACTAGAGCAGTGCTTCTCAGTTATTTTCTGCTGCGCCCCCCCAGGAAGAAGAAAACATATTGTGCCCCCCCCCAGCCCCATCCACCCTCCACCGCGACTATAAATAGTATCATTTGTCTATATAATTGTTATAAGTACACCTCTGCATAACGATGTATCCTTATTAACATTAAGAGAAACAAAAAAGATAGAAATATAGATCAACTTATAACAAAAAATAACTTTGATAAAATTGTTTTTTAGTCTGTAAAGACTGAAAGTGGATCAATCTCACTGTAGTCACAGTGAAGCCAAGCGCTACATCAGCATCGTCATATTTCCTCGTCTTAACTTTCTGGTGACTTCCGTTTGTCTCATTATCTCCGTCTCTCTCTGTCTTTCTTTTCATCCCTGTTAAATATCTTTCCAGGGTATCTCTTGAGGGTGTGTTCACTTCATATCTCCTGCTCTGTGCTGTATATGCGCATGTCCGTGCAAAAAAACCACGACACAGAATAGTTACTCCCTGCGCACACTGTGATAATGAGAGCGCCACTGCCCCCTAATGGATTATATGTGCAATTACACTTTATTCCAATACAGTAAAAAAAATTTAAAAATTAAAAATTAAAAAAGGCTTGTTCCCCGGGGTCACCCCCCCCCCGGCATTGCACCGCACCCCCCTAAGGGGTCGCGCCCTGTTATTTGAAAAGGACTGAACTAAAGGAAAAGAGAAAGACAAAAAGCATTTAATATAACTGTTTACATTAAGACACAACTACATTAATATTCTAGCAAACGTTTTCCCTTAACACAAAGGATGTTGATGGAATAATTGAAGTGGCGCAGGAAAAGCAATAAAGAAACAGGATTCAGTCCATGATGATAATGTTCGACTGTTGTTGGATAATGGAATTAATCCTTTCACTTCTAAATAACTTTGATTGCTGTTTCCCTCCAAGATCGTAAAACGTTCATATATACAGGAACCATTATGGTTCCTCTGCATGTCAGCGCAAATTGTTTTGGACTTCTGAAACACCAAAAACTAATTTAAGTGCAGATCAATAGCACCACTGGGCTCATCCGCTCACTTATAGATTATGAATTTGAAATTGCCAATCACTCCCAAGGAGCTGATTATTGTGCGGGAGTAATTTCAACTTCTAATGCAGTTCAGCTCTCAGCTGCTAATGGGTCAAAGCAGTCTCATGTGGACCTTAAAGAATCGGACCATATGATGTTTACTGGGGCCATCTCAGAGGATGACTCGAAAGACGGTTTGTAGCCAGAGATGAATCTTTATCTCAGCGATCACCAGGGATCACAATGAAAGACTTCCTTCAAATGTTGGAGTCTTTCTGACAATTGCTTTTGAATTTCTACAAAAACAGTTTGAGGTCCTCAAGAGATATAAAAAGAGTTTTATGAAGGCCCTTTTTAATTTTTTTCAAGAAGGCCATGGAAGATTGTTATGGTTTGGCAGTGCAGTTTTGTAAATTCCCAATGAGAAGACCCAGGTGTGTATTAACATGAAAGCCCGCTGGGTGAGTCACTGACTAAAAGGTCTAACTTTTTTAATCATTCACTCCGGTTAGGGGAAAGACTAGAAGCACGCATGGAGATAAATTCAAAGATATATTGCAAGAACAATTCTATGATGAAGTTTCTGTAAAAACTGTGTTAAAATAAAAAGAAAAAATTTAGCCTTGACATTATACAACAGTGCTAGCTGAGTTAATGAAATATTCAGAAATGTTAGGGAGAGTACAGTTAGATGTGAAATGGTTTGGATAAAAGACTTCCCACATCTAAAACACTCCATGTAAGCGTTTCCATACCACCCACAAGCATTTCAGAGCTGACACCTTAAGCTACCGTTATCATCCTCAACAATCTGTTATGAATCTGACAAACAAGAAAGAAAGTGGAGCTCTTCTGTGTAGATAATGGCTTTGCCAGATGACCTCGGCAACGTGAAAACAGCCCATTTCCATGTGCAGGGTTGCCCTTGGCTCTTTGTAATCCTCCGTCTTTGGCTCTGCTGTATTGACCCTTTTAGTTGCTCAATTTGTTGGTTATAAGATGATCTCAACGCCAACCAAAGAGTGGGTGTTTTCTTTTCAAGTGTGAGATTCTGCATGAAACGTCCTGGGGGAGCTCCTGCCTCTCGCTGGCCCACGGGTCTTCATAGATTTTCAGTCTCGCACGGGAGTTACGGGGAATCAGCTCTGGTTTTATGTTCAGATCAAAAGGGAATCGCTCCCCGCATCATCGCCGATGGGAAATTGCTGGCATCCTTTCGCAACTTATTCTGTCCTTTTCAGTCTTATCGCCATTTTCCGTTCACTGCCCACTTCATTTTGACCTCTCCAGCGATGGCAAATGAGCGGCAAAGTGAAAAAAAAACAAGAACACATTGATGTGAAATATCCTCTTATTTTGTACCAACAGGGAACTACCCACCTGTTTCTCCAAAAGGTATTTCAAGTTATTTGGCTGGTGAATCTTAAACAGGCGAGTTAAAAACAGTCTCTTTCACTATAATTACTTTAGCTATTGTTGCAATACTGTACGGGTAAGTGACAAATGACAGAAAACCCCGACTGTTACCCTGTAGAAGGTTCCGTATTGACCTGAATACATGATAACCCCGCATATACACTCATGACCACATGTGGGCACCAGATCCCAAGAAAGTTCAAAATTCAGCCCAGAGTGTCTGGGTTGAAGTTAACCCAGTAGTAAGAAAAAGTGCAGTTCTTGGACTGACCACTAAGGGGCAGCTCCAAAAGTGAGTCAGTCTCTCCGGGCTCTTTGGTCAACACAACAGATCAGTATGCCCCCATGTGGTCAGCAGCAGTATTACTACATAGAGTGGCTTTAAAGGGCATCGTATCTGCAGATCAATGTAGAGTAATTCAAAGTGATCATGTTTGTCCTGTGATGATGTTGTAAACATTTTTCAACACATTTACCATCACAGATAACTCCATTTCAGGTAAACTCAGCCGACTCATGCCTTTACTCTCAGTAGTTTTAGCTCATCTCAAACAACGACCCCTTTCCTTACACACTCTTCCGAAAAATAAAAAATTAGCTTGCTAGATATTTGATCAAAAATCACTGACTCATTCACTTAAAGTAATTAGCGACAACTCATCAAATGGTGAATTTCCTTCATTCTGGTCAATAGGGAAAATCATGTTTAAAATCTTGAGAAGTGAACGTGGCTTCAGAGGTCACGAGTTGGTCACTAAATGGTTTGATGAAAATGATATAGGATACGCATCATGGTATCAATTTTTTTCCCTAATTGTTGATGATGATTGAACCTTACTTCAATCAAGAGTTAGTCTATATTTTTCTTTCACGTCCATGGAGATATTTTGACTTAAATCCTTTAAAAACTGGTTGCATCACCAGTAAACACTGAATAAAATACACCTTTGGTTCACTCTGTCTGCATGAAAATTAATATCACTGATATTCAAATGTGAATACTCTTTAAATTGTCGGTCCCAATTAGACACTTATGAGTGCAGACTTTGGTGTCTATCTTGCTCATGCGGAACCATCAATTTAAAAAGATGTTTTTATTAAGATCAAGAGGTGTATAGTGTATATAAAAGGGTATGCCAATCTCTGCACAGTATTGTATTTAACCTTCCTCCTGTGTTAGCTTTCTGTTACCATCTCCGGTGTTAACGGGTCAGTTTCGACTTGTGTCTTAAATCAGCTTTAAAGTACACTAAAAACAATAACCTATCATCAATTTTTTTGTCATCTCTTGGTTACCTTGTTAGGCTTCCTTATCCATGAAAATGTTGGGTTTAATATTTTTGGTGTGGGTTTCTGGGCCTTTTATTTTTATCAGTATACCTCTCGATTTGAATTTAAAAAAAGAAAAATTAACCTCAAGAGAATCCTATAAATAAATTAAAGATTGTTGTGTTTCTTGAATATTACTGGGGGGTATGGAACACATCTCTGAAATGAATTTTCTTGGTTTATTTTTTCATTTTAAAATGAATAACTATAGTAACATCTATGGTGTTGGGGTTAGTTTTGACCCATTTATATTTTCTTCAAGAAAATGCAAAACAAAAATGTTTTTTTGACTGCAATAGAACTTTTAATATAAACAAATTGAAACACAGAACAGGTCATAACACAAAATACTGATTTACAAGTTCAAACAAAAACCGAACTCTCTTTTTTAAGTGATTCTTTTATGCATTTAAAAACTAAAACGGGTCAGTGGCGACCCTAACACAAGAGGAAGGATATACAACATATCAGCCGGTGCATATGCTGGATTCCCAACTCAATTCAGAATCTCAAAGCGGTGCGTTCGCCCACCTCAGCCACGCGGCTGATGCCAAGCAGCAGTGCAGCCTCAAACAGATGAATGTGCTCTGGGAAACCGCTTCGTATGTTGCATGCCAAGCTGTGCATTAACCAGCAGCCGATCGCTTGCATCACCGCTCTTTGAGATGCGCTCAGTCCCGTTGCTGATTGTCATTGTCTCTTCCCAGATGCAGAGGAGAAGAAGATCAACCGGTTTAGAATAAACGCGCGAACATAATTCTGCCCACGCACAACTGTGCAACTCATATGTTTCTAGAAAGGTCCTTGAGACCAAAGTGAGGCCTTTTTTTTAGTGAATCAGTGGAGTTGAAAGGCTTGTAAGATTAGTTTCCATCTTCTTCTTCTTCTTTAAATGGGAGACCTTCATAGGGATGTCATGTTTGTGTCATGATGCACAAACAACATTGAATCATTCTGGCTCATATACTGACATATGCAAAAGTTTTTTTTTATCTTATACTTTTTCTTGTGTAAAGACATGACATGCATCGGGGTTTTTGGAATGCAGAAATCTCTTAAGGTCCCACCACAGTATTTCAATCAAGTTGAGCTCTGGACTTTGACAAGGCCATCTAATCATATTTTGCAGCCATTCTGATGTAGATTTGCTGGTGTGCTTTGTATCATGAGCTGGTTAGCATCAAGCTGTAGCTCGCAGACAGATCACCTCACATTTGCCTCCAGAATACTCTGGTGTCCAGAGGAGTTCACGGCCGACTCACCTGACTGCAAAGCAGCCTGCAATCATCACCCCTCCTCCACTGCGCTTGACTGTGGGTTTAAGGTGTTTCTGCTCAATCCATTTAATTTTCTCATAAACGTCTAACAGCTCCACGTTGGTCTCATCTGTCCAGAAGTTCTGTGGTTTGTTCAGATGTAGCGCCGCTAAATTTCCATTCCTTTCTCTGTACTTGTTCAGTCTTCTTTTCATTCTGCTGTCATGGTCTTTAACATGTGTTTTGGAAAAAAATAACATCTATCTCTTTATTTATTTGTAACCACTTGGTGACTAAAACATCTAGTAATACGGAGGATAAACTTAAATAACAAGACTTGGCTATGACTGGAATTCAGTGAATTTTAATATCCATTTGCATGTAAAGGGGTCATATGTTACATCTTTAGAAGATCGATGCAGAATGACAAAGAGCATCAAATTATACAAATGTCTAAAACAAAACATGAGAATACATTAGACCAGGGGTCAGAACCCGTGGTTCTGGAGCCGCATGCGGCTTTTTAGCCCCTCTGCAGTGGCTCCCTGTAGTTTTGGGGAAAAACTTGTCAGAAGGTGATTCTCGCTCTGGAGCACATGAAGTGTCCTGTAGGTTGCTCACCAGCAGGGGGCAGAATGAGTATGTTTAGCCCAAAATACTGCCAGGTTACTGTAACAAGGAAGTCGTATCTGTGTGTTGCATCCTGGGAAAGAAAATAAAGGCGAGCGCTCGTTCGGTGATTAGCGCCGGACATTTTTGTGTTGCTCATGTACCACCGTAAAAAATAAAAGAAAATTTTCCACACCATGTCGGTGCTGTCGTAGTGTAACACACGAATCGATCGATATAGGAAACCTTCCCAAACCCGACAAACTTGTCTTTGAAACATGAATGTCATTTCCAACACGAACATGAAGACGTTTTTATTTGGAGTGGTGTTTGGAGTCCATGTTTTATGTTCAGGCTCAATGGTTGTTTGTTGTACGTGGCTGAGGAGAAAACAAGAGGATGACAACACACTGAAATGGACTTGAGTCATGATTAAATATGACCTGGCCATTTTTTACATTTACATTTTTTTTAAGTTATTAAGCTGCAACTACACGTTTTATTTATTTTAAAGTGGGCTACTTTTTATTTGATCAATGTTTTACAAATAAGGGAATGACTCAAATGAACCTGCATGGTTCTTTGTTTTATTTCAAAGTAGGTTTAATATGCCAGTGTTTTTTTCTCCTCATTCAAAAGATTCACGATTTAATATATTTACTTCCATGTCAACAAGTTGATGAGAAATTGTCTTGGTTCAGCTCACAAACATACAGTACAGAAGGGTTTGAGGTTTACCTTTGTTATAACAGGTAAAAACAGCAATAAAAGTGTTAACAGTTTTCTGTTTGTTCTTCTATAATTTCATAAATGCAACAAACTATAGTTCTTTTACAGCGGATGACAAAAAAAATTGGAAATAAAACTAATTAGTATCTTGTATGACCTTTTGCATTAAAAACTTTAAAAACTGCTAAAGATACTAGGAATAAGCTTTTAGGTAGATTCAAATCCCTCTGAATACAGAATAACTATATATAAAACTTCATACACTGTTATCTTCATTTTACGGGTCAAATAAGTTTTGTGGCTCCAGATGACTTTTATTAAGCGGAGAAGGACAAAAAATAGCTCTTTTGATAGTAAAGGTTGCCGACCCCTGGTCTAGACAAAATAGATGAGGCACTTGGGAATAACGTCTTGCAGGTGTCCAAGAAGATGAAGAACAGGAGAAAACCCAGACATAATGAAAGGATCATGGCCCGAACATAATATCAGAACGACGGAGTTTATGTTCCATTACAGCATGCTCACTGAGGCCTGTGGGGTTTTTGTATTTGTCTGAGCGCTGCTGTGGTCCGACCTTGTGGTAAATTTGCTGGGACGTCCATTCCAGGGAAGTGAGGCGACTCTCTTGATTGCGCTCCTGTTGTGAATAATCTTTCTCGCTGATCAATGTAGAAGTGGCTTCAAAATGCTTACTTCTTTTAAGAAACACTTAAGAGAGTGTTAAGAAAGGGAGAAAATATTAACTTTATCCCTTCATTTTTTTCTATGGTTTAAAAAAACACCATAAATTTAAACTAAAACCAACTTTCACACTTTAATTCATGCTTTCACAGAAGTAATCCTCCAGTGCTTTGGCCACGTCAGTGCATCGTATTAGGACTCGTGAACTGTTCGTGCACCCTCAGAGTTATTTCCAGCCGTTCCCTGCAGTACGTTTTCAAGAAAGCAGCTTGAGGCTAAATCACGCGATTAGATAAAAAAAAGCAGATATACTTTGAAGAAGCCATCTGTCCTTCCGGTCTCTTTGGTTTGTAATGTACTTCAACATTGATAAGGCGCATAGAAGCAAGGTACATAGATTGAAGCAGAAATGCTCGCAAGTCTGGAAAAACATCAAATAAATTCATAATTTGTCTTTCACTCAAATCCTATAAATGGGAGATAATTCCTGCTTAAAATTAAAGCCTTCGAATAGTCATCATTTTGAGTTCCCAAGCAATTATATTCAAGAATTATATTCTAAAATGCTGCAAGTTGTGCTAATCAGCTCTGTCTTGCTGCGCTGCTTTACTACAGTAGCCCAGGAGGGACAAAACTATGGAGCGATAGGAGTGCCATATTAATAAATAAATAAATGTGGAAATAAAAAGAGAAATAAATAAATAAATAAATAAATGTGGAAATATAAAGATAAATAAATAAATAAATGTGGAAATATAAAGAGAAATAAATAAATAAATAAATATATGTGGAAATATAAAGAGAAATAAATATATAAATAAATGTATGTGGAAATATAAAGAGAAATAAATAAATATATGTGGAAATATAAAAGGAAATAAATAAATAAATGTGGAAATATAAAGGGAAATAAATTAATAAATAAATGTGGAAATATAAAGGGAAATAAATTAATAAATAAATGTGGAAATATAAAGAGAAATAAATAAATGAAAAGGAAAATCATCTTTAATTTTCGTATTGCATTTGCTTTTCCTTTTTGGCTTTTTGATATGTATGCTAGCGTACATTCTCTCTCTCTGCACTGTTGCCAACTCTCCACTGAGAAAAGTCGCTAGAGGCTGTCCCGGAAGTCGCTAGAAGTCGCTAGATGTGACGGACGGACACGGACGGACAGTCGGACGGTCGGCCCGGGGGGGGAGAGAGAGAGAGAAAGAGAGAGAGAACCGTGGCTCACCAGGCAGACAGCAGCCATCAGCAGCCAAGTGATGGCTTCAAACCTAGCGGTTTGAGTGCCAGTGAGTCGCTAAATCACCAGAAAAAGTCGCTAGATTTGTCGTTAGTCGCTTTTTACAAATTAAGTCGCTAGGGGGGTCTGGAAAGTCACTAGATATAGCGACAAAGTCGCTAAGTTGGCAACACTGGTCCTCCTCAGCGCTGGTGACGTCAGGCTAAACGCTAGCATACATATCTATGAGTTAGCGCCCATACCGCCAGGCAGAAATCCAGTGATCAGGGAACGACTATCCATCCTGGACAGGAAGCCCCGCCCAGAGCCATTTGATTGACAGCTCAGTCCACCAAGCGTTTTGTCATTGCTTTATCCTTGTGTCACAGGAGTGCCAAAAAGGAAAAGCAAATGCAATACGAAAAGGAAAGATGATTTTCCTTTTCATTTAGGGAGGTTCTCTTATAGGGCCACATTTATAATCCCGGGAGAGGGCCACAGCCTCCACAGGAGGGATTTCTCTTTATATTTCCACATATATTATTTATATTTATTTCTCTTTATATTTCCACATATATATATATTTATTTATGTTACATTTATTATTTATTATTATCTTATATTTCCACATTTATTTATATTATTTATTTCTCTTTTTATTTCCACATTTATTTATTTATTAATGTGGCACTCCTATCGCTCCATACAAAAACTGGTTCTGGTTCTTGGGGCTTACATATATATATATATATATATATATATATATATATATATATATATATATATATATATATATATATATATATATATATATATATATATGTAGATATAAATATATATATATATATATGTAGATATAAATATATATATATCTATATATATATATATATAGATATATATATATATATGACTTAAAACAAAGAAAAAGGACAAAGAAGCAAAAGATTAAACATCAGTAAGTTCAAATCTCTGGAAACTTCACATTCCTACAAATTACAATCTATGTAGCTTTATAACAAATATCAGGAAAGGAGTGAGCCAAATTGTGGCACCTTTTAAAATCGCTGTAAAGAGCGGAGGGGTGTACTACGAAGTGAGATTAGAGGGTTAGCGAGGTATGTTGAGTCTAAAACCAGGATTTCCAGTACCACGAAGGTGGCTCTCTTTCAACCTGGCTAGATCACCATGGTAATTTACTCTGCAAGCTTAACCTGGTCCGGAGCAGGTTATGTGCAGAGTTTAGGCTCAAATCGGCTCTAAAAAGCGCCGCCCTTTCACTTTCACCCAATCCTGTTGAACTGAGCGTCAGGATTGTGTAATGGAGGGAGAGTATTCAGAGACCGGACTGATCCGCTGGCTTCCCATGACCATATTCTCTATGAACGCTAGAGATTTCCAGCTGAGGGAATACGTTACATTTGTAATCTGTTAGAGCCATATATTGGCAGCGCCACCAAACCCAGCTGTGCGCTCACAGTAGCGCAAACGCTGTGCGTTTCTTTGTGTTTCTTTGCCACGGGAACCTACATGCATTCAGTTGGTGATGCAGAAAATCTGAGCCAGAATACTGGATGCCGCTATTCACAAGGTACTTGCTCTTACTGAACTGCTGAATATGTTTGTAGTATTCCCTGGCCATCTGCCCACGCTTCAAATAAAAGAAGCGTTTTACAAAATCGCAGGTAACATAAATTAATAGTCCATTATATTGATAATCAGTGTGACGTGGAATTTCATGTGAAATGATGATCTCTGCATCAGCGCTCTAATTAGCCGACAAGTGATATTTCAGTCAGTCAGTCAGTTCAACTGCAAATTCCCATCGACAGCAAACACAAACAACATTTATCTTGTGGAGTTAGCCATCAGGCAAGGTTTTGAAGCTGAACTTACCATTCAAAATAGTATCTTTTGTATCCATTTTATCCCAATTACTGCTAACGGAGGTTTGTTTACATCTGTCTGTCTGCGGCATGGCCGTCGACGTCAATGCATGGCTTCCTGTTTTGACAGGACTACGGAGGACTACAGGACTACAACTACGGCGGGGCCCGAGGCTCATTAAACCTACTCTTCTCTCTACTATTGTATATCAACGGCCAGGCTAAGGCTCGCGTTAATCGTGCGTTAAAAAAATTAGTTGCGTTAAAATTATTTTGCGTTAATCACGCGTTAACTTTGACAGCCCTAGTTGTAATATAATTCATTCATAGGATTCCCCAGGGTGATAGGGTACCTATTAAAGTGGCCGGTGAGTGTATATTGGTATCACAAATCATATTAAATCTTAAATTAATTTCACATAGATTTAGCAAAAACTAAAGTGATTTTCATTTATCATTCATAATGGGACAGTCAGACCTACATGATGTTTAAATCTGCTGCATTAAGTTTAAAGTTTAAGCGCTCTAAAAGAGGGAGGGAGATTAATTAAGGTGCATTAAGTGGTGAAATAAATATAATTTACGAATTTACACGATCTGCAATTTTTTGCCAGCACTCCTCTCTGGCTTTATTTGCACCTACAGTATTGCTTTTGGCCGTAAAGATTTCTTTGAAATCCTCATAGCCCTGCATTATTAAAACCTGCTCCTCCTGACTGAAATATACAGGCCGCGATCTATCCATTTGATCCTGAATAGGCGTTAAATGACGCGTCAAACGCCCCCTTTTATGTGAACGCGCACAGAGCAGAAAGCAGAAAGCCGCGGTTAACAAAGATAGTGTTGAGGTACACCTGACCTTACCCCAGACTGCTGACCTTTGGACTCAATGGTGAGATTATATTCAATAATAGTGAAATACTCTCTCAAGTTTCGCCTTTGCAAAGGGAGAATTCAACTCACAGACCCCGCGGTCTGTTCTCCTGCTCGCCCAGTTGAATTCTGCCGCCTTGCAGCTCACAGGCTGGTTTTATTGACACATGCAGGGCGTTAAACATTAGGCTAGATACAATCACTTTTTATGTTAGTTTCAAAGCAAACTCCCCCATTGTGCCAAAACAGTGCCTTCCTCTGATAAGAACATATCACCCTGACACAGCCCAATTGTCTTTTTAGTGCCTGTCCTTTTAATCCCATAGTCAAAAGATGCAGGCCTCTTCTACCACTTGATGAAGAATACATTTGAAGAATACATTTGAGTATATATGTCTATTCTATGCAAGCAAAATATATTCCACACAGCACAATCATAATTCCCACAGTAGTTGATAACCACCGTCGTGGTACCAGTTATCTCTGATGGAGAGTTTCAGGTTTGTTAAGCCAGCTCACCCAAAGAAAGCCTGGCTGTGTCGAACTTGCTTCGTTGTACACCCCTCTGATCAGGTTTGCAGCGTGATGGAAACATAATCGTCTCAGGCTCAACATACTCGGTCCAGTCCAGCGTTTGGCTCATCAGCCGGTGATGCAGCACACCTGGCTTCTGCAGCACACCTGGCCTCTGCAGCACACCTGGCTTCTGCAGCACACCTGGCCTCTGCAGGCCTGCCAGCACTTCCAGCACCAGTGAGGTATGTATCATGCACATCCATTCACTTGTCTGTCTCTTTTTTTTTTGGTTGGTAAATTCATTTTACAATAAATTACTTGTTTTGGCCAGTTTTTGCTCAGATCTATGATCAGGATACCACTGAGTGCAGTAGTTTCTGTTAATGCTTTTCATGATCCCTTGTGTGTAAAGGTCAACAGACACGACACAGTCAATGTGGTTATCTACTGTTAAATATCTTTCTTTTTTTTAAATAATGTTAAAGAAATGAATGGGTTTTTGGTATTTTTTTGAAATAAAAAAAATGTTGAAAAATTATAAGTCAGAGTAGATTCAAGAACAGACCTGGGCAAAACACGGCCCGCGGGCCACATCCGGCCCTTTGTGCGTCTCTGTCCGGCCCGCATGAGGCCAATCATAAATTACATTTGATTACAACTTAATAAAAAAAAAAAAAAAGAAATCTATGTCGTGCGTGCAATACGCCTGTGGTGCTTTTATTTTGAAAGGCGTAGTACTTCCGTGTAGCGTACGTGCATGAAGGTAAACAGCGCTAAGTGATGCTGCCGTTAAAATGTGTGCTGACGCTAAGAAAAGTAAAGTTGACAAGGAATGACGTGCTTTTAACAAGACATGGACCGCTAAGTATTTCTTTACAGAAATTAAAAGGTGAAGCCGTGATTTGTGCTACACAGATCGCTGTTTAAAGATTATAATTTGAATCCGCACTACACGACCAAGCATGAGGAAAAATACAGAAATCTGTCTGATAAAGAGCGCGCAATAGAGGCTGATGTATTGCAAGCAAAACTGCAAACCCAACAAGGAATTGGTAAAATGAGGTGGAAAACATTAAAACATTATTCATTTAATTGATGTGTTTCTATAGATGTGTTCTAATTCACAGTTTAAGGAATTTAACAAGTTAAGAATAAATTGGACTTATTTATGATTATTTTAGTTTTTTTTACTCGACCTATACACCACAATTTCACAGAGCCTAATATAAATATCTACAGAATAATTGTATTCTTCTAATTACCAGTACCAGCTATTTAGAATATATCATTTAATGCATTTTACAATGGAAGAAAGTTGAGCAGGATTAAGTTCAAGTTATCGTTGATGTGGCCCTCTGACACAACTCAGGTTTTTCATGTGGCCCCTTGTAAAAATTAATTGCCCACCCCTGTTCAAGAAGGTCTGAGTCAGTTCAACTGCAAATTAGTCATGAATAGCTTACCAAGTACACAGTCCATTTTATTTCGAGTTTATTTGATGACAGTACATAAAAGCAATGTTTAATATATACATTTTTTTATATAGGACTAGATTCATACACATACCGTTTTTCTTAGATTTTCCAAAGACTAATGTATGACAGTCTTGTATTTTAAGGTTATAATCCACAGTTTAAAGGTGCAGACTAAAGATTTCTCAAAGACTAAGGGTCTTGAGATGTTATTTACACGATTATCAACCCCAATTCCAAAGCAGCTGGAACGTGCAAAGTCTTTTTTTTTAGATCTATATACAATGCAGTACGAAACAAAATATCATTCAAACTAATAAATGGTAAACTCAACTGTTTTTTGTTTTGTTTGTTTCTTTTTGCAGATATTCACTCATTTTGAATTCGATGCCTGCAGCACATTCCAGGAGAGCTTTGGTAGGGGCAACAAAAGACTGGGAAGGTTGAGGAATGCTAAAAAAAAAAAACAAAGGTTTGAAACTTTCTTCAGGCGAAAAGGTTAATGGAAACAGGTGGAGGTCACGAGTGGGTTTAAAAGGAGCATCCCCAGAGGCCCAGTCGCTAACAAGCAAGGATGGGACGCAGTTCATTACCTGTGAACAACATTAGTGTGAGAATGACATTTTTCAACATACAATTCCAAGAAATTGTGAGGCACTTTGTGTTGCATTTTTAATGTATGAAAAGTGCTATATAAATAAAGTTTGATTTGATTTGAATCCAGCGACAGAGAATGAAAAAATGAGCTGGGGCTCATCTGAATTGGACTGATGAGATGTGGAAAAACGTGCCATGGTCTGACGGGTCCAGTTGTTTTTGGAAGTCATGGACGTCGTGTCCCCCTGGCTAAAGAGTAAGGACCATCCAGATTATCAGTGCAAAGTTCAGATGCATCGGTGTGTGTTAGTGTCCCTGGCAGAGACGATGCTGAGCCACATTCTGCTTTATAACAGTGTGGCTTCGTAGTAAAAGAGTATCAGTACTCGACTGGTCTGCCTGCAGCCCGGACGTGTCTCCCACTGAAAATCTGTGGCGAATTATGAAGCTCAAATCACGACCAAGCAGACCCTGGACTGTTGAACAGCTGAGGTCATTTATCTGGAAGAACTGAGTTTTGTTAGAAGGAAAGGTGATGTAACGCAGCGGTAAAAATGCTCCTATCCCAGATCTGTTGGGACGTGTTGCAGGCATCGAACTCAAAATGAGTGAATATTTGAAAAAAAACCATTAAACATTAAATGTATTGTCTGACTTTTACCTCCACCTGTGTGTGTAGATGTGTTCAGGGTGCCGGCTGGCGTGGTGACTGGCGACTTAGTCCTCTGACCATCTCACCTCAGTGCTGCTACCTGCATCTGTTTATGTAGTCATTTCATTCAGTCATTTGTGTCTCTCCTCTCTCTGTCCTCCATCCTCTCTCTGTCCTGTCTCTCCTCTTTCTTTTTCTTTCTTTACCCGGCTGGTCTTCATCAGGAAGGTTCCCCCATATGATCCAGGTCCTGCTTAAGGTTTCTTCCTCTTAAAGTGGAGTTTTTTCTTGCCACTGTTTGGCTCAAAGGTTTTTTTTCTCCCTCTGTGGGAGTTTTTTTACTTGCCATTATCCTTGATTTGGATTTAATACTATAATTTTAGTTAATGATATTTGCTCTCTGTAAAGTGCCTAGAGACAATTGGCATTGTCACAGACGCTATACAAATAGAATGGAATTGAATTGACTGTTGACACCAATAAGAATATCGTATACTTGTTTTGTTTTGTTTTTTTAAGTCTGGTATTAATTCAACATGCTGGTACACCTAAAAGAAGTAAAGAATTAGCTGAAATCCTGTGGATGTGAATTTTATGTGTTGTATGTAGTGATATAGTCATGAAAAATTAATTCAAACAATGTCCCAATTAAAAAAAATTGAGTGTTTCTGGACAGAGGGACTAGTATATAGAAAGAAACAAATGTAAATTTAAGCAGGGATTCTTAACTGTGGGTAATGTGCAGCGTGACGGGGCTAAGCAGGGGCTTTGCACACTGATCCACATGGCGTGTGCCTTTATGAGAGGGCAGATGGTGCCACTCGAACAGGAAGTGATTGACATAATGACATGGCCTATCCTGGAATGTGTGTGTGTGCGCGTGCACCGAATGAGCGTATGCGTGACTGCGGCTGTTCCAAAGATGCACCCTTAAAGTGGATTGAAAGACATTTGTCTTTTCTGTCATTAAACCCTGTTTTAGCGTGCACTCGTGTGCATGTGTGGAATATGCAGGAGCTGCTCTCTCTGTTTGGTGTGATGTGGCTTCATCTGTTGATGGCCGGTACGAGACTGTTTCATCACTCCGACCAAGCATGAATAACCACACAGCTGCTGTTCAATCACGTTTCTGCTTACTATATAGCTAAAATAAACTCGTCCATCCCGGCAGCAGGCTCTATATGTTAAACAAGTTAAACAAAGAGTCTATTTTTATCCTTTAGCCCACAAATTATTAGAAGCTTGTTTGTGTTTAATCCATAAATAAAAAACTGTGTATGTTCAGAAAAGGAAAAGTAAACACAGCCAGCCACGATGACCCAAACTTCAAAGTGAACTAAAAGAAAAAACTCTCACTTAAAGCTAAGAGCTTATGGAAACCATTAGAGCTGATAAAGATCTCCATGAATTTCCAGACCGCCTGCTTCAAATGTCATCAGGCCTTAAATGGCCGTTATCAGTTGTTGTCGCTCCCAAACGTCAGACGACTCAAACGTGGGCCAGAGTGCTCCTTCTAGCGGAGCAGATGATCTGTCCTGATTACTGAGGTACAGGGTGGGTGAGTCTGAGTAAATAAGTGCATGTGTTTCATGTCAAAAGGGTCCATTTAAACCAAAGCCATGTAGTTTTCCCAAACCAATGAAAGGAGCTTGTGGACTGCCAATTTGTTTTTAAATTTGATTTATTTTTAGTTAAGCATTTAGCTGATGGCGTGTTGGATTTATGCATAAGATCTGAATGAGAGTCCCAGCTTTGTTCTCTTCATAGGTGAGCTCCTTGAGCTGCTTCTTCCTCTGTGATGAGACAGCTGTCATCAACCTCCATCTCATGCTGACTCTGACAGTTAATCCTCGGATGTCCAAAGCTCCCGTACAAATATAATACATAATATATATACAGTATTCTTTATTTTACACCATGTCCATGTGACTTTATTTTAGATTGCACTGTCACTGTAGAACAGGGGTGGCCAACCCTGGTCCTCCAGAGCTGCAACCCTGCATGTCTTAGATGTTTCCCTGCTTCAGTGCACCTGATTCAAGTGAATGGATCACTATCAGTTTGTCGTCCAGGTCTGTTAATGACCCATCCATGTGAATCGGGTTTCTTGAAGCAGGGAGACATCAAATACTTGTAAACAGTGGCCCTTGAGGACTGGAGTTGGACTGATCTAAGACATGCAGGGTTGCAGCCCTCAAGGACCACGGTTGACCATCCCTGCTGTAGAATAACACTATCAACAACAGTGACTTTGCATTTACAAACTTTCAGTTGTTTCAAATAAATCCAAAGAAAAGAGAAAACTGAATAGAGACAGCAAATACAGTGATCCCTTATTTTTCGCGGTTAATGGGGACTGGCACCCGAGCCTCAATAATGTGTTTAAAATATGTTTAAAAACCGCAAAAAAGTAGCGAGGCACTGCAGCGAAACAAGACAAAGGCTCAACTGTGGTCTTCCTGTTACCTTCACAGCCTCTGGTCTCTGAACCGTAGTAAACAAACTGCTGGTATTGTGCTATTTTTGGCTCGTAATTAGCGGCTAACACGCTAACAACAACAAAAGAAAAAGTCCGGTTTTTCTCTGCATGGAACGAGCACTTTATTCTGGCACTGCAGGAACTTGTAACATCACACAGGTTGTATTGTTGGGCTCCTGTCGGTTAACAGAGAATGTAAATCTATACATGCTGGGCTGCTGTTGATGCTCACTACACTTTTCATCTAACCCTGTTTTCTTCTGCCGTCCCACGACACACACACTCCATTACCCATAAGGCCACATCATTACCCATAAGGCCACCTTCTTAAAGGGGCCAGGCTGGCTCACAACATTTCACTGTGAAATAATGCACAAAACATCCTGTGATGTTTCTGTGATTAAAATTTTTTTTTTTTTAATTTTATTTCTAAAATATCTGCAAATAACTAAAACCGGATAACTAAAAGGCAAGGGATCACTGTAAGACTATTTAATGGAGAAGTGTATTCAAAAGAAACAAGTCACTAAAACACCACTGTTTTGTGTAGTAATGAGGAACTGTAAAAATAAGATTCTCAATAACTATCATTAGTGTTACTGGCAACAGTTACAGATTAGTGTAACTGTTGCCAAAGATAATTATCTTTACACCAAACAGTGACCGTGTTTATTTTTTCTAGTTTTTTTTATTTATTAAAGCTCTAGACCAGAGGGGTATACTACGAAGCAAGTTCGACACAGCCAGGCTTTCTTTGGGTGAGCTGGCTTAACAAACCTGAAACTCGCCATCAGAGATAACCGGTACCACGACGGTGGTTATCAACTATCTTTGTTAACCGCGGCTTTCTGCTTTCTGCTCTGTGCGCGTTCACATAAAAGGGGGCGTTTGACGCGTCATTTGACGCCTATTCCGGATAAAATCAATAGATAGATGGCGGTCCGTACATTTCAGTCAGGAGGAGCAGGTTTTAATAATGAAGGGCTATGAGGATTTCAAAGAAATCTTTACGGCCAAAAGCAACACTGTAGGTGCGAATAAAGCCAGAGAGGAGTGCTGCCAAAAAATTGCAGATCGTGTAAATTCGTAAGTTATATTTATTTCACCACTTAATGCACCTTAATTAATCTCCCTCCCTCTTTTAGAGCGCTTAAACTTTAAACTTATTGCAGCAGATTTAAACATTATGTAGGTCTGACTGTCCCATTATGAATGATAAATGAAAATCACTTTAGTTTTTTGCTAAATCTATGTGAAATTAATTTAAGATTTAATATTATCTGTGATACCAATATACGCTCACCGGCCACTTTAATAGGTACCCTATCACCCTGGGGAATCTTATGAATGAATTATATTACAACATTTCACATGAAATTCCACGTCACACTGATTATCAATATAATGGACTATTCATTTATGTTACCGGCGATTTAGTAAAACGCTTCTTTTATTTGAAGCATGGGCAGATGGCCAGGGAATACTACAAACATATTCAGCAGTTTAGTAAGAGCAAGTACAGTATTACAGTATTCTGGCTCAGATTTTCTGCATCACCAACTGAATGCATGTAGGTTCCCGTGGCAAAGAAACACAAAGAAACGCACACCGTTTGCGCTACTGTGAGCGCACGGCTGCGTTTGGTGGCGCTGCCAATATATGACTCTAGCAGATTACAAATGTAAAGGATTCCCTCAGCTGGAAATCTCTAGCGTTCATAGAGAATATGGTCATGGGAAGCCAGCGGATCAGTCCAGTCTCTGAATACTCTCCCTCCATTGCACAATCCTGGCGCTCAGGTCAACGGGATTGGGTGAAAGTGAAAGGGCGGTGCTTGTTTATAGTCGATTTGAGCCTAAACTCTGCACATAACCTGCTCCTGACCAGGTTAAGCTTGCAGAGTAAGTTACCATGGTGATCTAGCCAGGTTAAAAGAGAGCCACCTTCGTGGTACTGGAAATCCTGGCTTTAGACTCAACATACCTCGCTAACCCTCTAATCTCACTTCGTAGTACACCCTTCAGGGGTGTCCAACTGTCCTGCATGTCTGAGATGTTTCTCTGCTTCAATGCACCTGATTCAAATGAACGGGTCATTAATAGACTTGTGCAGAGCTGATGGTGATCCATTCATTAGAATCAGGTGTGTTGTGTCAGGGAAACATCTATGACATCCCGGCCCTCCAGGACTGAGTTTGGACCGACCTGCTCTATACCCTTGCTAGGGTCCCTGGAAGGAGTATGGGAGTTTATCCAACCAGCTACCCAGCTATGTGGGCTTGGACTGTGGGGGGTGCTTTGTGAAAACGAGGTACAGGGTCCATTGCTGCGAGCCATCAGCCCCTATACAAACGCAGTTCAAGCTTGATATACTGACAGTCACATTTATTCAAGGTGGGAGATGGACTCCGCATGTGTTTTTTCCTTTTGTCACGAATTTGGTTTATTACTTTTATGAACAGAAACTCAAGGAGCAGAGGGGGTCTGGCTCAGCGGTGCCAGGATTCCATCTCTGCTTTTCATGAATGACGTGGTCAAGCTGACGTCACTGAGCAAGCACCTTCAGCTCTCACGAGCATTTCACAGCCAAGTGTGAGACAGCGGGGATGAGAATCAACACCAGCAACTCTGAGACCGTGGTTCCCAGCTGAAGAAGGATTGTAATACCTTCTCAGGGTCAGGAGTGAGGTGCTGCCTCAACTGGAGGGGTTCGAGTGTCTCAGGTTCTCGTTCATGAGTGAGGGAAGAATAGAGATGGGGTTTGGCAGATGTATCAATGCAACGACTGCACTAGCGTCTACTCTGTACCAGTCTGTTGTGGTGAAGAGAGAGAGAGATTAACCAAAATTCAAGGCTCACTGTACTCTCCGTACTCTACATTGAGTACGGAGAGGAAGATCCAATCGAGCTTGGATGAACAGAAGTAAATGGATGGATGGTACTTGGTCATTTTAACAAGGAATGCACTAATCCTTCTTTTTCAGTCTCTGCTCAGATACTCATGCCTGTGCTTTGCATATCGCCTGATATCCAATACTGATCTGATCCCATTGATGTGTGGCAGAGAGTGAAGGCATCAGGCAACATGTTGCATATTTTAATTTAAACTTAATTGTATTGAATAATTAATTAAATTACAGTAGCTGTAAAAATTAAAGTAGATAATCCCCTTGGGATTGATAGATTTTATGCATGTATTTATGTTAGTCGAGTTCATTTATTGTCCTACCAGCGCTGTGAATGTATAATGGTGTTCAGTAAAGAGAAGATCAGACTCATTTTCACTGAGGGCCACATCAGCATCATGGTGGCCATCAAAGGGCCAGATCGACAGTACGAACGTAAGAAAATACAATGTAAATCAAAATTAATTAAACTACACCTTATTATATTGTTAAACTAGAAAAGCACTCAGAGAGCGCAGACCTCTGCCAGGCGCAACAATTCCCCCATATAGCGATTTACAGATTGCGATAAAATCCGCCTTCTGGATCAGATCCAGATCAGCCTCTGAAATTTGATAGAGGTTCCCATTGTCAATAGCTGAGTCAAATTTCATGAGTTTTGGGCAATAATTAACAGAGATATTGAGAAACAAATTTTTCGGCCCCATTGACCGCAATGTTATTGAAAATTTGAAAGTGATCCAGAATCCAGGATTTCTTCTGGATCACAGCCCAAAATGAAATCAGTTCTTCCTTTTCACATTTCTGACAACTCCTGAAAACTTCATCAAAATCCATCCATATTTTTTTGAGTTATCTTGTACACAGACAAACAGACAGATAAATGCCAGCAAAAACATAACCTCCTTGGTGGAGGCAATAACTGTTTCTGTATTTATTATGTATTCAAGTTTCAAATATTTAAGTCATTATTATATTAAACTCAGGGTTTGGTTGTAAACCTGCTCTCGCACAGGTGATGTGACTCAAAGTATCCATCACCTCAGTGATGGACAGGCCTTACGGAAACCTCTTGCTCGGAGTTAATCTCGCTTTGTGAAACAGAAAACTCAGTTTCTATGGAACAGCTGGCACATCTGCAAAGGAAGCATCACAGTTGAAAGGCACATAGAGCCACAATAAAGCCAGCTTTCACTGC
The DNA here is from genome assembly GCA_018398805.1 of Hirundichthys speculiger. Taxonomy (NCBI): domain Eukaryota; kingdom Metazoa; phylum Chordata; class Actinopteri; order Beloniformes; family Exocoetidae; genus Hirundichthys; species Hirundichthys speculiger. Next base: position 1,287,540 of record JAGFBZ010000240.1, read on the forward strand.
TGCATCATTTTTTGGCAGTAATGTTTGTGAACACATTCTGCTGCAACTGTAGTCTGCCTTTTAATTCTGCTGCGATTTTTGGTTTTTTTTGTTGGGCTAAATTTAGCATACTTAGCTCCGTGTTTTCTGTCAATATACTGACGTAGATTATACTCTTTCACGACTGACACCGCCTCATAACACAAAAGACATACTGTTTTTTTCAGCTTGAGATACAAACATGTATTTGTTTTCCTATCGTTCATGAAACTGCCTTGCTTGTGCAACAATTTTTCTTTTCTTGGACATGTTGGGGTTAGTTTGTAGAGGTTTTTCTCAAGTCCATCAGTTCTGAAAATCATCTTGATGTCTCGCTCATGGTGAGATACCGTTATCATTGTGGGTAATGACGAAATGCATTATAGGACATGTAGTTGTGAATATGCGCTTTAAAGCGGTATAAGCTTATTTTGAGTCTAACAATATTGGCTTAAAATTTAAGACAATAATCCACAACCTCTCAAAGGCCACATAAAATGACGTGGATCTTGATAATGCATGCACGGCAGCACGACGCATATAGATTTGAATCTGAATAGTTGGACCTCATGGATCTACCCAGTTAACTTAGACCCGTTCCCGCTGTATGGACAACATCAATGACATCAATGTTGGATCGGTGCATCCCTACTTTTAACATAAGAGTTTAATGGACTAGCCTTTAGAGACGGCCTCAAGTGGCCACTTAATGAACGGCATTTGTAGCAGAACCATTTTCCCTTAATTATGTCTTTCCCGAGCTACGACCACGTTTGTTTTCATTTCGGAACACTGTCCAAAACAAAACCGATCCATATTGGCATTTCAGCACCATGCCGGAAAAGATCTGCTTCCTCATTACACCACCGTAAACACATTTCCCATGGCTGGCCACGCTCACTGGGCACACACACAAGTGGAAAAAAAAAAAATCTGAAAACTCAGCTAGATATATAACCTTGGCTGCAGATATTTTTTTTTTTTCTCCATGTAGGCAGTTGCAGTACGATTAAAGATTTAGCTGTACAACAGCTGTTGCCAAGAGCAATAAAGTCAGCAGCTCCTGTTCCTTCACCATGTAGTTGTTTGCACTGTCTTCAGGGCTTCTCATTTTATTTATTTGAGAAATGATCATGTGATATAGACTTGGCCAAATTGTGGAATGATGTGTTATGACCCAGAAGAGCAAATCGTAAAACAAGTCTGTGCAACTATGTCATCACTTCTGAAGGCTGTTTACATTCAAACGGGTTTTGCAGCAGATCAAAAATTATCTTTTTGACTGGTGATGTCACCTGAGCAGTGTGGATGCCAGATACAACTGTAAGAAATGTTGGATGGTTTAAAAATAAATGTAGACTGTGTACAGAGCCTCAGGTTGCAGCGTTCTTTTATTTTTTCCCTCCCCTATGTGATGGGTAAACAAACTGTGCTTGTATCATTATCCAACATGCTGGAATAACGTGAATTGGCACACTTCAAGATGTTTCCCCGAGGGTGGAGTTTTCAGCCTGTTTTCACCTGTGTGAGAGGTGCATTTACAGTGATGTAAGGCAGGATAAAGATCTTTAATCAGGCGGAACTGAAACGCTAATGAGGATGCAGCTTATTTTAAATTTAAAATGCCAATTTTAACAAGAAACACACTAAATGGGATGCAGCCTCGGTCTAAAATTGAGTCAGTGTTAGGATATAGCCAAATGAAACGGAGCAGTTTTCATTCCTAAACCTTATCAAAAATCATTATAACTAGAAAAGCACTGAGAGCGCAGACCTCTGCCAAGCACAACCATATAGCGATTTACAGATTACTATAAAATCCGCCTTCAGATATGGATCAGCCTTTGAAATTTGATAGAGGTTTCCATTGTCAATCCCTAAGTCAAATTTCATGAGTTTTGGGCAATAATTAACAGGAGATATTGAGAAACAAAATTTTCAGCCCTATTGACAGCAATGTTATCAAAAATTTGAAAGTGATCCAGAATCCAGAATTTCTTCCAGATCACACCCAAAATGAAATCAGTTCTTCCTTTTCACATTTCTGACAACTCCTGAAAATTTCATCAAAATCCATCCATAACTTTTTTGAGTATCTTAAACACAGACAGATAAACACCAGCAAAAACATAACCTCCTTGGTTCAGCAGGTAAATATAAGCGTTGAAAGAAACTCATCCAAAAATAATCCCATTTTCTCTCTTTAACCCTTTTCAGGGCGACTTTTCTGTCTGTTCATAAAAACATTTTAGGCTCTCGGCTTAGATTAGATTCTCATTAGACTTGATGGACAAATGAATTCTCAAGATGATGTCGATGGGGTCACATGACCAAAATTCAGTAAAAGGTGAACACTCCGGCAGGTAAAAATCCATTACATTACGAGCTTCAGCAATGGAAATCTACCTGTTGGACTAGCCCAGCGAGAGCCTAGAGGCTGTATCTTAAATGTGAAAAAGGAAGCTCTAAGGAAGAAAATTCCTCCGGGTCATGCTCACATCCCATCTGGAGCTCCTGGATGAGCTGGTTCAAAGCTGCCAAACAAGTTAAGCCACTTGTGATAGAACAGATTGCATCTTGAATTAAACGGACCAATGGGCAGTTCACACATTTTTGGTTTTTTTTCCTACCATTCTCACTTTCCTAAATGTTGGTTCATCACCTTAAAGGTGGCTTCACGAGGAGGAATCTACCAGCGTCTCTTTCAGTCTATTATGATAAATGGAGGAAATCACTTTCCTCTGTTTTACAAAGAATCTTAAGAACTGCTGAAATAAAAACTTAGACGTACATATGTAACTTAGCCTGTATTATTTATCACTTAGGTACCAGAAAGGGGACGACCATACTTGACTGAAATACTGTAAAAGTTGTTCTGCCATATTTTTGGACCTTGAAATGGACAACGTGTCGATCAGATGCTACATGATGATTGTTCCCTCTGTGAACCAGTTAATTTTTTTGTTTCCGTCATGCCCTCCAGGTGCCTCGCCGTAGTGCTGTGATGAAATGGCTTTTGCACATTACAGTTCACTCCGGCTCCTCACCACTGCCACACAGACCATGAAAGATGGCTGACATAGTTGAGTGGCTCAAGATCTCGGTGATGTCATCAGTGTCACACAAGCCATTTAAAAACAGGCAAGAAATCTGCCGCTGTGTTGACGGTGCTGAGTCTCATCATTGTTCATACGGTTTTCATTAGCTTGATGCAGTGAAGGTCAGAACCAGTTTCACTGTCTTTATGGGTTAAGAGAAACCATATGACTGAATGCTGATGGAGGAATTGGGTATAACAAGGTCTGGAGTGGGGAAAAAAGTATGCTACTGTGAGCATGACAGCAGTGATGTGTTGAGTAGGAGTAACAGATGGGTTTCAGGTGGAAGTAGGACTGCATCAAGGATCGGCCCTCAGCACCTTCTTGTTTGGTACGGTAAGTTGATGGATGCATTTAGACAAGAAGTTCCATGGACTATGATTTTTGATGACACTGTGACTTAGAGTGACAGCAGGAGAAAGACAACCTCGAGAGATGGCGAGAGAAGAGGAATGAAAATCAACCGCAGCAGGACACAATACATGTGTGTAATTAAAAGGCATGCGTTGAGGCCTAATGACGAGTATGTGAGGAGTAGTGGTGAAAAAGGTGCAGACGTTTAAATACTTGTAATGGCTTGACAGTTCAGAGCAATGGGAAGTGTGGAAAAGAGGTGAAAAGAAAGAACAGGTAGGGTGGAGTAGGTAGAGAGGAGTGAATAGAGGAGAAGTGAGAGTAAAGGGAAGAGTTAAGACAACAGTGAGACCAGAACTCTATAAGCAATGCTTTGGCATCTCCTTTCTTGTATTTTTTAGTTTTTAATTGTCGTCCTAATATTTTCCGTAGTTGGCGGGTTGGACCTGCACCAGACTGTTTCAGCACTGAGAGTCTTTACAATGAAGCAATGCTCTTTTAATACGTGCAGAATGTGATCTGACATTGTCTTCTCAATGTAAGCAAAAAGAGACATTAACTGCAGTTTCTCAGCATGTGTTTTGTTGACACGAGTTTAAGATAATTGTTCGCGCTCTGTAAACTGTTCTTGCTATTGATGCATTGATGTTATTGCACCAGTTGTACTGTTGTTCTGTTGCTAACAGTTTCACTCTAGGTGCTGATTGTGTCTGACAACACAGACTCAGACAGTTTAGAGGGGGTTTTGAACATCTTAGGAGTGGCTAATAAGGAGATAATGTGCTGCTAAAGATGGTGAAAGGTTATCAGATATGTGTTCTGGATGAAAGTACAACTGTGTGATCTCTTACCAGGACAACATCCTAAGAAACTTTTACTGGAACATAGTTTAGGGCCATTCCAGTCCACTTTCACGCCTGTGTAACCATTTATACATGACCCCTTCCCAACTGCAGTTTGAACTATGCAACAACACAATGTCTTCACTGATGAGGGTCTTCAGAGGTGCTTTTGACTCAACGCAGCAGAATTGTCTGTTTTCAATAGTTTTATCTGTAGATTTGAAGAGATAACATGTAATGTTTTGGGCTTTGTCTCATCTTTACAGAGATTTCTTCAGATTCCTTCTTCCCCCCGCCCTCCCAACATTGCTTTTAATTTTTTTTCAGAAAACTTGTTTATTTTATTTATCCTTTTTTCATCACCTATTGTTATGATCCGTGATCTATTTTGTATTTAATTCTTTTGCTGTAAGGCTGCTGCCAGGTGCCCTCCTGGGCTCAGGGTGGCGCAATCTGTTTGTCTTTTTGTCTCTTTGTTGTTCCAGGTGGCTGTCAGGTGATTGGCCTGTGGGACCTTAAAAGGGGGAGGTTACCACTTCATCACCCCTCTTCTCCCTCCCTCCCTCCCTCCAACTGAAGGCCATGCCATGATGTGACATTTGTTGTTGCCACGTTTGGTTTAATTGTAGTTTAAGTTAATTCTTGCTTTGGAGCAGCACGGGGGGGTATTTCTGTTGATGTGGGTTTTGCTCCTGTTTTTGTCCAGGGAGGTTAGTATATGTCATTTTGTTTGTTTCCTTTCTGCAGGTAAGATGGGTGGAAAGTCTTTTTGGTTGTTATTTTGGCCTTGCCTCCCCTGAACGTTAAAATAAAACATACTTTTCTGTCTCAAACTGTTAATGCATGGTTGTTCTTGGGAGCAGGGAGAGAGGGGTGGGGGCTTTATGTTCTGCTCCCGTTCCCCCCTAGGCTGGGGCGTAACACCTATACACTTTACATCCAAACTCTTTTGGAAAACGAAGTGGGTTGGGGTAGGAGTAGATGATCTAATACATTTTTACCTGGATTATTTGTTAAAGTTACATTTCAGAAGTTGTTTATGAGAACTTCAGCTGCAGTGACCTGCTGGTCCATTTTCTGCCCGAAGCTGTTCAACTTGTTTAACAAGATGTTTTCTTATTGTGTTGGACACACTGCAGACTGGATGAAGCTGGATTTGAGGCTCTGTGTTGATATTAACAAGGGATCACCTTCGAAAACCCTTATATCGTACTACAAACAAGCTTTATTCATCTTTGGCTATATAACTTTAATCTTCTGTTAATTTAAATGAGGATTGTGCTTTAATGAGATTCTTGAACAGAAAGATTGAAAAATAATACAAAAAGGCTGGCAACTGATAGATGCATATTTTGATTTTTGAAAAGAGGAGTCATTTTGAATTCAAGATTTATTTTTACATTGACAGCCTTGGGTTCGAGGGGAAAATGTCTGCATTTCTCCTCCATGTTTCAACTATAAATGAGTGTAAAGATCTGCAACAGGCAGGTTTATTAAGTTTAAGAGACAACAGCGTAAAGCTCGTCTGCTGAGCCCATGACGCACCTCCATATTGCTTCCTCCTTACTTTGAAGGCCTACAGGAGGCTCTGGGGGAATGTGAGGAATGTGAAGAGAATCGGCTGTTGCATGCTGAGTGATGACGACAGCCAACTAAACGCACCTGCAGTTCATTTTAAATGAGCGCGCACGCACGACTCCCTCCCAGCCGCCGTGTCTCCCCTCTCTCCGTATTTATAAAGCGTCCCTGTGAGCAGGAAGGCACAAGCGTGCCTCGTCTCCAGAGGGGCAGAGCGCGTTTCTTCGACTTGGAGGCGCATTTTTTTTTTTTTTTTTTAATTCCGGTCTGAGAGCCGTGCGGCCGCAGCTGAGGTGGACGCGCAGGAGTTTTACCCGAACTTCTCAGCTGCAGGTGAAAGCCACCTTTAGTTCTCAGGGGTAAGTTTCCGTTTCTGGTGTCTGGGCTCGCTGCGCTGGTTCTTTAGCTGTGGAAATGTGGGCTGCGCGTTCCGCTGTTGGAGGAGGATGATGGCGAGCTTCAAGATTGATGGAGCATCCCGAAGTAACGTGCCGAGCTGTTTTCACTTTAGAAATCGTTGGGTTTTTTTTTTTTTTTACAAAGAAAAAAAGAAAGTTTGCAGCCTTGTTGGCAGTGGTAGACTATAATTTCTTCCAGAAAAAGTCCTATCAGAACTTGTTGCCGAGAGTAATTAACACAAAATCTACGTCTCTTAACTGGATCTTGCGCATTTTTTTTTTTTATCGTTGCTAGAGAAACTGTGTAAAATGAAATCAAAAACGGCACATTTTTCTCCAGGTCCAAAAATGTCTCCTTAGACCGAGATTCTCTGGAAAAATAAGATATTTCTTTCAGGTGTATAAGTGTCTTGATAACAACGCGCTTTTATTTTCATTTTGACTTGTAAAGAAATTGGAGAGGAGCGTCTCTGTCTGGGGTGTCGGATTTATTTTTGCTTTTGTAGTGGAAAACTGAGTTGGCAAATTTCTTGGTTTTTCTCGCTGTCGCGTGACTAATTACGACAGAAGCCTGACAATTCACCTGTTAGGTTAATCCGTGACCGACTATTCGGCCCCTATTACTCCCATATCACGTGGACTCATGATACGATGCGTTAGATTATCAGTTTATTTATCTCATGGGAATGGTTCCCTCTTGTGATCACAATATGTTGAAATAGGGTTTTGGACGTCCGTTATTCAAAGTGCCAGTGGTCCACTAAAAAGTCAGGGGGGGGGGGGGGGGGCGGTTCGATCCCCTGCCAGAACTTTAATGCATAGACCCATGGCCAAGACACCGACCCCTCACTCTGCTGCGCTGTATGACGGTCTGTGTTCATGAGAAACTCGCTATCAAGCCGTTTCAAAAGCCTAAACAAGGTTAGAATGTACTGCTGAAACGAAGACTTTACCACCTTGAAACACTTTTCCAGCAAGTCATGACAGGAGTTATTTTTTGGGTTCCCAATCCTCATATCGTCAATTTAACACGTGGGAAACTATGATATGTATGTAATCCAAATGGAAAGGGAATCGTTCAACTCGACAAATAAAACTCTGAGGTTGTGAAATGAACGAATTTAAAATATTTTAAATATGACTCTATGATTATGTAATATGTCATTCTCATTATCTGCATCAGGTGCTAGTAGTCGTAAATAATGCATGTCCACTTTGAACTACTTCAATACCTATAAGACAGAAATTGCTGCACTCAAGGGGAAATATCCCACATATCCAGGGCACCTTTCCATCATTTCCCAGATTAATTTCCGTTATTGTTTATCTCAGATGAGTACAGAGAAAAAGGGGGGGGGTATTAAAGGGCCACTAGAATGAAGTGCAGTCGACTCAATATTTATGAATGAGCCATGAACTGGTGACCTGTCCGGTCAGATGCCTCCCATATTAGGCTCTGGATGCGCTGGTTTTATATTGTCTATGATCAATGGGTTTTCCTTTTTACTTTAGCCTTTTTACTTTTAGAAAAGATTTTAAAAATTCATCTTTGAATTGTCCTGAAAGACGACCAAAAAAGAAAAAAGTAGCGCGCAAGGACGGCGCGCGCTGTGACGCGCGGCCGTGGAGGCTGAGCGCTGACCTTGGTGCTGAATCGTTCCCGCTGCGCGCAGATGATGCGTAGCGGTCCTCTGACACTTCTGCACATTCCACGCGGCGCCACCCACGCTGCCGGATGTAACGACGGCAAAAAAACAACTTCCTTGCGCTGGCTTTGCATTAAAGGGAGTAAAACGCATCATCGTAGCCTCTGGCTAAAGGGGACCAGATTTGTTTTTTTGTGAAGTTCATTTTAAGTACGGAAACGATTGAGGCTCCGTCAGTCTACCGAACAGCATGAGGGAGGATGAATCGACTTGAGTTGCATTCGTTTTCTGTTGTTATGCAAAAACATAGCCTGAATGAAGACGAAGCATTGAGAGGCTTAAAAGGCAGATGCTTGGCATTTCCACTACTTGAAACCAGTGTCTGCTTGTCTAAACTCTTTTTTTTTCTCAGAGTGCAGGCATACTGAACAAGCTGGAGATTTGAAGGAGCTTCTGTTTCGAACCTAGTGATTTATTAAAGGTTAAGAGAAAATGAAAAACCACGCACACAAAACTCTTTCTGTTGGGAATGGAGGTGTTTTATGGAAGTCTAAGTGTATAAACAGCAGTTCTAGCCTCCACTTCTGCTCTCTGACCAGTTAAATGTAAAGTCCTCTTTCCTGAATCTTCCCTGTCACTGATGTTACCCAACACTATTAAACTGTTTAACCCTTTATAGGAAATACTTGGAATTTACCAATTTCAACCCCACATGGTCAGTGGGGATTATTACTAGACCTTTTCACTCTTTTCAACTTCTTTTCAGAATTTTTCATTTTATGTATGGCTATTGAAGTCAAATACAAAATATGGTCTTTTTTTTTTCCAGAAAAAAAGTTGCACTCTAAAGATGGAGTCAGAAGTGTTTTTTTTCCCCTCTTTAAAATCTTAAAATTTTCTGGAGTTGTGGAGTTTGTCAAAATATCGGCCTCAATTTCATTTGAAGGAAAATTTGGTTGTTTTCAGGAAGAATCATCAAACTAGTGGTCTCCTGTCCACTGCTGTTTTACAGAAACCACACAAAGCAACTTTAGACTCCTGTCATATTTTTTTTTTTTTACAACAATTGTTTGCTTTATCATACTGGGTTCAATATATGCATTCAATGATACTCCTGTCATAATCCTATTACTTTACCTGATCAGGTGGCAGCTTAGGTTATCCTCTTGTTGTCCTGCTCCTTGTTCCTCTAGTCTGTCGTGTTAACACAGTAGCCTGCAGAGCAAGTGTCACAAAAGCAATGTAACCTCTTCCTCTCTAGTGGGATCTTCTGAGCTAAAAAGGGGAAAGTTCCTTTTCTGCCACTTTAAAAAAGGTTGCAACGTCTCCCATGGAGCACCAGACATAACATCTGGGATTTTAAATAAATGCTACCATGGGCACACTTTGGCTGTTGTGAGCTCTGTGCTTCATATGTGCCAACATCCCAAAGAGAGTAAGTCAAAACTCAACAGATATGGTTTGATGCTGGGAATGATTTGCAAAGATATTCTCTGCAAGAAATCGTTATTACAGGCAGACATTTAAACAGAATATTGAGAGCCAGGATGCTACACTGCAGAAGTAAAGCATCTTTACCTACAATAGTAGTTTGTGGCCATTATATACTAATTTGAGGTCAAGAAATGTCCAAGTTTAGATTTTAGAGGCCATATAATGTGAAATGTAAACACAGTACTTTGTAAAAGTCATTATCACCCCAGTCTTTCATCAATTTACCACCATTAAAATCAGCATCAAACATAGAGGTTTTTCAATCTGTCTATGTCTGGAACAAAATGACTCAAGCAAGTGGTATTTAGTGTGACCTCCATCAGACCCAAGCAGAGACTTAATTTCCTTTTTCAGAGACCGTCCCATACAGATGTTTGTAATGCAGTTCACAAGGATTTATTCTAGTTAGTTTCTCTAGAAGCAGGTTCCTGTCCCCCTTCTGTCTGTATGTTAAAGATACTGTGAAATATATGGATGCCATTAGCACTGATAAAGACAAAGGGTGCTTAAGACTTTTGCACATTACTGTAAATATATTTGTCTTGGCTATTTTGTATCTTCTTTATAGATTTTTTTTTTTTTTTTTTTTTAATTTGTTTGTGGTCCTGTTGCATCTCTGGGTGGACTTTTTGAGTGTTGCATAATTTTGATTTGCTCATTTTAAATATCTTTGAAGTCTTTTCTTGCCATGTTGTGATCTTTTTTTTTTCTTTGTTTTGCTTATTCTGCATTTTTTATTTTGTCAAAATGTAAAACTTGCTATTACCAAACTCCTGGGAGACCCTGACTCCCATGTTCGTATGCCACATCCTTCATGAGCCTGTAAAATAAATGACTGTCATTATTAATGTTGGCAAATCAACAAGACTATGAGCTCCTAATACTTCTGGGAATTCTGATCAAAAATGCTTAATCACTTTTCTGTACTGAAGAAGACGGAAGCAGTGGCTTGTTAGACTTCTCCAAATGCACTGAGAGAATTAATTGACTTTCATTTAGTATATATTTGCCTTAGAAATATTACAGTCTGTGTAGTTTCAGTGATGCGGGGGTATGAACAGTTAATAAATTCTGATGACACTACTTTGCATCTGCAGCTCAAGGAGATGTAATGATCTGTGTAATACAACCTCCTGAACACACTCTGCCTTGATGGCTCATATTTGACTGATGTTAAATTGGTACATGTTGAGTTCTTCCATAGCTAATCGAACTTATGTTTTCTCTTCTCCTTCTCATTTTTTGTTTTTGCTTTTCAGAAACGTCCCTGAGTGGGGTGGGGGGCATCTCACACAGGCACGATGCAGGAGTCTGAGCCCACAGTATGTCAGCTCCAGCCCAACATCATCTCAGTGCGCCTTTTCAAGAGGAAGGTTGGCGGCCTGGGCTTTCTGGTGAAGCAGAGGGTGTCCAAGCCGCCCGTCATCGTGTCGGACCTCATTCGCGGCGGCGCAGCAGAAGAGTGCGGCCTGGTGCAGGTGGGTGACATCGTGCTGGCCGTCAACAACAAGCCCCTGGTGGACCTCTCGTATGAGCGGGCCCTGGAGACGCTGAAGAACGTGTCCCCCGAGAGCCACGCCGTGCTCATCCTCCGCGGGCCCGAGGGCTTCACCACGCACCTGGAGACCACCCTGTCTAGAGACGGCCGCCAGCGCACGGTGAGGATCACGCGCCCCGCCTTCCCGTCCTCAAAGTCCTGCGATCACTGGTCTCCTCTGAGCGCTTACAGCCCCGGGCAGCATCAGCAGCTCAACAAGGAGCCCCAGCTCAGAGCCATCGAGAACCTCTCCTCCCCGTCCATCACCCATGCCCTCCTGCAGCGGGGGGGCATGCAGGGCCAGGATCCCCTGCTACTGAGGGACGGCGGAGACCTCCTGTGCAACGGACTGGAGGAGAACGAGCTGCTTAAGGAGATCGAACCGGTGCTGCGTCTCATCAAAAACAGCAAAAAGGAGATCAACGGAGAAGGCCAGAGGAATTCTGTGAAAAGAGACGCAGAAGTTCAAGTGGCATGGTAATTTGTGATGTCCTTTTAGTTTAGTCCTCCGTCTCCGTTCACAGTGAAGGCTGGCGTTGGAGCTCAGATATAATTAGTGAGGACCCTTGAGAGGGAGGTTATGGGCTAGAACAGAAAAACCTGCACCTGGTCCTGTAACTAAAAGCATCCCTATTCACTTCTCCACCCTGCAACAACCTGACACATCTGTTTTTGCATTAGCTGGGACAAGCAGGCTGTCATTACTGTGACTCAGTTTAAAGTACAGCAGTATTAATTACCGTCTGCATGTTGGCCTCTAGAAAACTTCACCTAAAATGACATAACTCACAAGATTCTTCAGCTCCCTTTCCTTAATTACTAAACCAGCTTTGACAGGTCATTTGAAAAATCTGGTAACAGGTTGAAAAGTTTCCTCACTTATTATGAAGTTGAACACTTTCAAGCTACTACTTGTTTATCCTGTGATGTGGGAAGATTCAAATATTAATTTGCATATAGCAGAATTTAATTTGAATCTGGAGTGCCTTAAAACAACTGGACAAACCCTCTGTGACGTGACCGGCAAGATTTCTGACAAGAGATTTTTGATGCCAGCTCCTCAGAGCTGGATGTGGGACATCATTTTGGCAGCAGCTGAGTCCGGCCAACAAAGGTTAATTTAAAAATGCCACAAGCTTATTAACTTGCACTCAAATCTGACCACTGGCTTTTGTTTCAGATGTCGCTTCCAATATAACATCTGAAACGAGACCCGTTGGACCCAAAGTGAGGACTCCCAAAGACTCGCTGTAATTGTCAACCATTAGCTAGCGCTCCAGGAAGCCAACCTAGAAACAGTCAGGGGGTGAAGGTGGCTTGGTTAGAGCTGCTGAAGGACAGCCAGATGGCTGCTACCCACATCTGGCTAGTCTTTGGTCAGGGGCTCAGGTAGCCGCTTCCAGCTGTTGTGGGTGGGCCACCTTTATTCCTGGATCCTTGCTGGCCAACCCAGAACCTCATAGCAGTCTGTTAGTGCAATTAACAGCATGACAAACTACATTTTTAAAATAAGAATGATTATTCTGACAGGTCTCTGTTCACAGCTCAGAAATCAAGTTCACCAGAAGTGCTGAGAGGCACTTTTAATGTAATTTTAAATGTATGTAGTACATGCATGAACTCACCCCCTTTACGGTTGTCATGAATATCAAATGCCTTACCAAAATTTTACCTTTTTGTTTTTTTTGGCGTTCTGCTGTAAAGTTAGACATCTCAAGACTTTTGGAGCCAGCCCCCACTGGTCATTCAAGGAACTGCACATTATCACACCTTAGCAAACTGAAACCTGGATACAGCTCCTTGGTTTCACTGAAATCCACTTATTTTTGTTGTAGCTGAGTCGGCGAACCTCAGGAGTCAGGAGTGAGGTGGGCAGTCCTGTTCTGCTGGCATTTTAGCGTCATTAGTTTGTTCTACTGATGGACTTGTGGGAACGTGCATCCTGCACAAAATTAATATTGAGCTTAATGTAGGCTTTTAGGCCAAACCATTATGGCAAATTACATAAAATAAAAATGAGAGGACTTATCTCTGATTTAATTAATTTCACTTCAGGGATTAATCAACTGTTTTTTTCAATTGAATTGAAGGGTATTTATTCTCCCAGTTTGCTGGACTTCTTCCAAGCAGTTCCTCTCACCTATGTAGCTTTAAGCAAAAAAAAAAAAAAAAAAGTTGTAAAGTAGTGCAAAACTGTCAATAGTTCTGTTTCTGAACAGGTCTCTTTTAAAGATCTGGGATGCTTTCTGAGGCCACAAATGCTGCACTTGGAAGTTTGAGTGTTAGTTTGGGAGCAGGTTTCTCAGAAACAGTCAATATTTCATCTTGGTTTTGTCTCAATGGTCTGCACAGTGCGCTGTTATCGGCATCTCGGTTATCTGCCATTTTACGCCCACGTCCAATTGAAATCAGATTGAGCCTGGCCTGTTTGGATCGATATCTCATTCCTGACCGACCCGTGCACATCCTTGTTTCTTTCATAAATACGCTCTGGGTGATTCATCGCTTCCTCTTGTGTTTTTTTTTTTATTTGTAATGCATGAACAGTGAAGACTTGTTTAAAAGACCTTATGTAACGGAGCCAGATGGTTTCACAGGAACGAGGTTTCAACATTTGAGTGTATAGATGTTTGAATGCATGTGCTGCAGGGTGAGAGGGACGTGAGCCATTTATGCGTCTACAAAGAGGCTAAACAGAAAGGATGAGAAATATAGGTCTTCGGAACAACCCGAGGTTCCGACCCGACCCGAATCAGGTCTCGGGTTGGAATCGGTACAGTTAGTCTTGGGTCCGGTCGGTGCTCTCTGACAGGCTGGGTCCACATTTACTCCAGAGAGGTAAAGATATTGGCGGTGGCAACTAATGTCAGGACTCGGGTCAGTCAAATGATTATTCATTAACGTGGCGTGTTTGTCATGAAACAACCGTGTTGCCGTAGCGTGTTATTAGCGGTTTGCTCGGCAGCTGTAAAGTACAACGGATCGCCGACATGACAACGCTGGATGAGAGAATATGTTCACGACACGTCCTGACCGGTGTAGGCTATTAGCGTTAGCAGTTGCTACCAATAGCATCTGTATCCACAAAGAAAATAAGGATGTGGATTTATTGTTGTTTACATCACGTAGCCTATGTAGCAACTGAACCGGGTAGAAGAAGACAACTTTAGGTAAGAAAATCTAGTTTTATTCAACGCTAGACAACTTTAACATGAGCAACTATGGGCTGGATTGTCTCGGTTCTATTCAGGTAACTCCAGTTAGTGGTCGGAAACTAAAGACTCGGGTCGGTTCCGGGTCCATTTGGGTTCTGACTCCCGAACTTATGATAATAGCTCGGGTCGTGGTCGGTTTCGGGTCAAATTTTCACTGGGTCCATTCGGGTTCGGGTCCATGAAAGTGGACCTGTGAAGACCTCTAAAGAGAAACCTTTTTGAGTTAAAATATCCTAATAGATCTTTTTATCAGTGCAAGTCTGGTGCTAATCTGCTAATGTCTGATCGCTGCCCTTTTTAACACTACTCACTTCTGTAAGCCCGGCTCCTCGTCTGACCAGCCGAACCCATTCACTTTGAGAAAATTGTCTTTTGTGAAATGGGTCTGGTACTCACTCACTTCTATGTGATGACTCAAACAGGAGTGTCAGAGAGCCACTGTTCAGAAGAACCAAAATGGCTGAAGGGTTGTTTAATGACGCCTCGGATCAACATGTTTTTCACTGAAAACTGAGATTCACCGTCATTGCTGTGCCACTTTGAATGTCTCTTGTTGATGGCAGTTTGCTTATTGCTCTGCCTCCATCACATGCTGTGTTTCTCTGATTGGTTGCGTGTCTATCCAGAGGCAATTTCTTCTCCGTCCGTTGGTACCTCCACCGAAAATAAGTTGAGTCTCGAGGAATTGGATAACTCTTTGTTTTAAAAAGGAAAAGGATCAGGATAGCTGTCCAGGCTCCTGCGAATTCTTCATTAAATGTTCTTTCAGAGTGGGATTAGAACTTGAAATCGTGTCATTTCCAGCTTTAGTCCATTCAGCTGAGATGAAGAAAAAGTCATGTCTGCCTTGATTTCTTTTCTGATTATTTCTCTGTTCTTGTGACAGATGAGCTAAGTGGACACTTCTTTGTTTTATTAGACCAGCGGTGTGCAAACTGTGGTACATGTACCACTAGTGGTACGCTAGCGCTCTCTGGTGGTACGTGGGGGAGCGTCATGACTTTCCACATTTTCACTTTAAAAAATGTATCGGAAACATACAATGCATTATAAATACAACATTTCAAATGAAATGTGTAGCTTGAGATAATTTAAAATAGTCTTTTTAAAAAATAAAATTGTTGCATATTCAGTTACATTGCAGATGTAACAACAGTATTAAATGTTTGAGAACCACTGTATTAGATGAAGGACAGCAAGATGGGGGTGGTGATTACTTTATAAGCTGTTGGAGGACTGGGGTAAACAGCAGAACTTAAAGAATATTAACTTCATAAACAAAGACTTTTTTTTGATATTTCAACTGCAGTGTTTCAGCTCATATAGCTTAAACAGTAAGTGCTTATATAAAGTGGTACATTTTATTTACTAAATTAATTTGTTCTGGAAGTAGTTTCATAACCTGAAAATTCCGTAAATAGACGAGTTTTTCATGTAAATGCTCTAATCTGTTCCAAGCCCCCCAAAATTTTTTATAAATCATAGAAATGCATCAAAACCTGTAACGAATACATATTACTATTAGATTACTGCACAATAAACATAAAATTAGAGGTGTACATAATAAAAAAAAAAACAAAGAATAAAGAAAATAATAAAAAATATGTTCATATACCTTTTAACTGCTATCGTCGTCACCTTTTCTCTCTCAGCAGTGGTTTTTGCCTGACGTTTTGTAAAGAACCGATCCAAGGACGTTTGCTTTTGTCAGCTTTTAACAATCCTTCAAAAATGTGCAAGGACATCAAACATCATCATAGTGAGCGATAGCCCGATTAGTGAACACTTTTTCTGGGTGATTCTTTTCAACGAATTCTGAAACTTCATGGAATTTTCCTAAAATCTCAATGGGATGCCAAGAAGATGCTAGCCGATAGCCAATGGCAGAGCAGCTACAAGTATGTTTACGTTTAGTAAACTCTGGGAGTAGCAGCTGCGAGTAGCAGCGCGTACTGTTTTTTTGCCTTTTGTATCCTGAAATTTCTTTCGTAACAAGAGGCAATATTTTCCCGTTGAGACGTGTCGTAACCTGAAAATTCCTTATGTAGAGACGTTTGTAAGTAGAGGTTCCACTGTATAAGATCCTCTGAGTGAATGAGGGAAATTGAAAAGTGTTTTATAGAGCCGAGACAAGATTAAAAATACATAGAAATTAAGTATTTTAAAAATAAGATAAGGACTTTTAAAATCCAAATAAAACCTGAGAAACTGCCTTTTCACATACTCCATTTAGAAAGTTGCCTCTTCTCTTAGTGCAGTTATTCCCAAAGTGTGGGCTGCGGCCCCCTGGTGGGCCATCTTGGTACTGCAGGTGGGCCATGAGAGGTCATTCAAATTAAACAACTAACAACAATTTTAAATCCTCGATCTTTTTGAAAATATGTTTTTAATTACTGTAAAATATTCATGAGATGATTTAAAAAACATTAAGTAATAAAACAAACCAGTTAAGTGTTATTCTACTGTCATCTTAACTTAATATGACAAGTGTCACCTTATTTGGTGACCCTTACATTAATATCAGACCATAGCTTCTAGTCCTGTATGTTGATCACAGTTGTGGTTAAAGGTTTCGGTGGGCTGCAGAGACTTTTCACATTTCAAATTGGGCCTTGATATTCCTGAAGTTTGGGAATGGCTGTCTTAGCGGCAGCAGAAGAACACTTCTGTGAGAGTTTCAGTACCTTGAAGATGCCGCCTTTCAAAACACTTTTCTTTTATCAGGCAAACATAAGTGCAATCATGAATGTGGACACTGCCATTACAGCTATAAACTGCATTAAATGGATGAAGGAAACATAGAGCATGATTTTAATATCCACTGCAGGGAAAAATCCAGTGGCAGGGAGTTGTGTAACCTAATCTTATTAGGACTAGAGGGAAAACCTCTACAGAAGCTGAGGAGAGGTTCTTGGCAGTTTATTTTGTAATAACATTTCCCAAATTATGCTTTGATGACTATTTGTCAAAAATGGAAAATGACATAATAAATGTGGCTTGTTCTGAAAAGAGTTTCCACAGTTCGACATGAGGCAGATGATGCCTGACGTCAGCCGGCTCCACTGCTGAATGACACATGCATCATCTCCCATTGTGTCTGTGCGCTTGAACCCCACCTCTGAATCGTAGAGAGGAATATGCTGCTGCAAAATATGCCGCAATAAAAGGGATTCACTGTGACAGGGAATGTGAAAAGGAGAGAGGACGCCTGCGAGGATTTGTGATTAGCATAGATGCGTGCTCATGGGAGTTAAAGGGGTGTGAGTGTGAAAGACGCAAAGGAGACAAAATGAGAGTGGGCGTTTTTCAATTGGAGGGATGCAAACTTCAACATGGAGATGAGTTTTCTGTATTTGTGAATCTCTCATGGTTCACCGCGGAGGCAGCTCATGGAGATCCCCCCCCCCCCCCCCCCCCCCCCTCCCAGAATCATGCAGGGACAGCTCTGTCAGATCTCCAATCATTTATATTGTCTTATATAGTTTTTGTTTATATTTTTTTGTACTTTCAGGATGAATGGAAACTATTTGTAGCATAGTGAAACTGATTCTTCATTTTTGTTTTGACTTAAAGACTTGACGCAGACTGTTACAATGAGTGCAAACAGTTCTGAGGTCGGCATCAACCATGGGTTCGGTTTCAGTTTAAATCAGTTTCCTAAACGGTCCGGGAACATGCAGTGTGTCCAACATCAAAGTAGTGAGCTCCACATGAAGCAGCTGAGGTCATGAATGCAGCGTGAAGTGCCCTCTGGTGTCGGTCTGGTTCTAAGACGTTGGATTGGGAGCCTCAGCTCAGCTTAAACTTGGATCTGCTTGGAATTTATTGACCCAAGCAGAAGAGAATAGAGAAATTGTGCAGGATTTCCTGACTTAACACCATTGTAGGAAGTGTACAGCTCAATTTGTTGAGAGAAAAAAAAAGAGAGAAAGATGGTTTGTTCAATGTGAATGTGCATGTTTTGGCTGAAGACTGAAGTTCACACCTGACAGAAAATTATGTGGCTTCCAGGAACCTCGGTGTGGGGAATGGTGCGTCCCCCCAGCTGGCTCCAGATATCGATATTGACAAACAGCTGGAAAACAAGCCGTTGGTCTTCAACAATACAGGACAATGACAAGGTAAAGTAAGACAAACGCTCAACACTTGACGATCATGTGTAAGAACGTCTGTCCAACTGAACTGTGCACTCTAAATTACTCCAATTTGCCTCTTTTTTTGCAAAAGTCAAAGAGCAGACTACTGTGTGGAATCTCCACAATGCATATGAATCAACCCCAACACCCTTGTCTAATAATTGACACTTGGCTCCTTTCATGCTTTAACAAGTTTACCTTTCATATCCACGTTGCAGCTTTGCACACAGTCGTAAAGGCTTTGCTTCAGATCTTACCACCCAGGAGTTAATTTGTTCCAACGGCAGTCTGGTGCAGTTGTAAATCCGGTCACAGGCCTGAGTGTCTGTGATGGGCACAACATTGTAACACATCTGCACACCTGACACTGCCAGAGCCCTCATCAGTGGGACCAGACTGGGTGACGATATACCTGCACCTGCTGCTCAGATTCTCTCCATCAGATGCTCCTGAGAGGCTGAGATGATCGTAACTTGATCCAACCTCTCAGACTTACTACTGTGGTGTTTTTAAAAGGAGGGAGGCAGGGGAGACTTGGATGATGCGTGCATAAGGTTATTCAGTTCAGATATTGGTATGACATTTTTGTTAATCGCCCAAACATTCCTTGACTGCTTATTTGCCATCAATCCCACAGTTTGGAATATGACTTTCTCTTCTTTCTCAGTCTGACAAAGGGCCAGTTCCAATTCCTCCCTTAACCCTCAATCTCAACCCTCGCCCTTCACCCTCAGTCTTTCGCCCTCCAAAGTAAGTGTCAGGGTTATCTTGTGACTTAGAAATGGGACACCCCTTGAAGTGTAATTACGTCTTCAGACTGTGGGGGGCAGCCTTATGCCAAAGCTACGTCCAGTCTGTCAAGAAGACGACGACGACGAAGGAGAAGTAGACGTAGAAGAAGAATAAGATAATATAAATATACAGTCATGGAAAAAATTATTAGACCAACCTTGTTTTCTTCAGTTTCTTGTTCATTTACAACTAAAGGTACATTTGTTTGGACAAACATAACAATAACCACAAAGATTGCTCATAAGAGTTTTATTTAAGAGCTGATATCTTACCATTTTCCATGGTTTTCTTGATTATAACCTAAATCACTTAGGTCACATCAATAGCTATGGCGTTGTACTGCCAAAAACACTGCTTTTATGCATTCAGTGTTTTCTTTTCTGTCTGTTTTAGTCACATGATGACGTTTAGTGGTACCAGGTATTAAAATGAACAAGAAAGTGAAGAAAAAATGGTGGTCTAATAATTTTTTCCATGACTGTATATAACGAAGACAATAAGATTTATATCTTTATTAACTACGAAAATACTTACATTTGAAGCTCACTTTTTTTCGGGAGCATCCTTTCTGAAGACGTTTTGGTGAAAATACGCAATGCCTTCTGGGTAACCCTTACTTCCAAGGGTGGTGCCAGAGAATCTCAATATTGAGGGCGATACAGCCCTAAAACTTGTCCCTCAACTTGATGTTCTAAGAATCGCGACAGCACTTGCACTTCACACGAGCACACATTTTTGAGATTAAGGGTTAAGGGAGGAATTGGAATTCACCCAAAGTCCCCACTAGCCTTGCTTGAGCAATCGCTGCTGGAAGTATATTGTTGCACTTGGTCGAAGTGGTGCCATAAACTTCCAAGCAACATGCACTTCCTGGATGCAGTGATTGCATGCAGCGCCCCCAAAATCCAGCTGTAACTTCGACCAACCAGCGGCTAAAAGCTAACATGGCCACTAGCTATGGCCATCAGATCAATCCAGATCCTTTTCTTGTAGAGCCAGGATGCACAGAGGAAGAGCCACAGAAAGCTGGATGGGGACCAGGTGCTGCCATGGATGCCGTGGTTTGACATATCTGATAGATTTTCACTCTCAAACTCTCTGATCTCACATAACCTGACAACAGCACTGTTACAGCGAGTCACCTCATCCAGCTTTGCCAAATCCCTTGACACGCATTTGTTTATAAGATTGTTGGGTCTTGTCTGACAGTTATTTCTACACACGGTTAATATACCAAGTCAGAACATGTAAATCAGAGTGTTTTAGAGTTGTTTGAAGGTTTATTTGGTCACTTAAGCTTGGTGCAGTCCACTTCCTGTGACGACGATGAGCCAGGCTAGTGAGGCTTTGTCAGACTGCGTTTATGGGTGCACAGAAGATAAAACGATGTAAATAAGCCAGTCATCAAACTCTGGAGTGGATGGGAAATGAGCTCATTCCCTAAATGTTGATCTATCCCTTTAACTAAGATTCAATAAACTTGTGTCAGTGTGATGTGAAGCTCTACCAGCTGTAGTCAGTTGTACCGATACACTCAAGGTCCACTGAAGCAGAAAATATGCTCAGTGCATCTTTCTGCACTTCCTTTTTAATATTCTCCAGTCCAATCATCACTTAATAACACGTTAGCTGTCAAATAACAGGCCTTCATGTCTTTGAAGCTGTACCGATATTAAACGAATGACATCTTTTCCTCTTCCTCAGGCTGTCAGTTTCACTTTGCATTATTATCTTTTCTCATCTACCCCCCATCTTCAGCCAATCATCAGTTTTCCATCAAAAGTTTTAATTGATGGGTGATTGAGAAACTTTCCCTGCAAAGCTACGTTTACCAGAAAGACTTGGGTGATCATGGCACATTATGCAATTATCTCCATCAGATTATCTTCTATTATCCTAATTTCTTGTTCCACTCTTATTTTCCCTTTTACCTCATTTTTGACAAGGATGTCTTTTGACTGATGTACAGTGTAGCACGGAGGAAGAATGAACCATTTGATTAGAAATGTCTAGTATCTAGAAGTAGAGACACTCTTAGACCTTTGTGTTCCTTCTTTTTGTTTTCCAATAAATTGGAGTTTCCAGCCTCCCACGTACGACCCCATTGACCATGTGTCAACCCATGATTGTATTTAAATATGCAATATTTGTCAAAGCTCTTGCGCGGGGAGTGTTAAAAAAAGATATCTGTCAGTGATGACAGCATTGTTAAAGAATAAATTGGATTCTTTTCTGACCAAGATGTGATTCTTAACAAGTGTTTCAATGAATCATTGTCACACTGGGGCCTGAATGTAACCCAAAGTAATTGTGTCATATGCCGCCCACACCTCCCTAAGAGCTTTCTGTGGCTTGGTGGATGATGGCTTTCTGTGTGTAGATGTGTTCAGGGTGCCGGCTGGTGTGGTGACTGGCGACCTGGTCCTCTGACCATCTCACCTCAGTGCCTCTACCTGCATCTGTTTATGTAGTCATTTCATTCAGTCATTTGTGTTCTTTCCTCTCTCTGTCCTCCATCCTCTCTCTGTCCTGTCTCCCCTCTTTTCTTTCTTTACCCGGCTGGTCTTCATCAGGAAGGTCCCCCATATGATCCAGGTCCTGCTCAAGGTTTCTTCCTCTTAAAGTGGAGTTTTTCCTTGCCACTGTTTGGCTTAAAAAGTTTTTTTCTCCCACTGTGGGGTTTTTTTTTACTTGCCATTATCCTTGTTTAGGATTCAATATTATAATTTTATAATATAATTTTAATGATATTTGTTCGGGGGTCATGCTCTGGGCCTCTGTAAAGCACCTAGAGGCAATTAACATTGTAACAGACGCTATACAAATAAAATTGAATTGAATTGAACGGAGGGAACGTTGAGAATGATGTTGAACACGAGTGACCAAGTCACCGAGGTCTGTGGTCATTCAGTTTTTAAAAGTGCAGTACCTCATCCTGCCAGCAGGAATGCTGCTTTAGGAGGAGTTGACTCGGAAATGCAGTGAGAGGACTTGGATGCTGCTTTTCCCAGAGTTGTAGACTGTTTGAAAAAAGTGGATATCATGCTTTTTGGAAACATATTAATGGCATAAGTGCATGTTAATCATAATTATGGTGTAAAAGTTGCAACGTTTACCATGACTACACTTCCCTTTGCATTTACGCCCCCTATACCACAGTTGCTTCTTCTGTCCTAATGTTAACCCTGCTGATTACAGCATGATTTATTTCTTCTCCAAACTCAAATCTCCATTATTTACTTCTTATCCTAAACTGACATTTACGTCCTGATGACAACTGTGGTATTTCAGTACTGACTCATCCAAAACAACACATAAGTTCTGATGAATTACATGGTAAATGTTGGGAAAATGCACTGCAAGTCTCTTCCCGTGTTATGTAGTGTTGCCAGTTTAGTTTGCTGTAGGAGGGTTTAATGTGCTGTCTAATTATCCACAGCTTTGTGTGATAATTAACATTATTATTTAGCATATAATCTTAAATTATCTTTTTGTTTCTGTGGAAAAAAATGGTATTTTTCTGCATCTGTCTCTCTGTACTTACCAAGTCTCCTAATGGCTCAACGATCTTGTCTGCAGCCATGTGTCATGAACATGCAGGAACAAAAGGTTTTACTCCTGCAGTTTGCAAAATCAAATCCGGTTCAAACCTCCCCCAAATTCCTCTGCTGTTTCGAGCGTGCACAAAAAGACTCGGCCTGTGCAACACTGTCGGTATTCGTCCCCCCAGCAACCACAGTGATTGTGTCCCTGTTGTTCAGAAGCTGCACTACTGTAAAATTGACAATACAGTGTGAAATGATGATGAAAGAGCCCCCAAGGTGTGGCATTGATTACCTCTGATCTCTGGCAATCACTCGCCGCTTTTTTTTTTAGGAACAGTTAACAGTTGGCTCTGAGGTGAAATTGCAGTCATCATTCATCAGTCAATAGCTACTTATTGGGAAAACCCAGTGGGGCAAGAGTCGGCTTACGATCAACCTGCCGTTGAGTGCTGATTGCTTTTATACTGGAGTGGAAAATAAAACGGAAATCGAGGAGTGAGAGAATGTAAATGGTTTCTGATTTCACAAGTGCAAGGCCCACCCTGGAAAATACGTCTACTTTTTTGTTTTGAAGCTTTTTTGCGGATGAAAAGCTTCCCAAATAATGTGCTGCTTTGTTGTTTGTATCTGAAAGTCCCCTTTTTTTCGAGATTCACAGATTCTCTTCCAGACAGTGGGAGGCCCCTGCCACTTCTCAGCTTCCCCGAGTGTGATTCCCAGTCAGAAGCAACATATCTCGATCGCACCAGAAGTGTCGCAGGGGTCGGAATCTATTAGACGGCGACACGAGAGACGTGTAGTTTAATGGCTCGTGTAAATGTCTGTGTGCTCTGTCCAGCCTCCGGCCGAGGGGGGTACTGCACCCATTAAGCCGATGCAGAATGGCAGCCCCTCCAAATGCCCCCGCTTCATAAAGATCAAGAACTGGGAGACCGGCACCGTCTACAGCGACGTGCTCCACCACAGCTGCAGCAAGGTAAGGTTTTTACCAAGCAGTACAGCTAACAGCTGTATAAAGCATGCACCGCTGCATCTACAGTCACGGAAAAAATTATTAGACCACCCTTGTTTTCTTCAGTTTCTTGTTCATTTTAATGCCTGGTACAACTAAAGGTACATTTGTTTGGACAAACATAATGATAACCACAAAGATTGCTCATAAGAGTTTTATTTAAGAGCTGATATCTTACCATTTTCCATGGTTTTCTTGATTATAACCTAAATCACTTAAGTTTTTACATCAATAGTTATGGCGTTGTACTGCCAAAAACACTGCTTTTATGCATTCAGTGTTTTCTTTTCTGTCTGTTTTAGTCACATGATGATGTTTAGTGGTACCAGGTATTAAAATGAAATTCGAGAATTCCTCTGGATTCCACTTTCATTTCCAGGATGGAGTTTCGATGGAGGGGAACTGCCTCCGGATGCCATTGGATTGGCTTACAACCAATTAGCAACCAGACTTGTATCAACAAGGCATCAGAAATGCAAGGCAGTGGAGCAGGAATGCTTTTCACAGTAGAAACTTCTTGATCCCAGGTGTTTCAAGCAATTCTGCAGCCACCTTAGTTGCTTTGAATAGCAGCTCTTTGATGCTCCAGTATGAGTCATTGAATAAAACCTGTCGATGGTCCTTTGTGACTGGTTCAGTGCGTTCTGTACCAGTGGAAATGGCTGTGACTGGGAGGTGGATGGCTGGCCAGCCAAGAGCTCGCATGGGTTTTCTCCAGGTACTCCGGTTTCCTCCCAGAGTCCTAAAACACTTGCGATTGGCAATCGGTGGTTCGAAGGTGATCACAGGAGTGAGTGTGAATGTGTGTAGTTGTTTGTATGTGGTTGGCCCTGTGATGGACTGGCAGCTTCTCAAAGATATACCCTTGCCTTTGCTCGAGGTCCAGTAGGTTAGACTCCAGCAGACCCCCATGAGCCTGGATAGTAGCACGCAGGTATAGATGGATGCATGCTTTAAACAGTCATGATATAATGAAATTAAAGTCTTGTATCACCATTTTTCACTGCCAATATTCACAGATCTGCCATTTCATGTTTGGAAAAAAAAAAAGAAGAAAAACTGATAAACACACCACAACACACTTGCTGTGGGTCATAATATATATAAGTGAGAGATTCATTTTCTATTATGTTAAAGGATTTAAACATGCAAAACCTATTCCTACAAAAAAGGTAAATAAAAAGACAATTTGTTGAATAACTACTATATTAAATTTGACAGCGGTATACAAGGATTTCCATTGTTGTTAGTGGCCGACTGACGTGGGTTTTTCAATTGCTAATAGCAGGAGAGTACAGGAGCTGATAGTTATGTATGATGTTGTTTGTTTAATTATCTCTTTTGTTTTTGTTTCTAACCTCATTAAATACCACAATAACAAATATGACACAAATTTACTGAACTTGAATGAACATTTAGTTAACATTATTGTGTGAATTGTGTGATGTACCCTTGAGTTTGCTGGATACTAATGATGGAGAATGTAGCGACTAAATAAATGTTCGATTGTGATAAAACAATTGTTCCAAAGCGCTCTGCTCGGCAGATGTCTGCTTTTATTTTTCACGCTGCTTGTCTCAGTGCGTCAGCAAGATTAAACAATTAGTCATTAAAACAAGGGTGGTAAAATTGTTGTTGGCTGTATATGTAACGATTTAAAGCTGCAATGTAGCAATACTACTTCTGACCACATGGGGGATGTATAAGTTTCCTGTGACGACAAAAGCGCCACTGACGATAATGCACTAATAAGTTTAGATGTCCGGCAATTGTTGTAATACGATTATGTCACTCTAGAGATCCACTCTATTTTGTCTTACATCAGGGGCTGATTAACACCCAGCTTGCTTGTCTGAAGCAAACTACAAAGTGAAGAAAACTGCAGTTCCTCAGCTGACCACTAGGGCTAGGCTCCAAGAATGAGTCAATCTGCACTGATCCCCATGCTAAACTGTACAGTTTTCCAGTATAAATAAACATATTTGCATCCTGGTTTTAAAAGAACAGCTTTGAATGCTGTTTAGATTTCACATCTATGACAGCTGTATGGGTCGAGAATTTTTAGGTACCTCATTGGGTGTAATTATATAAATCTACAAATTTATGCGTAATTAGGGTTGTGGTTTTCTGTTGAGTGGGTCCAGCTTCGCCTGGACCTCCACCAAGACCTAGCTCTGACAAAGCCCTGGTATGGGGTGCCGAATGTAAAAACTTGATTACAGTTTTCAAACTGATATATTTTCAATATTTAGCTCATTTTCTTCACATTTAGCTCATTTTACACACATTTGAGACATAAATTATTTAAAATGTTAAATCTAAATGTTAAATTTAAATATTAAATCTAAATCTAAATGTTAAATCTAAATATAAATGTTAAATATAAATCTAAATATTAAATATAAATCTAAATGTTATAAAGTTAAATCTAAATATTAAATCTAAATCTAAATGTTAAATCTAAATCTAAATAAATTAAATCTAAATCTAAATTTAAATCTATAAATGTAAATCTAAATCTAAATGTTAAATGTTAAATTAAATCTAAATAAATTAAATCTAATAGAAATTAAATCTAAATGTTACTAAATCTATCTAATGTTAAATCTAAATTTAAATATTAAATCTAAATCTAAATATTAAATCTAAATCTAAATGTTAAATCTATATCTAAATGTTAAATCTATATCTAAATGTTAAATGTTAAATCTAAATATTAAATCTAAATCTAAATATTAAATCTATATCTAAATGTTAAATCTATATCTAAATGTTAAATTTGTCGCCGAGTGTAAAGCGGGTTATTTAGAGGATTTACAAATGTCCCATGCCCCGTAAAGTCTCACAGCCGCACAACCACGCCCACACCACTGCTTAGGATCAATGGGAAGAGGGCTTGAGGGAGAGTCGGGACTCGAACATGGCTGCCTCCCTGCCTGTGGAAGACATTGAACGGGCGGTGTTAGCGGGTGTGCAGGCTGCACTTCAAGCGGTTGTTCAGCGGTACCGGCCCCATCTTCCACAGGCAGGGAGGCAGCCATGTTCGAGTCCCGACTCTCCCTCAAGCCCTCTTCCCATTGATCCTAATCAGTGGTGTGGGCGTGGTTGTGCGGCTGTGAGACTTTACGGGGCATGGGACATTTGTAAATCCTCTAAATAACCCGCTTTACACTCGGCGACACATTTAACATTTAGATATAGATTTAACATTTAGATATAGATTTAACATTTAGATATAGATTTAACATTTAGATTTAGATTTAATATTTAGATTTAACATTTAACATTTAGATTTAGATTTAACATTTAGATTTAGATTTAATATTTAATTTAAGATTTAACATTTAGATTTAGATTTAATATTTAGATTTAAGATTTAACATTTAGATATAGATTTAACATTTAGATATAGATTTAACATTTAGATATAGATTTAACATTTAGATTTAGATTTAACATTTAGATTTAGATTTAATTTTTAGATTTAATATTTAGATTTAATATTTAACATTTAGATTTAGGTTTAATATTTAGATTTAGATTTAACATTTAGATTTAGATGTCATATTAGATTTAAAATTTAACATTTAGATATAGATTTAACATTTACATATAGATTTAACATTTAGATTTAGATTTAATATTTAGATTTAACATTCAACATTTGGATTTAGATTTAATATTTAGATTTAATATTTAACATTTAGATTTAGATTTAATATTTAGATTTAGATTTAACATTTAGATTTAGATTTAATATTTAGATTTAACATTTAACATTTAGATTTATATTTAATATTTATATTTATATTAACATTTATATTTAGATTTAACATTTAGATTTTAGATTTAATATTTAAATTTAACATTTAACATTTAACATTTAGATTTAACATTTTAAATAATTTATGTCTCAAATGTGTGTAAAATGAGCTAAATGTGAAGAAAATGAGCTAAATATTGAAAATATATCAGTTTGAAAACTGTAATCAAGTTTTTACATTCGGCACCCCATACCCTGGAGACCCCTGTTAAGATCTGGCAGTACATCAGAAATGAGGATGAATTGACAGACTGGATCAGAATGATGTGAGGTAATGCTGGTTGGCATCATAGACTGGCATCTAGCTAACTTGTTGAAATTGATCTAAAGTGGGCATGTTCTTAGCAGCTTCCACACCTGCTCTGTCCTCCCATTTGCCCATTTTTGGATTAACTGGGGGTTGGGGGGAGTCTGCCTTGGCGAGATGGTGATCTCCACGAGAGAATTTCAGACCTCAAACTGAATCATTAGAAAAACCTTCTGGTGACGTCACAGGAGGTTTGTCCAGTTCATCCTATGCAGTCTATGGGGCTGACACGTGAACTGTTTTTGTGATATGCTGCCCCCATGTGGTCTGAAGTAGAATTACTACATAGAGTGGTTTTAAAACTGGAAGTGGATTGATTCAGATCATGTTATGCTTGAAAGACAAGTGTTTTGAGTTGATTAAATATAATGGCACAACAGCATGTGACGCCATTCTTGGACATGGGATCTCAGAAGGACAAACAGGGAGCCAGACTGTTTTTGTAAGTTTAATATAAATCATAGTCTACTGGTGAACCAGCAGAAGATCAACAAATGATAGTAAATTATATTTCTTTCCAACCCTCTCTGGAAGGCTGAGCAGCAAATACAGTGTCTTAGTTGACTGAGCAAACATTTAGTGTGCATACTTGGCAACATGAAATTTTCACATCAAGTAGATTACAGAATAATGGCACAGCGTGGCGTGCCTTTCCTCCGCTCCTCACCAACTGTTCAGAGCTCATGCCTGAACTAATACGCGTTTCATCTCATTGCAATTTAGCCAGAAAACGGGGGGGTTGGGTAAATATGGGAAGCTCATAAAATGCTTCCCGAAGAAAGCAACTTATCCCTGACATACCGTTTTTGGACAGCTCACATGGTCATTATGACTCAGTGTTTTCTAAAACGGTGCCGTGAGATTAAATATGGGATGTTTCGAGGATATCATTAGCTCGTGTATTTGAGTCTGTGGCGTGACAAACTCACAACTAATCTATCCATAATCTGTCTGAACAGCAGCTCATCATTCATAAGAAATGTGTCATAATATTATAGAGTATTGTCTCCTATATCTAGAGACTGATGAAAGCTGTGTATTTTACTCAAGACCTCCTTATATGATGGAAGCCACATTTGGACCTCCTAAAGTTATCAGCTTTTATTCTATTTTAAAAACTAAGATCTGTTTCTGATAGTTGTAGATTGAATTAAAGTCACAACATAGACTTGGAGGGACTCCAAAGCCACGTTTTCAATAATAAACATGAAGTAAAAGGTAATTCTCATCAGGAAACGTATACTGATTATCTCCTGGAAACAGTTGAACCATATTATGGTCTAATGTTTTAAATGCTTCATGTGTCCCGCTGGCTGCCTCTGTAGGTGGACTTTGTCGCTAATTAATGTCACACTTGCACCTCTTTTGCCTCTGACTGCTGTCATAATTATTTAATGCAGACGCACCGATGGGCCAAAGTCTGAGATCACATCGAAAAGCTCCCATTTTCTTACGTTCCTGGGGATAATCAAAACATTAATGTGATTATAAGGAAAAAAGATGGCATATTCTGCATTATTTCTGTGTTAAAGTTATGCAGATAATGTGTAGTTTGTGGCATCTTTATTGTGTTAGAAAATGGTTAGTAATTGATTCATTAATATCTCAGGGAAATTGTATCAATCTTCACAAAAAGGACAGAAAAAATTCTCAGTTTGACATCACGTTTTGGTTTTTATTTATCCCTAAGGGAAAGTTTCTTAAGAGACGTCATAGAGGGTTCTAGCTGTGGGCAGGAAGGATCTCCTGCAGCAATCTGTGTTGCAACAGATCTGAAGAAGCCTTCATCAATCGGATCGATGGAAGCCTGGACAAAGCGAGTGAGCTGATCGTGTGGCCAATAGTTTGAGCTCAGGACAGTGTTGGGTATTCTCCCTTACGGGCCCACAGAGATCTCACATCTTCTCTGGGCCCACAGCTTCCATGCTGCACCTCTGCAGTCTCTCTTTACACCTCTCAGACATTGACGCAGCCTCGACAACAGGGGTGTCAAGCTGATCCCTGACAGGGCCGCGTGGCTGCAGGTTTTAGCTCCAACCGAAACAAGTCAGCTGTGTTTCTGCATGGATGGAACAAAAACCTGCAGCCACACGGCCCTGTCAGGGATCAGTTTGACACCTGTGCTCCACGACATCTTCCCTTCAGGAAATGCTAAGAGGCCCTTCAGCCTCTACTTTTTGACTGTCTGGCTATAAAGAGGCACTCTGAGAGAATGAACCAGAACAAGCCCGCAGGTCCAAATCTTCTCAGACCTGGAGAAGATTTGAAGACCTGCACTATCAGCCTGAGCTAGAAGGTTTCCAGGAACTGTGGAGGACATCAATCTAGACTGGAAATGCACCAGTGTGTGTGTAGGAAGGACAGAGTAGACTGTATTTCTTGAAGTTTAGGCCCTTTTGATGTTTACAGCAAGAGGCTGTGTATACAGTCACAACCAGAAGTTTACAGAGAGATTAGAAAAGGAGGTGGGTGTTTTTTTTTTTCCTTTTTTTTTCTTTAATCCATGTCTGACAGGAAAGCTGAATACTATTCCTGTTTTTAAGTCAGTTAGTGTTCCTAATTTTTTTTATTTATAATATGTCACAATAATGACATTACAAAACAACAAAACATCAGACTAAGCAGACGGCTGCTAAGTAGCTGGGAGAATCCTGCGTGATGTTTTTGCAGGAGAAGCTTCTAATAACTGCAGGCACAGCTGTGATGTGTTTTTATAGCACAGCCAGAACAACAAAAGACTGAAAAGATGCTCGCTACAACCCAGGAGTGTTGTCATCGACAGTAAAAAGTGCTCTTTAACACATGAGCTGAAAGGCCATACAGCCAGGAGAAGGCAGCTGCACCAAAAACAGTTAATTTTAGAATTTCTTTTTCCTTTTTTAAAAAAGTAATTCCTGTGGGACACTTACCTGCCGATTGCACATAGACTTTGACTCACGTTGAGGCAGAATAAACTCAGAAACAAATTTTACAAGCCACATGACCTCAACCCCACAAACATTTGAAGAATGAGATGTCATACAAGCTTCACCGCTGCTTCGTCAAGACTGTGACGAGACTTTTCATTAAGACGTCAGGAAATATTCTCTCTGGCTGAGCTCTAGAGTCTCTTATAGTCGAAAGGGATGCATACAAATAAAAAAAAAAAAAAAAAAATCTGCTGAGATACTTTAGTGCCACCTCCTTTTCATTCATCAGCTGTTGCATTTTTTTTCCCTGTCGCTTTTTAACATGCCGTCTAAGTTTCTTCCTCCCGTCGGTTAGCCAGCGCGCCGAGCCCAAGGTGAACTCCGCCGTTTAATCATGCACCCTCCACAACACTGCAGCTGCTTGTAAATGGCAGCCTAATTACTCTGGTGACTTATCGGACAGGCTGCTGCGTGCATCAAAATGAATGGTCTGCAAAGGCAAATCTTGAAATTTATTATATATCGCAGATCATCCTTCTTTTCGAAAAGGACAGCTGGCGGGCATGAATGCTAGAGGAGCATGACGAGCGGATACACTGAAGTACGGCGGGTTCCTTCGCCTTATTTTTAACACTCATTAGTTTCTCCCTTTTCCTCCGTCTGTCTCATCATTGTTGCTTGTTGTCAATAAGCTTCTCTTTTGCTTCTTTCTTTTGCATTTTTTTAATTGTTTTTATTTTACCCTTTAAATCTTTTCCCGTTTGTAATGTTAGGGGTGATCGTGACTGTTTTTCCCCCCCTGTTTTTCTGGTAGAGTGAGGGTTAGATTTATTGGGCTACAGGAGGAAGTTTTCCTTGGACACACTGCCGCTCCGTGCACGAGTGTTTGGATAGTTCAAGTGGGTGATTCAGTGTAAAGATCCAATTTTAGTGCTGCTGAGGTCACTGTCAAATTTCCTCTTCGACAGCACGCCCGCGCCCTCTTTTTGTTATATGCTCCTGCTCACTCGTTCTGTCTCTCTCTCTGAGCTGATGAAGGCGAATCAAAGCGACAGCTGACTTCAGCTCTAATCATATTAAAATGACCACACCAAGTTGCTCTGAGCTTTTTTTCCCTGCTTTACTCATTCATTAAAACATGCCAGCCATGTGTGAGTGATGCAGGGAGAGCATATGCAAAAGTTCAATACTTGTAAAACATGTTTGTGAATTTTTTCTTAAGTCAGTGGTGCGCAAACTGTGGTACGCGTACCACTGGTGGTACACGAGCGCTCTCTGGTGGTACGCGGGGGAACGTCGTGACTTGTCAATGCATGACAATGCATTATAAATACAACATTTCAAATGAAATTCAGGTAACAATAAATAACCACAATAAGGAATAAACATCTCTGTGTGTTTAAAGCTAATTGAGAAGGCATATATGGCTATATTTTAAAATTGGTCATCATGGTGGTACTTGGAGACCTTAATAGTTTCTCAGGTGGTACGCAGCATTAAAAGTTTGAGAACCACTGGCTTAAATGAAGCAAGCTTTTACAATTCAATGAGATTTTGGTTGTGACAGCTGAAAGGCTCAGTGATCCACCTGCATCTCAAAGATGAGGGACGCTCTTTTGAGCATCGTACTCCAAATAATGCAACCTAGTGGATGAGAATAGCAGCATTTTGCCTTACTCCGGCAGCCTTTGTTACCATGTCATGTTTCACTGAGAATCTACAGCTTATTACTATTCAGTATGAAAACCAAGATTGAATTTAATTGCAGAGTTCCACAAATCATCAGAATGAATTCATAGAGAAGACATTTGACGGTGTCCCTTGGGACATTCTGGGTCTGTTCCTAAGAATATCCCCGTACAGACAGAGCGTCAGTTTGGCTCACGTTGCTGACATTAACTCAGATTTTATTCCCGGTGGGACTTGGACTCCATCAGTCAAAGTTTCTTGGCACGGCTGAGAGTTGGAAGGGGGCCAGTTTGGTGGCCTCAGGTTATGTTATCATCTTTTCTTTTTTTATGGAGGCAATTTAACCATCTGTCAAGGGACTGCAGATGATAATGGCCTTTTGATGAACTCTGGTAGGTTTGCAGAAATGTCTATTGAGTGCAATGTCCTTGCCAAATAAACCAATAAATTGAATATTGGTGATGTTGTCACCTTCTCTGGGTTGGGGAGAGGCGTTGCCTCATCTAGAGGAGTTTAAGGAGATCACTTTGGCATCAGCAGTCATGCAGATTCTGTTACCAGTTTATTGTTTTGAACAGAGAGCTAAGCCAAAAGGCAAGGCTCTCTGTTTACTGTTGGATGTTCCTGTGAACTGTGGGTGGTTACTGAAGAACAACACTGCAGACACAAGCTTCTGAAATGAGTTTTCTCTTCAGGGTTGCTGGACTCTCCTTCAGGGAGAGGATGAGAAGTTCAGTTATTCAGTAGGGAGTCGAACAAGAGTCGTCGCTTCTCCACACCGAGGCGAGCCAGCTGCGATGGCTTGGGCATCTGGTTGGGATGCATCCTGGGTAGGTGATTCAGGGAGGTGTTTGAGGCGTTGAGGTCCCGTTGAGGTGTTTGAGGTCCCGCAGCTGACCCAGGACACTCTGCGGGGATTTTAACTAACCATAATGCCTTCACATCTTCCAGGAAGAGCTGAAAGATGTGGCCAAAGAGAGGTCTGGGTCTCTCGGGCTTAGGCTGCTCTGAGCTCAGCTCAGGAAAACAGATGTTAACAGATGAAACTACCCAGACAGCAGACACGTTTGGGCCTAATATGATGGTACTGGCAAGTCCTTCATGAAACGGAGCCCAAAGGTCACCAGCTTGGGCAAATGTGTGTGTGATGGTATGTGTGTATGGGCCAGATGTGGCCCTGCTGTCATAAGCTGACTTTGAAATGGTTAAAAGCTATTGACATTAGGGCTGTAGCAATACACTAATCTTGCGACACGATATGATACACGATATTTGGTTCAATATACGATATATATCGATATTCATCTTAAGATACATTTATATCATTTTCTGAAAATTTTTAAAGGGATAAAGTGATTTTGGTGACATCTTGTGAGTGTTCCAATGACTTTGTTTAAATTAATTGAACTGAAAGCGTCAATTACACATTACATGGCTGACAGGCAGCTTGCAAATGCTGGACAAAATGAATAAAAGATGTGTTGAGAAAAATAGTTTCATTTATTTAAACAGTGCAAATTGTTGCTTGCAAACTTTTAAAGGTAAGGGCACAATGGAGAGTTAAAGTACAGCAAGTGGTCTTCTTTGGCAGCTTTTTTGGCTTGATACTGAACATATGAGGTAGCTACTAGCCATTCTAGCCACCAGGTTAAGTAAAAACAAACCACAAGCCAATAATTCAAGTCCATTGGAGCAACATTTAAGCCATCTTAAAACTGCACCCATCTCAGCAGAGTAGCTGGGGGACTTAACGGCTCTTCCTGCGGGACATGGGGGTTTTGAAAGGAGCTTAGAATATCGATACCCGCTGCTGGAAAATCAATACTCTCTGGAGAAATAAAATATCGATATATATCGCAGAATTGATAAATTGCTCAGCTCTAATTGACATGTTGTGGAGGCCAAGCAGTGCCAACAGAAAAAAAACTGATTTTGGTCATGTATGGTGGGTATCTGAAATACTCACCTTGAGTCAGCGCTCTCAATCACGGTGGGCTAAAAGAAACTTGGGCCAGTGCATTCCTCATTATCTTGGTGCTGAACATTACCACCTTCTAGTTGACGTAACGAATGCATTCATCACCACATTTGAAGCTGAAGTCCCTGATGGAAAATGTTCAACCTTGTACGCGTCATTTCTCTCAAACAGCCAACTCATTGCACGTTTATGGTTCTTACGACCTCAGGGGGAAAAAAACATGTTTTTGTATCTCAATAGAGATGCGCCCTTGGTGATATTAATGCTGTTTTGACCAGACGGACATAATCATATTGTTCCTTTTTAATCAGAAAAGACACTTCATGATTCAAATATTCCACTTCTCTTTTCCTTATACATGGGCCTGTCTTATCAACTCTTAATGGGAGATTGTAACTGAGAGGCACATTCACAGACCAGTCATTAATACACCACAGCACGTTAGGCTTCACAGCCGTGAGTCTGATGAGGAGGTCTGCAGGATGGGGGGGGGGTCCACAGTAGGTGGTAGAGCCTCCTGCTTTCCGTTCATGCTGTACACATCAGACTTCACTCATGACCCAAACAGCTGTTACTTTCAGAAGCTATCAGGTGATGCAGTCATCATTGGGTGTGTATCGGATGAGAACGATCTGGAAACGATGGGGGAAGTGATGACGGCCCGGTGTGAACTCAGAAACGCTTATATCAATGCCTCGAAGACAAATGGCCAAAGTCACATCCATATGCTGAGAAGTCTGAGGTGCTTCAGAGCATGTAGAACACTTGTTGAGGATTTTTTTTTAAATTTAAATTATAGTGTGGCTGCATCAGTAACTTTCTCCACTGTGGTCTGATGTAGCGGTGGCGTCACAGAGGGGGACATAAGCTGGGCAGGCTGATAAAGGGGTGCTTGGGTGTCCTGCTCTGTCCTCTGGACTCTGTGGAGTAGGTGGCTGAGAGAAGCTGTCACGCGTCATGAACAACACCTCTCAGTCTCTGTATAAGATAATGAGGGCATTAGGCATCTCCTTCAGCCGGAGACGGCCGCACCCACGGTGCAAGAAGCAGCGCCGCCGGAGGTTATTTGTCCCCGCAGCTGTCAGACTCTTTAATATCAACACGTCTGAGAACTGTTGCTGTGACATGCTGGTGACCCCCCCCCCATGCACCATCCTTCATATGCAATATTCATTTAGTGAAGGTGTCAGTGTTCATGATATTCATTAAACCTGCACTTAATTATCACCACTTTTACCTCCAGTTATTTTTCGGTGCATTATGTTACAATAAAGATGAAGTACTAAAGCTTCTCTATGTTAAGTTCTGTATTTCTTTTCTCTTATTGCACAATAACACCATTGTCGTATTCGGTTTTTGCACTTTAATGCAATCGTGTTGCATCACTTAAACTTTTCATGAGGCATCAATAAAGTCTCAAGTGCCTTTTTTATAAAGAGCTGAAAAGGAAAGGTTTCATTTATATACGTTAAAGATTTCTGGTTGCACGGTGGAAGCCTGAGCAGCCTCCTTCACAAAAACAGTTGGTGAAGGGGCCAACTGATGCACAAAGGTAGAGCGCTGCAGAGTTTTGGCACAGCAGTAGGAAAGGCTCTATTCCCCCTGAGCTTCTGCTTTAGACCTCAGTACCTCCAGAAGGAGCCGATCAGCTGACCTGAAGTACTGAACAGTGTAGAGCACATGTGTCAAACACCAGGCCCGCGGGCCGAATGTGGCCCATCACGTCATTGTATGTGGCCCTCGAGAGCTTGTGGATTATTGACTTAAATTTTAAACCAATATTTTTAGACTTAAAATAAGCTTACGCCGCTTTAAAGCGCATATTGACAATAAACTACATCTCCCATCATGCATTTCGTCATTACCCACAACAATAACGGTAGCTATGAGCAAGACAATATTTCAGAACTGATGGACTTAAGAAAAACCTTTACAGACTAACCCCAACATGTCCAAGAAAAGAGAAATTGATGCACAAGGAAGACAGTTTCATGAACGATGGGAAAACAATTACAAGTTTGTATCTCAAGGTGAAATAACAGTATGTCTTTTGTGTAATGAGGCGAGTGTCAGTCGTGAAAGTTTAATCTACATAGGCATTTTGACAACAAACACGGAGCTAAGTATGCTAAATTTAGCCTGCAAGAAAAACAAAGAACCTCTTCCGCTTCTGAAACTAAGGTAATGGATACTGGGGCAGGGTTAGAACCACAAACCCTGAGTTTAATATAATAATGACTTAAATATTTGAAACTTGAATACATAATAAATACAGAAACCGTTATCTAACAATATAATAAGGTGTAGTTTAATTTATTTGATTTACATTGCATTTTGTTACGTTCATGCTGTCAATCTGGCCCTTCGAGGGCCACCATGATGCTGATGTGGCCCTCAGTGAAAATGAGTCTGACACTCCTCCTGGTTTAGAGAAAAGAGCTCAGTGAAGAAAGGTTGAGCGAAAGCATTTAAAGACATAAAACAAATAGAGTCTTAAAATGAACTCTAAAATGCACAGGTAGCCGGTGGTGTTACATGTTCTAACCAGGGGATGTGATCTAATCTGTTTATATACATTTCCACCTAAGTATTCTGATGTTTGAACCCTGGCAGCCATGTTCCAAAAATAATCGACAAAACTAAACTAGAAGTCCAACATCAGAATGTCATTTATAAATAAGGTGCTTTTTCTGTTTTTCTAAAACTGTGTAATTAAGGAAATGTGGTTTTCATCGTTTTCCCTTTTGTCCTGTTCATAAGCAAAATAAATATGCAGCCCATCAAAACGAGTAATGAAACGAGTACACAGACGAGATGAGAATGTGTTATGAAAAACCATGAATGCTAATGAAATGTTTCTTAGTAAAACTAATGGAACTCCAAGTGCATAATCAAAATTATTCAGTTATGCAGTTTTATCTGCTGAAGTGCATATTTTTGGATGCATTATAAGGAAATTGTGCCAGATGTTATTGTCAGCTGGCTTTAGAGTTACATGTTGGTCCTCAGGGGGGTTTAAAAAAAAAAAAAAAAACCTGTGCCATGTCATTATTTTTTCAGATGCCAATCTGCAGTGAAAATGTTTGCATCGGCTCCGTGATGATGCCCAACCAGCACATCCGCAAGCCAGACGAGGCCAGAACCAAGGAGGAGCTCCTCCCCCTGGCCACCGACTTCATAGACCAGTACTACACCTCCATCAAAAGGCAAGCTCTACCCCTGATACCTGCAGACTGGAGAGCTGGGGGGGGGGGGGGACACAGCAGACTCGGGCAAACACAGGAAGATGTAGCAGTTGTCTCAAATCAGCTCAAATTGTCTTATCAATATACCTACATCATTCTTCTGTTTTTTTTTTTTTTTTTAATAGTGAGTTTGTGTTTGAGCATGTTCTATACTTTCCTGAATAGGTCACCTACATTTTAAAATCAATTTCCTCCAGAAATCGGGTTACTCGTTGGCATCTAGGTGGAGAAGGTGAGCAGCTTTGGATGAGAGGACATTTTATCTTAAAACATGTGGGTCACAGTATAAATGTGGATCACTGTGTGGACTGAAGCCGACATGTAACGGTAAAATCAGACACAGACTCTGAAATCTGCACGTCAATGACACGCAGTACTTCTTAAATGAAGTGGTTGTACGAGTGTTCTGCTAACTTTTATCGAATTGCTGGAGTGAGATTCAGGGGAACTGACTGTGTGGATTAGAGGTGGGCGATACTGGGAATTTTGGTATCGATCCGATGCCAAGTAAATACAGGGCCAGTATCGCCGATACCAATACCAATACTTTTTCATATTGAGCTTGATCTATCATGAAACTGCTGACCTTTAGGTGTATTTGTGATTTTTGTCTTTGGATTATTTTATTAAAACCTAGGATAGAATTTGGCAAACTTTCAGCAAAAGGAATATTTACACAAAAATGTTAATTGTGATAAAGTAAATTGCTGTCACCTATAAACATTTTTGTGTAAATATTCCAGTTGAATTCTTCTTTTCATAATGTTTTTTCTAGTCCAACTATTATATTACGTTATATATTTCAATACTTGGGTGATTTTGTTTACACTGTATGCACTTTCCTGTCGCTTTAACGCTATAAATTTCTCCGTTGTGGGATAAATAAAGGATTAATCTAATGTTATTTTATCTTAGATAAAACCTTTTAATGGGATACATGACATGTACTGGGTTATTTCAAGGTCTTAATTAGATTTTTTTTTTTTTTTGAGTTGGCTCCAGTAACACATGATTTAAGTAACATACTTTGAAAGTGCTTGTGAGAGAGAAAAAAGCTTGAGTATCGATCTTTTTACACGAGTGTCATTCGATATCAATACCAGCATTGGTATCGATATTATCGATATTTGGATCGATCCGCCTACCTCTAGTTCGGATGCTCAACGGTAATGATTAACTGATTCAAACCCAAGGTTTCACATGATGGACCTTTTCTAAAACCTCAGCATGAAGAGGTTAAATTTACTGTTTTAATGGCCTCTTTTTAAAATTGTTTAAAATGTAATCATTAGAATTAATTAATTAGAGCAAAATATGTCGCTGACAGAAAAGCACCAACTGCTTTTTCGTGACTGGATCAGATGGGAGTTTGTCCTGGTTTTGTGCGGTTCGTGGAAACTTCAGAGACATTTTTAATCTCGCATGTAAGCAATATTTTGGAAAATCCAGATTTGAATTGAAACGGGAATCTTACCGGCAAACAAACGCAACCGTTAAAAGACACGAGCTGTAACCTTACGTTGTCACTGTGACGCCGCGCCGTAACACAGTTTTAATGGAAGCTGTGATTGTTTCATGTCGTTATCACGTCTCTGCCAGTGACACGATTCCCTGCAGGGAATTTTATAAGTGGTGGATGAAGTTGCTTCTGTTGTGCCACATTAGCAAAACTACAGCTTTTTGTTTATTTTATTTTGTTTTTTTCCCAAATACCAAAAAAGTTATTTCTGACCTGTGTCACACCCTGGCTCAGTTGCAGCAAAGTTGCATTTTTCCAGACATTTGAGTTATTTGACGTGGGATGTGAGTAGGCAGCGTGTGAGACAGCCTAAAGTGAATTTCTGTTGTTATAACACCAGTCCTGTTAAGGTCAAAGCTTTTTTTTTCACTTAAATACTCTGTTCTTTTCACTCTTATATAATATAAATAAACATGTCAGGAACAACCTGTCAAGATTTCTACTTTTGAATAATATAAAACAAAAGTAACAGTGAATGGTTTCCACAAATCCTCGTGTCTGTGTCGTTCTGCGTTTGCAGTTGTGATATCGTGTCTTGTTTTGCAGGTATGGCTCCAGGGCTCATGTGGACAGACTGGAGGAGGTGACGAAGGAGATCGAAGCCTCTGGAACTTATCAGCTAAAAGACACCGAGCTAATCTATGGAGCCAAGCACGCCTGGAGGAACGCCGCCAGATGTGTGGGACGGATTCAGTGGTCCAAACTACAGGTTGTAGCCGTGATCCTCAATACTACTGTACAATTCTGTGCTGTTCATTAGAGCTGAACGATTTTATCAATTCTGCGATATATATATATATATATATATATATATATATATATATATATATATCGATATTTTATTGAGTATCGAGCATCAATTTTTCAGCCGCGGGTATCGATATTCTAAGCTTCTTTCAAAACTCCCATGTCCCATCTTTAAAAGCTTCCAAGCAACAATTTCCACTGTTTAAATAAATGAAAGTATTTTTCTCAACAAATCTTTTATTCATTTTGTCCAGCATTTGCAAGCTGCCTGTCAGCCATATAATGTCATTGATGCTTTCAGTTCAGTTAATTCAAACAAAGTCATTGGAACACTCACAAGATGTCACCAAAATCACTTTGTCCCTTTAAAATCTTTCAGAAAATGATGTAAATGTATTGTAAGATGAATATTGATATGTATCGTATCGTGAGCCGAATATCGTGTATTGTACCGTATCACGAGTTTAGTGTATCGCTAACTTTTCAGTTATTCTCTTCCCAAATCTCTGCACATTTGCAAACCGGCTCTGCTTGTACAAGGTTTCATTTTAAAGTATTGTTATAATTTCTTTCTTTTATTCTTTTTGAAACTTGTCCATTAGGTTTTTGATGCCAGAGACTGCACAACAGCCCACGGGATGTACAATTACATCTGCAACCACATCAAATATGCCACCAACAAAGGCAACCTGAGGTAAAAAGCGCATTCACGCAAACTGCTCAGTTTTTGTCGTCTTTATTTTCTTTTTTTCCCCTCCTCTTTTTTCAGCTCTGATCACGTTCTCCCCGCTACTCTGTTTTCCTCTCTCCATCTGTCACTCTCGTGACCCTTTCCCATCTCTGACCGCTCCATCTTGACCCCCCGTCCCATCTGTCAGCCTGCGCCGTGTCTCTTAACGCCACATCTGTAGCTGTCTGCTGCCTGTCTGAGAGCGTCTGAAGACCGATCGTTGCCCCGCCGGTGAGGCGGCAGACCTCGCTAACAAGCAGTCATTTGTCAGACCTGCACAGCGCCGACACCCTTTCTGCCAAGTCCTAATCACATGTGACATCTCACATATACTTCTTGGATGATGGATGGGTTCTGACTCGTTACTACACTTAGCCTGGCCGTCTGAAGGCGGTCGTTTCTGCAGTTCACTTTCCGTGTGATGTCTCTAGCACTGTTGGATAACTCACCCCTCCATTCTTCTTTGTTATTTCAGTTGGGCCTTGAAGATACTCATTATTTTAGCAGCTTTTGTTAATGTTTCACCGTAGCATTTGAGTCACTTCAGGCCTGGACTTTGAACTTGGTCACTTGATCATCTGGATTTTTTTTTTTTTAATGTTGTGGCTGAGCTTGGATCGTTGTCCTTAAACAAATTCACCCAAGCTTTAGCTGTTAAAACAGACTTTCATCAGCTCACACATGACTCTAGAATGCTTCGATATACAGTGATCCCTCTCCAGTTCGCGCTTTAAGTTCCACGGTTTTAGTTATTCGCTGATTTTTTTTCAAAAATATATAATATTAAAAAAAATCAAGAAAAAATTGCAGAAACATCACAGGATGTTGTGCACGTTCTCTCGCAGCAAAGAAATGTTGTGAGCCAGCCTGGCCCCTTTAAGAAAGTGGCCTTATGGGTAATGTAGTGTGTGTGTCGTGGGACGGCAGAATAAAACAAGGTTAAATGAAAGAGCAGTTTCTTTACTACGGTTCAGAGACCAGAGGCTGTGAAGGTAACAGAAAGACCACAGTTGAGCCTTTGTCTTGTTTCACTGCAGTGCCTCGCTACTTTTTTTGCGGTTTTTAAACATATTTTAAATGCATTATTTAGGCTCGGGGGGCTCCGGCTCCAATTCGTGGATTTCGCGGAAGGTCATTGTTGCAGAAGTCCTGCGGTTTATTCAGATGCAACTTTGCAAACCTGAGCCAGCCATGTTCTTCTTAGAGTTTTTTTCTTGATGGCCCTTCCAAATAATCCAAACTTGTCCCATCCTTTTCTAAAAGTACATTCATAAACTTTAACATTTAGGGGATTAGTGATTAGTGATCAGGTGATTAGAGGATGCCTCCGGTCTGAATGCTACCAGAGGCCCAGAGAGTCTAAGGTGTAGCTTCTGGGATATTTGTAGATTAGGAGCATTGCTCGGTCTGAACTCGGGGTGAACGTCCTGGACCAGAGAAGTCTGGTGTCTGTTGTGTAATATGAAATTGTATCTATGTAATGTCCAGACCTTCAAAGGACAGGAGGATATTTCTCGTAGGTGTACTTCAGAGGAACAGCCAGGGTTGGATGTCTTGGAGATGAAATAAGAGACGCTGGGCTGAGATGGTAAAGAGGAGGGATGATGAAGATGTTGGTAGAATGATGCTGGAGACGCAGCTGTCAGGTAGAAGAGAGAGGAAGACTAAAGAGTGGACTTCTAGATGTGCTGAAAGAGGACATAAAAGTGGTTGGTGTGATGGAGGAAGATGCAGAAGACAGGCAGACAGATGGAAGAAAAAAAATGATCCACTATGGTGGATCTTAAAGCGAAAAGCTGAAAGAAGAAGAACTTTGTTTTTACCACTGAAGATAATCACATCATTAAATTCAAGACACGTGAATAATATTTTTCCTATTTCTATCGATAAATTTACTCGGCTTACTATAAAACCCAAAGTTATACCACCCTGTTTTGATTTCTTGTTTCCACTTTCCTCGGTTTTATTGGTTTAATTTCACAGTAATCCCTTTGGTTTGAAAGGGCTTTACAAAATACATATATATATTAACTCTGGTGGTTTTTATTGACAATAAACAGACAGGAAAGTAAAGCGGACGGAGGGGAAAGGTGTGCATCAAAGGCTCCAAAGCTGGGAAGTGAACCTGCTACCGTTGAGGACTGTAGCCTCTGAACATGAACCGAGTGGTCTGTCTGGTAGCAAAGGGGCTTTTTTTTTTTTTTTTTTTAATGAATCCTGAAGTCTGAGTCTGGCTCGGCATCCAATCTTTTCTTTTTCTTTAAAGAGTTGTTGATCAACTGCACATTCTTTTGTAAAATACATTTTTTCCACTTCATCACCATTCAAACTAGAAAAGCACTCAGAGAGCGCAGATCTCCGCCAAGCACAACCATTCCCCCATATAGTGATTTACAGATTGCAATAATTCTGGATCAGATCCGGATCAGCCTCTGAAATTTGATAGAGGTTTCCATTGTCAATCCCTGAGTCAAATTTCATGAGTTTTGGGCAATAATTAACAGAGATATTAAGAAACAAAATTTTCGGCCCCATTGACCGCAACAATTATCGAAAATTTGAAAGTGATCCAGAATCCAGAATCTTCTGGATCACACCCAAAATGAAATCAGTTCTTCCTTTTCACATTTCTGACAACTCCTGAAAATGTCATCAAAATCCATCCATAACGTTTTGAGTTATCTTGAACACAGAAACAGACAGATAACAAAAACATAACCTCCTTGGTGGAGGTAATAAGGTCCGATATTGTAACTGGAGCCTCCCCGGTGGCTCAGTGATGGAGCTGTCAGTCATGCGGATCACTCTACTGTGGCGACCCTGAACAGAGAGCAGCCAAAGTGGAAGGTTTTATTTAATTTTAATTTTTTTTTATTGTAATTGCAGAGTTCGTCCATTTACATTTGGTTTGTAGATATAAAGCTGTGACTCAAACATGATTAATGACAGCAAATTTTAAATCCCATTAAGATTATCAT
Organism: Hirundichthys speculiger; assembly: GCA_018398805.1. Lineage (NCBI taxonomy): Eukaryota > Metazoa > Chordata > Actinopteri > Beloniformes > Exocoetidae > Hirundichthys > Hirundichthys speculiger. The sequence continues at coordinate 1,331,130 of JAGFBZ010000240.1, forward strand.
CACTCTAAGATAATTACGTTATTAATTTTGTAGTTAAGCATGACATTCTCATTTTATACAATCAAGTCTGACATTGCATGTTGCAGGTTATAATGTTATTATTTATGGTTTAAATGCAGTAATAATAAATGAGCCATCTATAGATGGATTATTATCTAAATTATTTGCTGCTTCCTGCTATTAGTTGTCAAGCAACTTGTTTTTAGGCATATGTTAATTTAAGCAATAAAGAGAATTTAATCTCACCTGTCTGGTGCTGCTTCATGAGAAAATATTCCATTTAAGAAAAAAATTATTCCATAAAACTAATGAGTACCCCGTAATTAGGATTTTATCATTGACTTGCCAATTCTGTGATGAAATAATTTTCCCTCCATCCATCATTCATACCCGTTTAATCATATTCAGGGTCACGGGGATCTGCTGGAGTCTATCCCAGCCCTGTTCAGGTGAAAGGTCAGGGGTCCACCCTGGACAGGTCACCAGTCCATCGCAGATTAAATCATTTTAATGGTTCATATAACCTCCCTCTTCATTCTCTAACTTCTCTGTTTCTCTCCATAAAATCACACAATGGATTTTAACACGAGTCCGTACCACTGATGATGTGTCACAAATATCTGGAGAGTACACTTTAAGTTTTTTAAATCTATCGCCTCGTTCTTATTCACGAGAACACGTCACATCAAGCGTTGCCTGAAAGAGCACAAGCATCCGTATAAAGTGGGTGAAAGTAGTTTAGTGTGCAGCTCGGTGTCGGGACGGCTGGCCCAGATTCCCACCAGCTGCTCGGCCGCACCGTCACATCCTCCTCAGCGACTTACAACCAGCTTAGCAGTATTAACGTCGGGTCAGAGCATTAAAACAACCCTGGCATGTAGATCAGACCAAAGGTAGCCAGGCTTTGCTCTGGGACTCCTTCAGCATTACAGACTCGAATGACAGATTAGTTGCACAGCGCCATCCATGTCAACGTATCTCATCACCCAGTGCTTCCTTACACGGCCTGGTTCTTCATAAACGCTGTGTACAGACACAGCTGTGGAACTGATCTCAGATCACCGCCACGTAAGAGTCCAAGGGTGAATTTCAATTCCTCCCTTAACCCTCAGTCTCAACCCTCGCCCCTAACCCTCAATTTTTGGCCCTCAATCTTAAACCTCCAAAGTAAGTATGAGGGTTATCTTGTGACTTAGAAATGGGACACCCCTCAAGTGCAGTTACGTCTTCAGACTGAAATGTATTAGAGCCCGTGTTTTCTCTGTATTACCTGAAATGATACAGGGATAACATTGAAAAGAGCGCTGTATATTCTCTAAATAATATTAGCAAATAACACAATAGAGGATACATTATTCAGTCCTCCGTCGCTACACAACAAGGTATACAAGTAACGTGAAGCAAACATCATAAAGTAAAAAAATAAATGTTACGCAACAACGATGTTAATCCATGAAAAAAGTCTCAAACAAAGACAATAAGATGGTTTTGTAACATTTATATCTTTAAGAATTATGAAGTGCTTACATTTGTAGCTAGCTTTTTTGTCGCCATCCTTTTCGAAGATGTCTTGGCTAAATTACCCAGTGCCTTCTGGGTAGCCCTTACTTCCAAGGGTGGTGCCGGAAAATCTCAATTTTGAGGGCGATACAGCTCTCAAACTCGTCCCTCAATTTGACGTTCTAAGAATTGGGACAGCACTTGCACTTAGCGGGAGAACGCATTTTTGAGATTGAGGGTTAAGGGAGGAATTGGAATTCACCTCAAATAAATTCTTAGTCCATGTTTTTGTGATCTCTTTCTTTTTGCAGGTCGGCCATCACCATATTCCCCCAGAGGACGGATGGCAAACATGACTTTCGAGTGTGGAACAGTCAGCTGATTCGTTATGCGGGTTACAAACAGCCCGATGGACAGATCCTGGGAGACCCTGCGAACGTTGAGCTGACAGAGGTGCACATCAGCTTTATTTATTTACGTCAACGGATTCCTCCCCTGTGGCCTGTTCATACTCGGCTCACGTGCAGCTCTTGGGTTTTTTTTTTTTTTGTTTTTTTTTGCAGATCTGCATCCAGCTCGGGTGGAAGGCTCCGAAGGGTCGCTTCGACGTGCTCCCCCTCCTGTTGCAAGCCAACGGAAATGACCCTGAGCTGTTCGAGATCCCCGAAGACCTCGTCCTGGAGGTGCCAATCACACACCCGAAGTGAGTTGTGCCCCCCCTCCAGGCATGCAGGAAACATGCAGAGTCTCGAGAAAACGAGGAGGCCGCACAAAACGCATCCGCCCACTTGCACGTCTTTTAACAACACTTCTTAAACAATGAGACACTTTTATGCCAAGAAACGGGTTGTTGTCACGATCCAAATGTGATGATTCCCAGAAAGCACAGCTAACCATCCATCGTCTGTTGCTATGCCAGTTTTTGTGGTAACCACGGGGCTTGTTAGTGAGATTTAAAGCTTCCTCCTGTTATATTCTTGTGTTCGCTTTCAACTTTAAGGATAAAAAAAAAAAAACCCTTCTTAGCCAGGGTACAAAAAGCCCTTGATACCCCTTGCATTAATCTGCTTTAGCGCTGCAGCATCTATAATCACAGTGAAAAACTGGGGTTTTGCAGCTACACGAGCCGCCACGAACACACACAGGCAGATGCACACCATCACTGAATCACTACACGCCACGGAGCATTTCAGAGTCCCTCATTGCACAGATCTCCCTGCCAGACTTCCCCAAAAACTGGCATCTCCTGCTCCATACCCTGCATCAGCTCCTCAGCTCTGGCAGCAGCTTGGCACGAGCTGCGGCCACCAACAGTGTCTCATTATTGCACATGATAAGACTGAGCTCTGCAAATAATACACCGAGAGCAATGTTATCAATCCCCCTGAAGGATAGAAGGGTGCAGCTCGGTGTGTCCAGCACTAAACAGCCCTAAAAAAGTGGATCAATTTATGTTAATGTTTGTTTTGGCTCAACTTTTTGTTTTATATTGCGCCTCAGAGGTAATGTCATGGGTCCCCGTGGATGCTAGTAATGCGAGTATATTGCTAATATGAAAAATGGATCATTTCCTAACCTCAGAGGGAGGATGATGAAACGAATTATCTGATGGAGCTAAAAAAAAAAAAAAAAAAATTGAAATTCCTCCCCTGCCTCTTCTCCTCAGGTATGAGTGGTTCAAAGACCTGGACCTGAAGTGGTACGGCCTCCCCGCGGTTTCCAACATGCTGCTGGAGATCGGCGGTCTGGAATTCACCTGCTGCCCCTTCAGCGGCTGGTACATGGGGACGGAGATCGGCGTGCGTGACTTCTGCGACAGCTCGCGCTACAACATTCTGGAGGTAGCGTGTTGTGCCTGGAAACGGTGTCATGTCCCACCAGAAAGAGGACAAGAACCGGAGGCGCAGACTGGCTGCAGCCTTGGGTTGAGAGGAGCATGTGTTGTGCAGTGTTTCCCACAGGTCAAGGATCTATTTGTGGTGGTGTGGTCGGGGGGGGGTCAAAGTCAAAACCGACACTTTGAATGGAACTGTTGCAGTTGTAATTGTGAACACTATACACACACACATACAGTAATCCCTTATTTTTTTTATGCGATAATCAAAATCCGCAAACTGGAACCAGAGCCCCCCGAGCCTCAATAATGTGTTTAAAATATGTTTAAAAACCGCAAAAAAGTAGCGAGACACTGCAGTGAAACAAGACAAAGACTCAACTGTGGTCTTTCTGTTACCTTCACAGCCTCTGGTCTCTGAACCGTAGTAAAGAAACCACTGATATTGTGCTATTTTTAGCTCGTAATTAGCGGCTAACATGCTAACAACAACAAAACAAAAAGTCTGGTTTTCTCTGCATGGAACGAGCACTTTATTCTGGCACTGCAGGAACTTGTAACATCACACAGGTTGTATTGTTGGGCTCCTGTCTGTTAACAGAGAATGTAAATCTATACACGCTGGGCTGCTGTTGATGCTCACTACACTTTTAATCTAACCCCGTTTTCTTCTGCTGTCCCACGACCAAGGTTATTATAGTTTTGAAATTTTCTTTAGTTTTTATTTTTATTTAGTTTTCCAGTTTGCTTTTTTATTTCAGTTTAGTTTTAGTTAGTTCAACAAGTAATTTAGTAGTTTTAGTTTAGTTTTTATTTTGAGGAATTGACTAGTTTCAGTTTAGTTTTTATTTAGTTTTAGTCTTAGTTTTAGTTTTTCTTCTTCTTGCAGTATGCAGCAGTTTATACACCTTTCCGACTTGAAAATTGTGGACATGCGCCCCCTAGTGGCCCCGCCATAACTGGAGGGTGCGGTGCTCCATCAAGTAACGCAAACACAGCAGCGTGGAGGATCTGTTACGGATAACACAGACATGTCTTGGATTGATGATGTTAGGCAGTGACCTCCAGTTACAGATGAAGGTAGTTTATCGCTGTTTTTAATGATTGGTTATGGAAATAGCATGATCTATTCCCATAATCAAACACTAAAAACTGTGGAACGCTGGCTACAACTAACGTCAACAAGCCATAAAGATTATGCTGCTGTAATGTTAACGCGAGCGGTAAATTAGGCTATGTGTTAATGTTATATTTAATTTATTTTATCATTCTCCTAAGTCATTCATTCATTCATTCATTCATTGATTTATAGGCTTGTGCTAGTACCGAGGGCTACAGTAGCCTCATACTGCTGTTCTTTTGGCCAGAATCGTCTGGGACTCTCAGCGAGACTATGAGTAGTACGAGATTGAATGTTAACGAAAACTCACCCGGCTGTATTCATTTGGAACAAAGTCCTTTCTGTTGATATTTTTCACCCACGTCTTCCTAACTTCTTGTTCTGCAAACAAGGCAGTCTTCGTGCATACTTTCTTCTTCCATTGTCGAATTTTCACACCATTGTTGGCACAGTTTATGACGGAACATTATTCCCACTCGACCGACTCGACATTATAAAAATATATATTTGTAGAAAGAGAAAACACTGGTTAATCTGCGAGCCGGTGAAAGTGTCGCTCTGTAGCACAACCCAGCAATGGCGGACGGGGTATTTCCGGGGGGCTGGCCCGAAAAGGTCTATATCCGCTATGCTGCCCCCTCTCTGGAGGGAGGGTAGCATAGCGGCTGCTGCAGGACAGGCAGTAATCTCTATGGCAGTAATCGAGGGAGAAAACGAAACGAAAACGAAGCTGAATTTATCTACAATTCAGTTTAGTTTTAGTTAGTTTTACATCCTTCATTGTAGTTTTTATTTAGTTTTCGTTTTTTTTTAATTGTAGTTTTTATTTTTATTTCAGTTAACTGAAATATTTTTTCATTGCTAGTTTTAGTTTTAGTCTTAGTTTTCGTTAACTATAATAACCCTGCCCACGACACACACACTCCATTACCCATAAGGCCACACCATTTCCCATAAGGCTACCTTTTTAAAGGGGCCAGGCTGGCTCACAACATTTCTTCGCTGTGACAGAACGCGCACAACATCCCGTGATGTTTCCGTGATTTTTAGGTTTTTTTTTAATCATATCCCAGCGGGCACCTGATGTCAATTCAACATCAATATGACATCAAACACTGATATCAAATTGTCATCCTAATTTGGTCAAAAACGTAAATCAACATGACATCAATCCTTTGATATCAATTTGATATATGTCAAATTGATGTCAAAGGATTGATATCAATTTGATGTATATGTCAAATAATGATTGTATTGATGTTATTTTGACATTACTTCAATACCAAACTTATTTGAAATTTCTCCCAATAATTATATTGATGTTATTTTGACATTACTTCAATATCAAATTTATTTGAAATTTCTCCCAAATAATTATATTGATGTTATTTTGACATTGTTTCAATGTCAAACTTTTGCAAAAAAAAGAAGCAAAAGCACAGATGGAAAGATCCTGCACCGCCTTGTATCGCAAACAGAATTAGCTTTATTTACGTAAATTAACGTTCTGTCTCACAGGATCATCATCAGGATTAAAAGCCGATGAAGGTCCTGCAAGACGGAAACGACCTAAATGAAGCCAATTCTGTTTAACATACAAGACAGTGTACGAGATCTTTGCATTTCTGCAGTGTTTCATGCACATGACCTTTAAAATAGCCATTCTATAAAGTGTCTTCAGTACTGTAATTATAATATGTTTGGCATCATCTACACTGAGTTCTTGTGTTCTATAATTGCTATTGCTCCAATAATTTCCCCATGGCGTTCTCTCTCAATGATCAAACATACAAGTATACACCACAGAAAATTGGAAAGTGTATTTTATACTTTAAGAGTAAAGTTTACCGAACTCAGTGATCATTTGGGTCCAAATTCCCAGTGTTGGAAACACACTGGACAGTGGAGTTAGATAAATAACACCAGAATAGTGTATAATTCTTACACTATTAGAGTATAAATGAACTCTTTTACAGATATCATTTGACTCTTTCCAGATTGACAGAGAATAAAAAGAAACTCTGACAAAGTGTCTAATATATACCATATGGAGTACAATGTACCATGGAAAGGAGAGTTGTTCATCACCAAAACAGAGTGAATTCTAGCTTTAAAGAGTTGATTTTCGACACGTGTATCAGTGTGTACTATAGCTTTAAAATCTAACAACTCTCTTTTTCATTTATGCACTCTTAGGATACAATTTAAAATTAAATCTTACTTTAAAGATAATCTTACACACTAACAGGCAAACAACAACTCAAAGTCCAAGTAGACTTTATTTTAAAGCAGGTTAACACGTGTTAAAACAGCATTATATCAAAGAACTGCATGTATACAGCAACTTGAGGAAACAAATTACATCCTCCATATAAAAATTTTAACCACTGCCAGAATTGCATAAACATTTAGCACTGGACTGCACCTCAGTCATTATCTATTGTTAACAAAGACACCCCCAGTTAGCAAAATGTTAGCACATAGTGTGCTTTGAAAAGTTCATCAAAGGCTGAAATTGAAGACTTAGCCTTGCAGGGAATGAGTTGACGATCCACAACAATGTAGTAGTCATTGATGCTGTGACGCGATGTTCCAACCGCTAAAATGTAGGGCTGCCTCCCCTGGACTGAGCTTGTTGTCTCCTGAAGGTTGCGGCATGACTATGAAAAAAAAAAAAATCAATGGAACAAAAATAAATCAGACAACAGTTTTCCAACAGTATAACACACACTTTACTCAAGGTTGGAGCCCCTTACTTTGTGAAACTGGGTAACATGGCTCAGAGCTTCTGGAACAGTGATCTTCTTCCCACTGGGTGGTGGAGGCAGGAGGTTCACCAACAGCAACAGCGCTGCCACGTCACTGTCCCAGGCAGACTAAAAGATTTACATTAAACACCACCAGATATGAAATTCAGAATTGCTCTATAAAAAAAGACATTTGTTGGCCATTTGCAAAAAAAGGTTTCATTCAACTAATTTGCTTCCAACATTCTGCACATATTTAAAACAGTAGGTGAAAGCTAGGATGAACCTGATGATTCTTCATTTTCCTCTGGTTCTCCTTAGCAGACTGAAGGAGAGACTCCAGCATCGTTGTCCTTGTGAGGTTGTTGGCTTCTTTGATGACTTTCTGCCTCAAAGAGGATCCCCACTTTTCCATTAGTTTAGATGAGATTTCCTCTCCAAACATCATTTTGAAATCCTGTAACACCTTAAAGAAAGAAACAAAACAAAGTTAAACTATAAGTTACACAGAACATCAAGGCAGGAGAAAACATGACAAGCTACAATGAGTTGAGGTTAACCCAGCTAGCCACTATTACTGATGTGACCTTAAGTAGATAAATTGAAAAGGAACTGCCAAACCTGACTGGGGTGTTCACATGCGTACATGTCAGAATTAAGAAAAGTGAGATGCTTTGCTAGATTTATTAATGTGTCAAAGCAGCTGTGAAGAACAAAAACTATTTTAGAGCAAAGCCTTTATCTTAAGACTTTATGTTCAAAGTGGACTCACCAGGCCTTTTGTATCAAGGAATCTTGGGAACATGCTGATGAGGGTGTCACACTTCTCACAATCATGAATCAGGGCTTGTCCACTTCATCCACCTCTGTCCCAGTTTCATCCAGATTTACATTTGTTTCCTCAGGGATGTCAAACTTCTCTTTGACTGTAAAAAACAAATGTATTTTTGGAGAGTTATATATTTTTCAAATATAGAATTCTGTCATTTCTTCACTAATATTCCTGCAAATGTACTTCTATGAAAAAAGGTGAACTTAAAAAATGTATAGTTCTTAAGCAGGTCAACTTGAAAAATTATATATATATATACAGTCATGGAAAAATTATTAGACCACCATTTTTTCTTCACTTTCTTGTTCATTTTAATACCTGGTACCACTAAACATCATCATGTGACTAAAACAGACAGAAAAGAAAACACTGAATGCATAAAAGCAGTGTTTTTGGCAGTACAACGCCATAGCTATTGATGTAAAAACTTAAGTGATTTAGGTCATAATCAACAAAACCATGGAAAATGGTAAGATGTCAGCCCTTAAATAAAACTCTTATGAGTAATCTTTGTGGTTATCGTTATGTTTGTCCAAACAAATGTACCTTTAGTTGTACCAGGCATTAAAATGAACAAGAAACTGAAGAAAACAAGGGTGGTCTAATAATTTTTTCCATGACTGTATGTATATATATATATATAATATATATATATATATATAATATATATATATATATATATATATATATATATATATATATATACACACGTGGACAAAATTGTTTGGTACCCCCCTCAGTTAAAGAAGGAAAAAACCCACAATTCTCACTGAAATCACTTGAAACTTACAAAAGTAACAATAAATAAAAATTTATTGAAAATCAAATAATCAAAATCAGCCATCACTTTTGAATTGTTGATTAACATAATTATTTAAAAAAACAAACTAATGAAATAGGGCTGGACAAAAATGATGGTACCTCTATAAAAGATTGAAAACTATTTGACCAGAGTGACATGATTAACTCAGGTGTGTCCTTTAATTGACATCACAGGTGTTTCCAAACTCATAATCAGTCAGTCTGCCTATTTAAAGGCAGACAAGTAGTCACTTTGCTGTTTGGTGAAAAGATGTGTACCACACTGAACATGGACAACAGAAAGCGAAGGAGAGAATTGTCCCAGGACATCTGAAAAAAAATTATATACAAACATCTTAAAGGTAAAGGCTATAAGACCATCTCTAAACAGCTTGAAGTTCCTGTGACAACAGTGGCTCATATTATTCAGAAGTTCAAGACCCACGGGACAGTAGCCAACCTCCCTGGATGTGGCCGCAAGAGGAAAATTGATGACAAATTGAAGAGACGGATCGTTCGAATTGTATCCAAAGAGCCCAGAACAACCTCCAAAGAAATTAAAGGTGAACTCCAAGGCCAAGGTACATCAGTGTCAGATCGCACCATTCGTCGTTGTTTGAGCCAAAGTGGACTTCATTGGAGACGACACCACTGCTGAAAAAAATCATAAAAAACGAGACTGGAATTTGCAAAAATGCATGTTGACAAGCCACAAAGCTTCTGGGAGAATGTCCTTTGGACAGATGAGACCAAACTGGAGCTTTTTGGTAAGGCACATCAACTCTATGTTCATAGACTCAAAAACCAAGCATACGAAGAAAAGAACACTGTCCCTACAGTGAAACATGGAGGAGGCTCAGTAATGTTTTGGGGCTGCTTTGCTGCATCTGGCACAGGGTGTCTTGAATGTGTGCAAGGTAAAATGAAATCTGAAGACTATCAAGGCATTCTGGAGAGAAATGTGCTGCCTAGTGTCAGAAAGCTTGGTCTCAGTCGCAGGTCATGGGTCTTCCAACAGGACAACGATCCAAAACACACAGCCAAAAACACCCAAGAATGGCTGAGAGAAAAGCGTTGGACTATTCTAAAGAGGCCTTCCATGAGCCCAGATCTGAATCCCATTGAACATCTGTGGAAGGAGCTGAAACATGCCATTTGGTGAAGACACCCATCAAACCTGAGACAACTGGAGCAGTCTGCTCATTAGGAGTGGGCCAAAATACCTGTTGACAGCTGCAGAACGCTCATTGACAAATACAGAAATCGTTTAATTGCAGTGATTGCCTCAAAAGGTTGTGCAACAAAATATTAAGTTATGGGTACCATCATTTTTTTCCAGCCCTATTTCATTAGTTTGTTTTTTTAAATAATTATGTTAATCAACAATTCAAAAGTGATGGCTGATTTTGATTATTTGATTTTCAATAAATTTTTATTTATTGTTACTTTTGTAAGTTTCAAGTGATTTCAGTGAGAATTGTGGGTTTTTCCTTCTTTAACTGAGGGGTACCAACAATTTTGTCCACGTGTGTGTGTGTATATATATATATATATATATATATATATAGATACCTCGTATCAAAGATGTTGAATACGAGACCCCATTGAGTTAGATGTAATGTTTCTTTCCTGCGTATTGAACTTTAAAGAGCATTTTCCCACATATCTGAGAAAAAAAATCAGTACTACTTAGAGCTGATCATGCTAACATCAGGTTAACGTTGTCACCAAACAAGCAGAGCAAAACTGTTGTGGGTTTTGAACAGTCACTTGTTCACAGGATGTAAAAGGTGCCCCATTGAAGACGGGAATGCTATTCAGCAGCCGGTGTTGGATGTAGTGAGCAACCAGAGAGGGAGCGGGAGAAAAGGACAAACACAAGCGAATACAACACCAAGGGGAACTGAGAGTGCAGTTTTTGGAAGAAAAAAAAAGGGAATAGTGACACTGTCTAACTGTCTCCTTAGTTTAAAGAAAAAAATTCAACTAGCAATGACAAGTTGGTACATCTTACCACTACATCGAGCAGTATATTTACTTAACTGCCATCTGATGTCACTAACATTTGGTCATATTTAAATGTATGAAAATTACTGTTAATGTACTTACCTGTGTTTTCCGTTATCAGAAGAGATCTTACACCACTCTGTCCAAATGTGGTAAACCCGCCGAAAAATAACCGTCTTCTGCTTGTTTGGCGCATGCGCATTCAGAGTACATTGCAACAGACACGCACCGACGTGCCCACGCACGCTGCGTAAAATGAGAACCGTGGAGACTCAATCTCAATCTCTGAGTTGATAACTGAAACCAATCTGTGACACTGCTCCAACACGGGAAGTGTATTTAATTACTATTGAATTCCACAGTGTAAAAAAAACAATTCTACATACTCAAACTCTGAAAAAGTAACACTTCTGAATTTGCTGTGTAACAAAACATTTTTATTCTGAAGCAAATCATCAAATTTGGATCAGTCTCCACAGCTATAACGGGTAACTACAAGCAAGAACAAAAAAGAAATCACAACCATTGCAAAATGCTTCAACTTGAGCAATTTCATTGGGACATCAATGTGACATCAATTCAGTGCCTTGTTTCCAGACATCAAATCAACGTCAATTTGATGTCAGGTTTTGTGCAGCAATGTTGTATTGATGTCAAATATATTGATTAACAATGTATGATGCAGTAATTGGATGTGAGATTGGTCCTTTGGTTGGACCTTTTTTACAACCATAAGGAAGTAAAAGCTTCTGTAGGCTATTTATCATTGTGGTCAAAATCTTGACCAGTCTTCAACATCAAATTGATGCCACGGTGCCCGGTGGGATATTTCTGAAAAATCTGCGAATAACTAAAACCACGGAACTTAAAGCGTGAATTGGCAAGGGATCACTGTATACAAAGCTTAAATTGAAAACGCTATATACAGATACGGAGCCTACCTCCTCTTCAAGACGAGGTCTTTTCTTCTTCAGAAAATATTTTTCTGTACTCATCTGTGTAAAGGGGTGAACAGAAGCAGAGCCGACATATGTAGGCGACATTACGGCGCTACGGCAGCAGGATAACACGTCTCTGCACACGTTGAGCATCTAGATTTGATAAAGACTCAGGCTGGTATAACTTGATGAGTTGGAGTTTTTGGGACCACCTTTGGGCTTATTTTACCACTTTGTAAAGGCACATCTTACCTTTGCATAAACCGTATCTTCGTCGCTTAAGTTACACCTCTTCCACAACTTCTTTTGTGTCTTCTCGATTTATAGGTGTTATGTATGCATAGGCCCGCCGTGAGTTCTTCTTCTGCAAATTATAAATGTATAGGCGCCGTCACAAAACATACCGCCAGCCTAATGTGGCAGAATTGAAACGACACGCGACGTTCACAAAGTAAATAGTCTGGAGGCGAAGGCGAGTCAAAAGCCGAAAAATTTTATTCATGGTGGCCAAAATTGATTCCTGGTGGCCCGCGCATTAACGTGTGGGAAACACTGGTTGTGTCAGCAGATGATCCAAGACTGAATGCCAGCTGTCCAGTTATGCACATTCAGGAGAAAGCTGGTTGATAGCATTTGTTTGAGAATAAAACCTTTGGGTTCGACCTTGGCAATCTCCAAATTGCTTCAGTGAATTATAACATTAAAAGAGAAATGTATGACTTCTAATTCAATTTTTTAGAGGGACGGAGAGTTTCCTGTCTGAAACTTTCAGAATAAAATTGGGTTATACTGTAACATTCAATATGATTGAATGTTATGACTGAAAGACACTAATCACCAACTATAAGCTATTAAACAACTGATTTGTAAAAAAAACCAAACTGTCATATCTTTCTCTGTCTTTATACAGGAGGTTGCTAACAAGATGGCCTTAGACACCAGGAAGACGTCTTCCCTTTGGAAAGACCAAGCGCTTGTGGAGATCAACATTGCAGTTCTCCACAGCTTTCAGGTGCGCAGATTATTCAATTAACCCTTTAAGACCTGATGCAGTGTGTGGAAATGGTTGTTGTCTAAGGCAGTAGTCCCCAAACCCCGGGCCATGGACCGGTGACCGGGCTGCGCAAGAAAAATAATAGCAATTTAAGTTTTATGTATTATGAGTCTGAACAAGCTTTTATTTTGAAAAATGTCTGGATTCTCTCGGTTACATCTAGGTCATTTGAGCGCCAGTTACAAAAAGGAAGTGGACCACTGGTCTAAGGGGCTTGGGTGCGCCCATTGCATTGTGTGGTGTGGCAGCCATGTTGGTAGCTACAGAAAGAGGATAATAAACTTCTAATTGGCAAAATCTGAGTCATAAGAAGCCAAAAACTTAAAGAAACTGAGAAAGAAAATGGGCAAAGTTATCAGCCGAAGCAAGAAACTGTAATCTGGAGAAGAGAGTTTTTGAAATAATTTAAATCCATGTAAAATGCCACTCAGTTCGACCCCGCCTGTAACCTTGCTTCGACATCGGGTTTGTGGTGCTTTTAAGGCCAAGCAGTTACAAATCTCGAGTCACATGTGAGATTTACAAATGGATGTGTGCAGGAACATCTGTTTTCAAAGTCCCGTAAAGACGCCATGTAAAGTAAAGACGCTAACATGTGGACTGCCGTTTTATGAAACGAGACCGATGTCTTGACGAGATAAGTCGAGCCTGAAGTCACAGTTTTTTTGTGGCACGACGATGCCTCTCTTTAAACCCGTGTACGTCGCCATCGTAAAAGTCGTTGCACTGTTCTACATGAGACTGTGTTGTGGGTTTGAGATCTAACGGCTGTGCGAAGCACTGCCTTTCGACGGGTTCTTCTCTTCATTATTTTCATGTGAAGTGAGAAATATGCTTTCAAGGTGAACCTGCTGAGTCATTTATCATTACCAAAGAGCAAACTGTCACAGAAGCCCACAAACATTCAGTAGCTGATGAAGAAAATGCCAAAACATGTTTCTCATATAGTTCACCGGCATGTCTAGCGGAGCTTGTGATCCACACAGTGTATTATTTGGCTGCCATGTGATTAACCCATAGTTGTGCTTCCTGTTTGTAGACCTGCAAAGTGACCATAGTTGACCATCATTCAGCCACAGAGTCTTTCATGAAGCACATGGAGAATGAGTACCGGGTGAGAGGAGGCTGTCCTGGAGACTGGGTCTGGATCGTGCCTCCAATGTCAGGAAGCATCACACCAGTTTTTCACCAAGAAATGCTCAACTACCGCCTCACCCCTTCCTTTGAGTACCAGGTGATTTTTACTTCAAAATGCTCCTGTGGAATCACCACTTTCTCCTAGAAATTAAATACAAAGTAGAATGGAACAGAGGGAGCACTCCAAACAGAAAACAGCACACTTCTACAACCTCTTAAGGGAATCCCAACCACCCAGGTTTGAAGGACTTAAGAGATGCCGGGAAAAAGATATGGGGGAAGCTATATCTGGTGAAGCAGGGTTGCAAATTATTAGCTCATGGTCTAAAGTATCGAGGGAGAAGCAAACCTGTTTGATTAATTATAAAATTATTAATAAGATTTACTGGACGGCATGTAAAATGGCACGTCTAGGACTGTGAAATTCTGACTTATACTAGAGGTGTGATGCGTCCCCTGGTACTTTCATGCTCATGATGTATTCATGCCCCATGGTAGATTTACTGTCGGTTTTAAGATTATTTCCTTTGTTAATGCTGTGATGTGCTCTACACTAACACAACATCCTCTGCTGTCTATTAGGGGTGATACCAGAGGGAAGTGGGATGTCTGTTCACCAGATTGCGTGGTGCAAAACAGCGCTTGTTACAGGATGTATGATAATTTTATGTACTGGAAGACTAGAGGATGTTTATCTGTGAAGGAGTGGTTTGATGAAATGGCCAAGATTTCTTCCTATGAGAGACTTTGCTATAGATTGCTGGGTAAGGATGAGGTTTATATGAATATATGGGGCCCCTATACAGCAAGGCCTTAATACATTCTAGAGCTGCACCCTTTTTATTTCATTTACTTTCCTGTTTTGTTTTTTTTCTTTTATTATTTGTAACCATTGTCCTTCTGTCGACGACTCTACATTGCTAAGTACAACTATGTATTTGTATTAGACTGTCTGCATTGGACTCCCTCTGTGTGTGTTCAGACATGACGAGTCCTTTTTCTACTGTAAAACAATAAAAAGTGAATTACAAAAAAAAAAATGCTCCTATGGAATAATGCATAGGAACACAGTAATATCACATCACTGCATATCTTTAATTAAACCCCACTTTCTTGGTATTCCTACTTTCAAAAGCCCGATCCGTGGAACACACACGTGTGGAAAGGAGTCAACGGGACGCCCACAAAGAAAAGAGCCATCGGATTCAAGAAGCTCGCCAAGTAAGCGCGCTCGCTCTTATTAAGTTCCTAGTTTTGTTTTCCGTGCGATCACTGCGGGTTTAGAGTCAAGGGTATACTGCAACCCTCGATGTCAAAGATGATAAACGTGTATATTTTAACATAAATAAGTAATTCCTGCGCTGACAAAAGTTAGACTCGTGAGAGGGAAGCAAGTGTGCTCAGCAGTGAAATTCATCCAATCAACCCCTCTGGGAGTAATCAGAGGTTTCTCAGTGTTCCTTCTGTGTGCGTGCACTTGTGCTCGTCTATGATCTGCTATTAATATAATTGCCTCAAGGGTGTCACAAGATAGGTAATCAGAACCGTCAACCATCCGTGGCTGCCTGCAACAGCGGCTCAATAACGAATCCTTTGACGAGCACGTTGGCAGGAGACAAAAGGATCACAAACTGTGTCCTCAGATCACTTCTGCATGATGAGCCAGGTGTTCATCCAGCGTTTCACTCATGTTGCTAATCTTTCCTGCAGGGCCGTGAAGTTTTCGGCGAAGCTCATGGGCCAAGCCATGGCCAAGAGAGTTAAGGCCACCATACTGTTTGCAACGGAGACGGGAAAGTCGCACGACTACGCCAAAACGCTCTGTGAAATTTTCAAGCACGCCTTTGATGCAAAGGTACGCTTGCTCCCGCCTTGCATCATCGTTTCCAAATAAAAAAAACTCAGCAGGAGCCTGTGAAATGTATGATTTTTTTTGAAAAAGGAGGAATTGAGAAAACCCTCCCCGAAAAAAAACCTGCGGATGCAAGCTGGGAGCAGATGACGAAAGGATTTAAGAAATATTTTGTTTTGATTTTTCCTGTTGTGCGTTAAAATGACACAGGTGAGATTTAACTATTAAAATGTTCAGCAGTGCACTAGTTTAAAAACGTAATCATCCCTGGCTGTGAAAATCTGTTCATGAGGAGAAAAAAAATGCTGCTTTCTGTCACAGATCTTCCGTTTTGCTCCAGGTCATATTCTTTCCATCCCCTTCCTGTTGCTCCCGTGTGATCCATCACACAAGAAGACACTCGTGCATCCAAGTGTATGACTGTGTGCCGCTGAGAGTGGGTGTTTGGAGATGGAGGGCAGATGTGAACGCCTGAGGCAGATCTCCCTTGTTGTGTGGCTAAAGCCTGTTTTCTCTTCACGCCTTGGCTTGTGTGTCTTTGCCCGTGTATGTATGTACGTACGTATAAATGCAAGCGTGCCTCGTGGCAGGCAGACCTCATGCTGAGTGGTGTGCATCGTGGCTGCGTGATGTGTGGCAGCAGCATATTATCATCTCGTTAGAGGCGAGGACAGAGTGGTCATTACAACCTCCTCCTCTGCCAAAGGCGGCGTGTTCGGCCTTAATTTACTCGTTCGAGTCATCTGCCGTTTGGAGTGTGCAGAGAGGAGATGAGTGAGAAAGGCGTAAGTGGTTAAGGTTCCCTCCACTTGACGCTCTTCTTCCCGCAGGTCATGTCAATGGATGAATACGACGTTGTGGACTTGGAGCACGAGACGCTGGTTTTAGTGGTGACCAGCACGTTTGGCAACGGTGATCCGCCAGAGAATGGAGAGGTATTTCTCTGATATCCAATAAATCCAGTTGATTAAGCACAGCACAGATTAATGACCAGAGCGTGTGTTGTTGTAGAAATTTGGAGCTGCCTTAATGGAAATGCGCCACCCAACGTCCAACACAGAGGACAGAAAGTAAGTTTGGTCCCATAACTCAGTGGTCCCCAACCCCCAGGCCGCGGACCGGTGGATCAATTACTAATTCGCAATTGCAAATTTGCTATTTAAGTTTTATTTATTATGAGTCTGAACGAGCTTTTATTTCGAAAAATCTTTTATTTTGAAAAATCGCCAGATTCTCTCGGTTACATCTCAGTCACTTGAGCGCCAAAAACTCAGCTAGCAAAATAAGTAAGAAACAATAGAGCTCGGCAATACTGGGAATATTGGTATCGATCCAATACCAAGTAAATACAGGGCCAGTATTGCTGATACCGATACTTTTTCATATTGTGATTTTTGTCTTTGGATTATTTTATCAAAGCCAAGAATAGAATTTCGTCAAACTTTATGTCTTCAACATTTTTGTGTAAATATTCCTTGGAGTTGAACTTTTGTTCATAATGATTTTTTCTAGCCCACCTTTTATATTATATTTTTGAATACTTGTGTAATTTTGTTTGCATTGTGAGAACTTTCCAGTTGCTTTAACGCTAAAAATTTCCCCGTCGTGGGATAAATAAAGGATTATCTGATGTTATTTTATCTAAGATAACACCTTTCAATGGGATACATAACATGTACTGGGTTATTTCAAGGTCTTAATTATATTTTATTGAGTTGGCTCCAGTAACATGTGACTTAAGTAACATGTACTTCGAAAGTTAAGAAGTTAAGAACAGGTGATTCCCACGTACCAAGCCCACTCTGCCTGAGTTTTTCTTTGTTGTTATTTATTTAATGGGTACAGAAGATGTTACCAGAGACTCTGATGTTATACTCATGTTATGTTATTAGCATAACGTAACGAGGAAGCCCTCACCCCCCCGGTTCGCGGTAAAATTGTGAAGTGCTAACTGGTCCGCAGTCATAAAAAGGTTGGGGACCACTGCCATAACTCACCAGTGTTTCTTTTTCAGTTTCAATGATTTTATTTTATTTTATTTATTTTTTTGTTCCCCTGAAATGAAAATCTGCTCGTCTCACGTCTCTGCTTCTGTCTCGTGTCCAGGAGTTACAAAGTCCGTTTCAATAGCGTGTCCTCTTACTCCGACACTCGAAAGTCCTCCAGCGATGAACCGGAAACCCGGACCAACTTTGAAAGCACCGGACCGCTGGCTAACGTCAGGTAAACAAACAAACAAACAAACAAACAAACCCTCTCTGAACCCGTTCTCTGAACGGTCCAGCATCTTGACGGTCGTCATGATTTTTACTTCCCAACAGTCATCACGGTCACTGAACTACTTCTCAAAGATTTGGCATTTCAGCCACAGCGTCAGTGTTTATTTTGGATATCCAGATTTAATGAAGCTTAAACACAAGCTCGATAAGCAGAATATGTGCACGCTCACACTCTCTTTTCCACGTTGGCGAGTTTGGGCTATTTGTGCAGATTTGTTGTGTTTGTCACTTCTGATTCCCGGTCTGTCAAAATAATGTTTCTAATGGTGGTTTCTCTGGTTTTCCACTGTAGAAAGTCAGAAAATGAAAAGGTTCCAAGTTGTTATCGAACGCTGTCTTTTTTCAAATCAGTGCTTTGATCCAATGATCCTTTGCCCATTTGCTTTGAGTCTATAAGCCCATAAGTCCTCCACCTTTCAATTTCTTTTTTAACTCTGATTGTCCTCCGAGCATCTTTCTTGCAAACCCTGCTGGAGTTGAGTCGGTTAAAGTGATCAGTACTGAGTATATCTGATGTACTGTGAATGAAAAAAGACAGAACAGGTATAAACTGTAAACTGTAGAATGTTTTCCTTGTTCATGTGACAAGCAGCCATGTTCGATCTTCACTGCATCAAGGTAAGGCTTAATTAAGGTGTTTGCAGCGGATGTCATAGGGTCAAAACAATGAACCAAGCCAGAGTAAATCTTTAACTAATTTGTAGCTGAAAGTGTGGTGAAGTTAAGAGTTTAAACTGGTTAACCTGCTGTTGAACTATAACGTCATACTCAAGTAATTCCGTGGGCTTGCTGTATCTGGTGTCTTCTTCCTGCCAATGACTCCAGCGCTGTTTGTTAGGTTTAGTTTTGTTTGTCCAGGTTTGGAAAGAGACAAAGACGTCTGCTCTATGGCCTTGTGGTTTCACATCAGCTCTAATTTTGGGTGGGTGAGGTGTCTCCATCCATTCACCAACACGTTTTGCTGGGGTGGACGTTCCAGTTATCTTTCTGGGGACTAAAGTAAACCTTCCTGGACAGCATCTGTTTGACAGAGAAAACGATCATTTAAATTGCTTTCTCCGTTGTGTCCGTTTCTCACCGACACAAAACGATAGTAGGGAGTGATGCTAACTTGCCTATACAGTGATCCCTCGCCAATTCGCACTTTAAGTTCCGCGGTTTTAGTTATTCGTGGTTTTTCCAGAAATGTATAATATAAAAAAAAAATCACGGAAACATCACAGGATGTTGTGCGCGTTCTCTCACAGAGAACAAATGTTGTGAGCCAGCCTGACCCCTTTAAGAAGGTGGCCTTATGAGTAATGGTGTGGCCTTATGGGTAATGGTGTGTTTGTGTCGTGGGACGGCAGAATGAAAACGGGGTTAGATGAAAAGTGTAGTGAGCATCAACAGCAGCTCAGCGTGTATAGATTTACATTCTCTGTTAACCGACAGGAGCCCAACAATACAACCTGTGTGATGTTACAAGTTCCTGCAGTGCCAGAATAAAGTTCCCGTTCCATGCAGAGAAAACTGGACTGTTTGTTTTGTTGTTGTTAGCGTGTTAGCCGCTAATTACGAGCTAAAAATAGCACAATATCAGTGATTTCTTTACTACGGTTTAGAGAGCAGAGGCTGTGAAGGTAACAGAAAGACCACAGTTGAGCCTTTGTCTTGTTTCACTGCAGTGCCTCGCTACTTTTTTGCGCTTTTAAAACATATTTTAAACACATTATTGAGGCTCGGGGGGCTCCGGCTCCATTTCGCGGATTTTGATTTTAGGGGGGGGGGGTCCCCATTAACCATGAAAAATAAGGGATCACTGTACTGTCAGTTTAAAAAAAAAAAGTCCCTAAGAAAAATTTCCCAATCACTTTATCAGATGAAACAAAATATTTTTGGTTTATCTCACTGTAGCTTCCAACTTTGCTGCGAAGGTGGATGACAAATAATACCAGTTCCAAGGATCGCAGCGCTCTTTTATTTTTTAATATTTTTTTTACCCCTCGTCCTCTTGTCTGCCGCCCCCTCATTGTTGTTTTTCTCCAGCGGTGATCATTGGGTTAATGTAGGAGGCAGACCAACATCCCAAAACATGCCAAGCCCACCGGCTACTGGGACGTGGCCACTGCTAAACAAATTATGGTGAAGGTCTGATGACTCAGTCGCCTCCACAGAAATCCACTTGAGTAAAAGGTTCCTGCTAATGGAGAAGTGAGGCGCCGTCTTGCACAGTGCATCTCCCACCTCCCATCAGTACTTGGGGACCAGCGTTTACTGCTGGAGGTCAAGCTCCTGTTACTCAAGGTTTCAAGCGTGGATTTGCAGTCATTGAATCAAAGGTTGTCTTCTAGCCTCCACTGTTGCGTGTTCACCCATGTTGCAGAAGCTCTCACTGATGGGTGCAGAGATACTCTCCCTTCCAGTATTCTTTAAAGTCAAAAGTACTCGACCTGCTAACCACTTGGGAGAAAAATCAAAAATCTCAATCTGAATCAGCCTCAAAAACCGCAGAGGGGCAGAACGTAAACGGCATAAATGATGGCTGCCGGCCTGGAAAATTACCTCGAGAGGTCTGGCATGTCGACATAAAACCCATTTCTCTTTGTGGGTGAAGGCTTGACATGTGCTTGATTACGTAGTATGTTAAGGTGTGGTGTGAGGGAGACGTTTTGTAGGCCTAATTGTGATTTCCCTGTGAGTGAAGTTCAGCTTTCAGCCCAATCAGCAAGACAGAGTGGGACTCGAGCTGAAGGGTTCCTTGCCAGCCAGAGTTGCTCTCAGATCCTCACAGGTGCTTGAGCCAAGTCAAAGCCAAGAATCAACGCAGGCAGCTCCAGTGAAGACAAAGCTGGGCCTTTACAGTCTGAGCTCCTGCTCTGCGCTGCGGTGCTGCTTCTGAAGTCTGAAGTTCATTAAAAACACATCTTCTCTCGAGTCTCTCAGAACACTCTCTTACAGAACCTCCATCTCATCATTATTGTGGAAGTAAATCTCGTACCTGTATCTTTTCTACTTTTTCCAAACAGGCCACTACTGTTGCAGATATGATCCTCCAAATCTGGACTGAAGCTCTGCCGGCTCCAGTCCAGATGGGGGATTTGTTTTTAATGGTGATTTGGAAAAAGAGCTGTAGTCTGACCCACACATTCAAGCTCAAGAATCCCAAACAACATTATACGATGAGGAATTCAAATATCTTGACTTATATTCCTAATGTTCCTGCTCTAATTACGCAGAAAAATGTTTGTTTGGGAAGTTTTGGCTTCAACAGAAAACTTAGAGGACTGAAGAAGCTGCGTGAATCTGGAGGGATTACTGTACTGCAGCTGAAATTATGCAAACTTGATGCAGCGCAGACACTATTTTGAGGTAACCCCAAAATAGCAAAATATATTCCTAAATTGTACTTGTTTACAATTTCTATCCATAAATCAAAGACAAAGAAGTTAGATTAATGGATTCAGACATCTGTTTGATCTAAATTGGCTCCTTGGAAAAAACAAGCTTGAATGTAATACAGCCATCATTCTAACAAAAAAGATTTATTTCTTTGGGTGTTTTTTTGTTTCAGGCATGATGGGACGCATCAGTAACACATGCTCCCTCCTTGCGCTTGGATTTTTTTTTTGTTTTTTTTTGCTCAGCAGTAACAGGGATCCTGCTTGCAGTAGCGCTCAAAAAACCTCAGCAATTAACATTCAATGAGCTGCTTTTTTTATTTTTTAAATATGCTGGTCCCATAACAGTGGCCCCATTACAGATGACCAGTACATTTTTTCATTAATGAATGGGATTGTTTTTACAGATAAATCTTGGAACAAATCAAAGTCTGTGAATAAGTAGCAGAAGAAACAACAATACTGTATGAATGACGTACATTTGTTCCAGTTTCGTTTCATTTCATTTCTTTTCAGGTTGTATTTACAATAAAGTAATCTCAGGTCATGTTTCAGAGAGGGAACGCAAATTCAATTCCACATCCAACGTACAGTCAAATTACGCTTATTCATAAAGAGTTTTCTCATTAAAGGAAACCAGCCGCTTGGATTGAATTGAGGCTGATTGGATCCTTTTGTAACGAGCATGCGCAGGGCGATGGGTGACGGTGAAGAGGGACGACTCTTTCAACAGGAACAGACCTTCAGTAGAACATGATTCAAACAGGGCAGCCATCTGCTTCATAATAAATAAGAGACACACACACACAAAGAAGGGACAAAAAAGCCCAGCTACCTGCAGGGGAGAGCAGACAAAGAGAAGCACAGTTAATATCACGTCAGTTTGGCTGACTGGTGTTACATTTTAGATGGAAAAGCATGATTTTCTCGAGCTCAGTGAGACTTGATTAAAGCTGCAACAGTTCTCCGCTGAAGGCGGCCCACTCCTCTTCAAACCCTTTCTGATTAATTAGAAGGAGAGACCAGACTATATGAGGCACAAAGTCCACACCATGCAAAACAGAACATAAATGTATACTGTTGTTTGTAAATTCGGGTACATCTTATTTACAACTATATGCTCTAATTGTGAAGTGAAGAGGCAGTCAATCGGCTGTTAAACAAAGCTGAGGTGCAAAGCGAATTTATTCTCCAAGTTGTATACAATTCAGAGAGGTGATTAACTCGCATCACAGAATGCTGGATAGTTCAGAATGACAAATGGCAAATGGCGAACAGTCATCTTAAGCATCAGTGAAAACAAGGGGACCTTGAGACACGGTCTAGACGCCTACGTGTCAAAACTTAGCGACTTGATGGAGCCAGAACGATAAGCTATGGCCTGCGACAGACAGGAATCGAGATCAGAAGTCATGGACTCATGACACAGCAATTAAGGCCTCAAAATGCAGTTTTAATGTTACATATACGCATCATACGCACACTGCCACACAACAGTTCAGTAAGACATTTATTCCACATAATTGGCCGGTCTTGCATCGTTTCTACTCCCCATCCCTGCTTGTTTTAACCCTGAGCTGACATGGCAGCATCAGCAGCGGCGTCGCTGACCATCGACGTTGATATCAGGCGTTTCACGATCTGTTGCTCCCATCAGAGGTTGACAAAAGCTCAGCCTTTCAGGCGTTGACACCCGCGCGGGGCTGCGCAGCCTGGTGAAATCATTGGACGGGACACCCAGGAGGAAGAAATTTGATTGGTTGTTTATCGGTGTGACGAAGGCGCGTCAGAAAGGCCCACCATCAAGCATCGCTGTGATGCTTCTGTGTGGACGGCAGCCGTTTGCTCTGGAAGCTCTTAAACAGGGAAACTGGCCAATGAGACGACCAGGAAGAGGTTATTGAGTCGTACCATTACTGGTATAACATTCAATAAAACCACAGAATATATAATCCTGTTGAACAATCAATAAAGATTAGAGAAAACCACTGATGGGATTAAAGTTCTATGCAAAGGCAGGATGGCCAGTCCTTCTCTGGAAATGGATATTATACTATATTTAAACATTTATGAACCAATATACAGTATTTAAGTGCTAATTAGATGTTTTCTCTACATGTTGGTCTTAAAGCATCACAAAGGAACTTTTTATTTTAGCTTCCTGTTTGGGCATGGCTGTTAAACCCCCGACATTTACTCTTGTTTGGTCAGTCTCTGGTTTTCTCTTCTGTCGTTACCTGAGTTTCTTCGTCGCTCCTCCCATGATGTCCACTGCAGCTCGACCAGCTGGCGTCATTGCTGTTGATGTCTTATATTCTGCCGTAAAACGATATGCAGTTGTCGCAGGAGACAACCGGGACGGGAGACCAAGGTTACGTTGGGTGGTCTTTGTCGACTGGGGCGGGAGACCGTGAGACCTCGACAGCACTTCAATATACCTCCAAAATGAAATTTAAACTGATATTGAAACATAAAAATACTCGTTTGTGCTGCGTTAATTTTCCTAAACTCTTCATTGGAAGGTAATGGAACCCCTGCTTCTTTTTTCAAAGAGTAGAACAAAAAACAATAGAATTTTATTCTTTTCCATCTGTTCTCACTGACCCTCGGGTTATTCATTAGAAAGGGTAAAGGGAGCAGAGGGAACAGCGATGCCCAGTGCATTCTGGGGATTTCTTTGGCCATCTAAACCTACAGCAGCTAAACTAAAGTGATAGCCTGCCTTTAAATCAGCACAAAGGAGAGGTTGGTTTTTTTAAATGATCAGTTTCAATTTCATGTGGAGGAATCTTGGATTATTCTTCTACTTAGTGAAGTTTTCACAGCAGTTAGCGGAGGTTCCTAAACCCGCAATTTGCGGGTAGCGGCTGGTGGGTAGCGGCTAGCAGGAAGTGTACGATCGGGGCCTGAGACTCAAGAAAGTAATTATAGATGAGAAAATGAGAGACTGAAAAAAAAAAAAAAAAAAAAAATCACTTTTTTTTTTTTTTTTTTTTTTTTTACAGCAGTAAGTGATCCATCTTTATATCTACCACCAGGAAACAACTTGTTTTTTTTTTCCCAGTGCAACAAATAAAACATGTCAATATGACTGTTCAAAACTAATGTCAAAAGATAAATAAATAAAATAAAGACAAATGTCAAAAGAAAACTAAGATGCAGAAGAAAGAATGAACACAACGGCTTGTCTAAATGAAAGCTGTAGTAGTAAAGTAAAAGAATAAAAAAAGCTGTCTGACTCTGAAGGTCAATACAAAATGAAAAACAGAAAAAAACACCTGCATTATTCAGTCTTATGCTAATTTGACCTTTTCATCAAGTATCATCACTCTTATTGTTGGATCTGGTTTATTCCGCCATCCAAAAAGCTAACCACAAACAACTTTATTGTTTGGATGCACCATTTCTTCCAAATGAATAACTATACACACACATCACATCTTTACAAAAGAGAAGTTTCTTTCATAGCTGCCAAAAGCAAATGTTTTCCATTTTCATGTGCAGCCCCCCTTATATTATTCTTTTTGTAAAGAAACTTTTGCACTCACCTGCGCTGTCAAAGTCGATGCTGAAAAGCTCCTTTTGATGGTGCATTTTCCGAACCTTTCCTTAACAGCTTTGTCAGACGCTTTCACACAGTCAAACAGAGGTGTCATGCTGCCTCCGGTCTAAACCTCCATGACTTTTAGACAGCTACGTTGTACAGACTGTGGAGTGGATGTTTGGTTTTCAAGCGCCTTTCCATTGTGGCTTCAGGGTGGCATCATTCATCTGGATATTTCTGCTCCCAAAGAGAAGCAACTTTATGATGCTGTTTGACAGTTTTTCTTTCTCCAACTCTTTAGATGCAACACGAATGTCTAGTTGTTTGATTCACGATGGTAAATAAAGGACATGTGGATTGCGCACCATTTGGAAAACATGATGGAAATGTGACGTAATCTTTGCTGATATTGTTTCACTTGAGGCTCCATAGATATGCACAGCTCATTTTATTCTTTTATCAACCGAATGTTTACTCACTGTAACATTTCACCCAGAGCCTCTAAAACTGGCAGCAACAACTTTTGTGGATGAAGAGACATGAAGGATTTTAACAGTCTGCAAGACAGCTGGCAGCTCCCTTGGTTCCCCTGAGTGGGCCGACTGCTGCTGTCCAGTCAGAGATAAATAACCCGATTGTCTCAAAAAACGGGAATTATCAGTAACTGTGATCCAAGAAACACGGTAGGGTGCAGTGTGATCCCGTACTTGAATATTTTCAGAGCGTGCAGGCTTGTTCCCTGCTTAGTTCTAGTAGCTGAACGCAACTGTTTCTCTGCGTGTCACAGCCGTGCATCTGCTGAGGGTAAGCAAGCCCCTACAGGCAACTGGAATCAATGCTGAAGTCTTTTATTTTTCCTGATATAGAGCTTTTTATTCGATAATTAGGAGGAATGATCATGGAAACTTATATATCAGGGCCAGCTACGTCACTCTAAAGGAAAACGCCACCATACTTGTAACCAATCTCGTTCAACATGGCAGGGAACACGGTGCATTTGAACGAGATGGAAATATCTGGAAAAAATATCCCAATTATTGGTAGGGGCTCACTTGTGTTTTTGTCCATTGATCTCTGCCCGTTGTTTGCCACAGCTTTCTTTCCCTGATCTCTATATTTATCGTATCTATAATCCGTCCCCATAAACTGGGGATAGCTTGAAGACATCTGCCCAGAACTCGCTCAACTAGAGACATTGTCAGTCAATAACGTTCATGTCTTTTGCTTGTTATGTAAGCGTTTTCTGAAAGAGAAGATAATTACCTGGGACCGATCGTCACTGGAAATCTGAGTGAGATGTTTCACTGGTTGAAATCCTTCTGGACTGAATAAAACTGCAAACTGGGATTCCTCTGACGGCCATGACGGCAGTCAGCAGCAAAGACCCATCCATGCCATTCATTCAAATATTGATGGTTTCTAACGTCCCCAGCTCTCATTGTCTCAAAAGTGTATTGTGCATCTCGGACCCTCGTCTCCATCTGAAACCCGCTTTCAAACCAGCCTTTGTGAAATTTGATAAAGAAACCTTTAGCCCCACAAATTCCCCTCGCTCACAATCAAAAGCCAATCAGCTGCCAATCAAATGCCTGATATAATGAAGTCAGTAGGTTCAGATTGAATAGCCTTGGTTCTGTTCAAACAATCCTGTACCTACTGTTTCTGTAGCTGGTGTGCACCTCTCCTGAAGTGTTTATTAGGTGTCGGGTCAACACAGAGTGGTTCCCTTGGTATTTCTATACATTTCCTGCTGCTACTATTACGTTGTTGTTGTTGTTGTTTTCAACCCGGGTAGAAAGCTAGATTGCTGCAATGCCAGTAAACAGTTATTTTTTTTGGCATTGCAGCAATCTAGCTTTCTACCCAGGTTGAAAACAACAACATAATAGTAACAGTAAAATAACAGTTGCTCAACATTTATGAGTACCAACTGACATTAAATATTCTTTATTTGCTCCACTGCTATCCTTTTTTTGTGTGCATGTTCCAAATTGTGTACTTGCACACTTCTACTCGGTGATTTAAGGAGCTACGCAAAGGAAAATAAGGAAAAGAAAGCTCAGCACTGCAAGCTACAGCGCTGCAGAAAAGAACCCACACCGCCACCTGGCTTTTGGTGGTGGAATTACAGAGCAACACAAACGACAGACAAGCACAGATGCCAATAATGCCTCGTTCTTTAGAATTAAACCAGTATCTATTGAGTGCCATTTTTTATATGATTGTGTACTTGTTCTTTTTTGTTGTTGTTTAACTTTCCTCCCCTCAATGAACACAAATACATGGAATCTACTTGACCAATTCAATGGCCTAATAAAAAATAGAAAATATGCACAATTTTGGATCAGTCAATCAGATTAATAGTATTTCATTACCATTTTTCAAAATCTTGCCTGATTCCTCAGCACATTCTCCTGGTGTGTGGCTTTAAAAGCCTTTTGTAAAGTGTAATGACCAGTCTTATTGTAGTGGACGCCTGGTTGAGGTGTGAGAGAAGACGGGACAACGGAAACTTGAGATGACTTCCTGTCAGTGATGGACCGGAGCAGCGACACATCTGCCTTCAGAAGAGTGACTTCTTATACGTTTGCATCTTTCTAATATGGGACTGGATGTGTCTTTATAAACATTTCAGTTATTATCATCTGTTTGATGCATTTTTGAGAGGGAAGTATTGCAGTTTTCTAACGTTGACTCAGCAGTGGCGGGTTACTTTTTTTTTCCTCCGGTTTCTGCCTTTCAGTGTCTGTGTTTTCTCCACGTATGTGTCTGTTTAGGTTCTCGGTGTTTGGCCTTGGCTCCAGGGCCTACCCACACTTCTGCGCCTTTGCCCACGCTGTGGACACGCTGTTTGAAGAGCTGGGGGGTGAGCGCATCCTACGCATGGGAGAGGGAGATGAGCTGTGTGGCCAGGAGGAGGCATTCAGAACATGGGCCAAGAAAGTTTTTAAGGTTAGTTTCTTGAGCGAAGAGCCTTTGGGCTTGTTTATTGTGTTTTGAAAAGGGTGCATCATGTACACATTACATTATTTTTACATACTTGTCGAGGCTAAGTTCTGATTATGGTGCAAGCTAAACAACATATATTAGATTTCAAAGTGCCACCAAGAATCAAGGGACCACTTGGACGTAGTTCCTTGAGTCTGTGGAAGCAGACATTGACTTCTTTAATGCTGAAATCATTTTCCAAATACATTGGCTTTCCATACTGAGGCTTAAAGTGTCCAATTTTAGTGGTTTCACTCTTTCTTGCGGCTGTGCTGTTGCGCATCAAGGCTGCCTGCGACGTGTTCTGCGTCGGCGACGATGTGAACATCGAGAAGGCCAACGACTCCCTGATCAGCAACGACCGCAGCTGGAAGAAGAGCAAGTTCCGTTTAACGTACACAGCTGAGGCTCCGGCCCTCACAGAAGGTGAGCAGCACGGTAATGGACCGCTGATGGAGTCATTATAATAAAGAGGCAGTAAGTGCTGATGAGAAGCGCCGCACAAAATAACAGTAATTTATCAGGGACTCGGCCAACTCATCGCATGACAGATGCGATGACAGTTCAGCGGCTCTGCCTGGAATGAATAATCATAACACGATCTGAGGCCGTTTTATCGTTTAGTCAAAAATATTGCAATTGGTCTAACTTAAAACTGAGGCTCTATAGGTACCATTTCTTTATAACACCAATGAATTTATACACTTTTAACATCAATTTTAAAATGGTCTGTTAATCCATCCATCCATTAACTTCTGCTAATCCGGATTTGGGACGTGGGAACAGCAGCCTAAACAGAGCGGTCCAGACCTCCCTCCTCCTGGCTGTGCTTTCCCGCTCTTCCAGGAGGACACCGAAGTAATCCCAGGCCAATGAGACATGTAATCTGTCCAGCATGTCATGGGTCTGCTCCGGGGCTTCCTCCTGGTTTGACGTGCCCAAAGTACCTCCACAGCGAGGTAGCTCCGTGGAGAAGCCTTATGCAAAAAAAAACATCTTGTTTGGTATTTGCAAGTGGAAATCATGTTCTTGTTCGTTTGCATAAAGGGCAGGGGAACGAGATTCGGTCACAAGTTGCCACTCCAGGAATATGTGGAGATGCATGTTAATGCCAGGTGTGACTAGACAGAGCTGTCCACTTTTTATAAAATCACCCAGGACAGGTGTTAATACCAGGTCTAAAAAGGTCCTAAGAGAGACTCCAGCTGCCGTCCATCCATCCATCTAACCATCATCTATATACGCTTAGTTCTGTGCAGACTCACAGGGATCTGCTGGAGTCTATCCCAGCTCTCTTCGGGTAAAAGACAGGGGTGCACCTTAGACAGGTCACCAGTCCCATCAGAGTCACATGCAGACAAACAACCACACACACTCATTCCCACAGGTCAATTTAGAATCACCAGTTAACCTGACATGGATGTCTTTGGACTGTTGGACGAAGCTGGAGTACCTGGAGAAAAGACCTTGAGCAGGAAAGTCATTTCATCCACTTGTCTTGTGGTCTTTTTCTTCCAGTCACTCACAGTTGGTGATCATAGCTAAGGGTAGGAACAGAGATTAACTGGTAAACAGAGGGCCTTACCACCAGGCCAGAGAGGGCTGTTCCGCTGTTTTCTACCATGGCCTCAAATTCTGAGATGCGATTGTCACCCTCTCCACTTCACACTGTGAATCGCTTCAGTGAGAGCTCGAGATCACACCTCAGTAATGCCAACAGGACCACATCACCTTCCAAAAGCAGGGACGACATCCCGACGCCACCAAATCCAAACCCGTCCAAACCTTGGCTGCACCAAGAAAGTCTTTACATAAGTCATGAAAAGAATTGGTAAGAAAAGCAGAGTCCCTGACAGAGTCCAGCTCCTACCTGGAACGATTTTATCGACTCTGCGATATATATCGATATTTTATCGAGTATCGATTTTTCAGCCGCGGGTATCTTTATTCTAAGCTTCTTTCAAAACCCCCGTGTCCTACCTTTAAAATTAGCACTGTTTAAATAAATGAAACAATTTTTCTCAACAAATCTTTTATTCATTTTGTCCAGCATTTGCAAGCTGCCTGTTAGCCATATAATGTGTAATTGATGCTTTCAGTTCCATTAATTCAAACGGTCATTGGAACACTCACAAGATGTCGCCAAAATCACTTTGTCCCTTTAAAATCTTTTGGAAAATGATGTAAATGTATTGTAAGATTAATATCGATATATATCGTATCGTGAGCCGAATATCGTGTATTGTATCATATCACGAGATTAGTGTATCGCTACAGCCCTAACTCTGAATGTTGGATAGTTCTGTTCAGTAAAGACATAAGCTCTAGACTTGTGCGCTGTCAGCATAAGCACATTGCGTTGATCTACTAGTGTTATTTTGGTGAAAATTAGATTACATTTACATCAGGTTTTGATCAAGTCTCCAAGTGGGGACTTCACGTAACATAAGTGGTGTTGACCTTCTATAAACTTTGTAGGTCATCAGCAGGAATGCATTCTCTTTACGGTGCCACGCTGAGCATCGCAATGTACAATAAGCTCTGTAATTTCATCCTGGGGAGTCGGACTCGTAACCCAGAAAAAGAAAATTTAGATGGAAAAAGTTATTACAGTGTCTTTTCATCTATTATGTTTATCCAAACTTAGTCATGTAATTTATATTCCTTCACCTTAAAGGTATGTTTCTGGGTTTGTTTTGTTTTTTTGCTAATTTGTATGCTTAACCATAGTGATACAGCATCATCAGAATCCAAAACCAGCATTTCAAAGTAAAGTTTTTTAGTAAAAGTGTCTGGTCTTCTGTGTGAAGGCCGTGTGTGTGTGTAGCTTCCCTTGAATGTGGTCACAAACCTCTGGACTAATTTGTTGTGTTCTACTCTGAGTTTAGGTTGAACTCTAAGGAGAAACAAATAACCACAGTTTCCATAATTAGTCCTTGAATGCTGTTAGTGTTATGCATGTAAAAGTATATTCTGTCTGCCTTTTATAGCATTATACAACATTCACAAGAAGAAAGTTTACGGAGCAAAGATGATAGAAGCGCAAAACTTGCAAAGTCCCAAATCCAAGTAAGTATGTACGCGCATGAAATGCTTTTACAGCTGCAATGTGTTAAAATAAGAGAATATTTGATATTCTGCATTTTTAAACCCAACTCATTCATTCTCTTTACACTGGCGTTTCAATTGAATATAAAATAGTGAAAATGTTGCAGCATTTTTCCTCTAAATCTTTTTCCCCCTCTGCAGTCGCTCCACCATATTTGTGCGGCTCGACACAAACAACCACGACAGCCTGAGCTACAAGCCCGGCGACCATCTGGGCATTTTCCCTGGCAACCACGAGGACCTGGTGACGGCGCTCATAGACAAACTGGAGGACGCTCCACCTGTCAATCAAATAGTCAAGGTGGAGTTCCTGGAGGAGAGGAACACTGCCCTAGGTGGGTGACGTTACCGGCGGCGTTGGTGTGTAAATCACTGTCATAATGAGCACGTAAGACTCTGTCTGTCTGTCTTTCCTGAGCAGACGACACAGAGTCTCTGAAAAGGAAGATGACTGTGTGCAGAAATGTTTCTGTGTAGCTACATCGTGGCAGTTGTGACACTTGGTGACATAACTGGTTTTGAATGAGACGGTGACGCAGCGGGTTTATTTTAAACATGGGATGGGCACTTAATCAGATCTGATCTTGGCAAATAAGCCATTCTTGATAAAAGTCATTCTGCTCTGTAAAATGTTTGTCCTGCTTGTACAGCAAACATACACAGAACACTGGACTGTGTTCTGGGTAGGAAACAATCCAGCGTTTCCCACTATGGACTGCCTATAAGCACACAATACTGCAGACGTAACTGAAGCAAAATTAAATGTTGTTGTTGTCCCTCCATTATCTATACAGTAATCCCTCACATTTTGCGGTCTCAGTACATCACGGAAGTTTCAAAAATATTAATTAAAAAAATATATATTTTAAAAGAAATTGCAAAAAAATTCAAACGAAGCGCAAGAGGCTGAAGCGAAACACATTGCATCAAGAACGAGTCTCAGGAAGCAACAAGAGCCGACACAGGATTGCCCCATCAACGAAAATCGAGGCCTGTGATTGGCTGCTACGACGGGCGTTACTGTGCCATCAGTTGTCTGTACACTGATTGGCTGACATGCATCCCCGCATCTCCCATCTCTTGCTCTTGTGAGACAAAGGTTTAGTGCCATTTTAAAGTCAAAATGGATCCTAAAGGATGCCGCCCATCGCCAAGTGCCTCTGGAGAACCGAAACGCCGTCGCAAAATGATGACAGTTGCCAAAAAAATGGAACTTCTGGATAAGTTGAGGGGGTACTCCACATCGCGGTTTTCACCATTAACCGGGATGTGTGAGGGATTACTGTAATATCAGCAGTCTTCAGACGAAAGGAAGACTGGCGACTGGGCAGGTCGCCAGTCCGTCGCAGGGCCACACACAGATGATCAATCGCATACGCTCACGATCACTCCTAAGGTCAATTCAGAATCGCCAATTAGCCAGACATCGTTTGGATTGTGGGAGAACATGTGAATGCCATAAAGAGAGCTTCCTGCTGGTATTTAAGTTAGGAACCTTGCTGTAAGAAATTGGGATTATATTTGTGGCATATTAGTAGTGGCCAAAGAGTACCACAAAAGATACACTGAATAACTTTCTACAGTTCAACTCTCAAAGGAAACCATCTTTCCTTTGCTCTGATTGGATCATTTCTGAAGTGATGTGTGAATAGGCCTGATCTCTTCATTGGCTCTGAAGATTTCATAGAGGCTTCAGTTAACCGAATTGATCAAGCTGTTCCCGAGACATGGCCTGGCGGAACCACCAGCAGCTAAGCAAATGCTCCACCGGGGGGCGCATGGCGTGCACGGTGAAAAGGTCAACCGACGCAAACAACCGTGATGCTCTTCTTAAACTACGTCTGTTCTTCTCAAGCAGGAATATCAAAAACGGCCCTAGTTTGAAAGGGGTTAAACTAATTTCTGTTGATACACATCAATTTTGCACCTGTATCACATTCCCAAACCAGTTAATGGCTTATAATGGGGTGGAGTTATTTCAAACAGGTGGCGTCAACAGCAGACTGTTTTAGTAAAAATGTAGAAAAGCAGCAACCACGGAAGGTTGAGAAGGCTCAAACCTGGAGACAGTGAATCTCCAGGTTTAACCAATTTGGAGAAAATCATTAAAAATCTTAAAAACTGTTTCTCAAACATTGGTAGGAATATATGATGTCCAATATTATCTCAAACACAACAAAAGACAAGGAAAACAGAACAATTCAGAGTGGACTGAGCAAAGGATGAAAGTAGAAGCTGGACACTCATGATCTCCGATCTCTCAGACGACATGGCATGAAGAACCGTCATTTACCAATAATTGGTGATCGTCAGCTGACCATGTTGTATTTCTTTATCAAGCAGTGGCATATGGAGTTACGTTTACGAATCTCACTTAGTTTTACTGTACTAAAATGAAGCCTTGAATGAACTTTGTCCAGAAGCAGCGTTGACGTCTCTGGGTGATGGAAACTCGTACTGTGTTCAGACAAACCAAGATGCCTGTTTTTTTTTTTTTTTCTTTGAGGAAACAGATGCCGTTTAACCAAATATGAAAAGCAAAATCCAGACTGTGATCAAATCAGCAACAAGTCCACACCGGTCTGCGTGCAGTCCTCTCCTGTCCTGAGCAAAGTGACAACTCTGTAATGTTATACAGCTCAAGATATGTTTTTATGCAGTTTGGGACAAAATAACACATCTGAGGCTTTATACTGGAAGAGATGACTATCTGTTGATTTTGTTGCACACAGTGCTTTAATGCACCCATAAAACATACTGTGAATTTAATAGTTTTGCTCTCTGTCTGCAGGTGTTATCAGTAATTGGACAAACGAGACTCGTATTCCTCCCTGCACCATCTACCAAGCCTTCCAGTACTTCCTGGATATCACTACTCCCCCAACCCCTGTGCTGCTGCAGCAGTTTGCTGCTCTGGCAACCAACGACAAAGAGAAAAAGAAGCTGGAGATCCTCAGTAAGGTAAATTAAGTCATGGAAAAATAGAATTTAGCACCAGCCCTGACCGAGCATGGCTTATTTCATTATAGGCTATAGGCTATTTCTCATATGATCTATATTTATTTGAGAGCTTAAGCATATGCAGACATTTCTATATATATTTTTATTCCGTTTCCAGAGCACAGATCTATATAAATTCACCTCGTGTTTAAGCTGCAACAATAAACGAGCCCGTCATGTTTGCCGTCAAGCTACGAGAGACAGTTTTGTGTGTTGGAAAGTCGATTTGATGCACTTTGCACCGATGGAAATGCGTACAGTAGGAGCGAGCTGGCGCCAAATTAAAGCCGCCAATCGCTCTAACGCAGAGCCGTTCCCCCTCGCAGTGCCTCCCACAATTCAATCTCCATTTTTGTCAATGTGTGGAAAAAGGCTGCATGAGGCCAAGCAGTGACTCACACACAGAATCGCTGTCACCAAAGCAAAAGGAAAGATGGAGGGCTTCTGAATTCAGAAAGAGAGACCGTGCACTGCAGATTATTTTTGTTTCTTCAATGAGTTGGAAAACTATGTGGAAAAGATGCCCTATCTTTGTAATTGTACTGAACAAAACTCTGTCAGCTTTTAATACGTGTGAAATCCCACAGTTCCATCTGTTGATCAAGGCTGAGAAGCCCAGTCTTCAAAGCCGTGTTGACGGCCTTGTTGTGTTATTTGTACTCGAGGTGCCTCAAACTGTTTTAGGCCCAGAATCAAGGCGATGCTGGGCATCCCAACGGGCACCACGTCGCTCATTAACGGCTTGAGGATGAAGCAAAAGGTCTCTCTTTGTGCCCGGTGGTGGTCTAAATTCCTCACATCCAAATGCCAGTGATGACACACGAAAACAGTTGGGTATTGAACAGTGAATGGCTCCGCTTGTGGCTGCCTCCTGCTCTCAAGTCAGAAGTGTTTACAGATCTAAAAGAGGAAACTGCGCTGTACCTCTTCCTCTCCCTGAGGCTGAAACATTATCCTGACTCCTTTTAAAAAAGAGCAACAACAGTCCCAGCAACCTGCAGAAAGAAAATGTATCTGAGATTATCTCTTTTTTTTTTTCCCCCTGTCTTTTCTTTTGCTATGACAACCCAGGGCTTGCAGGAGTACGAGGAGTGGAAGTGGTACAACAACCCCACGCTGGTGGAAGTGCTGGAGGAGTTCCCCTCCATCCAGATGCCCTCCACTCTGCTGCTCACCCAGCTGCCCCTGCTGCAGCCTCGCTACTACTCCATCAGCTCCTCTCCCAGCTCGTACCCAGGGGAGATTCACCTCACGGTGGCCGTGGTCTCCTATCGCACCAGAGGTGAGGAGTTTGGGCCATTTCAAAGCTTCGTTTCAGTCGAACCGCTCTAATCCTGCTCCAGGGCTTTTGAAACACCATGGGTGTAGCTTGTGGGGTTCTCGCAGCTTCGTGAAAGGTCATACCAACATGCTTTCCACGTTGAAGCAGCACAGTAGATTTTTCCCATATTAAAATACCAGTTTCAATTGAATTTGTGGGAGAATTTAATCACTTTTACGATGAATCATCGAGCAGGATCATCATCTCTCTCATCTCCTGTCCCTACTATTGGCAAAAAGCCCCTGAGTGACAAATACATATTTGTTTATGCCTCTGCATCACACATTACAAAAATGAAACTAGCTCACAGAGCTACAGTGGACATGGGAGAGGTGGCTAAGAGACTCAAGAAAGTAATGATGAAAGAAAAAAACGATACATTGACTGAGCAAGAGATCATCCATCCTTCCATTATCTGCAGTTACTACTTCCTATTCATGTCGTCTGCTGGATCCTACCCTGGTTTTCTTTGGGTGACGCACCCTGGACATCCATCCATCCATCCATCCATCCATCCATCCATCCATCTATTATCTATACCCGCTTCATCCTCTGCAGGTTGGGGATCTGCTGGAGCCAAGCCCAGCTCACTTCGGGTGAAAGGCAGGGGTACACCCTGGATATGTCATGCAAAAACAAACAAACAAGTAAATTTCAGACTGCATTGTAAATGCAAATTAACCCCCATACCGATAGAGGAAAAAAAAAAAAAAAAAAAATGGCCAAAGTTCCTTTGTGCTGCTTTAATGTTGCATCATCTAAATATTGAGAAAACTGCACCCTGCAGTTTAACGTTTATAGAATTTAGCAGTAAATTGCATCTCCAACAAAGTACATATGTTTAACTTGAGTTCAGTTTGTGCTGTGGATAAATGACACCTTGCTTCAGTTTCTAAATGGGCTGTTGCAGTGATTTAAAAAGTTAAATGACCCGGCCTCCGGCGACCAAAAGAAAATTGATTGGAAGTTATCTTTGAAAGCCAGTCGGCTTTACAGGGCAGCCAGACCACAGCCGCAATTACAAGAAGCATAGATTTCAAATAGAAGATGCTACATCTCTGAAGCGATTCTTTATAGATATATAAGCACAAACACAAAAGATACAGGACACTGCAGGTTAACCCATCTGTCGTTATGAAATCCTTTCTCTGGTCTCAGATTCATCGCCGGCGCATAGAATATCACAAGGCTCTTAAATGGTAGCTCCGCCTGCACAGTCGGCACCTATGATCTCAAGTAGTCCACAAACATTGCCTCATTTAGAGCTATTTTCTGCACTGCTGTTTTCTGTCACATGCACTCTGCACTTACTTGAACATATTACTATGATTACATAAGCAGTGGTTGAACTACAGTAATTTCCCTTTAAAAAGAGAGGGAGGGAAACAGAGATGGCTGCAGCCTTGCAGGTGTGTTTGGGCCACTCTTCCCCTGTTAGTTTGTACACTTGAAAAGAGTGGGAGGCGGAGCAGAGTGAGAAGGTTAAAGTGATTGCTTGGTAATCATCCCTTTCAGGTGGAGAGGGGCCCATCCACCATGGAGTGTGTTCGTCGTGGCTCAACAGGATAGAGGAGGGCGAGATGGTGCCGTGTTTTGTCCGAAGGTAATGATTTAAAAAATATATATATTAAAATGAATCTGTGTTCTGGCATGTTAAAGGAGAAGTTTAATATTTGGGAATTTAATTAACTTTAATTAAAGCCAAGAACTGGATGAAGAAATTCAGTTCTGCTCTTTTTTTTTTCTTTTTCTGTGTTGAAAATGAAATTAAACTGTCACATCCATTACAGCTACCTCATCCTCTTGTTCTCCTGGTATTCTCTGTTGTGCAGGCTTTACTGGTAAAAGGATTTAATTTGTCTGAAAATCAAAAGCGAGCATGACCTTGTCTAAAGACCAGAATCTACTTAATTTGTGCAAAACCCCTTACTTGTGCAAAAATATACATTTTCGAATCACTACTTAACCAAAGGTCAAAATCTGGATCATTTCAGTTTACACTAAAGACAAATGTCTTTCAGTCGGTACACATGAGATTTGGTCTGTAATTGTATTTGCCTTATAGGTGCTTTGAACAATCTGTGCACATATGACACAGACCACCTGAGATATTACTACCTAAATATTATTTATTTAAGATTAGGACATAGAAGCAAAGGCATCATTGCAGTACAGCTGGGGAGTTCATGACATTGTAATAAGTGATTTAAAAAAAATAAATAAATAAGACAGTTGGTTGATGCAGAAGGATATAAGGATGAAGACGTCACTCATGTAGTAGTGCTGGTAGGTGGCTTTTAGGGCTGGCCCTAAAACCATTTTTATGGGCTCCTGGAGCTTCATTAGAAGACTACAGCAGATATTTTGAGCTTTGGCTGGGATTCCTAGATTTATTTCGAGTGCACTAAAAATGAGAGCGTCTTGACAAATCTATTTGCAGTTTCACTCTTGGCTGACCTAACAAATTAATATACAGTTATCTGAAGATTCAGATCCAGCTCCAGTTTTTGAAAAACAGCAGAATTTACACTATTGAGTTATCAGTCACGCTTACCCTAGGGTTAGAGTAAGATGGTTAAGGGTTAGGGGTTAAGGTTAGGGTTAGGGGTTGGTATCTGTGCAGCCGATGGTAAGAATTCCATATTCTTCACAACTAGATGGACCATGGCTAATTTGGAGAAGCACATGATCTACTGTTCTTCCTTCCCATTATATCCACATATTATTTTTAATATCTCTGTCTGCCTTCTGAGCCAAAAAAAAATCTAATTATTAACATTAGCTGTCCATTCAGTTTTTGAGGCCTGTATCAACTGCCATACAGCGAGTAATGAAATGAAAGCATCCTAAACATACTGTAAGTAAATCAAAGGGCCAACACAGAGACCGATGATCATGTCCGCTCCCAGTCGGGGCAGGCTTAGAAGCACCAGTTAACCTAACAGCCTTGTCTTTGGTCTGTACCAGCCGATGTTTGCACTGCTGATTGGAAATCTTGATCCAGCTTTTAAAAAAAGATATTACTGACATATTATGTTTTTACTTGAAATGTGTCAAATGGGCCAAATTTGTCATATCAGCTGAACTCTCACGTCTCGTAGCTCTGGCTATTCATCCAACTCTAAGTAATAATTAACAGGCTTTGTGGTCACTTTTAGATGATTGACCTTTTGATATATTTTCATATTTTGCATTATTATAGTGCACCATCATTCCAGCTTCCCAAAGACAACCAAGCACCTTGTATCCTGGTGGGTCCTGGAACAGGCATCGCCCCCTTCAGAAGCTTCTGGCAACAGAGACTATACGACCTTGAGCACAACGGTCAGACATACACACTTTCCTCATCCGTTACATATCTATTTATCACAGAAGAAAATTGAATGAGTCCACTCTGAGCAGCAGAGTAACGTTGCTTATGATCTTCAAGGGATTAAGTCGTGCCCCATGATCCTGGTGTTTGGTTGTCGTCAGTCTGAGATGGACCACATCTACAAGGAGGAGACTCTCCAGGCCAAGAACAAAGACGTGTTCAAGGAGCTCTATGCGGCTTATTCCAGAGAACCCGGCAAACCAAAGGTAAGATTACCCAGCGTCCCTGACTACAGACAAGTCACCTTGTCACAACTCTCTGGTCTGCAGTGAGGGCTTGAAATGAGTCCAGCCTGAATCAAGCTGCCGTTTCATATTTTGGAGAAGCTTCACTCAAACTAACTTTTTATTTTCTTCTTTTACAATTAGTTAGTTAATTAGTCTCTTTATGCCTTTGCATTTTGTCCCATTTTTACTTTACTGTTACGTACCAATGACACACTACGGTCAGTCGCTAAAGTATGATGGCCTTGCACCTCGCAGAAATTTTACATCAATCTATTTTATTAATGAAGAGTCCCCTGACTCAGACTTTCACAGTTTCCAATCTTCCTCACGGTTAACCTCGTAACTTACGGTGAACATTTCTCCACTTCCTCCCTGTCAGAAATACGTACAAGATATACTGCGGGAGCATCTGTCAGAGACGGTGTACCGTTGCCTTAAGAAGGAAGGTGGACACATCTATGTGTGTGGGGATGTTACGATGGCTGGAGATGTTCTCAAGACTGTCCAGCAAATCATCAAGCAGCAGGGCAACATGAGCCTTGAGGATGCTGGCTTTTACATCAGCAAGCTTCGGGTAAGGACCACCGTTTCCCATCGAGCACCTTGAGAGGACATTAAGGATGTTGGTATTTTTAGAGCATGTTTTTTTAAGTATTTTCACAACTCATATAACCTTTATAACCTTATTTCTATTTTTTTTTTTTTTGGGGGGGGGGGGGGGGGTTCCTCATTGTAGTTGAGTCAAGTATGGACTGACTGGCACCTGTTGTCATGACCATTTCTAAATGAATATATTCCTTTTTTCTGCTCCGACCATCCTGTTACCAGGATGAGAACCGCTACCATGAAGACATCTTTGGGGTCACACTGCGCACCTATGAGGTGACCAATCGGATTCGCTCAGAATCCATTGCCTACATTGAAGAGAACAAAAAGGACTCAGATGAGTAAGTGGTTTTGATCTGTTTAATTTCCACTGTTGTCCATTGGAAGTGTAGCTTCCCAGAAGGAATAAAGCAACAGAAATCAGTTGAAATTGTCTTTAAATTAATATTGCTTATTAACATACTGAATTGATTAATACCAAGTTAGTTATTCCAAAGGATAACCACCAACGCTATCCACTAGCAACACGTTGTATCATATCTTCGCACGTATGCAAGTCAGCCATGCTGTGGGCACTGACCTCCCGTATCTTTCTAACCTTTGGCATAATATCGTGCACTGTAGAGGTGCAAAGACCTAAGTTCTCCCTGGTTTTACACTTAAGATATTTTCAGCTTTTGTATGTCAGAGTTTGCACGAAGGGGTACATGGGAACTCATCATTGATTGGACAGACTACTCCTTTGGTAGTCATACCCAGTATTCAGGCCATCTGTCCTTTTAAGAGGCGCATGATTGATTTAAGCAACGAATGAAAGTTATGAAAGAGCAGTAGCTTTCAGAGGGGTGTTTTTTATTTTACCTCAAGGATTCATTGTATGTATAGATTGCCCCCCTATGATCCAAGCACAGGTCAATCTGGCTGATCAATTCAGAGCCAAATACATCAATAAAATAAAATAAATCTGAGAACCAAAACCCAGAGCCTGTCACCAAGAAATCAAAATCCGTAACCAATAGAGCAATCAGCTTTCTTGATTACGTTTTTCTTTTCCTTTCTCGCCATCAGTTCTAAAACCATCTCTGTTTATGAACCATCTTCTTCAGTTGCATTTTTTTTTCTGCGTGGTTGCAATTCTGAAGTGAGCATCAGATCGAGGGTCCTGTCGATCTACAGGTGGGACAGAGCTGAGATCTACCAGCTCACTGGCTGCTGAATGACTTCGTCACCAACGCGCACAAAACTTCTGCCGACGAATGCGTTGCCAACTTGGCGACTTCATCGCTATATTTATCGAGTATTCAGGCCCCCTAACGGAGATGGTTTTTAGAACTGATAGTGAGAAAAGAAGAAATGTAACCAAGAAAGATGATTGCCTTCTTGGTTGATCAGGTTTGATCTTGGGTTTTAATGCTCAGATTTTGGGTTTTGATTCTGAAAAGTTTTTCCTGTTCTTTTATCTGGTGTCAAGAAGAGACTGAAAGCAAAGTCCAATAGGAAGTTTAATACACAAAGATTAATACAAGGTTTAATATGCCAGGTAGAATATTTTCAACACCACAGAGGTGCTGAGGACAAATGCACCCAGAGGTTGGAGCGTCTTCCTTTTATAACTCTAGAACATGCTGTTGATTGTCTCAGTCAAGGAGCCAAGATGTCAATCAAACATGTTTGTCTGAGATGCCTCCCACATCTCAGGAGGGTCAGAGGGGTCCAGCTGTAACAACGAACTGCACCCAAAAAAGATCCCAAAGATCCAAATACGAAATCTGAGGTTTCAGGATGTCTATCCTGTTTTGGAACAAGCCAGCTAAAGGTTCACAAAATCTTTAAGCTATTTCTAAAATCCTAACAATTCGCAGTACATTCGTCTCTGAAACGACGCCGTACAATTCACTTAAAAAAAAAACTTCCAATTGTTGATTTGTTTTAGGAAAGCAACCATTAACAACATATTCTGCTTTTATATATTCCTGTGTAGATTATCTAACATCTACATATAACGTTTAAAACCTGCATTGCTTGCATCTCTTCTCTGTACAACTGTGTGGGATGGATCCCTTACTATATATATAGATATATATATATATAGATATAGATATATATATATATATATATATATATATATCTATATATATATATATATATATATATATATATATCTATATATATATATATATTATTTTTTTTTTTTTTTTTTTTTTTTTCCAGCAATATTCTTTTATTTCCATAACAACAGTTCTGATCGTACTCGGAGGAGAAAACGTCACTGAGATGCAGCGTTCAGTGGGATTGCATGTGCAGCTCTGTCTCCCTTTGGAAGTCAACTTCTATCTGCAGCCTGTAGTTGTTTGGCAACACTGTGTCATCTCTCCTACTTTAAAAAGAAAACAGAGGGTAACCATAGAAACCAGTGGAGAGAGGCCTTTAAACTAACAGGATTAGTATAAAAGCGAGTGGCTGTGTTCCATTTCTGTTTTTGTTTCCAGCGTTATTTGTGCATATTCAAGATTATACACTTCATACACCCTTGCCATGAGAGCAAAACAAGGGCCCTACATGGCCCCGATGGCTCATTAAGTACCAACATAATGCATCACAGACGATGGTTCCTGTGTGGATTGTCACTTGAATTTCACATTTGTCCATCAAAGCCCCTGCTCGCTGAATGAGTAATGACTGTAACATCTCTGTTTCCATTTCTCTCTGTCCGTCTGCGTTTCTGTCTCTCCTTTTGTCTTTTCTGTTTCAGGGTTTTTTGCTCGTAGGTCGCTCAGTCGGAGGGGAGGGGCTTTCTGCAGCCGACCGGTCCGAAGGACGCAGCTACGCTGGTTAAAGAATACTGTGCCAATTTTTGTACTGTAAATTTTTTTTTTTTTTATACCACATTAATGTTTCCGTTGGGCTCTGCAACTTTGTCTGTAGCAAGTTGGAAATGTTTTGTTCTGAGATTCTGTTTTGCTTGTCGATGATACTTCCAAAAGTTATAATTTGATCTTTGATTCATAATGTGTGCACTTAGTGTTATGACCTGCATCATTGTGAATGCATGACAAAGATAATATACTAAAAAAAATATAGTATACTCTGTGTTATTGTTGCAATTAAAAGGCTTTTATTGAGGTTGTATACTTGAAAGGAAATGTGTGGTATCACAAACGGACATTTCTAAATGAATTGAATCTGTGTGAATTGTTGGAAAAAAAATACAGGAACCAACAAAATATATTGGGGGCATTTTTTTTTTTCCAATTGATGAAGGCTGTAGTCACAGGCACAACAGAAAAGTGAAAGATGTACAGGCATGCAGACAGAAAACCTGACAGATGTTTCGCGAGCAAATTTAGCACATTGACAGCTTACCCCATATTGTGAAGAACCGCAATTCTGTCGCCGCCTTAATAAACATATTATCTAGCTCCCCACTGGCAATCTTTCAGAAAGCATCAGCCTCAGTGCCAGTGCTCTTTAGCAGCCTGTCTGTTCTGTCATAACATCAAACTCTTGTTTCCTAGCTGGTGCTTGCCAAACCTGCTCCAAGGAATGTTCTGCACGGCCAAGTCTGAGTTTGCATCTTTCTTCAAACTCTAATTAACAAATGGCAAAAAAAAAAAAAAATCAATTCAAAGAAAAAAAACTATTAGAATTTGAACATCCTAATGTCATGTGAGCAAAATGGTAGAATTCTTGACCCCTAGCGATCATCATGGTGACACCATGTCACCTTTTGTCACCTAAACCCAAGCTTTGCGCACCTATTTTCACCTTGTTTTCCATTTTTTTTTCACTCACTAATTGGGTTTCGGCACCAGAATTAACGGGTCTGGTTTTGGAAACTGGGCTGAAGCACCAGGAGTTCATGACTGGTTCTGGGAGAATATAAAAGTTGGGATTTAAAGGCAGGGTAAGCAATTTCTGGATGCCATCGAATCTGTTGTTTGAAAGAAATGGCCAACAAAACGTGAACAGCTAGATCCTCCTGCCAACTTCCTTCCAGCGCTCCAAGCCCCTCCCATCCACGTCACGCACACAAGCATGAACCCCAATGTTTTTTGTTTTTTTTTGATGGTTTGAGGGGCAGGTTGCCGTCATTCTTCCAG
Source organism: Hirundichthys speculiger (assembly GCA_018398805.1). Lineage (NCBI taxonomy): Eukaryota > Metazoa > Chordata > Actinopteri > Beloniformes > Exocoetidae > Hirundichthys > Hirundichthys speculiger. The sequence goes on from JAGFBZ010000240.1 coordinate 1,374,878, forward strand.
TTTATAGTCGAGGATGTCAATGTTTTTTTTTTTTTAATTGGGTTTTTTTTACAATGTACTCACAAAACTGGGCAGCTATAGTGGATGGTGAGGAGATATTAGCTCCATGTGATTTAATGTGTTCTGGGTTGGAAATCACTGGGTTAAAATCACTTTCCCTGCCTTTAAATGCATCGCTTCATTATGTTAATCCAACACATTGTTTAATCAAGTAAAAACGTCTTTGTCCCACCGCGCTGACACGTGAAATCGAGGGATCCTGACAGATAGAACAAGAACAGGATCTTTTGTTCAGTCCGATTGCAGCTGTAAAGGCTCCAAACGCCATAAATATTAGCATGTTCTAAGCTTAAATCAAATGGGGAAAGACAGTTGTTTTACGGGAGATTACTGGAGCCCTTCTGGTCCAAAATTAGGTGGACTCTACATCCAGCCAAGAAACATTAAACAAAAAGGTTTCAGATCCAGCCCGATAAAACAATGTATTCTCTTTTGTGCAGTTTGAGCAAAATGTATATAACAGTACGACCTTTAAATGTGGTGGTAGGAATAGTGTGGTTTTTTTTTTCTTTTTTTAATAAATGGTGTCATGCTATGTTTCTGGTCCTTATGCTAAGCTGCGCTAATTAGTCCTGGTTGTAGCATTATGTTTTTCCCCCCAATGCCTCTTCCTCATTAATGACACATATCTGTAACAAAACATTAAGAAAAGCAAATGATGCTGCGTAGATCATATCGGAGAGCTGCCAACTCCTCTGTTCATCCCCGGTGGAGCTTTTAAAACTCGCATCAGCCGTAATTTCTCTGCCTCTTGCCTTATATGGACTCTTTGCCAACGTTTGATGTATCGGTCCTTTCAGTTTTCTCTCTGCATGTTTCGTGCTGCCCTGTGGCCCACACGCCACCTCTTCACTGTGAACCGACACCTGCCCGGCGGCATCAGCACGCATGCGTACGTGCATGCATACGCGTGCCCTCCAAGTCACCATCGGTGTGCACATCTCTAAACGAGTGGGTGTATACATGCATGATCTCAGGTGTGTGTTTCCTTCTGCTCGTTTCTCCATTACCTTGTCGGATTTGACCGAAGATGGCATGTATTTGCTGCTCTGAGTCACTGCAGGTTTGCAAAGTTGATTTTTACAGATGGGACTTTGGTAACAGGGGACTGCCCACGTGGCTTTTAAGTCGTGATTTCAGCAGTTTCATCATGTTTTGTTTCTGAATTTTAAGAGAAAATCCCAGTGCCACTGTATCCATTTGCTGCTTTTTCAGTGCTTCATTTGTAACTTGGAAATCTTTGTGCCATATTGTTGTTTTTTTTAACTCATTCTGCATTAACATGGTATTTCTGATTTTTATTCAGACTATGAGTCTTACAGCTGTTTTTTTTCTGTCACCTATTTTAATATTGAAACAAAAACTGCTTCTTTTTTTTAAATTCTCGATGAATGTGTCTCTATGATTTGAACTTGTTTACCTTTTATTGGAATTAGAGGTGTCAAGAAAAAATGTCTGTGATCTAAAAATGTGCAACGGGAATTGATATAGCTTCTATATAAAGCTTCTATATAAATATATATAAATATATAAAAGATGAAGTATAACCAAAAAGAGAGTACCACTTTAGTCTTTTCTAAGAATGTATTTTGATTATGTAAATGAAAACTATGATGCTTGATTTAAAAAAAGAAAAAGTCAAACATGCCTACTCTATGTTCTCTCATATCCTTTAGGTATGAGGGTTAAATGGCAGCATTGATTAAATGCATGGTGATCTGTCTCCTGTTCATATTTAAGAAAAAGAGAAAAAAAAAAAGCGCTGTCTATTTACCAGCCCTATGTCAGTCCGTGAAGCAGTATCGTGCAGTTGTCTGGCCTTTCTCACGGGGCTCCGGGTGGCGACTACATTCTCGAGGGGGGTTTCTTTTTTCTGTGTTTGCGCATCACTGCTAATAACAACTCTGATCCGATCGGCCTCTGCTGTAATGACCTTTGTTGTGTACTTGATTGAAGATACTCCACTTTAACGCATCAACCGCAAGGACTTTGCATTTACTTATGAATAAAGAGAAATATTTACAGAATACGTCAACACGGCTTGCTTGGTTTGTTTTTTTCTTGTTTGTATAAAAGGGGGGGAGCGAGCTGGAAAGGTTTACCTGAGCTGCAGAAACTGTTTAAGATGGATGCGCTCTGTTCTAAAGGTCACGTTGGAGTTTATGAAGAAGCTCCTCTAAACAAGCCATTTATTTAGACTCAGTTATTCTGCCTCTGGAGGGACTAGTCATCACGGCTCATAGAGCTTCACAGCACTGATTTGTTGCTCGTCTCCATGGCAGCCTGTCAACAAAACAAGCCAACCAAACTTTACACAGCTGAGAAGCAGCCCTTTCTAATTACAGCTGGAAAGTTCAGCAAGAAAGGTTTTGTTCAGTTAAGATCCGCTGCAGCGACTTTATCTGACGACAACAAAGATTTTTAAAGTTAAATTAAAGATTCCTGCATAGAGGCGGCAAAATATCCTAATATAGCAGTCAGGCAGCATTAAAGTCATGGCTCATCTGGAGAAGTTGGTGGTGGTGCCGCCTGCTGTGCTGGAAGAAGTGGAGGCAGAAATGAAGAAAGAGAAGAGAAGCTGCAGCTGGACGAGGTAGGAGGCTGATCATGAAGCTGAGGTGTAACGTTTATTGATCGGGGGAAAAAGGGTGGCGAGGCAGGCGGTCACAATGAGACCCAAGGGGACTGTTCAGGAGCAGATTTTTTTGAAGTCAGGTGGGACTTGAAATCAGACTCTGAAGAAGGAGTTTGGCTGGGTTTTCAAAGTATGTTACAGACCTGCTGGAGCATAAAGGAGGTCATAACTCACTCCAGGCACGTCTGAGCGCTCTCCATGAATAAAGACTCAAAAGTCAGAGCTGGAGACCAGTTCCCTTTCTTTTGTGGATAACTGTTTTAACCTGTGTACGCTCAGGAATTTATTCAGCAGGAGAACTCAAATGTCTCGCCCTTGAAGTCTAATTTTATTTATTTTAGTCCAGCAACAGAGCTACAAACATACAGGGGTTGGACAATGAAACTGAAACACCTTTCATTTTAGTGTGGGAGGTTATTGGATCAGCCTGGTGTCCAGTCTTCATTAATTCAACACAGCACCAGTAAGAGCAGAGTGTGAAGGTTCAGTTATCAGGGTAAGAGCACAGTTTTGCTAAAAATATTGCAATGCAAGCAACAACATGGGTGACATATCAGAGTTCAAAAGAGGACAAATTGTTGGTGCACGTCTTGCTGATGCATTTGTGACCAAGACAGAAAGTCTTTGTGCTGTATCAAGAGCCACGGTATCCAGGGTGATGTCAGCATACCACCAAGAAGGACCAACCACATCAAACAGGATTAACTGTGGACCCAAGAGGAAGCTGTCTGAAAGGGATGTTCAGGTGCTAACCTGGATTGTATCCAAAAAACATAAAACTACAGCTGCTCAAATCATGAATTAAATGTGCACCTCAACTCTCCTGTTTCCACCAGAACTGTCTGTCAGGAGCTCCACAGGGTCAGTATACACGGCCGGGCTGCTGTAGCCAAACCTTTGGTCACTTGTTCCAATGCCAAACATCAATGTCAATGGTGCAAATCTTGGGATGTGGACAATGTGAAACATGTATTGTTCTCTGATGAGTCCACCTTTACTGTTTTCCCCACATCTGGGAGAGTTAGAAGCCCCAAAGAAGCGGACCACCCAGACTGATGCCCAGAGTGCAGCATTGGGGTGGATCAGTGATGGTTTGGGCTGCCATATCATGGCATTCCCTTGGTCCAATACTTGTGCTAGATGGCTGCGTCACTGCCAGAGACTACCGGACCATTCTGGAGGACCATGTGCATCCAATGGTTCAAACATTGTATCCTGAAGGCGGTGCCGTGTATCAGGATGACAATGCACCAATACACCCAGCAAGACTGGTGAAAGACTGGTTTGATGAACATGAAAGTGAAGTTGAACATCTCCCTTGGTCTGCAGTCACCAGACCTGAATATTACTGAGCCACTTTGGGGTGTTTTGGAGGAGGGTGTCAGGAAACGTTTTCCTGCACCAGCATCACGTAGTGACCTGACCACTGTCCTGCAGGAAAAATGGCTTCAAATCCCTCTGACCACTGAACAGGACTTCCATATGTCATTCCCAAGACAAGTTGACGCTGTATTGGCTGCAAAACGAGGCCCTACACCATACTAATAAATGATTGTGCTCCAAAACCAGGTGTTTCAGTTTCATTGTCCAACCCTTGTACACTAGATGGTAAAAATACACCAAGAAAATAAAGACTCGTTTGTGCAAAGAGTTATAGATTACACGCACAGACTCTCTGGCACGCTTAAGGATGCCATTTTTGATTAGGCTAATTAATGCTGACAATAACCTTATATGACATGTCTGAAGCCTGTATGTGTACGCCATGAGCACAGAAATGAGTGAGAAAAATAAAACGCGGCAAGACGCTGGTTCAAGAGGTTAAAGGGGAGGAGGGGAGAAAGAAGTGGGAGGATAAAAAGCTCATGTTTGAGCGATCCAGCCACATTTATGGATTCATTTGTCCAGAGTGTACAGGCATCACTTTTAATCTCCTCAATCAGGCTGTCGATAACGGCAGTGTCTTACTTTTTCTCTTCTCCATCCGGCTGCAGTCTGGCATCAAGCAGACCGAGGTTGATGTGCGTGGGCCTAAAGACCCACACTCAAGCCCTGACTGGAGGGTGCGACAAAAGATGGAAGGAGAGGAGGAGGAGGAAGGAGGGAAGCTTCAAGGAGAGGAGAGTGTGACATCTGAGGAGGACTATGACACGGATTTGGAGCACAGCGGTATAGATTTTTCTTTCTTTTTTTTTTCTCTCTGCAAAAAGGAGATAAATTGCGTAGGAGAGTTATTAGATTTCATGATAATAAGGTGTGATGTTCCCACCTGGAAACAAAAGGCCTGATATTGAGGGTCATGCAATTTAAATTGATCCTGTCATCCTGTTATCTGCTGGCTGAAGTCGTATGACGGGCCAGGAACACCAATTCTGCTCCGTGGCGTGTCTCGATTTTGTTTTGATCGGTACATGCATTAATAAGGAAAAGTCCTGTCACCCCATCTGTTCCATCCTCTCCCTTCTGCAATCCGATTTCTCTAAAAGATTTTTTTTTTTTTAGCATTAAAAAAAATATAGAGCCCACCCACACATTGTGGAAACCGGTTCTGCATGTTAATGATTTCATCTCAGTCTTTGTGTCAGGCTTCCTTTTCACCAGAAGTGAAAACCATCTGGTATAAATGAGCCCTCCTGACAGGGACGAATCAGCCACGAGAGAGTTTTCATTATCAAACTCAAAAGCTCCTCCTCCGGGGTGAAAAGTGCCCCGTGTCGTCTTTGTCAAAGAGGTATTGATGGTGAACAATTCAGACACAAGTGCCTTTATTTACCTTGCAGATAAGGAGGAGACATATGATCTAACGGAGGAGATGTGCTACATGAAGGCGTGTGAAATGTTGCAGGTGGTACCTGCCTCCTCTTTCCTGCGAAACACGCAAAATAATGAGCTGGATATGACGCACCGTGGTCTCGGGCCTAAGGTACGGTAATTATAAATGGTGGCACATATGGAGCAAGGTAAGTCTGGTGTTTCTGAAGTGAGCAGGGGACAGCTTTTAAAATGTTTTATGCACACCTCCAGAGGCTTGTTGTTATTTTCTTTTTTCTTTTAAAAAGTTTTTTCTTTTTAATTCACATCCTGAAAACCAAATATTTTGTGCATTTCACAGAGAATACTTATTTTCATGCATCCGTTTGCCTTGTTCTTTGAGCCTCCAGTCACACCTTGGTTTTTGTTTTGTTTTGATTTTTTTGTTTCTTATAATTTGACATGAGAGAATATAACAATAACATAGTGGTGTTCTCGTAACTAGAATGCATTTGGCTTCGAAGCAGAACAGTTTTTTTTCTCACTCTTCAGATCAGTTTCACCCAGTTCAAGCACTCAAACTGAACCTGACCTACCGGGAATCATCTACCAATATTTGATCATTCTGGTAGAAATGTGCTCACCTGTCTAACGTGATTAAAACGCCCATGTCAGTCTAAGAAAGACCTGGAGCAAGACGATACTGTAATGTTTTCCTTGAGATCAGCCCAGACCTTTGCTCCGTGAACGTTTCATTAATTCAAAGTCACGTTCCCCCGCAGGCCGACTCCACTCGTCATGAGACACGCTTCGATTACTTCCCACTTGTTACATGGGAAACTATGTCTTTGCCCTTCTCAAAATTGTATAAATTGAATCGCCTCGATTGGATCTTACAGTTTAACATAATGAAAGACTCTATCCTGTGTATTAAATTAGAATTTGCCTCTTCAAACATGTTTTTAAGTTTAAGACTTTTCACCTCTTAAACAATTAGTAAGTAGTTTTCAGACATGATCCTGTTTCAATGTTCTGCTGAGTCAACTCCTCCTGCCTTCAAATGTCTTGTTTGGATACATTTGTGTATTTTGTTTGGATATATTTTTTTTTAAACTTATCAAAGTCAGTTATATGATGAAATAAAGACTTATCATGTCAACCCCACTTTAATAGAGAATATTAGGAATAACAGCTCTTTGAAACTGACAACCCTCTTTCTGAAACTGAAAGGAAAGTGGACAAACTAACAACCATGACGACAATATCAATTACCGTGATTTTGTAAAGAATCCTTGGCAGGTATAAACTCAAGTGTGGAGCACATAGACATAATTCAAGTGATGTTCGTCTTCCTGTGTGATGCTTTAGTTCAGTTTGTAGTTTCAGCAGGGGAGGTGGAGCTTTACCGACTGACTCAACCGCTGCAGAGTATCGAACCTCTTTGTTGCTGAAATGTTTCCTTCGCAGAGTAATCTGGGTTATTGTCCACCTGTGCTATTGTTCATCTGTGCTGTAATGCGCAGTCCGGTCAACTTTGCTGAATCCGCCTGAACCTGGACAGACGGCGAGTCCCTGCAGCTGCAGAACTTATCCAGCTGCTTCCGTGTTCTGTCACATTATCAGTTAATATTAATAACCAAGTGCCACCAGGAGACATGCCTCCTTATCACTCTGATGTATGGTCATCTTAGGAAACATAATTTCGTTCAAAGTCAAGTCTGTCTGTTTTATTTTTGAAGCTTATAGTTTGCATGTTGGTGTCTTTATGATATACTTGGATAATAATATGCTAATATCCTGGTGGGTGTTCCTCGCCAGAGGCCATCCGCCACTTTATCTTCTTTCAGCCTCCATGTGCTGTTTCGTTCAGCTCACCAGTGCATAGACTTTTCCCCCAGAATGTGCCACGCTCCTCATTTTTTGCTTGCATAATTGATCGAGAAATATTGAAGGATGGTGCACTCTTGTCCATGAAGCAGCTTAAGCCAACAGTCCCATTACAAATCCCTGGAAGAAAGCAAATTAATTGCTAAACTCTCTTCCGTATGGGATGTGATTACTCCCTAACAAGAGTTAAAAGTCTGCTCTTTGAAATTGAAGTTGAGTGTGTTTTGGTAAATAACTGAAATAACTATGAATGTGTCATTGTCCAAATATTTTTCCAAACCTGGTCATCAACCAAGTAGGAATGAATCCTTAATTCATCTACAGTGGAGGAAATAAGTATTTGCTCCCTGCTGATTTTAGCAGTTGTCATACTAAGAAATAAATGAACAGTCTCAGACTTCTATGGCAGCTTTATTTTAACAGTTATAGAAAGAATATTGAAAAAAAATTCAGAAAATTACATGAAATGAAAAATAAAATCAATTTGCAAGTCATTGAGGGAAATAAGTATTTGATCCCCTATCAAAACATGATCTAATACTTGGTGGTTAAACCCTTGTTGGCAGCACAGCTGTCAGACGTTTCTTGTAGTTGCTTACTAAGTTTAAACACATCAGGAGTAATTTTCGTCCACTCCTCTCTGCAGATCATCTCCAAATCCTGAAGGTTTTGAGGCTTGCGCTTGGAAACTCTCAGCTTCAGCTCTCTCCATAGATGTTTAATAGGATTAAGGTCAGGAGACTGGCTAGGCCATTCCATGACCTTGATGTGCTTCTTATGGAGCCACTCCTTTGTTTCCTTGGCTGTATGTTTTGGGTCGTTGTCATGCTGGAAGACCCGTCCACGACCCATTTTCAATGTCCTTGGGGAGGCAAGGAGGTTGTCACCAAAGATTCTGTGGTACATGGCACCGTTCATCTTCCCATCGATGCAGTGAAGTCGACCTGTCCCCTTAGAAGAGAAACACCCCCAAAGCATAAGGCTTCCACCGCCATGCTTGACAGTAGGGATGGTGTTTCTGGGGTCATATTCAGCATTTCTCTTCCTCCAAACACGTCGAGTTGATTTGAGGCCAAAGAGCTCAGTTTTAGTCTCACCTGACCACAGAACCTTCTCCCAGTCTCTTTCTGAGTCATTAATATGTTCGTTATCAAACCTGAGTCGGGCTTGGACGTGAGCCTTCTGGAGCAGAGGGACCTTGGACCACTGCAGGATTTTAAACCATTGCGTCTCAGTGTATTACCAATAGTTTTCTTGGTGACTGTGGTCCCAGCTGTCTTGAGATCATTAACCAGCTCCTCCTGTGTAGTTCTCAGCTGATCTCTAACCTTTCTCATGATCATTGAGACCCCACCAGGTGATATCTTCCATGGAGCCCCCAGCCTAGGTTGATTAACAGTCATGTTGTACTTCTTTCACTTCTGAATAATTGCACCAACAGTTGTCACCTTCTCATTCAGCTTCTTACTGATGGTTTTGTAGTCCATTCCAGCCTTGTGGAGTTAAACAACTTTGTCCCTGACATCTTTTGACAGCTCTTTAGTCTTGCCCATGGTGGAGATGGTGGAGTATTACTGAGTCTGTGGGCAGATGGCTTTTTATACAGGTGACTATTTGGAACAGGTGTGTCTCATGCAGGTAACTACTTCAGTGAGATTAGGAGTATGCCAGTGGTCTGTGGGAACCAACATTGGTCAAGGTTGGTCGGGGATCAAATACTTATTTCCCCTCAATGACTTGCAAATTAATTTTTATTTTCATTTCATTTCATGTAATTTTCTCAATTTTTTTTCAACATTCTGTTAAAATAAAGCTGCCATAAAAATCAGAGACTGTTCATTTATTTCTTAGTATGACAACTGCCAAAATCAGCGGGGGATCAAATACTTATTTCCTCCACTGCATATTATGTACACATATGTGCATCACAATCCTTCATTCAGTTTTGCCATAGACAAACAGAACATATTTGAATGAATAACTACTCACCTGTGACTTTATTAGGTACACCTTGCAAGTACCAGGTTGGACCCCCTTCTGCCTTCAGAACTGCCTTAATTCTGTGCGGCATGATTCAATGAGGTGTTTGAAACATTTCAGAGATTTTGGTCCATGTTGACATGACAGCATCATGCTGTCAGTTGCTGCACATCCATGACGCAAATCTGTCGCTCCACCACATCCCAAAGCCGCTCAATCTATTGGATTGAGATCTGGTGACTGTGGAGGCCGCTGGAATACAGTGAACGAAACCATTCTGGTGCTCAGCTCATTGAGTTTCTGCTCTGTAATTGACTGAATTGCTGTTTGTGTTAACAAGCAAATCAACAGGAGTTATCTAATGAAGTGGCCGGTGAGTGTACATTTGCCTCATTTAGGCCCTCAATAACATTTGGAACAATTTTTACAAGCTTCATTTGGTCCATAACGATGCAAATGGGAGCTGTAGAAATAAACCACTACCTTCACGAACCAGGTTTTGACTTTATTAATGCTATTCTGAAAGGTTAATAAAACAGGATTTTGAATAAGTCCTCATTTATCGCTGGCAGGGAGAAGAAGCCAGGTAGCTATGGTTGAATTCCAGATGTGGCATGTTTAATGAAAGGCTTTTCAAAGACTGCAAAAACATCACCTATTCTGACTGCCTTGAAACACATCATCTTCAGATGAAGCTGTTTCTGTTTTTGAGGTCGAGCTAATATGAGGCTTCATGCCCTCTACTTTCTTACAAGCTGCGGTACAAACTATAATTTTCATGCACTGCGAGTTTCGTTTCTGACCTCTGCCTCCACACAGCTCCCTTCTGCCTAATTTGCCTCACACAGGTTTAATAATCCTCTCTCTTTCTCTCTGCCCACCTCCATCTACTCTTTTAACTGGAACACAGATAAGAAAATGCACTGCGGTGAACAAACAGAAGAATTTCACTTTGATGGTGGGAGGGGGGGGTTGCTTGTGTATTTGCAGGGCACCAAAGCACTGGCGGTTCCCTTGGCAACCAACACTTCGATACTGCGGCTGAAGCTGCGGGATAATTGGATGGAAGGAATGGGCGGAGCTGCCATAGCACAGATGTTAAAGGAAAATTGTTACATTACAGGTGGTTGTATGGGCTCTCAAGCATGCACACTTTGTCTGGTCCCAATATACACACAAACAGACACACGCGCACACACACACACACACACACTGTGACACTTTTTTTCCAGCAAAAGTGCCACCTTCACTCCCACTCGTACAACTTTGTCACCCCGGCTACATTAACAGCGCACATCTTAACAACTGGATCCCTCCTTTTATATTTGGAAATGTCTCATCGCTGAAAGTCATGGTTGATGTGTAGTTCAAGAACTTAGAAGGAGATAGATGGATGAATTCTGAGTCACGAAAATTACTAAGGCTCAAAGGGAAATAAAAGAGAGAGAGTGAGACTAAAAGCATTGTTTATGGTGGTATATGGAAAAACAGAACCACACCTGGGTCCTGCAACTAATATTCAGTCTCCCAGTGAATATAATAATACTGACTGGTTGAGCAGGTGTACCTCTCTATGAAATGATGATGTGGTGGGTGTGTGATGACAGTTTTGTCTTTTTTCTTTAACACTTTCACAGTTGACTTGAAATAAAACGGCTCAAGATGTTATTAAAAGTGTCAACTTTCTGATATAATTTAAGCTCTACAAATATAACCATAATTTTTAATACTTGGATGAAATTGTTCTGCCTGAAAACCATGGACACTGACAAAAGTTTTCTTACCTGGGGTTGCTTTGCCAGGCCTTCCTTCCTTCTCCACGCCTTTCTTCATCGTGGTTTCATCTTGATGGGAAATGTTTTTAGATGTTTTCTGGTAAAATCTAACCGGGCTTCTCCTTCTTGAATGTCTCCAGTGGTCTAAACCTTATTGAAAATATTCCATTTACATTCATGAAGGCATCCCTTGATTGTAAATCTTGTCAATGATGCATTTACTTCCTCCAGAGTATTCTTGACTTCTGTTGATATTGTGAAGGGGTTTTCTTCACAAAGGGAAGGACTTTGTTACCCACTTCGGTCGTCTTCCATGGTCTTCCAGACCCTTCGATGCTGTTGAGTGTTTTCTTTATTTTAAATCAAATCAAGAGTGTTTATTTGGCCATAGGTAAGATTTTTATTGTCTCTCTTATCGAGTGATGCCCTTCCTCACGTACACTGAGATTGCCTTGCATTTCATGTTGGTAGCTGCAGTCAAACAGCTGCCTGACACCAACTCAGTACCAGATTTTAACTCAAGACCTTTCAGCTGCTTCATTTGTGCTGAAGTAACAAGGGAATGGGCCGCAGCTGGCCACTTAGCTTTTTTTTTTTTTCAGTTTTCAGTTGTGCAAATATGTTTGAGCCTTCGAGAAGGCGCTCTGCTTAAAATGTCTGTGATTCCTAATATTAAATGCCATATTTTTCATGAAGTGTCCTAAATTAAAGTTGAAAGTTTACTGTTTGAGCACATCTTGATTGTTTGATTTCAAATCCAGTGTGATGGTTCTATAAAGGCAAAGTCATAAAAAAAAAACGTATTATTCAAATACCTCTGAACCTGACTGTATCGTTTGTTCAAGAACACAATGAAAATACTCATCTCTGATTTGCAGAAACTTAAAATATCAACTTTTTATTCCATCCATTGGCTTTGAACATATTTTCGAATCGTAAGCTTGTATACCACAAAAATAAAACTCTAAAAATTATAATTAAAAAGCTTGTATTAGTATATGGGTGATTCTTCAATTGAGCGAGTTTTTCTGTGCCAAGTGTAGATTTTTAAGAAAAAAAAATGTTTTTTTTAAGAAAAAAATAATTATTTTTAGCTTAGGTTAGGTTGTAGTTGCTATTAAAAAAATGTCTCATTGATGACATTTTAATACTTTTTCAGTGTTTTGAAAATTCAGTCTGTAAGAATTTGACCATTTTTGGCTTTTCTCCAACCCAGATTTGTTGACATCTGCACTATGATAAAGTAATGAAAAGTGCTAAATTTATTAAAACGTTATTTTGCAGTTCTTCATGACAAGTTAAAAAGACATTTTTCATATATATGTAGTTTATATTTGTTCAGTTTCGATTTTTTTTAAGTATCTATGTCCAACATTTTAGAGAGCAATAAAGGTTTTACAAACAGTTACATTTTTTGCATGCTAAGTCAATTTTCCAGGGGAACAATGCCAGACATGAGGCTGAAATGTGGTTTGTGATGCCCACATTTGTAAGTAATTTGATGTTTTATACAACCTTATCTAAGAATGTTTGTTAGACGTCATCAATTAAAATTCTAATTAATTAATAAGAAATTTCACTTTATTTACATATATCCAATGTACACTGTATCCTAGCTAACCAGCTAGCTTAGGCATGTCTAAAACCTAGCTAACATTTTCAGCAAAAGGGTAAACTTGTCATTACCATACATCTCATTACCATCACGTAAGTGGCTGTGATGGTAATGACAATAAGTGATTGTAATGAGAGAGAACATGTTGTTTAAATGTCTTTTAAACGTACTTACAAATACTTTGAACATGATTCTTATAGAGCATGTTTAGAACTTACTGGAATGATTGAGAAAACTTTGCTTGTCACATCATTTTGTATTAAAATCAGTGTTTTGTTGTCGTGAGGGTAATGACGTTCTTCTGCGACAACTTTGAAAAAACCATAATAATATCAAAATGATCATGAAATACAATCAAAGCTATGCTCAGATCTATGTTCCAGAACAATTATTAAACCATCTGAAATTTAAAAAAAAGAGTTCAAACAACTTATTTTTTTCAAAATTCCGAAGTGCCCCAAATAGAAGAATCACCCATATATAAAAC